>JACAXG010000009.1:10497612-11211270 GCA_018881555.1 Amblyornis subalaris | reverse complement strand
AGCTGGCGGAGGCGTCGCAGTGTAGCAGTGTTCCCGGAGCAAACTCGGCACTCGCTGCAGACACGACCGTCTTCCCCCAACGCAGAGTGGGGAGTSAGGCAAGCCCCGGTCTCCACCCACCTCTCCCGTAAGTCTCTGGTAGTCCTCCCGAGATGTTTCAGCCTCTGAGGAAACATCCCCCTTCAGTATTTCCAAGTCTCTGTTTTCTTTAATCGAGGGAATTGTCCTGGCTTCTGGGCTGGGCAAGTGGTCCCTTTTGTCCTTAAGTACCGTCCATTCTGCATCATTACCGTGGAATGCAGCTGAACAGATAACTCCCTTTTGTTCTTAAGTATCGCCCATCAATTCCAGGCCAGCCCCTCCCCAACTACACAGCCTCCCTGGTACCCCGGGGGGGGAAAGGAAACAAATTTGTAATTACTTTTTTTTCCTAACCCGTAACATTTTTTTAAGGAGCAAGATTGAAGATCACTTCCTTACTAAAAGTTTTGAAAAAGAAATTGTGTGAAATGTAAAAAAGCTCAACACGTATACATTTCAGACATCTTAATAAAAAAGTAAAACATTAAAATATTTGAGGAGTGAGATCTGCCCACAGTACAGATCTAGCTAGCCAGAAATCCCCATTAACTCAGGGTTGAACTTTCAGATGTGTCACCTGGTGGGAATGCCAGCAGCGGATGACTTTCTACTTGGAGAGGGGTTCTGATGTCCAAGTCAGTGCTATTAGGGGATTTTGTGTGAAGTATTGTGTTCCAGATGGAAGAAAAACCTTACAGGATGGGAGCACCTGGCCGTTTCTCCAAGAAAGGTAGCTAGGCAGAAAGTATTGACAGATTAGTTGTGCTAAGAGTTTTTAGGAGGTAGGATTGCAGCATAGAACTTTGATGTAACATTGGCCTTTAGTACTGAGTCAGAAAATGCTCAGCTGTGCAAAGCTGAGGTCCTACTAAACAAAGCCAAACTTGCATGCTTCCTCAAAAAAAGACCCTGTTTGAATGTTCACTCAAGAAAAGTTGAATACATTAGTGTTTGTCAAAATGCTCAGCCATGAGTACCATAAGAACCTCTAAGAACCATAGTAAGGTCACTTACACACATCTTTACAGTGTGAAAGCATATGCTTTACCTCTCTTGCATTTGAAAATAAAAGTAATTGTTGAAATTCAGGTTCACAATCTTCTAATTTGCAGATCTCTTATATAAGCATTATTATTATTTACTTTTTTGAAGAACAGCCGCTGTAACAAAAAGTGCCTTGTACTGGAACCTATATTCCCAGAAGAACAGAAATAATTACTGTGGTGTGTCAACCTGATGAACAGTATGCTTCTTCACAGCTTTTTTTTTTCTGCTGAGTACAGTACTCTATAGACACCTGTGAAACAAAACTGTAATAAATTACTTTTATTGTGTACACACTGCAGCATTGACCCTTTCAGKACCTTGATGTTATTTATTGCTGCATCCAAAGAAAAGAGCAGAAGGAGGAGTTTATTTAAAAATCAAACTAAATATATATGTCTGGGTCTATAGTCCTGGAATTRAACTCCTGTATAATACATTAGATTTGGGAGATTTTTGTGACTACACAGTTATAYAGCCTGGATTTTAAAACATTCTTACCTCTAGTAGATATTAAGCTAGGTCAGATTATTTACAAACAGATGCGTGAAGAAGCGTTTTTGGTGATCTACATGACAATGGCAGTAGGAACGTCTGCTAGATTATGGATGGGTTTAATAGTTTAAAGAAAAATATTGGGAAGTTTCTTTGTGATTTCCTGCTTAAACACCCACGAGTTTCCCCAAGACTTGGGTCCTAAAGTCACAGTCCATTTACATTTTTGTGTAAAAGTAACATATTAGGACTGTAAAGTCAAWCATTCACAGTTAGAGAAACTTATAATTCAGAGGGTAGGGGTAACTGTTTCACTAGCATTCWTGAAGTACCTGGAGTACTGTGTTCAGCTCTGGGGCCTCAGTATAAGAAGGACATGGACCTGTTGGAACAAGTCCAGAGGAGGCCAATGAAGATGGTCAGGGGGCTGAAGCACCTCTCCTATGAAGACAGGCTGAGAGAGTTGGGGTTGTTCMGCCTGGAGGAGAGAAGGCTCTGAGGAGACCTTTCAGTACCTAAAGAGGGCCTTCAGGAAGGCTGAAGAGGTACTTTTACAGGGGCATGTGGTGATACGACAAGGGGTAATGGCTTTAAACTGAAAGAGGGTAGGTTTAGACTGGATGTTAGGAAGGAATTCTTCACTACGAGAGTGGTGAGGCAGTGGCACAGGTTGCCCAGGCAACTTGTGGATGCCTCATCTGTGGAAGTGTTCAAGGCCAGGCTGGGTGGGGTTTTGAGCTACACGGTCTAGTGGAAGGTGTCCYTGCCTGTGACAGGGGTGTTGGAACTAGATGGTCTTTAAGGTCCGTTCCAACCCAAACCATTCTGTGATTCTGTCACTTTGAGACACATTTCCATTATAAATTATATTTTCACCAGAATGCTGTTTCACTCAGCCTGTAGAAGAGACAGCTCTGACTGCATAAGCACTTGTTCAGTACTGGGGATTCTTTGTACATCAGCATGTGGCTCCTTGCCTTATTTTCTAGCCTGTGCTGAAGACAGTGAATCATTGTCATATGARTATTTGCAGGATCTCATCACCAACACCTGAGTGTTTCTTGAGGGTTGTCACCTTAAAATTAAGGAAAGCCAGGGCTGAAAGTCATTGAGATTTAAGTATCCATTCAGTTGAGTCAATTAACTGGAGATGACTTGCACTTCAAAGTAGTTAGTGTGATAGTGTGATATCACAGCGAATAACAAATTTCAGATGACTTTGCTTTATAGCTTGGGAGTGTTTAGCAGCATTGCAAGTTTAACTAATGGGCTTAAGTCAGACACTCATATAATGAGAAAGTAAAGTAGCCCTTTGTGAAAGGGTGGGCTTATCTCATTTGTCTGGTATCATGCAGGGAAGTAGAAAGAAAAAAAAAGGACATATAAATCTTGTTCCTAGAGACAGAAATTATTTGCCTGAAGCAAGAGAAAATCATCCAGCTTTCCTGTATGACCTCWATGTGTTCATCCGCATCTATTTCTCCCAAGGAAGCAGAACCAATCTTCAGGAATTTACAGYTTATCTCATCTTAAATGCATGTAAGGGATCTGAGTTCAGGAGCTAAAAGCAAATCTGACCAATTTAGTTCTGTTATTTCCTAAATTTATAATGTCTGCCTCCAACATCATTTAACAATTTTGTATGTTGCTCTGTAGAATCAAACCTGAAGTATTTCTGTTCCACAAGTTCTGGATCACTCTGTAAGTATTGTTGGACTAGATGATAGGTATGGGTCCATTCCAACTTAGCTATTCTCCTCCATGCCACTGACCAAAACGTTCCTGTTCAAATCAAGCACAAGTAGCTGCTTCTGCTTGTGAAAGATTAAGCTAGATTCAGACAGTGTYTGAGTTATTCAGCTGGGTTTGGGCTATAAATGAATGGTACAGTGCCAAAGGTGAAGGAAAGAAAACAATTAAGAAAGAGTAGCTGCATACAACATACAGCTGATGCTTTACTATTAACATTTTTGTTATTATTTATTTTCTTAGCCAGTCATTACTAACTTGGTCAACAAACTTCTTGTGAACATTCTAATGGAAATGAGTACCTGGAGAACTGTAATTTGTGTGAGAGTATTGCTCTTGCTGTGACTGTGCAAAAAAGCATCGTGTGACTGGTTTTCCAAGAAGTGTGTTTAAGAATGTTTTATAAAGCTTAAAAAAAAAGCATATAAACTTATTTTAGGTCTTTTACTGCTTCCCCTTCCCTCAATAAGCAATTATAGCAAGCAGTCACAAAGTCATAGCTCAAAAATCTTTGTTGAGGTTTCTATAACAGCATTATAGAAGACCTTGCCTTCTCCCTTTTCACCCCCAGAACAYCAGTCACAACCTACAACCACCTCAACCACCTCAACCACATGCTTTACTCTGCTTCCTGGGACAGGCAGCGTTGCCACACTTGGAATATTAAAAAGCTGTATCTATTTCTCAAAACCCAAAAATAATAAACAAAGAAATTTTGACCGAGAGCAACCTGGTGACCAGGTGACTGCCAGTGGGTTGGATGAGAGGGATGTTGCCTTTGGTTTGCTGGATGCCTGACTAAGATCTCTATAAAGCAAAGTTTGCAGGTGAGCTCACTCTTATTCTCAGCTCAGCTTTTTATTTCTCTGGGAATGATCTTTGGAAATGTTCATCACCAAATGTTCTAGTAGATAATGAATTATGGTATTGTTTGGCCTAGTTTGCCTTTCACTTGACACGCAGATAAACACAAAGGAGTTTTTAAAACCAAATTAGAAATCTGGGGTTTGGAAAATATTGCAGTGTCTGTAAAAACAATAAAGTGGTATTGTGACAATAAAGCATTTGGTTTTAGCTGAACAAGTACTGCTCTCTGTAAAATCTGATTTTGCATAGACAGGCTGATAAAAATTCAAGGACATGTGCTGTTACACCGCTTGAATCTTCACAGATTTCTGCAGTTCGTAAAGTATAAGATGAACATGAGATGTAATGATGTCTCAATGCAATGTCAACCCAATGCTTTAAGTGGAGCTGGATACGTAGTGGTGTTCTGATAGGCTCTTTSGAAACAAGGCTCAGGCTCTCTATCTGCGTGCCTTATTCCTATACAGCAGGAATTCTCAAGCTGTGCTCAGGCCAGTGAGATCCTTTAGTGCCTAAAGTTAAGCTCAAGGTCAAGAAGTTGCAAAAATGTACCTTAATGAGCAACCTAATGAAATGCAGTGAAAACCTATGCTTGCCATTCAATTCAACAGGTGCAAGTAAGTAATAACAAATGAGTTTGTTAAGCTGAAAGCAGCTATTTTTAGTACCTCTTCATAATCGAATAACAAGAATTAGAAAACAATCCTTTGATTTTTTTTTAACAATGAAAACTGCTTAATACTCAGTTATAAAGGGCTAAAACATAATAGGACAGAAATATGTGTTTTGGAATAGAAGTAAAAACATTAGGAGTCTGTGTGTGGCTATGTGCTGAGGTCCGTAGTGAGTTAGGAACAGTGGAACAATCATTCAAATTTCTATGAAATTTTCAGTAAGATTACATTACCCAGTGACAATGAAAACCAAGCTGCTCAATTTACTACCTATCAAATTGTTAATTTCATTCTAACAAACCTGGGTGATACCTGATAGAGCCCACTGCATTCAAAGGATGCTCCTCTGCAAGAGGTTACCCTACATTCCAATGGCAGAGTCTGCAAATGTGGGGCAGACACACCTGAGCCGTTGGATGCAAGAGACACTTTGGAGCTTGTGGAGGTCTGTGTGGAGTCTCTGCAAGACAGGAAGTTGGTAAAAGTTGCAGGGCTGAGGAGAGGATTTGTTCTACTCTGGGCAATGCGAGGGCTTTATTCAGTCTGCTTTGCTCACAAAGCAAAGAGATCTCTCTTCAAAGGCTTAACTTGTACTTCAGTCTCTTGTATCTTGTACGAGGAAACCTGGCTGTGCAATTCCAAGCCCCTCTGTGTCTCTGAGTGTGCTCACTTGCGGGCAAAGGTGAGACCTGTGGTGCCAAGGCTCTTGGGACAGGACCCATTTGATGAATGATGATGTTAGGTTATATATTTCAGGCAGCTAGCACTCTGCATCTAAGTCTTCACTCCTGTTGACGGAATGTTTGAGTTAGGAAGACACATTCATAACTTACATCTAATACACAGTGAGATTTTCCAAATAGACTGTGATTGATGTTCTCAATTATTTTTTGTCAAGGTCTATAGCAAAYCCTGTGTTATCCATTTGTCAGCACTTGCAACAAGGCTGTATTCTGAACACAGTTCTCCTTATTCTAGATATAAAAACATAGTCAAATAGAGACGACTGAGTGAACTTCATGCTGCTGTGAAGTCTGATCTTTTATTCTCCACTTCCATAGTAAAAGTTAAAGCTTTTAGGATTTACTTAACTTTTATTCAGCTAGACTATCACAGTTATTGATGGGAAGAGAAGCTGTTAAGCRTAAAGATTTCTTCCTGTGTAGGCTGTAGAATGCAGCAAGCCAATCTCTTCTTGAAGTACTTGTCTTTTCATTAAAATGCCAATATATTTTACCAGTATATATTTTTTAAAAATTAAATTAATGGAAATTACTGAAACATCTATAGTGCACTACTGGGAAAGAGGACAACAAATAACTCCTCATCTTGAGTCATCTAGGTTCCACACTCTGAATACTTTCTGCTAGAGTCTGACCTTCAGTGCCTTGCAACAAGCTTTTTCAGGGAAGATGTTTATAATGGTTGTTTTCCTGGGCTTTTTCTGCTGTGGGGATTTTTAATGATATTGCAGTCCCTAGTGTAAATATAAATTATTGTTGTAAATTAAATCTGTTTCCCACGCAGTATGCTCAAACTCCCCCCAACCYCTCTGCGATGGTATGTCTTATAGCAATGATTTGTAGTGCTCCTACCCCATCTTTTGTAGCTAAGCAGATGGTCAAAAAAAAAAATCCACCCTGTCAACCACACCACTGATGAAGTGGACATCCATAGCAGTCTATTTTATTTCACTAACATGAAAAGGCTCAGCAAGGGCTCTCAATCAAGCTGAAGTYATCTGACAGATAAGCAGTCTGAGGTGATCAGCTCAAGATCAAGGCTTTTGTTACTGACATAGATCCCTCTGTGTGTAAGCAGAGCAAAAGTTTGTCTTATTGTTTTCTTTTAGATATTTCCAAAACTGCTATTTACATTCTCTCCTTCCACAGGAAGCAGTCTCAAAGTCCTTAGGTAAAAAGACTTGGAAATCTTTTGCAGTTTTTGAATCCTTTGGGTATTCTGGCTCTGCCAGATGTTCTGCCCACTGCTCTGCAGTGAGACAGGTGGAAACAACACCTTGTCCTTAATACCTTATTATTTTTGCCTTGCCCTGTAGAGACTCAGCGTGATCTCCATCATCTGCCTATGATTTTCAATCTGTCCTGATCTTGATGCATTCCCTGTGCAGAGGAAGACAAGCTGTGATAGTGGAGGCTGGTACTGTTCTTTCTCACAGAACTGGACAACGCACTTGTAGAATTGCCTCTCCAGAATAAACTCTTAAGTGCTTATTGAATCCMGAAAAAAATGGAAGGAGACTGAATGACAAAATGGATACAGCACGTCGTTGTTTACACTTCCTATCTTCAGGAAAATAATTTAGCCAGCTAAATTAAGTAGCTAGTTCCCTTGTGCTGTACCTCTACTAATGGTAAATAAGATTAAAATTCTTATCAAGAATCATTCACAGACTAGAGTTTTGATCGTACCACAGRTTACTCCAGTTGACCCTTCTCTCTTCATTTGTGAGAGAAGTTTATGGAGGCTTGCTACCTAACACAGCTACCTGAAGTGAGGCAGTGAGAATATGCCCTTCTGCTGTMCAACATGGACTGCTGTGTCTTTTCTGTGGTTGAGTGCAAAACTCTGTCCTTGGATGTGTATGTATAGTCTTGACATGAACCAAAGGACATTACTCACAAGTCAGCAGGTGTAATGTGAGTACACATTGCACATAATACTTTTATGTATACACAGTAATAATATTTTTTATTTCCTAAGTATGTACATAAATGGGACTTAGATCCTTCTTACAGGAAATATAAACCGCTGTGTTTATTTTCTACCAAAAGTTCATATGAATRTCCATTCTTGTCTAGTCTAGATGTGAATTAATAACAGCCGTGGGAGATCTGGCTCATCCTTGAAAGCATATCTCCTCCAAAGGAGAGGCAGCTAAAGGATAATTCTGTTTCTACAAAGGAGAAAGGATTGAACGATTGCTAAGATGTAAAATAATTTAGTCATGTCAAATCCCTGTTAATCTAACATGCTCTTTGTAACTGGTTATGTGTTAGCCAGTCTACCAGCTAACACCAGTATTTGAAAGCTGGACAAGGAGATGTTAAGCTGAGAAGCTTGAATTGGGGCACATATAGATAGTAAAAAGCTGGAAGCTGTTTTTTTGCTTAACCTAAACTTTTAAAAAATCCCACATATGCACTTTCAGTTTTATGCTGTGTGTGAATGTCAAATATGCTTATCTGGAACAGAATTTCTTGAAAATAATTATTGTTGTCCCATTTGGCTAAATATATCTATAAACATACCAGAAGTATGCAAGACTAAAAAATGCTGATATAGACTTAAGAGTTTTGGGGTTTTTTTTATTTAAAAATTGGTACTTTTAGTCTGTWATTCTGAATTTTGTTGCCATGTTAGCTATAGGTCATCTATTCCCAATATATATCTTTTCAGTGGAAAGAAGTGCAAAGATTTATTCACAACAAAGTATTTCAAAAAAGGAATCAAAATTTGGAAATCAAATATCTCAATCCTGTAACTGCTTAGAAGGGTCAGAGAATTTAGAGAACCTTTTTCAGAGCAGGTAGCCCTAGGCAGTATTTCAGGTCAGGTAAGCAAGCAGAGTGGGCAGCAAGGCAAGCTCTGATGCCAGGCTTGGTCCCATCTCTCTTCTGCCCTCCTTCCCTGCATTGGAAAGCTTTTAATCAGCCTCCTGGGACAAACACGGAGCAGTTACTACAACCGGGAATTTTACCCCAGGAGACAAGGAGTGTCCTGCTTTGCCTGTTTCAGCTGTGACCAGAAGTGGCAGGTCCTCCCCAGCATCTCGAGGCGTTTCAGAAGGTTACTGTTACAGGGGTTCAATGGGATGGTCAGGGAATGGGTTTTAGGGGTTTCCAGCAAGTTGCAAGCTGGGTACCCACAGCTTAAGCTTTTGGAGGAAAGTGTCAGGTGGCTACAGTCTCCCTCTTGTGGCAGCGGTGAAGGAGAGGAACTAGCTGGGTCCTGACTTACACTAAGCGTCAGGCCCAAATAATCAGTTGGGCTTTCTGCCTTCTGCTCTGAACAGGAGCAGGTGAGGTGGGAGACCATCTCAGGTGGAAATGTAGCAGTGAAACTTGCCACTCAAATCTCTTGGACTTGGATTAGTTTTGTTATAGTGTGTGTATTTCTCCCCATAGAAACACTTCCTTTTAATGTACAGTCTTTTGTGCAGATKCATTTGCCCCATCCTGCAGGAGCCTCATATATCCATGCAAGGGAGCTGTATCTGGTTTTACCACCATGGCTCAGGGAGGGTTTAGCAGTGAGAAGGAGTTAGGTGAATAAATATTTGTGTGTTTTTGCAAATCCTCCCTTGCATGTTGGTGCCTTTGTCTGTTCCCACCTCCCTAAGTGAGATAATTTCCCTATGGAGCAGGTGGGCTGGAGCAGCAGCCAACGCTCCGTGTGAAAGGACAGCAGCTCCTGCTCCACCTCAGCTGCAGGAGAGGAAAGGTGTGTCTGATTGTGAAGATCAGGATTAGCTGAAGAAGTTGGAGAGGAGAGGAGAGGAGAGGAGAGGAGAGGAGAGAGGGAGGGGAAAAGAAAAAAACACTAAAACCCTTAGAGTGGCAAGACTGCACTTATAACAAGTGGCCAGCATGTGCCATACAGGCTTCAGGAGGCGGTAGGAGCACAGGTGAGACGCTCTGGCTGGGCAGCAGCAGAAAGAAGCATTGCAGCAGGATGGGGGATTCCAGGACACCAGGAAACAGGAGAGGTCTGGAGGTGCACAGGCCACRACAGACAGCCTGCTGTCACTCTGCAGCAAACTCAGCCTGGAGTCCAGGTAGGGTGAATGCATGAACCGTGCAAGGTATTTGTTATTTTYCATCTCTCTTAGTTTTGGCTTGTTATGTTATGAGGCTGGAGTTTACTGAGTTACATGCTTGCTATATAGCATTACTGCATTTGTGGGGTAAGAGGAGTATTAGGGGGTTGTTTTTGAGTATTGCTGCTTCAGGAGGATATACAAAATTTTAGGTTTTCAGGSAGAATTTTTGAGCATGTTGTTGTCTGTGAGAGAACAAGGCTGGGGGCAATCRAGCAGAGAGAAAACTGAGATGAAAATCAGCCACTTCAGAGAAAACTACAGAGAGAAAGGGAAACATCTCTAACAGTGAAACTAGTGCATAAAAAGTGGATGCCTGACAGGAAAACCTGAGGGACCAGGGTAGCCAGGTTTGTATCCATTTTCAAGTTTTAGGGTTTMCTCTTCAGGGCATTGCATCTGCAATGCTCTGAGGCACTACCAAGCCCCTTTCAGTCCTCTTCATTGGAAAAAATGATTGCAAGATATACAATGTAATTTTATTTCTATATTGYTAATAGAGGGTGCACGTGCTTGTTTTTATTCAAAGTATAGTTATATCTAAACKCCTGGGAATGGTATTAAGATTGTGGCAGGAACACTGTCTGCRGATTTATAGTTGTCCTCTCGTTTCCAACCACAAGTTCTATTAAGCTGCTAAATAGCCTCCCTCAGCACATCTCAGGCAACCCTTTCCCTGCCTTGATGTTGTGAAGTTGTGTTGAGAGCTAGATRCTGCTTTCCTTTGCTGTTATAATATTGAAACCTTTAGCACAACCTAAAASATATGTAACCACTGCAAAAGTTTCTTTTTTTGATTCTTCTGTTTCAGCTGCTGGTTTGCTGACAGTTGAAAAAACAGGCAGAAACAGCCTGTACATGGATCGTGGATTTAAATGCATTTGTCTGTACCACTGCAGGGTTAGCCAGCATTCCTTGCCTTTTGCAATGATCCCTGGTGTTGCATTTACCTTGAAAGATATCTCTTTGAGCTCTGACAACTTTTTAAAATGGCTTTTTTTTTTTAAGTGAAAAATCTTCAGAGAGGTTTCTCCCCCCTTCCAAAAAAACCCCAACTGAAACTAAAACTTTCTGCAAACAAAACTGTTTAGCCTTTGCAATTCAAGATTTTAAAACTACTGCATTCAGTTCTCATACATACACTTTTGTGCTTTCATGGGTATGTGTATATACATATATATTCATATCTAGGTACACTTATATGTATCATGGAGATATACACATTTCTGTCTGTTTTACTTTAATTAGACATTTATTTTAATGTGGCTTCCAGAAGTGGTTATGGTGAAAGCTGTTGATGACCAATGTAACTAASGAGATTAAACAAAGTCAAAAACTTGGATAGCTTCACTCAAGTGTTCTGAGTAGTTCTATTTATGAACATTTTATAGTCTCACTAAGTATCAGATGCCGTACACTATATGCTTGCAGCTGCAGAATATGCTCTCTTGCAGATAAAAATGAAAATTAAGCTGATGGTTTTACTATAGGCAAAATGGCCTTGCAGTGGTAAACAGATATATAAGACAACTAATAGTCTCTTTGATGTGATGTATCTATGTTGTTCTTTGTGTTTGGTTTTTTTTTTCTCTGAAATGATCCATTCCTGAGATTATGGAATGACTCTTTATTGGTAAAAGGGAAAGTCAATGTGTGCAGGAAATTATACTGGACAAAGCAGTGACTGTGACTGTATTTAAAAAATCTGAACATAAATTCTTATGGATTTTTCTTTAATATATGGACAGTTACAAACTGCCATAAACATCATATCCTGTATACACAGATCTATTTTAATGCTCCCATTTTCCTGAGTATTCATGATAAAGCAGTCAAGGACTATAGGATAACCACAGTCTTTAGTCAGTGGGTATCTGTGCTAAAATAGACCCAAATYACAACTAGGAAAGCTGAATAAAACCTGTGTCCTTTTAGGTTAGCCAGGCAAAGCTACATGTTTCTAGCTCCATGTTCAGTATTATTGATGGGCTCAAATGCGCTGAATGTTTGCAAGAGAAATAGAATAATATATTGGCAACTAACTCCCGAGAAATTCCATCAATTTTATGTTTAAAAAAAGCATGAGCCAAAGTTTTGTATTAAAAAAAAGGATGAAAATAGGAAGGATGTTGTTAAACATGGTGTCTACTGCAATGTTGGCTAGTATTAAACATTATTTWACTACAGTTCACGGAACTTTCTGCAGTGCCACTGAGCACTTTCTCTGGAATGGACACACTTGAAAGTCCTTGATGTATGGGTCTGTCTGTCTACTGGGTAACTCATATAGCTCTGAGGACATACACACTTATTTAAAGAGGTTTATTTCCTGACTCCTAGAGGCTCCTCTTCTGAGAGATCTGATGAAAAATGTCAGTGCTTTTGTTCCCCTTTAACAGATCTACATTTAGACAATTGCCACTCTTCAGGTGCTTAATTTGATTTTACAGTGACAGAATTGTAGTTAGAGCAACTGAAATGACTCTTGCATTAGATACTCTCATATTGCTGTTGCAAAAGTTGTGAGCCAGTACTGTGAGTCACCAGTTCCATTCAGGCATGCTCTGCTGTTACATACTTGGTTTTCTGCAGATGAATTCAGGAATTCATTACATGATCATGTCTGAAGTCTAAGTTTCTCCGTCATATTTTGGTGCTTGCTTGMTGCAGCAGCACTTGTAGTCTTGTGTGAATGTTGCCATAATAGCCTGAGGGTGCTTGTATGGCCATCACTGGTTTGATTTGTCTGCATTTGAGAGTCCAGTTTTGTGGATGGGACATTTTGTACTCAGATACTCCAAGTCTTGCAAGTATCACAAACATCATAGTTAAAAAGTAAGGATGTACTTTTAGGAGAGACATAGAAAAGTCCCCTTATTTTGCAGTTATAGGTAACCAATACTCCAAAGTTGTATCTGTTTTTTCCTTCTTATTCTTCTTCTGTATTTTGGGGTGGGATGGTGGTGTTGCAGTGGAGGCAATATCATGTGCAGCAGAATAATGTCTACAGAGTGTCTATCTCTCCTCCACAATCTGTGGTATAGTGTCATAATAAGCCCTATTTTTTGTGTCACAACGTCATATACAGCTGAGCTTTTAGCAGGATGGAATATGAATCTTCAGAAAGTGCAAAAATCCTTTAAGAATGCAAAATAAAGAGTAATTTAAAGAAAATGTGACATAGATAGAAGAAATTCCAAACAATTTATTGGTGTATAAGAGAATTGCTGAGGACTATAGCATAAGAACAGAGAAGTGCATCGTGACAGTGGAGTGGCTGTGCTTCCCATTTCCGGATTTCCACTGAGATCTGAACCTCACAGGGGTCAGAACAATAACAGCAAGTTGGTATTTTAAGAAAAACAATTAAGAAATTCAACCCTAGCTTTCCACTCCTACTTGAGAAACCTTCAGGTTGTAATGTATGAGTGAGTTCCTGCAGAAATCCAGGTATAAGCGAGACCATAACAAATTGTGAATTCACATTGAAATTAGACAGCTTATTTCACATTAAATGTATATTGTTCAGTACAAGAAGACATTCTGAAAGTATTCTTTCAGCATTACACCAGCATTTAACAACATTACTGATAGCTGACCAGAATAAAATATAGCATTCTTTTCCAGGGGGCAGACAAACCTAATGATCAAAACAGGAATTAATATTACCTYGTTGTAGCTTCCTTGTCCAAAACTATAAGCTGTGCAATACAAGGGCACAGGTTTTAACTCCTGGTGTTTGTTGTCAGGTCCTGATGCTGTTGGCYCATTTGCGATAGGACTGCTTCGCTGGAAAAATCTGTGTGTGTATGGGAACCTTCCCCTTGCTCTCACTTTCTCTGAAGATGCCTCTGTTCCTGTATGTCAATGTTTTGCTACACAAAATGACTTCTCATGCCCACTGTCCTGTCCAGCATCACTTTCTATCACTCCTGTGCCTTCTTACAACAGTAGTAGTCAAGAAACCTTGAGTCAAGACTCCATAGGTAAGTGATTATTTGTTTTTTACGTGTCCCAGCTTAGTTTGATCAGCAGTTTTCATGGTCAACATAAACAGCTGTTTCTGCTGTCAGAGTGCTTTGACTGCTCCTAAAGAACRATCAGACCACAGAAACATCGTGAAAGGGTTTATGCTTATGCAAAGTAATCTTGAATCTAACAATTTCCMTCATGGTTTAAAAAGTATCAGAAACAAAGATCATAATGTTCTCAGCAGYGATAATACAATTAGGGTATGTTTGCTTTGAAACTGGTAGACCAACTGTTTGGTGAGTGTGGATCCATGCTCCATAAGGAGGCATTTGAGGACAGTCTCTTCTGTGCCTGTCGTAAAACTTTGTGTGATAGAGGATACCCTGATATGTCTGTCGTGTTCAAAATGCTACTGGCACCTGGCTAATCACAAAATAGGGTGTACAAGGAACATCCAGTTATATCCGTGGGAACACATTTGTGCTCCCACCCTGTTAAAAGGCTTACAGCTCAGAAGCTATCAGGGACAGCAGCAGTGTGCTGGTCACTGGTGAAGTTCTTTCATATTGAGGTTTGGAGGTCTCAGGGGCTGATGGAAAGATGACAGCTGATGGAGAGTTGKGGTGTTCGGACAAATCACTTGACCCGCGGTATGGCTGCATTTGTCCCTGAGAGTTCTTGATGACAATGATGATAGAAAATGGGTCACGAGCTCAGTGAAATTTTCTGGCTGTCGATCAGTCTCTCATCTAAATGCTTCCTAACTGAACCCCTGTAAAAGGATTTTAATTTCTGCTGCCTATTTTATGTTGCTAAGTGGAAGGAATTAGCAAGGTTCTGCCTAGGTGCCAGGTAAAACAATGGTATAAATGGAGAGTGGGGTATTAGTGGATCCAGTATTGAAAGGCATAATGCTGGAAAAGGGCTGGTGTAAATACCTAGTGCTGACCTAGTTCTTAAAATTTTAATAATTGCTGGCAACATTATATTCTGAATATAATCAGAAATAAAAATTATAATCAAATACGTATATTACTGCTGTTTGTATTACTGCTTTTTTCAATTTCGGTGTTGTAGTACATTAATGTAATTAACTGTAACTGATGTAGACATTACTGCATGTTGCCAAAAAATAATGGGCCTGAAACTCCGGTGGCACTGAGATCCAATCAACCCATTTCTCCTTTCCCAGAACTTTCTGATCTAATGGCTCATCCTCTGAACTGGATTCTCATGGCACCTGAAAATCCCAGGCTCCAGCACCTCAATTACTATTCTTAATGTCTGCTTTGATGGTGACAGTGGCAAAGCAGGAGCATTAGGGCAAATGCTGAACAATTCAAGCAAGGTTAAACGTTGATAGTTTCATTTATCTTTATTTCTGCTTTCAGTTAAGAGCCAGGTAAATCTGCATCTCCTTCTTCAAAGCAGTGTTCATTGTATGAACTCTGTGACTATATTCTGTAAGATTAATTTGCATCTTGGTTTACATTACCATCTGTTTTTTACTGATAGAAATACTGCATTGCTGTGAGATACTTAATATTTTCCCCACATAATGAGTGACAACTCCGGTTTTAACTGTGAAGTTGTTCTGGGACAGTGAGGTGGCAAGTGAGCACCTGGGAGGTTCACAGGCACCTGACACCTAGAGGTGATGTTGTGGAGAAGGGAAGAAATGTTGATTTAAAATAAAAGAAAATAGTAGTAGTATAATAAAACAGTAATAAAACTTGATAAGGAGTTGTTAGCATTGCAGAACAATTTTCCAGTTCTAAAGTAGGGATGCATATAGCCAAAGATGTCATTAGAATATTATATTAGCAAGTCAAATACAAATGCCCTAATTTTCACCCTAATTTAAGAAGCTACAAGGTGTTTGAAGAGTTCACACCGGGATGTTTATGGAAATGTTGTACTGAAAAGCAGCACAGCAGCATGGTGACAGGTCAGCACTGAAGTTATGTCCATTTTCAGCACGGCAGCGTGGTCTTAGTTCAAAGTGCAACTTCTAGCACAAGAAGGTACAGTCTTCATTCTGCTAAGTTAATATCCTAATTTCTTTATCCAATGAAACAATTTATAATCCATGGGATTGTTTTAAATCTAAGTGTCTCCTGCAACAGAGTAGAGGGTACTGCCTGTAGCCAGAGTGAAGTGGTTTACCATTATTGCAGAGGGGTAGAAGGGCGTTGTGTCGGCAGCTACTCCGTAAGGCTGGATGTTGTGTCTGCAACACCAGTGACAAGCCCTATCCCTGGGCTTTATTATAACACTTCTAATGCAAAGATTCTTCATATTTTTTGAACTTCACCAGTTTTCAGGGACTGTCTTGCCGTGATTGAAAAGCTTGTTTGCAGCATACAGTGCACCTGTGGAAGCTCTGGCAAGAGTACACTGTCAGCCGAAATGGGGGACTTTTCGTAAAGACAGAGGGTGACTTAGAGATAGATTAATGAGGTAGGGTAAATCTTAAAGTTATATCCAAGCTCGTTTATGTCCAAGACTACTCGATCAGCTCATTTACAGGAACTTGCAATGCAGAAGAATAACACACCCCAGGCTTACTCTGCTGCTTCTCTTCTGTGCATTTACATTAAACTGTAATTTTTTAATAATAAATTCTTTTTAAAACAAACTATGCTAAACCCCCACTATATAATGCATACAATACATACATCATAGTTCAAAAGAATTCTTTTTTTAACTACTAGTGATGGGAAAATTCTGGCTGCTTCCTTTGAGCAGGGCATGTTCGGGACCTTGCTGTGCATGATGATGTCTGAGCTGGATTTCAATGTTCAGAGCCACAAGACAGTGACGCAGAAAATAAGACATTGACACCAGAAACCTCTGTGTATTCGGATACACAGTATCAAAGAGATAAAACTGCAGCTAATAGCTGGCTATAGTGGGTGCTTTGCACCCTACTTGAAACATTATTCTCAATTTAGTGCTTTTGTTGCTTCACAGCATTTTGCAACGCTCGATAATTTACAGAATAGTGTCAAATTTTGTCCTTGGATATAGGAGTATAATAGACACCAGAATTAATCAATTTCACGCACTGTGGAAGGGAATTCTTAAATTTCTAATATTACTTGTGATTTGAAATAATGGGTTTTTGAGAGAATTGATCTGGTCAATAAAAGCCAGGGTTCTGTTTAGAACGAGACAAAACATGAATTATTTTCGGCTCATTTTCTAGCCTAGAAATTTTGTGAGGGAGTACCAGAGAGGAAGGTCATTGTGGCAAATATTTTATAACTATGTATTGGTTTTTAACTGAGTCATGAAGAGTTCCTGTTGATTAACTTTGTCTCTTCTTACGGTCATTATTCAATGCTTAATTACATTGAACACTATATTCTAGAATATCCAGAAGACTTTGCTAGACAACATCAGTTGGATTGAGATGAATAGATTTGCACCGGGTAGAAATGAGTCAGGAGCTGAACAATACCTGTCGAATTTGTGTCATCTGCAAATCTAAAGAAATACAAAATACCATAATTCATTAAAATATTGGACATAGCAAGAACTCTGTGCCCTCTTGAAATGTATTCTCATTTTTCCAATAATAATCTGAATAATTTTGTTCAGCTACTTCTGACCTGCAATTAGTGCACCTTTATCTAGACTGTATTTCTCTTATTTGTTTATTACAGGGACCTGTCCCCTTGTATGCTAGATCAGCTGTTTTGAAAGCAATTATATTGATTTGCCAGGAATTGTTCCTGACAAATATGTCAACTCTTTGTTATCGTCTTGTTTTCTTCAAGGTGCTTAAAGACAGCCTGATTTATTGCTTACTCACTAATTTGTCACCATCTCTTTTCAAGTATCGATGTTCAGCTGACTGGGCTGTAATTACCTGAACTACTTTATTTGCCCTTCTTCACTGTTACAGGACCTTACTCTATTCTTACTTGGATGGAGTCATCTCAAAAATGCATTTAGGTTGCTAAATCCCAGCAAAGCACGTGAAAGGTGAAGTAGGCAGCTACATTATTTTCCTAGGCCTGTGCCTGTTCCCTGATGTGTGAATGGCCAGAATAGAGCTATTTCAGGAGAACTTGTACTTCACAGCAGAGACGGGGAAAATGCAGAGGACTCAGGTCAGATGGACCCTCCTCAGGAATGCATTTGGGCCTGTTTTACAGTTAGACAGAAACACACACTTTGGAAAAAAGTAGTATTTTGTTTGTGGTACACAACTTTCACAACCATAAGAAAATCTGAGTGTTCCAGCTCTATTCCTCAAATCTACTGGAAGCCTGGCTGCAGCTCACGTCCCCTCTTTTGTTTACATAAATTCCTGTGACCTTTCCATTTTATTTTGCATGTGCAAACAAAGCATCAAACCTTTTCCTTTTGTTACTACACTGCAAGATATTGCCACCTGCTGTGAATGCTGTATTCGACATATGCAAAAATCAAATTGATTTTATACGTATTTCYTGATTTGTATGTAAGTGCATATTTATATATATTCTTTGATTCTGCAGCTTCCACACATTTTTTGACAGAGATGTCTTGTCTCATGCAGCTTTTAAGTTTTAAATTGCTCAATGACAGTAAAAACCTATATAAAGAAATAATTTGTGATATTGCCTACTTTTTAGTGTGGTATAGGACTCCAGTTAAATTTATTTGATATGTTAGATACAAAGGAAGCAGATCTAATGTTAACTGGATTCTGTAAACGGAATAATATTGGCCTGCCTAAGAAGTTATTTGTTCACTTGAAGAAAAATTATACTTAGAAGAATTATAATGTGAATAAGGAGATGATTGAGGGGGACATGACAACAGTCTCAGGAGGGGGAGTGCTGAACAGGAGGAAGATGAATAGTGGAGTATTCCCAGTACTGGTTGAGAAACAACGTTAATATTTTTATGGATGACTTCTGCCTGGAAATGAGTGTATTGATGAGATCTGCTGATGAGCCTGAGGTGGGAGACATCAGTGCAAAGGAGAATCTGAGTGTCGGGTAGGAAGAAATGGATTGCTTTTGGGAACAGAATAAGGGAAAAGTGATGGAATACGATAGTGCAGGTTTTTCTACTGTGCATAGCAGGATGTTTTTTTTCTCCAATAAGCTGCAAGTCCTCAGCTGGAAATGGTAAGGAAGGTAAATCCAGGTATTAATTGGAAGTGTGTTGCAGCTGTGAAAAAAGCTAATGGAGCTCTGGGATGTCTCAGGTGAATTATTTGCTACAGAGAGAGAGATTGAAGTTGTTTACCTAAATTGACTGCCTATTTTCAAAGAGGATAGAATGTACTGGAGTACAGAGCAGAGAAAAACTACCAGAACAATATGGTAGAGGAGAGTAAAAAAAGTTTGCTGTGTTTAGACTAGCAAAAAAAAGCCATTTAAAGAAAGAAAAACCAAGACAGTAGATTTCTGTTGCTGTTTACTTAATAATCGAATGTTTATAAAGTTTGGGGAAATAGCTGGGTCTGAAGAACCGGTATGTAATCTGTCCTTTTATCCTGACCAGCAGCCTTCAGAGTCTGAGGAATCTGCTAAATGACCCCAGAGATGCAACTGCTCATTTTAGCTGTTAGAGTTTGTGTTCCAGTTGCAAGTCTTGATATGGAGGGTTCATAAAGTGCCCAGCTCCTGGGGATTCTGTACAAAAGTGAAAGCCACAAGATGGTGCTGACACTCCTTACCATGGTTGAAAGCATTATGAGAGATTCAGCAGAACTTGCAGTGGCCTGGGTGTAGCCAGACAAAATTTCCATGGAGTTTGGTGGAACAAGTAATAAAGTCAGTGGCTCACTTCAGTCTACAGTTTTTAGTTAAGCATTGACTTTTGGAAAGAAGTCCTAATGCACTCTCAGTATATTGGAGGGAAAGGGGGAGATGAAGGGAATTAGAAAGGTGATAGTTATTTCTGAGGTTGTACCCTCTTTTTTTTGGCTTTCAGCTGAAGAGTGATTGATGAAATGATGACATTGAGAAGTAAAAAGAAAACACATTTGTGTTACCTCTAATTAGAATCCTCACTTGAATTTCCATGCTTTTTAAATGCCAAGGACAAAATCTTCTGTGCCCACAGTGTTGCTGACTGCCTGTGCTTCTCTGCTTATTTTATTTTTGTGCTTGCATGGAGGGAGGGACCATTTTGGGAGGTTGGTTTGGTATTCTCTGTACAGCATCTTAAAATATGTGGAAGAGAGAGAGATTTCTGCAGTTCATGGCTGTCTAATGGAGAGCTCCTAGTGAGGTTTATAAAGAGGAAAAATACTGTTAGCAAAAATGTTACTTAGGAACTCTGGAGTCAGCTGAACCCGAAAAAAAATGCAGCCCAGTTAACAACTGTGTAAACTTATCTCACTGCCCTGACAACAGCCTGCCTTCCCTACTGTCCTGTCCTGTCTGCTCGTAAAAGCATCATGTCTCTGTTTATTAATCATTGTGGTCATGAAGGGAGGAGGCTTATCCTTCTCCATTCTTTCATTCAGCCACCAGCAGAATCTTCCAGTGTTATGAAAAGTAACAGTTCACTACTTTTCCCAAAGATAGGGGAATTGCACTTTGTTACAGAATGCCTTTCTTCCAGTGCTATGTCATCTTTTGCTTCTGAAATGCAGTGTATGCATTTTTCCGCTGAATAAAATGAGACTAAATGTGTCTAAGTTTAAATGTGAAATGGCTGAAAAGCATACTGCATTCAATAAGTATGATAAATTAGGATCTTTCAAAGAATGTCCTTGCTGACTCTTGGGACAGAGAGTGCCATTAAATTTATACTTCCAAATATCTAAATGCAGGTACTTAATCAGTTTTAAGACTCTGGCTACCAGTAGAATTGCTTTTATGATTCAAAGATGTGTAATATTGTTTACTCAAAATTCTGGCTTACCTTAAGTGCACAGACCATTCTAAAAAACTCCTTTTTGAAAGGAAGGAAATAAAACTCTGAAACTTCTGTACCCTTCTGACCTTATTGCAGAATCAAGTCTAGAAGGTGCTGAACTGCCGGGTTCTGATCCAGCAAAGCAATGAAACACATGCTTAATGAACTTGAGAGTTGTGCCATGGCAATCAATTTATCTGCTTCTCTAATCATTCTTACCACTTAAGAATGAGAACCCGAAATTTGCTTAAATACAGGGAGCTGGTAGTTCCTGTAATAATGTATTTGGAAATGCCAGCACTGATCATGGTGTTAGTTCAAGGCATTTAAGAGTGGCAATGCTAGCACGTGCCTTCTGTAGTGTTGCACCAGTGTGCTTCAATCTTGTCTTTAGAGCGCATCTTTAGAGCTGGAAGTGCATTTACTCTCCTGCACTCTCTTTGTGCTAATTTTGAAACTAACTGCAAGGCCTGGTCTCCTTTTTTATCTACAATGTGGATATTTACCCTTTTTGCTGATCTGAGGTTGGCACATCATTACATATATTTAAACAGGAATCTGATGCTATCGCTGTCTGCTTATTGCTAGTGCTTTGTGTGAACTTAAACTCAAGAGGGACTGCAATACACAGTCTCCTCCTCAAACCGCCACATAGCTAACACTGACTTAGATTTATAAATTTTCGTTCTTTCTGATTGCCTTACGCTTTCTTGAATATGTTTCTGCACTGTCCATTGACAACTGTTGGGGCAATAAAAATTGTTTTGAATACCAAATTTCATGGAATCTCTTTTTCTTTGGGCAATATTTTGGTTTTGTGAGCTAGTCACTTAATGCAGAAAAGGGTTAGGATGCAGTTTGGGTCAGTAATTGAAAAACTGCTTTTTACCTAAAGATGTGTCTCTATACTCTTCCAATTGCAGCCTTCTAGTGCTGGAGAGTCTTCAAGTCAGTGCAAGAAGAAAATGTTTAATTAGCTCTTTAAATCCAAGAGGAGTTTTCTGATGGTGTGCAAAACAGCAATCAGTTTCACTCTCCTGTCAATGACATACCTTTCGCTGTGAATAGTGTACTTATCTTGCATATTTTATGACCAAAACACTAGTAAAAAACAAGCATAAAATTATGATTTATTATCTTC
Source organism: Amblyornis subalaris (assembly GCA_018881555.1). Lineage (NCBI taxonomy): Eukaryota > Metazoa > Chordata > Aves > Passeriformes > Ptilonorhynchidae > Amblyornis > Amblyornis subalaris. Next base: position 11,189,537 of record JACAXG010000009.1, on the reverse strand, counting down.
TTGTTAATTTTCCAGAGTCAAAATAGGACTTTTCCCAAATTTACTTCCAGAGAAATTAAGTGTCTAACAATAGAATGCTTTTTATTTTATTTCTCAGTAGAGAATATAGCATGGTTAAACCTTGAATTGTTCTATCAGTAACTGTAGTTAACTGATATAATCTTGAGCAGGAAAACTGTATTAAAAAAGAGAACTTTCTAATAAATCTCCTTCTGATAGTCATGTTAAAGAGTGTGAACCAGGAAAAAAAGCAGCCAATGTGTTTTCTTGTCTTCCAATGATTTTTTAATGAACAGTTTCATTTTTCTGTGGATAATGAAGTCTCGATCCTTTGAAAGAGAAAGGACATGTCAAGAGTTTCAGATGTCAAGTGGGAAGCGTTCATGTGTAGCACTGCAGTACAAGACTGAGACAGAGAGCAGGAGCTGTATAACTAAAATGGAATGAACTATGCACAGTAATTCCAGTAAAGCCCTTATTTATTTTCTTCCTCTGTCCTTAAAGCTCGGTTTAAGGTTACGAAGCTTTGTATCCCGCCACTCATCTCACTGAAAGAAGAACAATAAAGTTTGAGAGAAAAACCTGGAGTTACCAATTTGAAAAATGCAATTCTGTCTGATCTTTCAATTACTATATTTCCTCCTTTTGTCTGATTTTTTCTTTGCATTTTTACATTTCTTCCTCTTTAGTCATTTCCCTAATTGTATACCTCTGAAAATCTCTTCCTATTTTCCTTCTCTTTCCTGCCCACTCTTTGTTTTGTATACATACCGTGAATTTGTTCTCCGTTTTCTACCTATTTTGCATTCCTCATTTATAAAGTTTCCAGGGAAAAGGAACTTCCAGCTATGTATCTCTGCCTTCAGCCTGCTTCTGCTCAGCTCTGAGGAGGTGATAGCTGGAGGAAGCTCCATGTATGTAGCTTTTCCTCTCATACTGCCTGCTGCAAGAGAAGTGGTTTCCCATGCCTGGATCACGAGCGAGGTGCTTTGCTTTGCTTGCGACTTTAGGAAACGAAAAGGTTAAAACTGAGACGAATAAGGACAGTGAGCCTTTGTGTTGCCTGTAGCTCTCCCTTGGTCAGGATGGAGGATGCCCATGGAGGTGGCAGGCTGCTGAACTGGTTGATTGGGCCGAGGGGAAAGTGGATCACCACACTCCAGAGAGTTAGTCTGTGGCCAGCTTCCAGCTGTGAGCCTGTTTCTGTAACAGGTAAGCAGGGGGCTTATTTGGCACTTGCTGATCTGGTGTCCAGTACATTATTTGCTGCTTGGTGCTTGAGTCTGATTGCTTTTAGTTTTTCCATGGTATTTATGTCTAAGCAATGTCTTCGGATTGGGAAGACCGAGTAGCATTTATTTTTGCCCTTTGTGAAGGGCAAAAACACTTTGGACAGAATTCCTAAGTCTACTGACATGCTCCTAGTTGAATCCTAATTAACAGACCGAAGAAGCCTCCTTGATTGTGAGGTTTAGGTTGAAATTCAGGAGTTTGTTTAAACTCTGTTGGAATCAATGGAAAGACTCACTTGCACTGCAACATATGGTAGTTGAATGTATGATAAACAAAATTTTTATTCGAATGTACAACTGCTCTCTCTCTGCTCTGTGCTTTCTTTTGTCCACCGCTTCCTACCTCATTTTTTCCTTCTATCCTGGAAATAAAGCTGCAGAAATCTCCTGAAATGGGTACTTTACTCCCTGTTGTCTGCATAGGAAAAAAAATAAATAATGCATGTCAGACATCACTCTGGGTTTACAGAAGTAATTGCTGCTTTTCAAATGACAAGTTCTCAAAGCCCAGTCATCTTTTCCACATCAGGACTAAAAACTGCAAACACAACTCTTGCAGAAATACCTACATACTTCTTTCTTATTCTTCTAAGTGCTTCCCCTGGGTGCCTCTTTCTCCCTTGCCAAAAACACTGTCATKCATATCCTTGAAAAACTTCAGCTTTTAAGATGAAAATATTGAAGAGTGAAAATAAGTTATTGGAGATTAATTTTATGGGAGAAGGGAGAGCGTTAGTGCAGCTCTGTGCATAAAGATAAGAACATGCTGTGCCTCAAGCTTGCTGAAAACAGGCTTTTATTATTTTTTTTCTTAGGCAGATAATACACTATGTTATTCTGCGTATAATAGGCGAGGGAGGAAGAAACAGAAAGGTGGAGCCATTATCCCACTATTCTGCATAGTCACAAGGGTAGTGTTTCTTGAGTCAGAGAAGAAAACAGATGTCTCTAGGTGATCTGCAGGTTAGCAGGTTAAACAAAATATTATCTCTTGTTATCAGTACAGCTAGTAGTTGAGAACCTGTATTAGTAAACATCCTACGTTACATTAAAATAAAAGGCACCTTTGACAGAAATTATGAGCAATGAAGATGTAACAGTGAAAAACTGTAGCTGTATATTTTACTGGTTTGAGTTATATAATAGTCTTGAACTGAGACTGCAAGAGGGTGAGGATGAAATTAAATGAGTCATTGTTAAAAATAGGATGTGGGATCGAATTAAGTGTTGAGTGTGCTGGGCAGCTGAATAGAGGATGAAATTTGCAGTGAGAAATAGGATGTGTCTCTACTATATAAATGTTGATCACTATGTAAACGCACAGTGATTAGGGTTCACTGGTGATTTCCGTTAGTTACAATCTGGGAATTGTGTGTATTGTTACAGCTGAAACAGCAGGGACAAGAAAGGCATCTGACTGGTCCAGTGATAGGTGCTCCTTCCTATGCAAGGAGATGACGCACAAGGCTTTCTAATCTTTCTCTATATTGAATATCATGAGTAGTAAGTAGGGAGATGACTGTACAAAAAAAAGTGGAAATAGCAGAAGTAAAAATCAGCTGTATTAGTATATATAGGAATTTATGAGCTCAGCTTGCTTTTAAGTTATATCTGGTTAGAATGGGGTTTCACTCATGGCTCAGTTTATAGGGTGAGAGAAGAAGTGATCACTTTTAATGATAAAGATAACAGAAATTATGAGCTCTGGCTATTACTGGGAACACAATACTTCAGCAAGTGGACTAGAAGGCCTCTAGCCTAATCCAGCACACCAAATTTTAGGTTATATTCCTACACAATGGTTCACCTGCTTAGCACTGTCGTCCATATGGCTTAAAAAAATTCTTCGATGAACATTTTTGTCAGAGTAGAGTAGCTACTAGTAACTGTGTTGGATGGGCTAGCTTTAGATAAAAAGAGTGATACATTATGCTGGTGCTGTGTGGGCATCTAAGTCGTCCATTTGGTTCAGATACTGTAGGGAAAAAAAAAAATCTAATTTCTCCGAGCTTATTTTCCATCCTAATTTTGGGGATGGGTGATATTAAAGAGCAAGGTTTTTTTGAAAAATAAAACAAACCAGCAGATGATGTGCTGATCACCGTGGAAACCAGGCTTTTGATGAAGAGGTTGTATATCTGGTAATACTTTGTACTGAGTTGTGATTACAACAAAAATCCACATTATTTTTTTAAATTCTTTCACATCCTCTTCTGCTCCACAGTTTATTTTTTGAAAGATAGAAAGAAGAAAACTGCAAAATATGATATTTGCTTTTAAAGTACAGGAAAATACTTATTTCAGCAAAATAGGAACCCATTTTGCTGAAACAAGGTTTTTATGTAAGGCTAGAACAAGCAAATGGAAGTAATGGCAAAGGAATTCAAGGCTTAGCAACTCTTTGGACATGCATCAAGCTTAAAGGCAAATTGCTTCAAAGAATATGTGGCAAATTCTGTGAGTAAAACAGTGGCTGAAACTGGACATTTGTAGAAATAATGCCTCTTCATTTGTAAACATTCAGAGATTCAGCACAGTCTCATGATCTCCGTGAAGTTACTCATGCACTCTCTGGACTCTTAGTCCAGAAACTGTATCTTCATATAACTTAGCAACCCTGGATTTTGTGGTAGGTTAAAAGCTTTCATTAAAAATATTATTGAAATTCTGTCAGCCAAGGTTTTTCTGAGCTCAGGTATAGGAATCAGGCAGAAGAACCTGTAATGACTGAATAAAAATGGTTTTACACAAAAATCTGGGGATTGACTGATGTAAGCGTCAGTAAAACACCTTCTGATACACTTCAGAATAACATCAGGTAAGGTTGTCTTCACAGAAATAGGAAATTCTTATTTAATGGGTTTATGTATGTAGGAGAATGGCTACAGGACTGAGGAAGTTTCAGCGCATATTTTCAGATGCAGTCATTGTATTGTCTTCAGATTCACAAGCACAGTGGTACTGTTCTTGCATCATGAACACACTGTTCACTCTTACTTTGGACAACTTATTAACTGAATACTAAAGTAATAGTAAATCCGACTGTGAAAAAAGGTAAATATAAATTTTTATGAACATAAATCTGATAATATATTTTTCTTTCAATAAGTAATTTTTATTATCAATTATTATAAATAAATCCTTTACCAAAGTTTATTAGATTTATATCTCACTGTAGTTTTAATACTAGTTTTAATATAATGGTTTTTAGTGTATTATTTCCTGATCAGGTGATAATATTGCTGATCAGAACTGCATCTGCATTCACTATATCCTATGGACTTTCAAAGTCTCATTTTCCTTCTTAGCTGTGGAAAGCACTCTAAGATTTTACCATGTTATTCTTTTGAAGTTGACAGGGTCTGTTGAGGTGCTGTAGAATGACTTACCCCTGTGACCGCTTTCTCAAGAGTAATTGGACATGTTTTTACTTTTTATTGATAGAACCTTTTTCTGGTGAAAGACTATAGGACCTTGTTTCTTAATTCTTCACAATATCTGTATGAGTCCCAGGCATATACAGAGGAGAGTTTGGTTCAGAGAAAAAAGCCTAGACATAGGCAGTTGAAAGGCCTAATAGAAGTATTTTATTCATAATATTGTTTTACATTGATTTAGCTTTCATTTTAAAGCAACTTAACAATGCGTAACACTTCAGGCATGTCAGTTGTCTAGAAATTGCTTGCATACATGATTATTTGCAGTTTTGATATTTTGATATTTTATTTAAAAATATTACTATTCTTGTTTCAACAATTGTTTTTGACAAATAAATATTTGAGCCATCAGCAGATCCTGTGCATGGCTGTCTTTAAAAAATTAAAAAAAGCCCTTCCAGCTCTATATACAATAGTTATATTTTCAAAAATATTTGTTTTGTTGAATATAAGACACTTATTTTTGTGTTAAACTCATCCATTTCTTTCAATCTGTCCCTTGCTTATACAAAGTAAAGATACTTCTGCTTTCTACAGGGCACTTGCTTAATAAATTTAGAATTTTTTATGATGGTGAAAAATACATTAATTGAATAAGCTGGGCTAATTTTCTGTAGTAATATGTCTTTATGCAGAGCACTTCTGGGAAAAGTAAATAGTTAATCAGTGTAAATGTGTTAGTAAACCAGTCTGAAAATACTAATATCTTATTATTCACATTTACATTATTTAAACTTACTTGAATAGTTGGTTTTTTTCTTTTGTAACCAAATTAAAACATAGGCATATTTAAGGTCCAGGCCTTACAATCAATCCTCTGAAAAGGCCCTTAATTTTCTTAGAGGAATCAGCTAATTAATCATAAATACTGCTGAGATCATGATGGATGACCTAGCAAAATATTTTATCTAATGTGTGTTTTTTAGCATATAAGTAATCTTTATACTTCAGCAGTGCTTTCATGTGCTTTAGGTTTAACGTTCAAATGTTTTGATCAATTAGGTCTTGAATGCTCAGGATCTTGGTTGATGCTGCTCTAGCAAAGATGTTTGGTTGTCTGTGTAAATGCCCTCAGATTGAACCTTTACTAGTTGTAAGGAAACTTGTCAGTAGAAGGTTTCTGGGAGGTTTTATTTATAAAAGCTACTTTGGCAGTTTAAGTAATGAAAGAATTTAGTCTGCATTGAAATAGAAACAAAGTACTTTACTAATTCTACAACTTTTTGCCAAGAGCTTGGACTTAATGGTCTGAATGCATTTATTCTTGAGAAACTTTGACATTTTGCAATGCTGATTATCTGCAGAAACACTCACATGTATTTAAAAATCTTCAAGGCTTCAGATGATTAACGTCCACTTTGAAACTTCAGAAGGTTTTTCCCTCTTCATTTTATTTTATAACAATTTTCAGCTGAGAAACTCTGTCTTGACTCACTGTGTATGAAGAGAGGTGTGCTGAGGAAGTTAGTCTGTACTAGAAGTACAAATTTCTCTGAACTGGGAGTCAGTGGGACACCCGGAAGGATCCTTTTGCAGGCCAGACCTGTCTCCTGTGGTTTTTTTCAGCAATGTGATTGGTCCCAGTGGAGAGCTGAAAGCAGACTGAAAATGGAAAGTTTTGTAAGGTACGCATGCAACAAATATTCCAGATGGTTTGTTATTTATCAAAGAGTGAGATGGCCCTGAGGGCACTGAAAATACCTCAAAAGCTACCTAAGATTTGAGAAATGTATTAGAGAGCATGATGTCACTCTGTGATCAGAGGGACTGCAGGGCCAGAAGGGACCTCACTCCTGTACTTTCATGCTCTAGAGTCTGGGGATAAAACTTGGCAAATAGTAGCTCTGCTTGTTAAGGAACCTGAAGCCAGGAGTGGCTTTGCTGCTTGCTGAAAAGCAGATGAGAACAACAATAGGAGATCAGGAAGCTGTCACTAAATGTGGGTACAGGAGCTGGGAGGCTCTGCTTGAGCAGAAGGTAAGTGATTTGGTGCAGCAGCCCCCGGGATGCCCAGAGGGCTCAGCTCCGGGGGGATGCAGCTGCCCCATTTTTCTCCCTCTACAGCAAAAGAAGTGCTTCAGGAGTTTCACATCACAGCTCAGGGGAGGTTCTGTCATCTTACAAAACAGGTTTTGGTTCTTTTGTTCTCCTCTGGAACTTTGTCATCAGAAACAAGCTTTTGGCTCTGACAGAATAAATTTGTACTGCTTTCACCTTTTCAATCTTGTTATTAAAAATGAATCCCAATGAAGCTGGCAAACTTAATGTACGTTACTCTTCCAATTACAGTCAGTACCTATAGGCAGCCACTTGGGAGGTGAAAAGGACACCTTCTGCCAAGCTGCAAGGACAGTTTAAGGACTGGTATCATGAGAGGCCAAGTTACAGGGAGAAATCTTCCCATCTGGCACAGATTAGTGTGTCCTCATAAGCAGAGGTTGTGGAAAACCATCTCAATCCTTCCTTGGCTGCCTCATGTGGTGTTTGAAAAAGTGGTGTAGAAGCTGTAATGGCTTTACTTCCATGCTGATCTGTTGAGAGGCTTTGGTTTTTGCACTGAGGAGACACTTGTGCTGTTCTGGCACTGCCATTGAGATCTCTTCAGAGGGATTTGTGGCTTGTAGCCCTTTCCCCTTGGGAAAGCGCCACTGGCTTAGTAGAGGCAGAGCAACCATGGGGTTGCATGTCAGGATGGACCATGCAGGAGAGGGAGCAGCAGCACTTTTTAAGGTGACCTGAGCTTGGAACTGCTGTGATGAAAGCTGCGGGTTGACCCATGACAACCTATTTTAGCTCACTCCCACAGCTGCCCGGACGGAGATGACAAAAACACACTGTTTGATGCAAGCATGTGAAAGGGACAGGAAGCTCAGCTCAGCCAAAGGACAGAACATGGACATTGGGATTTGACTGTGGAGCTCGTGGTGATGGTCTCCCAGTCACCTCCCTCACTGACCTGACTTGATGATAGAGGGTTGTTCAGTAATTGCTTTGGTCAAATCCATGCTGGGATGAGAAAATGGAGGTGTTTCATCTGGTCAGGGATTTATCACCTGATCTAGCATCTCTGAAGCAGAAACCAGGGGTAAATTGGAAAATGCTGGGGAGCAAAACCCATCTCACTTTCTTCCAATCCACTCTGTAGTGGCAGCAATCAGGACAGCATGATCCCCACATTGCCTTGGGGACATATGAAAGTGTAAGTTGTTTTTCGGACTTTAACTGTGCACTGAGTCTTACTCTCTGTAAATTTAACAATGTGTTTTTCTGAGTCCATAGTTATGAGACTAATAGTTCTGCTGCATTATGAAATTTAACACAATCTTCCTTTCCGAGCCCCAGGCAATAACATGACAGAAATGTGAGGAAGGAAGGTGAAATGAAAGAAGAGCTTTACAGTAAAGGTCATATTAATCACTTGTTTGCTTTATTTTCTGCATGTCATAGATTATTTCAGCCAATTGATCAGAGTCTCATTTGGTGCTCCATATGTGTAGGTGAAAAATTATCTCTTTTCTGGCTTGTCATTACTTCTTGCTCTACAGCCACTTGTGCTGGTCATATTTTCTTCAGTCACTTTCTTCCTGATGGTCTTTGTTTAGTGTGGAAATGGTGATTAATCTTAATAACCAAACAATTACTTCTTCCAGGGCCACACTAGCACTCAAATCCAAAGCTCTTAAGCATTAAAGTGGGGGGGGGGGAGAAAAGCAACATTAGAAAATTGTTGTTCTGAATCTGTGGCTCTAGGAAAAATGGAATGTGTCAAAAAGTCAATATGGAAAATATGTTGTTTTAAAGAGCTTTTCTCAGGCGAAGACACGAAAAGAGAACCAGAGCACATCTGCATACAAAACCTATTCCTGCTTTCAGGAATGTCTTCAAATAATGTTTTACTTCAGGTGATAGTAATATTTAAGTTGAAAAAATGTAAGAACAAATGGAAGTTAATACTTCCATGTGTGCACTGGCCATTCATCAGTCTGGTGGTATTGGAGAAGCTGAGGGTGGATCACAGTAAGCAAGAAGTGTTTGTTTGGTTTGCATGTCTATCCTCTCTTGCCCAATTATCTCCTGTACTTTGCATAGGACATTCCCCCCACAGCGTGCGGGTGGGGAGCTGCAGATGGAGCATTGTGACGTATAGTTAGCACCAGCTGGACACTGCTGCTTGCACGATGCTTTAACACCAGAGTAATTGGCACCTAAGTCAGCAGTATTTCCATCCAGTCTTGGTTTCATGTAATAGCAGTAGTTATCAAACCTTTAAGCGACACAACAGCTTTTTCCACCACGGATATTCACATCCCTTGAATCTTCTTTGCCTGTGTATGATTTATGGGGGTCTTGGGCAACTTGCTTAAGACCTACAGCAACATTAGCTCCAGATATCAATAGCAATTCTTTGCAGATAGCTACAGGAACAGTTTTGTTGGGTTACGTGTGAATCTTTCTATTGAACCGTGTAGGACTTGGTACTTTTCCTGTCTTCCAGGGCTGGCACATCAGTGTGTAGGTGTCTTCCATTTTGCCAGCAAGAGCTGTTTCCTTTTCTTCCCTACAAAGGAGAAAGCGCTCTAGAGTGGGTGAAATATTTTTAAATTAAATATAACAGCAGTTACAATGAAACTAATAAGAAAATAGTAAATTATAAGTTCTCCACTAGATGGGATTTTGATGTGTGTGTGTGTAGGGGGGAAATGGAAACTAAAACAGTGAATACAGATGAAATCTAGTAAATTATCTTATTCAAGAAGAACTGTTGCAGTGTCAGTGCCTTCTTGCTTTTGATGCTTTCAGACTGAGCTGTTTCACTTTGAAAATACTGATATTTCACAAAATTTTGGTAGTTGGGGTGGGGTTTTTTCCCCTAGATTAAAATTTTAGACATGTGACAGATCTCCCAGATCTCTGACTGGTCCTGTGTGTCTAAGCAGCAGCTCTATGGTTAGGTGCAGGAACAATAGTACTGCACATTTGGCTCCCGGGTGCCCTGAGGTTACTAATTTCCCACTGAGTTTCCAGTATACGTGCTGAAGATGGATGATAGAACACAGTGTTACACTACAAACATTCTTTTACAAGTTTCTGTTCCAAAAATATAATATCTTGAAAATTTGAAAAACCCTTTTGAAATTATTTTTTTTTCAAAATTATTTTGTTTCCTCATTAAAAAAAATAAAGAAATCAATCTAAATTAATGGGGGACAGAGGAAATCAATACAAGGGTTTCATAAGGCAAGAACTACATAGAACCTTCATACTTCTGTCTGCTTCTCTCAAAATAGCTTACACTATCCCATAAAGATTCTTCACTTAACGAAAAGAATCTGTAAAAATATTGTAGAAAACTTTTCTATTCTTTTCCTCACTATAACTCTTCACTTTACCTGACAACCTGAAGAAATGATTTTGCTGATATTTTTAGGGTCTTTCTAGAGTAGAGAAACAACAGTGGTCTAAAAATACTGTGTATTTTAGTTCACAGGTTTTTATGTATCACTGCAGGATGAACAGAGATAATCATCAGTAAATACACACAAAATACTGAGTTTGCCATGAATGGATACTAATTTTATTGCATTTTGTTCATTGCATTAGGTCCTAAGTGCCGTGTGATATGATTTATTTCTTGGTGGGAACTCAGTTCTTTTGAGCTCTTTTTATAAGGTATTTTACGGAGGGATGTAAGCTGCTATTAAAAGGTTGTTTTGAATTACTGTTGTCAGTGGCTGGCAGCTTTTATGAAAGTGTCCCGGAGTGATGCATTTATAGGTATAGTTTCAATTATATACATTATTTAAGGATTATTCTTGCTTTTGGTATTATAGAGATCCAACAGGATTATTAACAGTGACATTTTTAGAATTTCTTTTTCTTACATTAAAAATCCAAGAAAAATTGGAAAACTCAAATAAGTCATGAATCTTTGTGATTTATTTATTTCTGTTGCATTCCCAGCATTTTAAAGGTTGAGTGTCCCAAAACGGTCTGTGCTTCTGAATGAGCTGAAATAATGGACAGCTGATTAGGTAGTAAGTTAATTTAAAAAGTAGTTTCACTTTCTGAAAGAACACTTAATAATCCTATTACTATTTCTAAGCTGAACTTAAAATATTTCTGTAGAAGAAAAACCCCTTTAAACTTCAATAAAGAACTAAGACATGGGGAACTCATTCCAGCCTCAGTAGGCGTGGTTGTATTTAAAAGGTCATCATTAAACAGAGTCACTTTCCAGAGTCTGATCAGCCAACGTTTGAAACTTGTCAGTATGAGACCTTTTATGTAGGTCCTTGCTGGGAGAAAGAACCCAGTATAAAAATCTCTTCTTTTCTTGACTCTACCTGAAATACCAGTTAAAGAAATTCAGACTTAATTTTTTTTAGCAGATTCTCTCCCATCCAACCATTCTGAATTTCATATAAATAGAAGTAGAAATGATTTGTTTAGAAGAGAGGCAATTTTTATGGGCTGGCATAACATTCGTTTTACTGTTATAAGTTTAATTTTCTTAGTTAAGGAAATAGCTAGAAATAAATCGAATATTCTGTACCATTAAATTACGATCTGTTTAGAATGCTTTAACTGCTTCATGTGTTACGACACTTGTTTCTTGCAAAGGTGCATGGTAAAAAATATAGTTAATATGGAGTTATGTAGCAGTAGCATAACTGATTCTTTAAAAGTTTTAAAATATTTAATCATTGAATATTTAATATTTTTTCACTTTTTTGAAAAGCATCATTAAATCAAAACTTCAGTTTGTTGGTCTATATATGTTTACTGCTTATACCTACCAGCTTTGGCTTCACATGGCAATTGTTTTTGTTAGAGCCCCCTTGAAGTTGCTTTAACAAAACCTGTTCTTTATGCTTTAAGTAATATATCTGTCTATAATTTTCTTACTTGATTTTTGGAAAGTCTTATGAGAGTTGAAGACCAAATATGATATTGTAGATATTGGAACTTGTGATGGTGTACTTGGTATGAGTTGTGTCCCTCAGCTACCTCTGTATGGCATTGATTTTACTGTCCCTTTAGGAAGGAGGTGAGAAGGTCGAGAGAACATTCTCATTGTCTATTTATGCCTAAATTGTAGAATTTGGGCATGTTTTGATGTGGGGTTTTTTGTTTGGTTTTTTATTTTACAAATGTGGGTACAGAAGCCACATGTGGGTACAGGGATAGCTACAATGAAGCTATCTGGAATAACTTCTTTTACATAAAACATCTATGAAAATTCTCCATAAGTGAAACAATCCCCAAATAGCATCTTGCTACTATTCCCTAGAAAAATTCCTTTTAGATAAAGTCTGTGGAATGCAGACATGGACATTACTGATTTTTCTCCCAAAAGATGGCTAAGAGACATGGGTTGGGAGGTGTGTGTGTGTTGAGGTTTTGGGGTTTTTTTATGAACAGGGGGTTCAAATGACCCCCTGCCAGGGGTTTTGGCCTTATCATTGAAAAGCTTGTTTGTTGTTTGCTTTTTGGGTTTTTTTCCCGTTTTTTTTATTGTTATAGCAAAACTCTTAGAAGCTCTCTTCTTAGAATTAAAGATGCCTTAGTGAGTAGCAGCCGTTTCTATCCACACAGTCTCGTCGGTTCTGTACTGCTTCCCACCCGCATTAGATTTAAACTTACATTGCAGAAATGGAAGTCTCTCTAGATGATTATTTATTCTCTTTTCCTCTATCTCAATATTTTTAGTACTCCAGAAATGGCTGTATGGATTTTTTTTTTATTAGTGGTCATTTTGACTTTGCTTAACTAACATCTTTGTCTTAAAGTCCATCATGCTTTTTAGCTACCTTTCCATCTGCATGTGTTGTTCAGAACCTCTCTTACCCAATTTCAAATGATGCAGCAGCAACATGAGCAAAAGCTTGTGGACCACCAACTTTTCTCAAAAAAGAGGTTGATAAAATTTCCTCTTGAATTGATATTGATAATTCCTGTTTCATGGCTAAGAGATTTGAAAAATGAGGCCACTTTTTTATAATTACGAATGGTTTATTTATCTGAAAGTCATTTAAGAACATTTTACTTTTTCCAAGTAAATGACATTTTGAAGAATGAAGTCTTACTAAGAAAAATATGTTAATTTCATAACTGTAAGGTAAAAATGATAAAATAAAAAAAAATTTGCTATATTGACAGTCATGAATATTAATGCATGTTTAATTCTGTAGCAAATAAGTAAGGTGCCTCTTATAACCAGGAATAACAGTATGTTATTAATTGATTTTTTACTCCAAATGTGTTGGTCTGTTAGAGTTCTGATGTAGAAGTTGTAGAATTTTCCATGCGAATGTTAAAAACAGGAATATTCAGTAAATATTTCTGTATCTAAGGGGAAAATGATATCATAATCTGAAATACTTCATTCCAATATTCACTCAATAGTTTCTAATTAGAAACTATAAATTAAATTATTTTAGAACAAGTAGAAAGATAACTTCTTTTATAGTACTTTGAAAGAATTGTTTAAATTCCTAATTGTGCTAAAAAAAAGGTCCTGAAAAATTACAAAAGAGCCATGTGACAGAGGAATACATCAGAAAACATCTACATTTACCAATATGACAACTAAGCAGGGATTTTTGCCAGTTCTCAATAGATCAATGTAGAGGTAAAAAATCTGATAGCTGAAAGCACTTCAATTTAACACATAATAAAAATAGAACAATCAGATAGTTGAAGGATGTTCAACCTGAGCAGTATCAAGTGCTGATTTTTCTCAGTCACCTTCAGGCAAGATAAAGTTAGCAGAAACTTTCCTGCTTTTTGTTGCTGCCATCAACCTACTCAAGCACCAGAGCTGTGCTTGAACACCTTGGAAGGCTCACAAGCCCTCGAATCAAACAGAAACTGCCTACTTCACTGAGCATGTGATGTTTCAAATAGTAATCTTTCTGCTAGCATTGCACTGTGTTTTGAAAGCTTACTGCAGAGTTTAAATATATTTTCTTCTGGTGCTTCCTCCTTTTCTTGTGTTCGCTCCTATATTGGCTATATTTTTAATTTTGGTTATTTATATATGTGTTATTATCTGTATATATCTTATGTGCATTATTTGTAAATGGCAATTTCCCTTTTTTCTTATTTACACTTTTGGTCTGCCTTCACCTGTGCTGCTCCCTCTGGAGCAGTTATCTCATGTTTTTTGAACTAATTATGTTTACGAAAAGCAAGGAATAAATATCATGCATGTTCTGTTGACAGTATGAAACAAGCTTATCAAAACCTAAATGAAACGTAAGAAAGTAATGGACATTCCAATGTTCTGTCATCTGAGGGAATAAACTTTTTTATTAAAAAATCCTAAAACCAAAACTAAACAAGAGAAAAAAATAACAAACAAAGGTAAATTTTTTTAATGATCAACATGGGATGTCAGCCTGGATTTCTGCTGTTGCTGTGTAGTGGTTTTGCAGGGCCTGGTTTTTGGTAGCGGGGGGGCCACAGAGGTGGCTTCTGTGAGAAGCTGCTGGAAGCTTCCACCATGTCCAGCAGAGCCAATCCCTGATGGCTCTGAGAATGGACATGCTGCTGGCCAAGGCTGGGCCAATTAGAGACGATGGTAATGCCTCTGTGATAACATATTTAAGAAATCATAACAAAGTTGGAGAAGCATTTGTAATTATTCCAGCTAGAGAAGAGTAGGAGTGAGAATATGTGAGAGAAACAACAATAGAGGCACCAAGGTCAGTGCAAACGAGGGGGAGGAGGTGCTCCAGGCGCCGGAGCCGAGATGTCCCTGCAGCCTGTGGTGAGGACCATGGTGAGGCAGCTGTGCCCCTGCAGCCCATGGGGACCCACGGGAGATGCAGAGATCCACTAGCAGCCCGTGGGGGAGGTGCCCACACTGGAGCGGGTGGATACCAGGACACTGTGACCCAGAGGAAGTCCCAGTGGAGAGAGAGGCCTTGCTTCCAGGCTGGAGCAGCTGTCCTTGGAGGACTGCACCCCGTGGCAGAGTGACCCACGCTGCAGCAGTTCTGGGAGGACTGTCTGCCTGTGGGATGGACTCACACTGCAGCAGTTTTGGGAGGCCTGCTGCTCGTGAGATTGGACCCACGCTGGAGGAGTTCACGGAGAACTGTCTCCCATGGGAGGGACCCCACRGTGCAGCAGAGAAATGACTCCTCTCCCTGAGCAGCAGAAAGAAGATCTTAGGTGATGAACTGACCAAAACCCCCACCCTGCCTCCCTGTGCCATCGGTGGGAAGGAGGGAGGGGTTGGCGGGAGACAAGAGTGTTTTTAAGGGCTTATTTTACTTCTCATTCTCCTACTCTGATCTTGTTAGTAATAAATTAGCTTTATATCATTAAGTTGAGCCTGTTTTGCCTTTGAAGTGTTTTCTCCTGGTCCTTATCTCAACTCATTAACCCTTTGTTAAATTCGCTCTCCTCTGTCCAGTTGCAGAGCAGAGGAGAGCGAGTGAGTGGGCATTTCGTGAGTGCCTGGCGTTTGGCCAGCGTCAAACCACAACATGCTGCTACTGGAATTCGTATGTTCTTGAACTGTATTCACACTTTCAAACATTTTGGAACTGACTATTATATTAAATTGCACTTTAGATTGTTAGGCTGTACTTCAGGACATAGAAGCTCTGATTTACTATTTTTTTTTAAATGTTGTTGTTAGGCCTCCTCTTCCCCTGATAGGCTTATGTTGTTACCTGGTGGGATCTACAAGTACTTGATACTGATCGAGTAGTGTGGGTACCACTGCTGGGAATGCTTTGATGTCTGTTTTCCCCATGCTCCCCCCTTACACTGCATAGTCTTTTCATCTTCTGAAATGTGAATATCAGATGGATGATACTCATGATTACTTTGTGATACTGCAAAAATTCAGGACTGACTTGAGAAGGTAAGCATCTAACTTTGTCTACTGGCAGTGTGTTTGCTTTAAGTAAAGACAAATTTCCATGCTGTATTTAGGTTTCCTCCACTGCAGACTGCATTGAGAGTAAGATCAGAGTAATTTCTCCCCCATAGTCAAATGCAGCCATTTGTATCTTAGAATCAGGAGCATTCCCTGGAAGTTACAGGGCTTGGCAGCTTTAAAGCTGACTGCACCAATTTTCTGTGTGAATTGGTTCAATGGGTTAAATACCATAGAAACAGCTGTCTCTAGATCCTGGATATCCTTACTGAAAATTAAATAAAGGTCTGTGTGTCCCCCCCTCTTTTTTGGTGTCAAATAGTATGGTAGATAGCAGCAAAACATTTAATCCAGTAGTCATCTTGGCAGGTGGGGGGAGAGGAACTTTGGTTGTGTATTTTCTGTGGATTTGATGCTGTCTGGGCTCTGTGATGTCATGTCAAAACTAGCACTGGGTCTAACAAGGCAGTTCACAACAACGGGACCGTGCTGTAAAATCACTTACAGACTTAAAAGATACTTTTGAAGAGGAAGCAATGATTGATGTATGTTTTAGACAGGGAAGGTACCGGCTAATAAATTTGCAAGTTAAATGACTCTGATTTTAAACATCCAAACTTTTCTTACCTCTGTACGATTGCACAGAGGTAGCAAACAGCCTGTCAGAACAGCAAGCCAGAAAAGCCTGTGGCTTTCTGAGCGCTGCTGCTCGGAGAAGCAGACACAGTGCTCCTACACAGTGCATGAATGCAGTTTGTTTGCCGTGGGTGCAGAAATCCTTGCTGGGGTTACGAGGCAGATTAGCCCCTCAGTGATCTCACACAAGGCAGGACCGTGCTGGCGGCTGACGCGTCGGGCTGCCCTGCCTTGGACAGCTGTCACGCTGCCACCACTCAGTTCCGCTGATTGGGTACTCCCGGCGACTGATTAAAAATGCTGATGCCGTTTCTGTGATCCTTTCCACTCGGAGGAGAAATCTCTTATCCCCACCCCCAAGCCCACCTCTAGGATGTAAGTAATGGTGAGAAGACGAAAACAGTGCGGTGTGGGTGACTGGAAATCCAGCAGTCTGGTTTAGCTGCAGTGTTATGTAGGAGTCGTCTTCAGACTCCTTACCTTTGGTTTTTCGGCACAAACTGCTTGCAGGTTTTTGAAGACTGTGAAAGGACTTACCGACTGTGTGTTAGTGTTTCTGTGTATCATCACATTACCTTGCTTTTTCCCTGGACAGCCGTGTTCAGAGCTTCATGTGGAAATCTGTCCATTGAAGAGAGAGAAAAAGGATTCTTAATTTGATTCTCTTTGGATCTTTCTATTTTTATGGTAAGTGCCAGCATATATTGGCTGAGCGTATCTTCTTTGCTGCAGTGCTCGTGCTGTCTCCCTCTCTCTCTCTCCCTCCCCCTTCCCCATCTGTTTTTCTCCCCCTATAGTCTTAGATAAGYCTCGTGACCTTCACTTAATATCTCGTCGTAATTTTCAGCATCTTCATAGCAGATGCTGGCTAAGTAAAACACAAGTTTTCTCTTTATTTTGCTCTTTCCCTCCTCTGACCCGGAGCTCTGAAGTATTGACTGCAAGCTGAGTACTGCCTCTTTGTCCTTGAAACGGGAGGYTTGAGCATTGCTCCTGATTGCCTGTGGCAGCAACGGGGTACGGTTCTGGGGAACTGGAATAGAGACTGGGTAAAGGTGGCTGACTCATTTCTCTTGGTCTGTACCATTGCACTGAGGGCACAGATATCCCCCACCTGACTAGCCACCTAGAAAACTTTGAAGCCCCTCAGCACCCCAGTGTGGGCATACGTGTGGTTTGAACTGGTATTTGCCGTTGTCGGCATGGGACAGATGGGCTCTTTCAGCATTTCCAGTATAAGCCTATGTCATCAGGTGTCTGTAAGTGGGACCTTTCGCATCTTGCAAGTGCAGACTAGCTGGGACAACAAGTCAGAGAATAGGCAACCTAATAACCCTCATCTCATCCCTCTCTAGTCCATACACTTGCAAATTCTTAGCTTTTTGAAGTGCTTTTACATCTCTGCAGTAGAAAAGGAGTGCTTTAAAATCTATTCTGGCTTAATTCAATGCTCAGAGCTATTTTAATAGCTCTGATTTTACAAATAAGAAAGGTCATTACTTAGACCACAGTAAACTGTGCCCTTAGCTTTTTTTTTTCTTTTCTAGTTTGTTGTGTGAGATTTAAAGTAAATGCAAATATACAGTTTCTGGTAGATAGAAATATTCCTTTGCTTTTGGTAGGAGAGAACTACAAAAGTATTTCTTTTAAATGTGTTTCATGCTGTGGATCCATTATGTGGATTGACTATGCATAGCCCTTACACACTGCAGGAATAATAAAGACTCTGCTACATCTTCAAAGGTCCACTGAAGGCATAGATAAAACACTGGCTCAAACTCATCACAGGGTGGTCTGACTTCAAGCAGGGCAAAGAGGTGATGTGTTCTTACACCTTTGTTTTACTGAGATAAGAATGAAGCTTTTATTCTGTCTCTGCATTGCCTTTTCTGGGTTTAAGCAAGAGATATGCTGATGTCTGGGAATTTTTTTCTTTGTTTAATGTAGCTTCCATTGTGACTTAATAAAAGAATTTTGTTCCTGATTTATCCTGTAATTCAGAGACTTTCGCTTCTCGTGAGCTGATTAGTTGAATAGAGTTTGTGTCCCTCCTTTTCCCTCCCAAATGAGTAAAAACTTTAAAACACTGCTGTTATTTTCAATACCCTTCATTTCTTTTCTGTGCTTGGGTGCAATGTCTTGTTGTATTGATAAGAATGTATGCGTGTGGTGGGGGAGGGGGAAGCCCAGATTAGGCAGTTGCAAAAGGCACAGGGGGGAGGAGGAGGCTTACACAGATCTGCAGGTAGAGGACTTCATGGTGCAGTGAGGTACCTGCTGCACTGCCTTCAAAACAAGCAGTAGTGGCCAGCACGTAGTCCAGATGTCAGTGGTCCAAGTCCTCTCCCTCATCAGATCGTATCTTTTGACATCATGTAGTACCCACTGGTGCAGCTGATCGTGAGCCTTGTTTCTCTTCTCACTGATGCGGTGAGGGCACTCTGCAAACCTGCCTCCCTCCCACTCTGGTAGGGAACATGTCTGTTTTGGCAATTGTGCAGCTCAAGGAATTGTCTAAAAACATTTACTTCTAGAGCAGTCTTCCCCACTGTCTATTACAGAAATGCTTTGGCACCATGAGAGGTCTATGTGTTACTTAACTTTTTTATATCAGTAACGAAGTCACCTGAGTTTGTTCTCTTCCAGTTTCAGTGAGTGCTGACAGCAGCAATGAAACTTTTTGCCGTGGAATATCAGCAGGGCTCTTTCTAACACAGACAGGGAAACGGTCCTGAGTCCCTGCAGGTTGTGACATTGCCTCAGAGAAATTAGGCTGAAGTTTTTCTTAATTAAATGAAACAAGTAATTGTGTGTGTTCATTGCACTTGGAGTTGTTTACCATTTTGTTCCACATAAAATTATCCTAAACTTGAAAAACGAACGGGTTTGCAAAATACATGCACAAACTAATTCTGAAGATCACGCAGTTAAGTATGGGGCTCCATATTATTATTTTAAAGAATAGTTTTGTAATATCAGATATTCCTGTGCCTTAAAATAAAATACATTATTACCTCACATTTAATCAAAAGTGCAATTTTCACTCAAAAATTACTAATGTTTAAGTAAAATTATTTTGCAAAAGCTAATTTTTAACCTAAGTGCACAATCATATCTGTCTTTTCCAATAAAAGTTTAAAAGCCGAAGTGCATAATGTAATGTGCTTTCTCAATAACCTTGAGGCAAAAGGAAGAGAGGAAAATGATCTTGAAGTCTTTTCTCCAGTTTAAACTACATGAGCTTGCAATGGCGTGTTTACATTTGGAACCTGACATCTGTGTACTGCAACTGAGAGGTCTATGCATCTAAAATCCTTGCCAGCGCATCTTGTTGCAGGCTAAAGGCTGGAAAAGTAAAGATGCAATGCTCTATAAAGGCCTTGAGAGATATAGAAAAGAGTGAAATTCCCCAAATAACATGAAATTCAAGTAGGTAGTTGTGCTGTTCATTTCTTGGGAATTCTGTGAATGCTTTAATAGGGAAATGCATGCATAGTGCTTCCTTGTTTCACAGCAGGGTGTCCTGTTAATTCCTTTGCAGAGTGGCTGAAGACTGCATAGAAAACAACTGCAGGGAAAGAAAAAAACCAGCTCTGTTCCTTAGCCAGCCTGAATCACCCAATGGTCTGATGAAGTCATTGCATTTTTTTTCCCTGTGTGTGTTCAATATGCGTTCTTCACTCCACTTGTCTGTAGAAACAAGTTTTTAAGGGTTTTTACTCCACAAATATTCAGCAATATACATTGATGTTGTGAATATAGATGGGTATGTTTTTACAGAAAGCTCACTCATTTATCCATACTGCTTCAGTAATTTTATGCTTTCCATCTGCTCATATCCTTTCTGACAAAACCTATGCAGACAGCTATTGATTATCGCCGGCTGAAGAATTCAGCCAGTGGATTAGCCATGCTCCAACTTCCTTCTCTGCCCCAGACCAGAAAGTAATATTGAGATATGCATGTTGCAGAGCTGAAGTCATCGGTACCAAGCAGTGCTCTGGCTAGGGATTTTTTTCATGCTATATCAATTGTGGTTTTACCTGACTGTTTCTTCACACATCCTGACCCACTAATGAGCCCACATGGATAATCAAAAGCTAACTGCAAGTTCTAGGCTTCCTCCCTTATTCATAGAGCTAACTTTTAAGGTGCTCCTGGACATATTATCTCAGTCTGCAGATTTTGTCCAGGATGGTTTCAAGGACTTTATAACTCTAATGTTGCACATATTACAAAGCAGTCTCTGTATGTTTCGAGACTTTAACAGGTGAGGTCTCTTCAGTCCAGTTGCTACTTTCCCAGTTCATGGATGTCTGGAAATCCTGTGTGTGAACACTGTGCTGCATGATCTGTCAGAAGCTTAGTGCTTTCGGGAAGTACTAGGCAGGGTGTTTGTGTGCTACATGCTTTCTCTGTGTGAACGGGGAAGGATCAGCTTTCAGCCATTGTTACACGTGTCCTGTGTCTTCTGTGCATATGCTGCCTTCTTAGGAAGTGCTTGCACTCAGTGCCTGTCATATCTCAGGAGGGGACTGCATTTTCTGCTTTTGTACAACTGCATGGTGCTTGTGTATATCCGTCTGATTCTTTATGGAAACTGTGGTTTTTCACTTCATGTTGTGCAGATTCGTTCTACATAACTTCTGCATAGGAAACGCTGCACAATAAAGCAAGAGGTCTTCTGTATGATGAAGAACTTTCTCCTGCTTAGCAAAAGTCACAATTATGTTGTTTCAGACTCAGTGTGGTAACAGTGGGACAGCATTAGGCCTGCTTGACTCGACCAACATTAAGTGCTTGTATTTTGGTAACATGAGATTATTAGAATCAAGACCTTTCCATTGTATAATATAAATGGAAATGGAGTTTGGTTAAGACTTATGGGTTAGTTCCTCAGTATCCTAGTGGAAGGGATCTCGGCACTGGAACAGGTAATGCAAGTGTCTTAATCTTTATGAATAACCCGCTGAACAGGATTAATATCACTGAAGCTGCAATTAGCTCCCCAAATAGGGGAGCTAATGCTGTACAGCTCGCTGCACGTGCATGGATTCTACTCTAGGAGAGCACAAATCTGAGAGAATGTTTTCAGGAAAGCCTCGTATTTCTAAGAGCTGTATGTAGATGCTAAAAATGCTGCAAGACCAATCCCTCAAAACAGTTTCCCTTTACCGCCTCAGGAGGAGTTACAGCAAGCGTGCCTCCAAATTCAGCTCTGAGAGAAGACTAGTTCCCACCAAATGGTGAACTTCGAACATAAATCCTGAGATTTTTCAGACTCAGCATTTGCAATCTAATTGCCCAAAGACTGGCTTGCTGTCCAAGAATTTTGCACAACTTGGTCCCTCAAAAGCCCACACTACCCATAGATAAATATTTTTTAAAAGATAAACCAAATTAACTATTCTAAATGCATTCTCTGGAAATAGTATTGGTGTTAGCTTTTTGTTGTGGTTGTTTCATGTCAAGATCTGAGCTATCAGGTTGTCAATGTGAGATTAGACACCTCTGGGCACCAATCTGGAACCATAAAAGCAACGATTTTTATACAGCCGATATTCAGATGACACCAGCCAGGCTTACAGAGATGTCATGTCATGCTGGCCGTAAGTGTGCTCTACGATTTCAGGATTATGAAGGTATTGATGAGGTAGGAGAGGAGCTTCTCCTTCTCTGTACAGAGGTAGAATACCAGAAGTTTGCACTTCTAGAGGGTGGTTTGAAATACATCTAAAAGAGATGTCCCAAATCTTCTTTAGAAGCCTGCTTTTCCTAGCTTCATATTAAACAGCCTATTGCTATTTAATATGAAGCTAGGGAGAGAAGGCTTCTGTATAATTTATCTGTAGGGTTTATGTCACTAGTGCTGTGAGATTGTTAAAATAGTGCCCACATCAAAACAGCTTTTTTACCTACATCCATTTGCTCTTGTTGCAGCTCCCTGCAGTATTGACATTAATTTCTTATTTTATATAGTGCTTACAGCCTTCAAATATAGAAAAATTTTTCTGCCTTCCTTCATTTTTGGATGAGGAAGTTAATTAACAAAATCACTTGAGAAGAGAAAGACAGAATCTCCTCTGGGCCAGTTTGCTGCATGGAAAAGCTGGTGATTAGCTGGCTTGGTGATTAGCTGTTTTGGATCAGCAGGAGATATATTCCCATTTCAGATAATTTTCTTTGAAGAAACTGGTTTTCATTAAAATTAAGCATAATACTTTATACATGATGTATTAGACCACCAGAGTGTTTTTCTAAATGGGCTTGATATTTCTTGGTGAACTACTCCCTATAAAATGCCAACTAAAATCCAGAGTTTTGAGTAGTGCATGGGTATGTGTCCATGTATCTTGGCAGACATGCAACCCCTCTACACATTGGTCATCGACTCCCTGGCCTCAATGCAGTTCTTTTCTTGTTTGTCCTCTGTGTTACTGTCTCTCCCAGAGTTTTCCCTTGATGTGTAATTTTTTGCCTTTTTACATGTTGATTAGTCTTCACTTTTCTCTTAGTTTTGGTTTTCTTTTGTTGGATCTTCTTTGTTCTTCATGGAGATAATAGCTGTGTTAGGTTGGTTGCTTGGATTTTTTCTGGTTTTTTTCCTACCAATTTTCCTCTTAGTTTTTTTAAAATTTTTTTTTGTTGTGGTTGTTTTTTGTTTTGGGGTTGTTTTTGAACCATATTAGTTGCCATCCTATGCTGTGTTCTGTCTAGGCAGAGCACTGCTTGGGTTCAGTGCCTGGGGAAAAGCAAATATTGTCTTTTCTAAAGACAGTATTTTCTAAGAGCTTGGGCTGCAGTCCCAGTATATTGTGAAGCATGCATAGAAAAACAGAGAAGAGTGGGCAATGACAAACACGTTTAGCAGGACAAAAGGGCTGGAACCTAAGAGCCAAATAAAATGCCAGCCTTGGTAGCATGAATGCTGTTTTCCTTAAACTAGCAGGAAAATAATATATTCTGTAGTTGTGAAATCTGAGATCAAAGAACCATAGCAAAGAGGAATTAAGCAGGTGATACCGGTCTGAGTTGTTTCAACCTCTCTGCAGTTTCATGCAGGCAACACTGCTTTGGTTTATGTTTAATGTTTTTGAGGCTATTGCYGTAAAAAAATATTTGTTTTAGATGAGGGGGAGAAAATGAATTGAATGCTGCTCTGCCCTCAGGAGAAGGAAAAGTATCACCGCTTCTAATTTCTTCTTGTCCTTTGTTCCCATAGAAACATCTGCAGCATTTGATTTTCTAACCCATGTCATTTAAATAACTCTTCCAGATTGGGGTAAATTCTTCATTTCATTTAAACTAAAGGTAGGGTAGCCAAGTTTCTACCCATAGACTTATTTTTGTTTTGTATCATGCTGAGTGTTGCTAATAGTCATCCTGTTTTATTCTCTGCCTCTTTATGTTGACCACCAGATCAGCTTAAACATAAGAAGTTCTTTCTATCTGGTCACACCATAGCCATAGACAGAATTTCCTTATTTTCCTTTACAATGTAGAATTTGTGATGTGGATTTCAGAAATGCCTTGGCAAAAGATTGGATAAACTTCTGCTTCAACATGCTTCATGAAGTTTACTTAGTTTATGTTTCTAATAATAGACTCTGGACTGTTCTGATTAATACATTATGGTACAATTCTGATGATACAAACAACTTTTGTGAAGCTTCCATCAGTACTCAGTGTCCCATGGTGAAGGTGTTACTGCAACTTTTCATTGTGCTATTGTCACCCAGAACAGTTCTGCAAATAATATATGCACTCTTACATAAGAAAAATACTACTTAATTTTCCTTTTTTACCTAAAAGCTAACATGACTCAACTGTTTTGTGATTAGTACATTATGTTAATATACCACAATCTTTGTGACAAAATTTAGGTCTAAATTATCCAGTTGCTTCCTATAAAACTCAATCAGATCAGCATTCACATAACTCTTTTTCTGCAGTTTTTATTCTGCGTCTTATTTTTCAGCTTCCGTGTCTGATCTTATTTCTTACAATTCTCCATTTTGTCCTTCTGCTTCTTGCTGGACCTCCTATCCTTTGACCCTCTTCCAAGCTCTGCTTCATTCGCCCTCCAGCATTTCTCTGTCTGCTCCTTCTGTTCTTTACCTGCTCCTCAAGGCTATATCTGTGTCCAGGTGTCCCACTCACATACTGGTGCTTGTTTTTTGCTTAAAGTTTTGAGCGGTGAAAAAATGAACTCAGACCACTGAGTTGTGGTACTTCAGCAGTGCTTGTTGTGCAGGTCATCATTCTTTGCAACAGGAATAAAAATTTTCTATGAATTGTTTGTGAAACAATGCAATGGGGGATTAAAGGGGACGTTACAATGCAGAAATGGGGTCTCAGATTTCAATGTGATAATCTTGTTTCCTTAAGGTACACTGCTTGAATTGAAATTTAATATATGTTGCAATGAGGAGGGTTGATAGGTCTGTGCTTGTTCTGACGCTCCTTGTCTGAGATTGGTTTCTAAAGGGCATCACCTCTGCTTCTGTGTTGAGAAGGGAGATAGGTTCAGGACATGTAGTTCATTTCAGTTCCAAGAGGGAGAAGAGGGAAAGAAGAGAGATGGATGTGGCACAGATCCACTGATTTTTTTTCTGACATTTTGCTTCAGGATCAGGTTGTGATGAAAGAAACTGTGCATGTGGGAGTTTCTATGTGCTTTCAGCTATCATGTAATAGCGTGGCAATTACTGCACAGGAACTTGTTTGTTGTCAAAGATTGAAGTGTCTCACTCAAGATCATACAGAAATATACGTCTTGGTTTAACCCAGGACTCTTGAAACCTGTGCCAGTACCCTGCCCATGCCAGGCTAGCCTGTTTTTCCAGAGTGACAGTATAGGAGAAATGGAAATTCTAAGACTAACAGATAATACTAAATAAGCTACATTCAAACACACAAGGTAAAGAAGAAAACTTTTCATCTTCTAGGTTCTAAAACAGGTAAAAGACCTCAGAGAAGTTCTAAAAAAATAAAAATTATCATACTGTTACAGAATGTGGAGTAATACTTTGGATATTTGCTAAATAACTTTAATAACATTGCAGCTTGTCATTTCCTGTCTAAAAATTCTGGTTTGTTTTCCAGGCATATCATGATGTCTGGTTAGTTTTTGATGTGCTCTGATTGCAGTACACTCCAGGCTAAGTAACTTGCAATTGATGTGTTTCTCCTTCGCTGTTGTCAAACATATGTTGTCTTTGCTGAATAGAGTCCAGGGGAAAACATGTTCTGAGGCCACTCTGTTAGCACATACATCTTTTGAACTGCATTTTTAGAAACATCTGTAAGCCTGTCAATCAGTTTTAAAGCTTGGATATGGCTTTGCGAATACTTCATTACACTCTTGGGTACTAGCACTGCTAGTTTTATTTTACTGGAAATCATGGGAAGAGGCAGTCTTGAGCATTTAAGAATTATTAAATGCCAGAATTTTTCTTGGCTACATTTATGCAATATCCTGGAAACTTTAGTCATATGTTCACATGCAGGATTTTCTTTGAGTTATCTTTATTTCTTTTTATTTTCCTTGTGAAGTATTTCATTCTGTCTCATAGTTAATGTCTATGATCCAAACCAGGCTCCAAACAAAAACCAAGTATTTCTTGGTATTTGTATTTTTATTGAAATCATCACAACTTCTGCTAATGTCCAGATGGTAAATAATTATTCTTCATGGAAACCATGATTCAAGATGATATTATTTCCCTTGCTGGTGTCATCTGTTCTTATCACTTCATAGATAAGGAGCTGAGGGTTTTGATATGAAAGGGAGAAATGCTCATTCGCTTAGGGTTCTGAACATGGAACGTCAAGGGCATGATATTTTTCATGTCTTTATCACATTATAGCATTTTATATAATCAAAGTAAGGCTTCAGTGGACACTGACTGCAGCCATGAGTACCATAACTTTGACTCATCAGGTGTTGTCTGCTGGGTGATTGGACAGTGACTTAATCGCCCTGAAGTCACTTCCTTAGCAGCACGGAAAGCAGAGGTGGGTATGCAATTGCATACCTCAAACTAAAATTAAAATCCTTTGATCCTGACACCAATCTTTGTCTTCATGCAGTTTCAATATATGTTTCTGTACAGCTTTCCCTGTGCACAGACACTGGGCAGAGGTCAGGTGGAGCTGATGCTTATCACAGAAATGTCCATCCTAAGTGCACACTGAGGATAAAAATTTCTGTGTGGTCTGAAATTAAAACCTGTATCATGTTGCATAAGCACAGAAGTGCTGAGCATTTTTCACAGATGCAGCCTTAATCCTGGCACTTCTTAGACACTTGATACTGCAAACTCAACAGCCTTCTGATATAGTTGTATTATATGTCAACACCTAAATATTTTAAAAGACTATGTAAAATCTAGAATTTTCATCCTCTGATATTGAGAAAAACGTTGGCTGTATATGTAGGACAGCTATTTGAGAGCTTCAATTTTCTTCTTCCTGGTCTTGAGCACAGTGAGGGGTCAGCTTGGTAGCCATGGTTGTCATTCTAGGGCTGGTAGACCAGTCAGAAGAGGGAGGTTTATCTTTTGCTACGGTGCTCCGTGTTGATGGCAGTTTAATGGAACAAAGTGTCCTCTACTGCCACAGACCTTTCAATCTTGCCATTAGAGTAACTCTTCCTTCTTCATGATGTGGTGTGACTGCCAGCCATAGGATCTCAGGAGAAGTCTCTACTCTTCTACCATCACATTGACCCCCTTGAGCTATAAGAGGCAAAAATGCAGCAAAAAAAGGCACCACATCTATTGCTGAGAGAAAAAAAATAATTAGGCAGCCTATAACTTTAGATAATCTTATTTTTTTTACAGTAATAACTCTCTCAGATAGATAGATAGATATTCACATAATCACAGAATCAATTAGGTTGGAAAAGATCTTTGAGATCATTGAGTCCAAGCTATGACTGAACACAACCTTGTCAACTAGACCATGGCACTGAGTGCCATATCCAGTCTTTCCTTAAACACCTCTGGGGGTGATGACTCCACCACCTCCCTGGGCAGCACATTCTGATGCCCAGTCACTCTTCCTGTGAAGAACTTCTTAATGTCCAACCTAAACCTAATGCTCTCCCTCAGAATTTCCAACAAAGTTGCTTTTAAATTTGTCAGAGCAGATTTCCCAAGTCAGAAATAGCATTTTAAATTTTGAGGCACCTGTGTTTATATGTGCATGGCTAGTGATTTTATAGCATATTCATTGATGTGGTTAATACTTTAAAGCTGCTTTTTAAAATGAAAAATTGATGTTGATTAGCTATTATGTGAACACAAGTTCTATCTTTACAGTTTCAGTGTTATAAGTAAATCCTGTTAAATTGTGAAAGTGTTTTCATTCCCCCTCACTAACATAGTTTTTAGCAAAGGACTTAACACAAGTAGTAAAATTGCATTTGATCAAGTCCAAAAAAATAAAAATATTTTCTATCCTAAGTGCTGTGAATAAAGCAACTAATACTTTGCTCATGTGCGCTTGAAAATAGCATGGGCACTGTCCTGTTTCAGAATCTTTTCCAGCATCTGGCCAGTCAGACAAGGTTATGGGAATGCAGAATTGTAATCAGCAAAGCCTACTATATGCTACTGGAGTGTTGTTGACAGGAAGATGTCACAGGGTGGCATCCTACAATGCCTGTGGCTTTGTGGTGGTTTGTCACCTGCATTTTGCTGTCCTAGAGCAAGAACAAGAATTGCATTTAATGCATAATCCAGGAAAGGGCCTGACCCTGTCTCTCCATTAGGGTTCAGTGTACACCTTATTCCGACTTCAGCTGAAGGAAAACCACGAGTTAATTTTTCATGCTTTCCAATAATTTTTCTTAATTACTTTAGGGATTGAGATATATTAGTGGAAGTATCATGGGCTTAATATACACTGAAGCCAAAACCAGAGAACTGCAGAACTCAGGAAAGAATACTAAGGATGTTCCTCCAATCATAATTTATTACTTAAAAGTGTAACTTGAATGCATCATTTAAATGTTTTTACATGTAATCACACTTAAAATTGTATGCTAAAAATACTAACGCTCAGAAGGTGGAGGGAGCCATTTGCATAAACAGAAGCAAGAAGAGCAAGATGGTAGGTTTAGTAACTCTACATGGCAGTTTTAATTCTGTGTCAAGGAAATTAGAGACTTATTGATTTCCTCTAAGGATATACCTAAAATGCTCATTTTCCCACATAGACCACTTCCTTTCAGCATAAGCAGGCATTTATTAGTTGATCTAGGACGAGGCAGGCTTGCAACCTTCAATAACTAAGCAAAGGGTAAGTTCTGTGTTGAATTTCATGCTTTGTGAAAGTCTGGAGAAGTTTTTCCTTACTTTTCATATGAAAAGCTGACATATCACTAATATTATACCCTGTTAACTGCCAGATGCTGAGCATTTTGGTGCAATGTTAATCCTCTGGGTTTAGTGTTGCCATTGTGCTGAGCAAGCTCAGACTGCAAGTGCGATAAAATTCAGAGACAGGTGCTTCCAAAAACTGGAGTCATGCAAGACACATTGCAGATCTTCTGATCTCATATCAGTAGGAATTGATGTAATTGAAAATCTTTGAAAAAGTGAGAATGAATCCAGTGCTGCAGTTTGTCACGAACTCAATTACAAGTGAAAATGCACACTGGCCGTTTTCATTCTTGCAGAAGTATTGCCTGGCTCGGGCAGAAGCTGCTGCTCATCTGTAGTCAACAGCATCCCAGTAGTTGAAATTTGCAGCTGACTGTGATAGCTGTCTGGTTGATTTTAGAATAAATTAACAAAAAAAAGTTTAAAATTCAAAGCCTAGCTCAGTGCAATATTTTTGATTGTAGTCACATTTTCCTTACTGGATAGGTATCCGTTTTTATAAAGCACATCATATTATTTTGAAAGTTTTAGTAAATGATCCATACAATTAAGAGTAGCAGGGAGTGAGAGCAAATGAGCTTTGTCCCGTTCCTGCTTGGCACATTAAGTGTACTGTAGTTTCCTTCTTTTGCTCCTTTTGTCTCCTTCATACAAAGACGGTAAGTATTTGAGACAAGAGATTTCTGGTTTTTTAAAAGCATGTAATGACTATCACCTGAGATTGTGGGATCATGAATCCTTTTGGAAGCCAAATAAATTTTTGTGCCCTGTGCAGATTTCTAAGCTCCTAACATTCTTTAGTCTGTTTTGGGTAATGTCAAAGTCTTGACAGACAAATCTCTATTCCTTATCAAAAGTGCCATACAATACCGAGGTCAGCACAGCAGCCGGTGCAGTGGGGACAGGGATCGAGCTGCTCTATGTCTGGTTTGGACAATGGATGGTTGCCTTGAGTAGAATTCTTTGTGGAGCTGAGACATGAAATATCTCCTCATTTCTATGCAATTTTTTTACTAATTCTGTTTTCTGGTGTTTGAAGAGGAATGATGCTGCTAATGCAGCAAAAGTGAATGGCAGTCACAAGTGGAAGTGTGAATGATGAGGAGTGTCGGGGTCAAGAGTTTTCTCAGCAGAGTTTGCAGTTTGCGAGCAGCACAGATGTGTGGAACTTGAAGCTGGATCTTAGTGAGAATGTTCAAGAAGTCAGGTACATGGGAAACAGGCAGAGTAGTTTTTTTTTTAATTTCTCTTGCCCACACCATAAGGGTCACTAAGTGATGTTAATTAGCAGTTATTCATGGTGATGATTTAGTCTCACTCCATAGGTCATCCAGCCTCCTGGAGTCTCTTGGACTCCTCCTGGGTTAAGGAGCAACCCAACCTCCTGGACAGGCCCAGAGGCAGGACACCTTCTGATCCATACAAGCATAATCTGCATGGAGCAGTTACCTGCTGTAGAGACAATGCATAAGGCTATAAAAATCACTACTGTGTCATTTTGTGTTTGAATATGCTTTTATATTCCTCAGGGTTAAAAAATCAATAAAAAGGTGGAGGGGGAGGTTTTTTCCCCCCTTCTCTTGCTTTAGAAAGAAACGTTTTCTTTGACAGGGGAATTGAAGGTAGAGAATAATGAATTAGGGTAGGAAGTATATTTTACATGTAGCATTTGCACAGAAAAATTGCAGAAGTGTGAATGAGGATAGGATATAATTTAATGAAACTTGCATTGTTCACTGCTTTAAAGGTCTAACTTTTCTTTGATGTACATTTTTTTTTTTCAGAACCATACTCAAGTCAGCACAGAGAAAAAATTAGGTAATTACAGTAAAATAAATGGTCTAAATCTTCATCTTATAATCACAAAGACCCATGGATTTTATGCGCTCTAAATTCTACATTGAGTTTGAAGCCTAAATTGCTAGAAATTAACAATTCCTTGCTTTAAGTTTATTGAATGATCAACTAAGAAAAGAAAAAAATAAATGGTGTTTTAGTTTAATAGTATTAATTCAGGATCATTGGATAGAAATAGCCCTGAATTAATAAACAGTTACATTTGACAATTAATTTTTATTGTGAGGCATTTACTCGCAGATAGAAAGAGCTCCTTTATTCTAGCTAGCAGAATCACTGGACATGTACGTTACAAAAACTTGCATGCTTTCAGATTCATAAAGAAAACCAACCTTAAAAGTTTTCATCCAGTCCTAGCCCTTGGGCACTTTCCCAGTTAAAAGGAACACATCTTCAGTGGGCTTAGGTCAACATGCTTCTACTGCAGAAACCTCGGGGATTTCAGTTTCTGTTCAGAAATAATCTGATTTACCCCACAGTTGTTTGTTTTGCAGTTTCCAGAGATTAACATGAGGCAATGCTTAATTCAGGATTGAATGAGGAGTGTTTCTTGCCATCTGTGAGCTTGCAACAGTGGGGTCTCTGAGGAGCCTTTGTGAGGAAGTTGCAAGGAAATGAAAGAGACTATTCTACTACAGCATGAAACTGAGAAGAAGGATGTCCATCTCTACAGCTATTGACGCTGACCATGCTTAGCTGGGACAGTCCTAACATTTGCTGACAGCCCATGGCTGTAGCTACCTCAGCCTGGGCAAAAGCACCATTCAAACTGGGCAAGCTCAGTGCAGATTCGATCCTCTGTAAACCTTGCACAGAACTAATTTGAACAGAATTTAAGTACTATCATATGGAAGCTAAGCTCCTTTTAAAATTTTTCCCGCTCTAGCCATTTTTCAACACTGTCCTGAACAAGGTTTGGATTGTATCTCTCTATTTAGTGTTTTCATTTTTATACTGCTGTGAAAATAAATGCATAGGGGAAGACCTGACACTAAAAAAGTGTGATATTGCTAATAAAAAAAMCCCTTTTTCTTCCCATAAACATCTTAAAGTATTTGGAGAGAACTTACACGTTTTTATATCTCCCTTATGCAATGAATGAAATAAAATAAGGAGAAAAATGGAAGACAATTATACAGTTTTTAAAAATACTGCAGTTCCCACACTGTGACCTTTTCAGAATCATAACAAGATAGTATAAGAAACATAAAATATGAGTGCTAATTTCAAGACAAAGGTTCTTACAAATTATTTAGGTGAATGTTCTTGAAAATCTAGATTGAGTTGTAGTTCTCTACCTTTTCATGGAGCACTTCTGATAAAAACTGCTTTTTTTTCCAGACTTATCTCTGATTTTGAAAAATAGTTTGGGATGATAATTTTAAAACAAAATTCCCATGTATATGATGCTGGGCTTCAACTTCCCAGAGAAAGAGAAAACAAGATATTGAGATTTAGGCAAGGAATATAGGTAGAGGTGAAAGAATTTCTGAACTGAATAATGAAGCTCCATGTGAGATGTGTCTAGATGTATAGGATTTTAGAGGGAAATCCTATAGCCACTAGAACGTGATATATAGAACAATCAAGGAGTCTCACCAGTGGGATCCAACAATTGGTACAGTAAATAACCTCTTCTTCAGAAATCCACCCCTAAGTGTAGCAAGAAATTTCTATGATTTGAATCAGTTTCAATAGATTTTGCAGTGTGTGTTTTCTTCCGAAAAGATGCAGTGCAAACCAACCAGACTCCTTACCCTGCTCCTGAAACCCAAATCCAGAGGAGTTGCAGGGACACTGCACAGGCTGCAGACTAGGGGAAAAAAGTACTGGCACTGTGGAGATCTGTCCACTTTGGCTAAGTTGTGTTATGTTGAGATAATTTATTTGGGTTCTGTTTTCCAGAGATAATGAACACAGAGACAGTCTACATTGCTGTTGGTTTCATCATCAACTTGAACAAAACTTCTTCACTAATACGACAGTTATACTAAACAGCATGAAACTGTGTTAGTAGCAGGATGATGACAAAACCATCCTAATATTTCTAGAGATGCAGGATGATCTGTAAATTTTAAGTATGGGCTTCCTTGGGCTAGGTTTTCAGCCAAATGCATTGTTGGTATCTTTCCTTAGATCAATTTCCCATTACAATGAGATCAGTATATAGAACTGTGGTGAATCACTGAGGTTCTCCTTAATTATTTAATGGCTCATTTATTGCAATTTTTTTTGTGTGAAGAGAAACTGAAAATGAGGGAGGGTGCTGATCTCAGCATAGTATATCTGGAAAATGGGAACCCTCTGTCTGATTCTGCCAATATTTTGCTTTTTGAATTTTGATCGTATGACTTGGGACTTATTATTACTTTGCTGATTAGTCTAAGTAACAGACACTGCTATAGCTGCACCAGATCCATATAGGAATGAGCAGCACATACAGGAGAGATGCAGCTTTTCCTGTTCTTCTCGTGTGGACCCATCAATGATGCTACACTGATGACTGGAGCATAGGCAGCCCTTCATGTCTTATCTTCTTGTGTGTAAAATAAGGTTTGTTTTGTGGGAGAGGTTTGAAAGATGGATCAGCCAAAGTTTGGAAGTAGAGGATGTCTACATTCAAAGTTGTAAATTTCTGTTGAAAAGTACTTGGTTCCAAATTGAGGGGGAAATCGCTTAATTTTGCTGAGTTTGCTTAATTTAATTATCTGCCTACAGGCATGTTTATCTGTAATAACTGTACCTGATCAGAATTTAGCATCTGCAGTGGGCTATGGGAATGAGAATCTGAAGAAGGTCACTGGTGATGCAGCAATATGCAGTGTGCAGATTCAGCACTCTATGCTGTGCCGAGTACAATGCTGGAGTTTAAACTGGAGTTTATCACCTCACTTCTAGTGCATTTTTACTTACGTTTGCAAGTGAGTTAGAGAAATGCTCTGCCATGCTGTCAAACCAATGACATCCAAGACTTCCTGAGTTTCTGATAAAGAGAAATTGAAGGTCACTTCTTAAGATCAGCAGGTTTATCGCTAATCCAGTGCCGTAAAGTAAATTGACTGTGTATTTTGCAACAACAGCAGAAGTTTCAGAAGAGTTGGAGTGTAGTGTCTCATCCATTGCTACAATAATACACATTTGAGAGAATCATAAGGAAAGGCCATAAGATTTCCATGATATCTTAAAACTAAGGAACCTTCAGAAAATGTGGGTTTGTTTTGACTTTCAACTTAAACTGTCAGAACGGAGCTGCTCTGACAATTTTGCTCAGTCAGATGGTGTTTATGTCTATATTGTTGCTAAGATCTCCATCAATTCTTGCTGAGAAAGATATTTAAAGTTCTGTCTTCATCGTACTGTTGTGTTCTGGAGAATATATCCAGAGGCACGAGTACGCAAAACAAGTCTTTTATATCTGAAGCCTATTGCTAAAGTGTGAATGGATTCCTGTCTTTATAAGGAGAAATATTCAAAGCATTCCTCCAGATTTTCTCAAATTCTGTCCTTTGCTTGGAAGAAGGGTAAAAATAGTCAAAACAACAGTTCCCAGTTCTTGTAGCACCATCTTGATACCCAGCTTATCAGATGCCTCTGCTTGGTCAGCACCAATGAAGTGCAAGCAAGGATTTCTGCCTTCTGCTTTAGCCCACTGCCTCTGCCCACTCTGTGCAGGGCGTAGCACTGGCTGCTTTCCTGCCTGCTCAGTGTTCCTCTCCATTGCTGCTCATCTCCATTTGGCAGCCAGGGCCAAGCTATGTCCTATTTGTACTTTTCAGATGATGTAGAGGCGAAAGAACTGACATTGCGGATTTATACTTAGTTTGGTCAGGACCACGCAAAGCCTGGCATTTCTGGTAGTTGGCAGCACTGATGACAAGGGTTTACTCACAGGCGAGTGCTGCTACCCTAAGGGCTAGTTCAAAACATTTCTTATTCATTCCCAGAGTCAATTAAAAAATTAACATCATGTGTCTTATCAGTGCATGCACACACACACAAAAAATAAAATCACTTGGAACACGATGCAGTTAACTGCTAGCTGGTTTCTCATTATATACTTAGTAGGGTGAGCAAAACAAAGGAGCACATTTTCAGCTTCTAGTTCAGTATAACACGTATGATAAACATATGTTTCAGTTTTGGATAGGAGTTGGTGATTATTGCTTTCATATTTCTGAAGCCTTGCTGATCAGCAAAGAAACACTGGCAAAATTTCCAAACAAGGCATCTGCCCTGGGAAATGATTCCTCTTGTGTCAAATATTGACAAGGCATCGAGGAAAGGGAGTTATGGGAGACATTTACTCAGTTATGCTTTAAATCTTTTCCCCTCCACATTTAATTGTGGCAAAAAAACTGTGTTGAAGTTCCAGGAAAAATTGTCTGTGATTTTTATCCTCCTACTTTTGCTGGTTTGGATGTTTTAATGTGTTATCCTAGAGGCAAAGATGGTTGGAGACATGATGATCATACCTATGAAAGCATCCACAGTGCAAAGACCAGTTTTCTAAGCCAGTCCAAAAAAGTGAGTAAACCTAACAGAGTAGGTAACATTTATGAGTATATGTCAAGTGGTTATGGGCACAAGTTTTCAAACTATTTTTTTTGTTGTTGTTTGGTTGTGTATTGTAGCCTGGCCAAGCCTGAAGGTCACTTTCCTAGTGGTAGATGAGAAATAGATGGGTGCTTTTTATCCTGCTCAAGCCATGTCTAAACCAAGAACTCAAGAGCTACATGGATATTGGCATGTCTCTAGAACTTGAACACTGTTCTAATGAACTCGAGCTTTGTTGCAGTCCTTAGTCTGTGACAACTTTGATATCGCTGGAAATTGCCAACAGCAGGAGGGAGCAGGAAAGTGTGAGGAAGCCCCATCTATTTCTATCTGGATTGTTTGGCTCTTCAGAAATGCAAGTCAACTGTTTGGGATGGTATAAGATAACAACAATCCCTTTTGCTTCATGGGGCATTTGAGCCTGCTTGTAATCTCTGGGAATAAGTTCTGCAAGCACTTGATAAGGCTTCAATTAAGTGTTCATCTTGCAGCCAAGCTCTAAATTACCTGCCTTTCCAGGTCACTAGCTATTTGCTGATTAAGCTCTGATCTCCATTTTGAAAGGATTGCTGTCATCGAAACAACTGCTGTATCTCCTGGCAGCTGACATAGCACCTTCTCCTGTCCCTGTTCTCTGCTCAGCTCCAAGCAGGGAAACCACAGAAGCAGGTGAAGAGAGAGCAGGAAACATTACTGGGAAATGAGGATGCATCCTCCCAACTGATTGATTTCCTGACTCCTCTATGTGTGGTGAAGTGCAAAGAATCACTTCCAGGTAATACAGCTTGTACTTGCTCCATAAGTATTGCAGCATGCATCAAAATTTTACACAGACATAAATTCAAAACATCATTTTGCAAAATGAGAGGGCAGCATCCAGCTGTGTCATATCCAGGACAGCCACAGCTGCGCTGGGAAGGCAGAGCTCACAAGATATTCATGCAGGAGAACATATAATGAAAAAAGGAGTCAGCACCACTGGGAAACAAACCATGTATGGAGGGCCGTTCAGTGCAAATAGAGTGAAACAGCTCACTAGACAGAAAATACCATTTCCTTCCTTTAATCTTGCTCATTTTCAGTAAACCTAGGCACTGCTTGGGGTAATGCCAATGTAATATGCAGCASTGTAGTTACAGAACATTTCCTTACCTTTGAAAACTAAGGTCCTAATGGAAAATTTGAGATTATCAAGTCAGTACCATAGATTAGGCAAATCTGTGAATGCTACAAAGTGGAGCAGAAACTGCTAAATCAGACTATTTCTTCATCTACTTCATTGTGTTTGGCAATGGACTAGTCTTAATGCTACAGAGAAGAGTGAAGCTTCTTCAGAATATCATATGTAGTATGATTAGCATCATACTACAGTGATACTTGAGAAAATTAGTCCCTTTTTAACTCTTTGAGATGAATAGTTTATTTCTCTGAAAGATGAGGTCCATTATCCCATGTGGCATCCATTGTCAGAACCTGCAAAATTGCTAATACACTGAAATGATCCAGCATATGTAAAAATCATTTTGTGCTGTTGGTGCTTGTTTCTCAGCACATTGTCCACTAAATGGATTTAAAATGAGCCAAAACCCTGTTATTGATCCAGTGGCTTGAAGACAGCAGTTCTTGATGTCATCAGAAGTGCAAGAATCAAGACAGAGGAAGTAGAATAAATAACAGAGGATAGATCATATGAACTGTCCTATATTTGCATTAGCTAGAAGGACTCTTTTTTACCTGGAGTCTTAGCCTTGGGATATTTTCTTCCTGCTACCGTGCACTGAGCTGAAAATTGTAACCCGCGAACTCCTGAGTGAGATGCAAATGGGGGTATCCCTTTCCCTCTGAAAATCAGCCCTCAGGTGGAATGTGGCCCCTTCCAACCCATCAGCCTTGCAGAGAGCCAGAAAAATGGGGAGACAGTAGTTAATTAGTAGGAACTCAGAATAAGTATTTCTCTGCAGGAAGTTATTTTTGGAAGAGCTACTCTCCCTTGGTAGAAGAGCTTCCACAATGTGTATTTAGGAAAAGAAATGATCATCCAAAGTCTGTGAGGCTACATTTATAACTCTTTAGCTGTGAACCTTTAGGCTGTGCTGTCTATCGACTTTTCTCTAGTAGCTCTTAGAATCATAGTCAGTCTTGCATTAGGCACATTTTGGTTGATTTTGCTTGCCATTATGTTTCTTATGTGAACTTCATTATTTGAGCATAAAAATTGAATGTAGTGCTGTGAACAGAATAAGGTATTCTGTTGCAAGGAACTTGTAGTCTAATTCAGGCACAGTGACGCACAGGCATACATAATAAACACAATAAGGATGCAAATTCAAAGTAATAGAGGTGTCTTGGGAAAAATCAGTGCTGCAGGCTAATTTACTACTTCTGAAGAGCTACTACACTGCAGAACATAAGGAAAACATTGAGCAATTCAAAAGATGTCTTTTCCTTCTTTTTTCTCCTTTTTTTCAAGATGCTAATTCCAGATGTGTCATCAAATGGAGGGGCAATGCCCAAAGTAAATAGAGAGATAGTAA
Organism: Amblyornis subalaris; assembly: GCA_018881555.1. Classification (NCBI taxonomy): domain Eukaryota; kingdom Metazoa; phylum Chordata; class Aves; order Passeriformes; family Ptilonorhynchidae; genus Amblyornis; species Amblyornis subalaris. The sequence goes on along the minus strand of JACAXG010000009.1, from coordinate 11,151,944 downwards.
AATCAGGATCCTCTCTGTGTTGCTGTTTTCTAAACTGGAGCCCAGAAAAGAAAATTGGGGCTTTCTTTACTTTCTTAACTGGAGTATTCTTATTGTGAAATAAGAATTTCCTTAAAATAACAAAAATAAAAGATGGATTGAACCTGGATTACAGCCAATATTGATGTAACGAGTTCTGTTGGCAATGTACTGTGAGTTTTTGACAAAGCAATTAGTTTGTACTTGGTTTTATGTGTACCTGTAAGCTTGAGACATTGGACGTTGCTTTTCTTCCAAACACACATATACCCGTGGATTATTTGAACACAGAAGTACAAATAAATTTAGCTAATTCCAGAGAATTAACTAATTATTTCTAGTGAGAGCAAATGTACTGGTTTATTAGCATTTTGATAACACTACAACTGAGACTACACACTGGGAGTCAAGAACAGCTTTAATTTTGTTGGTGGACCTGTGACTGACTCTTGTGGTAGATGAGCTATTAGCATCGCAACCTTGAATTTTTTTACTTTTCTGAGTGTACTTATTTGCACTTTATTACGTCTGTAGGTTGAAAGCGATACATTTAAGAAAGCTGCATGGACAAGGTCTTCACAGGTCTTCACAGCAGATGTTTCTGGACTGCCCATAGTCTTCCCAGGTGACCACAGGGGTATCACTGAGGTTGTGTGCATTTAGTAGTGTAAGGCCACTTTTCCCAAGTTCCACTAAGGAACTTTTCTGTCTCATGTTTTCTTTATAAGGATAAACCCATTAACAACTTCAAGGTATTCAGTTCTTGTGAGGCCGAGTCAAATACCTCTTTAAGGTCGATTAATGCTCAGAATAAAAGCAATATATCTTTCTATGGCATCATTTCATGAGGTTGCATGCAATTCTTTGATAACTTATGGTAATTACATTTTTAAAAAGATATTAGAAACCCCACAAAGTATCTCATCTATTCATATATTCTTATGTGCACTTGACATTACACATATATCACGTTGTCAGTGAAGTACTCCTATCTTTCTTCTCTGGTCAACAAATGCCAAATACTGATTTGAAAGTATTCATTTTCGTTTGTACTTCCAGAAAAAGTATCAGCATCACATTGCAGTTTTTTTCTGTCAATGCACTGATATTTTAGCACTATGAAAACTATAGGTGGAAGAACAACTGGATAAATGTTTATAAATACCTCTGAAAACAGCAGAGATGTCTATCTTTTATTTGATTAAGACAGCATTTTAGAAAAACAAAGCTCCCAGGTCTGTGTTTTGGGAAATTAAGTAAATGATCTGATTTCCAAGAGAGCCAATCACTAAGAGTTGTCCACAGAGACAGGCAAGAGAGTGTTTAACTCTGTACCGAGGGTATTTCAAAGACCTAGTATTTCAGTCTCAAAAAACTACTCCGCAAATCTGGGCTGAAAAAACTGTGCCCCAAATGTTAACAGGTTTCTAAGGGAGAGCAAGACAACAAGCAATAACTACTGACTTTAGCAGCCAAACAAATACCCATCTGGTTCTTTGCATTGTGTGAGAGCAACATGCTGCAATTTTGCAAATGGAACATTTTTATTATTTAATTAGTCTCAAAAGCTAAGCGATTCAAAGAAATAAACTGAGTCTATGGAAAATTAAAAAAAAATTAATAACAGCAGGCCTGGTGCCTAAGGGCCTTACTCATGAATGTAAAAATGACTGGTTTTGTTACCAGCTGTGTACTCTGGTAAATAATGGGCTTGAGCTTGCAATTCCCTCTACATGTGAATATTTTCTCTGCTTTTGTGTTAGCCAAGATTACTCACGTGTCTATGAGTTAGCAAGACCAAGCCTATTCAAAAGATGAACGTGATGGGAGATGCATACAGAACCTTGCTGCCTGGCACTGTGAATGGGAGTTCTGGGTTTCTGCTTTTTGTTATGGTGCCTCTTTTGCTGTGAGCTTTGGTCTGCCCTGCTCCATGTGAAGGCAACACTCCTGTGGGGAGTTAATACGCTGGAATAGGTTACTCAGGGCATTATCAGTCTTGTAGGTTTTAAGCTGAGAGTCAGTTTCTAAGAAAGAATAATTAGATTTATGAATGTATATGGAAAGTCCACAAGGTCATAGGGGTCTTAGAGGAAATGGACCATTGTCTTCAATGCAAATAGCAACGCCCCTGTGAGCCTTATACCTACCTGTCTAGTTTGCAGCATGTATTGGAAGAGCAGCATCTATTGCTCTCACAGACAAGGAATCCTTCTGGAAGTATTTTTTTGTTTGTTTTGCAACTTTGGTTTCAATTTCACAGATTGGTGTGGCCCATCCATGTTCACAGAATCACAGAATAAGCTGAGTTGGAATGGACCCACAAGGATCATCGAGTCCAGGTCCTGGCCCTGCACAGCACCATCCCCAAGTGTCACACCATGTGCCTGAGAGTGTTGTCCAAATGCTGCTTGAGCTCTTGAGGTTTGGTGCTGTGACCACTTCCGTGAGGAGCCTGTTCCAGTCCCCAGCCAACCTCTGGATGAAGAACATTTTTCTAATATCCAAACTAAACCTCCTCAGGCCGCACAACTTTAGGCCGTTCCCTCAGGTCCTGTCACTGGTCACCACAGAGAAGAGATCAGTGTCTGCTCCTCCTCTTCCCTTCATGAGGAAGTTGCAGACTGCAATGAGGTCTGCCCTCAGCCTCCTCCAGGCTGAACAGACAAAGTAACCTCAGCCACTGCTCATACAGCTTCCCTTCAAGGCCCATCGCCAGCTTTGTTGCCCTCCTTTGGATGCTCTGTAATAGCTTAATGTCTTTATTATTTTTGTGGTTCCAAAACTGCCCCCAGCAGTCGAGGTGAGGCTGCCCCAGTGCAGAGCAGAGCGGGACAATCCCCTCCCTTGCCTGGCTGGCGATGTTGTGCCTGATGCCCCCCAGGACACGGTTGGCCCTCCTGGTTGCCAGGGCACTGCTGACACTTGTTCAACTTGCCATCGACCAGGACCCCCAGGTCCCTTTCCACGGCACTGCTTTCCAGCATCTCATTCCCCAGTCTATCCATACATCCAGGGTTGCCCTGTCCCAGGTGTAGAATCCGGCACTTTCCCTTGTTGGACTTCATTCAGCTGGTGATTGCTCAGCCCTCTGATTTGCTGAGGTCTCTCTGCAGGGCCTCCTTGCCTTCCAGGGAGTCAACAGCTCCTCCCAGTTTTGTATCTGTTTGCTTATAGATACACAATTTGAATGTGCTGAGGTTACTCACCAACCCAAGTTGTAAATTAAAAAGTAGAAAACCCAAAAAATCTGTTTTCTGTTTGGCTGTTCCTGCTGCAAGATGTTGCAGGCCTAGGCTAGTTAGAAAATGCCTACTGCTTTTTGTACCAAATATTAGTCACGTCCTTTGTCCTTGGTTACCCATACTTGAGAGAGCTGACCTGATGCCCAAGACAGATCTCTAAGAACTGGAGACAAAATCAGCAGTAGTTGGGACAGCATGGGAGATGGAATTTCCTTAGCCCTATGTAGAAAACGCTCTAAGGACTAATTTCTGAAAGTCCTGTCTCGTATATTAACAAGAAATTATTTTCGGGTTGTGGCTTTGAGGGTCTGAATGTGGCAGCTGCTGTCAGCAGTGGACTATGAGTCAGGTAGTTGACAGTCCTACTGGTGAAGGCTGAAACAGGGCTGTTCCCTGGTGCCACATGTCTGTTCCTAGGTGTCCCCTGAGAGGAGGGCAGTGCACCAGCTGCTGCTCCTATGGACAGCAACCATGGGTGGTAGATTAGGTTTCCACCTACCCTTGCATTTTGATTACCGTGTACTGCTCCAAAATGCCTTTTCAGTCTCTGTGGTCTTATAGCAATTTACTTTATCTGGATGTTGTACTCAAAAGACGACCCCAAACTAGTAGGAAATTTGGATAAAGAGAGAAAGGGATGCACTAAAAATTGCAGGCAAGCTACAAATAAACAGTGAGAATACTTGTGCTATTTTTAATATTGCGTATAATAGTGCAAAAGTTCACATGGCTGGAAAGACATCTAGATAGTAACCATGGAAGTGCTTAACATGATGTTATTATGAGTAACTTAGCAGCAACTACTAGAAGAGAGAGGTTTTTCTTGACACTTAAGAAATTATTAGATTTTGATACTGCTTATACTGTTTTCATTACAGTATTTTTGAATGCCAGGTGACCCTACTTTATGCTGTGAGCAGATCATGTATTTGTGGCAGGATTGAGGAAAAGCGGTGGCAATTTGAGTAAACTGGAAACTGAAATAAATTTAAATATTTATTTAAAGCATTCATATATTTATCTCTTTGGAACTTAAAGCAGTGGCATCATAATTCAGCAGCGCTCGCTCTCACCTCTACTCAAAAGAAATGCTGATCCATGATGTGGGCTGAAACACAGTGGAAAGGCAGAGTGTTTAATCACTATGTTGTTCCTCTGCTCCCCTAATTACAGCAGTAGGGACTTACCTTGCTGCTTCTTCCACATTTTTTTGCAGTCAGGGCTTCCTGACTTTGCCCTTTTGGTTTTCTCCTTCTAAAATTTACAACTCGCTTCGGTGAGTAACACCATTGGGCAAGGGAGAACAGTGCTTGCAGAGAAAGGCCACAGGTTACAGAGGAGAGAAGCCAGGGAAAGCTTGGCACTGCTAGTGTTTCTCTTACATCCTCTACCAGCTGCTCCTTCAATTTTTTTCTGTGATTGCTAAAACTTGTATTGAAAATTCAGGAACTTTTGCAAATATCTTATTTCTCTGCCTTAAAGAAATCAGATTTCTTTGTGCAAGTGTAACTGCCAAAAAATAACATCCTGCCTCAGAAACTCCAATTTTCAATTACAGTACATATCCTCTTAATTGATCACTGTATCTCTGTTTTGAAAGAAATGTGAATAACTAAATGCTATATTCTTAGTCCATCACAACAGTAATCATCTTGCTGTTAGACTGTATCTGTGTTATTTCTTTCTTGTCTGGCAAATACATCATCTACTCTTTTTCATTCTTTTTTTCCCATTCATCTTCAATTTGGCTCCCCCAAACTCTCATGCCAAGGAGTTATCCATGACATTCCAGTTTAACGATCAATATAAAGCATATAAGGTTAATAATAAAGTGGCCATACTGCAATCCATTAATGAAGATCTTTGACAACAGAACTGAGTATTGGTCAAGTTTACATCTCCTGAAAGAGTATTTTCTGTATTATTTTTATGAATTGGCACAAAAGAGTTTGTTCTCCTACAGGCTGTTTCAAGGAAATATTTAGGAAATACTTAGAAATTATTAAATCAGTCATTGTGAATGCCTGAACAAAACATTTATAGGGTTTTCACAAAGTCCTGAAAACTTGTAATTATAGTAGTAATTTTTTTTCATTAAATGGGCTGTGTACTGCAGGGAGCACATATATCTTCCTGGGAGGAACCAGAATTTATTCCCTCAAGCAGCTTGGCTGTAAATAAATATACGGTTACATATAACATTTCAGAAGGCAAGCAGAATCCAATTCAGTCAGTGAGAAGTAAAATAGATAAATAGAGAAGACCATTATCTCTTTGGCAATAGAGATGCATAATTTTATGTTAATATAAGGCAATGAGGATGAGGACAGAAGCTATGCAAAACCAGGCACTTTCAGACCACAGAATGAAAATGTCTGGCAGAAAAGATTAATGCAAAATATCTAAGCTAATCCAACATTTACTAGGAAAATTCAGGTCAAACCTGGGATTAGTGCTTTGTGTTCTCTACTGATAACCTTGATGTTTCCCTACTTACCTTTCTCACTCTCATACAGTTACTTAAGCCCCCTATTTTTTATGTAAAAAGAAGAAAAGCAAACCATGCCTCTTACAGCTATCTCTTCTGTTAGCAGCAACAGAACAGTACTAGCCTGATGCCTTGAAATTTCGGTGGAAAAAGCTTCAGGTGAGTAAGTATCAGAAATGGCACTGAACAGCTGTTCTCTGGGCAAAACTCATCTGGGCATCTGTGAGCAGTTGGGCTTTTTGTTATTTGATATCTGAGTGGCAGCAGCAAAGTGAGGGTGAAGGAAGAGGGTAGATTACATAAAAAATCCCTCAGATTTTTTTTTCCAGATATTTTTACCTCTCTGAAGCATCTGCTAAAGTGTTTAGTTATTTTTTATACCACTATAGAAATGTTGTTTTGCTAATGTTAACAAGATCTTAATATAAATCTGTTGAATTGCTTTTGCAAATCTTTGCTTTGTAGCAAATTTTTGAGTTGTAACAAATGCTTTTTGACAGGTTGGTATGTCTTTGCTGCTTTGATGAAAAACTGTCTGTGTTTTGCTAAGACATAAAACCTTAAAAAATCAGAATTAATTCATAGGCAAAGAAAAAGTTATAAAATTGTGCTTTGAGACAGAAAACAGAGGTGCAAAGCAAATATTTCAGAATTTATTTGCCCAAAAATAAATGACAGCATATGTAATTCTATGTTGATTTAAATTATTTGCAAATTTATGACCAATTCAGCAATTAGAGCCTCATGAAACAAATAGAAAATAATTGAGGAGATGGCAGTATCTTGTTTCAACAGAAGTAAGACCCTTCAGCCTGTCCTCATTCACTTCCACATCAGAATGTTACTGTGGTCTCTAGCAGAACAAAGATAATTTTTAAACCCTCGCCTCCCCAAAATCCCAAACTCTGGCACTTGCAAAGAAATGTTACATTGGAGGGCAAATTCATTATTCAAAGGCAACATCTCTCTTTCCTGATGACCGCCATGTGAAATTCCACAGTGTCAATATTCTGGCCCTTCTGAGGTAAGGGATATGGGCAAGACTTACATGTAAATTAAGTGAAGACCCCTCTAAGCAAAGCACTTCTAAGCCAGGCTAAAATGTCTTTTTAGATGTTTCAAATCAAGGGGCTTCCAGTGTGGAGTCCTAGTAGAAAGTGAGTACATTTTAACAACTAGGAGAAAAACATTTTCAAAGGCAAAAAGAAAAGAAAGAGGAGAGGCTGGCTTAAAAAGAACTATTTAGGGTAATGAGAAGGAAAGCACAATACTGCCAAGGCAGCTTGTCTGTCTCACAGTGCAGGCAGAGGAGCTAATTTGATCTTAATATGTTAAAGAAGAATTATTGGTCCATTGATACAGTTCAGGACTGTTAACACTGGGGAAAAAAAAGAAAACAAAAGAAAATAGCATCTTTATGGAGGAAGAAAAAGGGAAGCCAGAAAGTTGTTAACTAGTTAGTTTAGCATTAATCCCTGAAAAAAACTGAGAAAGATTACTGAGCAAGTAAGCTGTTGATACATATTTAGAAGGTAACAAGGAGATGAGCAGCAGTCATCAGATCATGTCGAGAAGAAATTGCATGAAAGCTATCTAATTTTCTCCTGTGAGAGAGTATCATGTTTACTGGAGATGGGAGAAATAGTAGTTGACGTATTTCTTGGCTTCGGTAGCGGTTTTTACAGTCTTTCATGACACTCTCATTTGCAAACTACTGAAGCCTGATGCTCATGAAACTCTTACAAGATGTAATATTGTGCAATATTGTTCTGAAAAAGAACGGGCACAGAATAGATATTAAACCTGCTACCCTGAAAGGCTGCAAAGTACAGGACCTTTTACAGAGGTCACCTGGAGTTTGGTGCTGTACAATTACCGATAGAGCATGACAGTCATATGACATATGTAATATGATATTCTATTATGTATTTTATATGTATTTATTCTAAGTACATTTACACGTTACACAAACCTGTCAGGTATGCTGCAGGAATGTTGAAGAGCTGGAGTCAAACCCAAATGGTTAAAATAAACTAGAAAAATGGTCTGGAAAAAATTCGGATGCTGTTTGGTTGGGATGACCACATTTAGGCAGAAAAAATTCAGCTGCAAGTGTGGAGGATGGGGAACAAGAAGTGGCTGCTTTCTGGAAAAAGATCTGGGGGTGGGGGCGTTACAGTGATACAGAAACTGAGTGTGAGCCAATAATGTTGTACTGCTGCAAACAGGCAACATACTGGGGTGTAGGAGGAGGGTAGCTGTCTGGAAGATACCTGGAGAAATCCTCCTTCTGTTGCTGGCACACAGAAGATCTCAACTGTAGTATTTTGCCTAGTTTGAGGCAGTACCCTTCTAGGAGGAGGTGCAAAAGCCGAGGGAAGAAATTTTGGGAGAGAGCAGCAAGAGCAGCTGAAAAACAAGGTGTGCAGGAGTTCAGCCAAGGAGCTGCTGGTGCTCAGTCTGGCACAGACAAGACTGAGAGAGTGAGTGTTTGTCCCTCCAGTTATATTACATCAAAGGTAGTGGCAGACAGGAAAGGAGCAGTCTGATCTCTCTGTCCACAGAGACTAGATCAAGGAGAAGAGACCTTAACCTGCAGTAAAGGAGCTTCAGACATTAAGGAAAACTTTCTAATCGTGAGGAGAGACACTAGAGGAGACTGCCTGGGAATAGGCAGAGGCCTGTGCCATCTCTCCTGGAAGATTTCCAGGGTGGGTTAAAGTGGCTTGTGTCCTGCATGACTTTGGTCTCCCAATGCAGAAGGTAGAGGAGAGGCTGGGTGATCTTGCAAGCTCATTTCCTCCATTTCCTGTGTTGCTCTGGCCCTTGCCCTGGCAAAGCAGGGTTTGTACTTCCCTGAAGAGCTAAATCACCTGCTTTACTCCACAGCAAGACAGCTTAACACAAAGAATCACCCACCTGGTGCTGTTGGGGGCATTACAGCACTAGATTTTGGGCACCATTTTAATATCATTGTAGGCATTACCTGCTCCTATTAAACAAGCAAGGTCTCAGAGCATCTTTCATGGTGCTGCAGAGCAGCTTTACATCAGACTAGGCTCTGACCCTTTGAATCCAGGCAAGCTGTCAGGTTCTGAGCTACCTGTACTTTCATGCCTGTGGGCCTTGTGATGTTTTGTGTGTGTTAGGATTAGGACTCTAATTCCTGCTAATGTTTCAAGTTTGCAACGTGTGAGACTTCTTTAGGGTGCATGTCTCCAGGTAATACTTTAAAATAGCCTCATTTACTATGTAACCTCATTTCATGTAATGAGATTTATTTTTCTTATATTTTACTTTTTAAACATCTCTTGCTACATCTGAGAACATCTGTGGCCTCAGAAATAGTGTCTTCCTGAAACATTTCAGTGGAAAATCTGTGAGAGTTTGGCTGTACCTGGAGTCACTCACATGTTATCACTAAACCACTGTAGAACAATCTGCCATTATTTGAGCAAATATCACTCAATGTTTCAAAGGGCTTGTGTGGTATAGAGTGGTCACATTTTAACTGATAATTTCAAAAGGTTCATCATCCAATAAAAGCTGGTCATAATTCGGTAAGATTGAATAGGTTTAAGCAAAATTATTAGCAATGCTTATGTGCTTTAAACAAGCAGGGGGATGAATTCTAAGGGTATAAGGTGGTAAATTACATAAAAATTTGTGCAATGAACTTGTGATGGCTTTTAATTCAGATCTGTGCTGAGAAAAAAAAGGGTTAGCTCAGTTGGCATCTTTTATCCGCCTTCAAATTTTGAACAGGCTCAGTATCTACTATTACCTCTGCCTTGCTATTGTGAATCTGAAGAAAAGTTTTATAACACACGTAGAATTGGATAAGCAATGCACTGACACTTTTAAGAACTGTATAGCAAAATCATTCTAGAGGCAACCCAGGTGGTAATTATGTAGTCAAAAATCACTCCACTCAAATTAAAATGAATCCTCCTCTGTGAGCCAACTTATGAGTGAAGAAAGCTCCATTAGTTCCTTGTGTTTCATAGCCTCCAAGTAACGGAATTTTTCACAAGGAAATTTGAGCTTTGTTGCAAAGGATTTGAGAATAGTAATTTTATTTACAGTAGATACAATTGTGCTAGAGAAAAAGATGGGTTTAGGAAGGGATGTCATATAAAAATGGTCTCTTTTCCCAGATTCCTTAGAACCAAATGAGTGGCTTTTTATGTCATTTAAAATGCTGTCTTTGTAGGATGGCCCATAATGTTGGCAACAGACCTGCCCTGCACATCTCCCCTAACCCTGGAAGGCAACAGGTGAGTCAAAGCTTGGTTTGATTCACTTGGCCTGTCCACTCGCCTCCCTGACTTCTCTTGGTCTTTATACTTTTTATTATCTTATGTAAGCTTATCTACACACTGCATATTTTTCTGCCTTGAAATTACCTTTGTGCACTCAGTTGCTCAAAAACTCTATGTCAAACACACCCATGTCGTTAGAAATGGTCTACTTTGCAAGGACCACACAAGTTAACAACACAGCTCCGGGATGCTGTGTAGTTTTGTTTGGAATTGTTGTTCTACCTTCCTTGTCATTATTTTTGCAACTTTTTTTGAAACAGATTGCCCTGAGGGAATTGTGCAGTGTTCTACATTTTGCCGAAGCCTGGCAAATCTTCCTTCTTGCCATACTGTTCCCTGGGGAAATCAGGAATCTTAATGTTGTTAGGTTTAGAATATCATTATGACTGTATTTTGTAGAGATGGCAAAGATGACTGCTACTGTAGTAATACTTACGATGACTGATGACTTGTTAAATGTATATATGTGTGTTTCTTCCAAATGTGTGTAAGAATACACACACAGAAGGAGAGAGGCAGAAAAATCCTTGTTCTGCGTATTCATTTTGGTTTGGTTTTCTGATTAATTTCCTGTGGGTAGGACCGAGACTTCTAATAGATGATTTTTATTCTCTAGGTTTGTTTTTTGTTGTGGTGGTTTTGGATTTTGGGGGTTGGTTGGTTGGTTGGTTGGTTGGTTGGTTTGGAGTAATTTTTAGCACATGAGTCTTTATTTCTTTCATTTAAAGAAATGTCAGTTTTCTCTGGAAGCCAGACAGCCTGAGGTAGAAATACATTGTATATGGATTCACTACCTAAGGATTTCCCTGCATACCACGAGAGGAGTGGTCCACACAGGCTTCAGAACAGATTTGTCCTGTGTTGTACTAGTCCCAGCAGTGCTATTTCCCAGCTGTTAGACAAGAAGCAGGGATTTGCTTTCATTAAATACTATACCTAAATAATATTCAGCATGCTGAAATACTTATGAATAGCACACAGTTTACCACCTGCTGGAATTTTTTTTCCAAATTCTGATTTTAAAAGGTAATTAATAGATACTTTTAGTGAGGGCAATTATATGAGGATGTTTTTGTTCTGTTTGGGAGTAAATTGTTTTTACTATGAAATTTACATTCATAGTTTTTGCATTTAGGTGTTGTTTGGATCTGGATGTAAGACTGAAACAGTGAACGGAATCCATAGCATATTTCAGAGCTACTTTCACAATGACAACCTCATTTCCAGCACAATCTAAAAACCTTCCTATAATTATATGATGTCCTGTAAATAAGCCGTCTCCAGAAGGCTTTAGAGAATTAAATAACTGAGGCAATACACAGTATCAAAAAGAGCGCTGCAAAGACATTGTACTGCACTTGAACAAGAGAAACCAGATTAATTAAAAGATCAAAGATAGAGGAAATGGAGGAATGTACATTATAAGGGACCTGAAAGGAGACAGAGAAACAAGTGAAATGGAAGGCTTTTTTAAAAAGAAGGAAAATCTTTGAGTGATAGATGAGACTGTGTGGTGAGACTTGGGCCAAGGTCCCAAGAGGTAGGRCTGTCCAGGAACCCAAAGTAGGTCCAGAGGTAATGCAGCATGGGCTAGAATTGAGCAATGCCAGGGACAGAATGTAAGGAAGGCAGGGCTGGCTCCTGACAGAGGTACCTTGGACAGTAATTGAGGACTGCAGGAGGGAGCAACCAGTCTTCTTTTCTGTGCTTCTGCCCGAGTTCTGGAAAGGTGGCCTGTGGGCAAGACAAGGGGATGTGAAGCGGCACCATTTCAGGTTGAGATGTCTTCTCAGAAATGAGGTTGTCACCCCACCCCTTCATTCCGTGGGCAGCAGCAGAGTGGCAGACTCCAGCTCTCCCCGTTTTGGGACTGATTTGGCTCTCTGTTGTCTCAGCCCAGGGTCACGATATTGATGGCATCAGCCTGAACCAGGGCTGCACTATGCCATCAGCAGCTCATTGCAAGGTCTTTGCTGTGGGTGATGGCATGTTTCTTCTGGGTAGTGGTCAGTGAGACTCCCAGAATGACACTGCCAACTTCACATTTTAACCAGTGTCATTTGGAACTGAGCTGGTTAACAGGAAGTGTCATCATTAACAGCAGGAGCAGAGCCTCTACTGGGAAATAGAGATACTTTCTACAATCATTACTTGCCAATGAGTACTTTCTTTTTCCGTTGTAAAAGCTGCAGGTCAACATTATTATGCTGTCAGCATGAAGTAGGTTAGTATGAAACCATAAATATCTGCATTCAGAGCAAATTACAGCATGTCAGTGGTGCTACATGATCTATTACAATGTGACATGGCTTATGGCATAACTCTGCTGAGGAAAAATGAGGAATGAAAAATCAGGAAATCAGAAATCATTCTTCAGGAATGAAAAATTATTAATAATCTCCCAAACAAGTCTCTTAATAAAACATATATGATAATTGCCAGAGACTTTGCTTTTCTTTCTTTTTCTTTGCATTTTCCCTCTATTTGTGGGGAAGGGATCTGCCCCTCTTGGCTTCAAGGGTGGGTGACTTTCATAGAGAGATGTGTAAGACAGACACATTATCACCTTCTTTGTTGTTTCTTCTTGTGTTGTTTCCTAAGTAGTCTTACAAAGAGTTTTCTATTTCTTGTGATTCCAGGTAAAACTAGTGGAGAGAATCTGTGGTGACTGGATTCTACATCTGTTCTTACCTTTACAACAATGTGTGTAGTATTATTAATAATAATTTTATTACCTAACATGGGAATGTTTATTCTTTCTCTCTCTGACACTACATATTGCAAGTTAATGTATTTAGCATAAAATCAATGTAGCTCCAGAACTGCTAGATAGATGACTGAAGTTTAAGGCAGCTTATATAGTTTCTATTGTCTTTGATAATTCATTAGCAAATATAAAATGACAAAAGGAAAATTTTTGTTTTACTAAAAGCTTGGGGAGGAAAAATGAGAACCAGACAGAACTAAGAGTGACTAATTACAGAAGTGGAACACAGCAAGAGGAAATTTAAGCCCACTTTTTTTAAAAATAACTTAAAAATGCCTTGTATTGTATATGTAGAAGTAATGTTTTAATCTTTCCCATCAAGGAAAAGAAAATCACTGTGTTTTGTGAGTCATCTAACAGCGTGCACCTGAATTAGTTCTTCGCAGAAGTGTTGGACATATAGGTACAGTGCCAGCCACAAAGACATATGTAGACTGATCAGTCCTCAACCTACTTTCTCCATAAGATCTATTTCTCCCTTCAAGATTTATGCAGGTTGCTACAGGTTTCTATTTTCATTGTTGTCTTTGCAGGATGGGTGTTTTTTTTTTTTTTTGCAAATGTTTACTCTTTTGTTGAGGCCAGAGGTTGTTAATGCTTCGCATATCAGCCCAGATGAACTGCTAGGCTTCAAATTCCTCTAAGTTCTCAGTAATTTATCACTTCTACTTCATCTTTCTGAGAGATAGTAAAATTCCTTCTATCATCTTAAAGTTTCTCTGCCAGATTGCATGGAACTGGGGAGCTTCCCATTGGTCTTTCATGGGGCTGAATTAGAGTGTCCAAAGCAGGGCAACAAAGATGGTGAAGGGCCTGGAGGGGAAGCTGTATGAGGAGTGGCTGAGGGCACTTGATCTGTTCAGCCTCGAGAAGAGGAGACTGAGGGGAGCCCTCATAGCAGTCTACAACTTCCTTGGGAGGTGAAGAGGAGGGGCAAACACTGATCTCTTCTCTGTGGTGATCAGTGACAGGACCTGAGGGAATGGCCTGAGGTTGTGTCGGGGGAGGTTTAGTTTGGATATTAGAAAAATGTTCTTCACCCTGAGGCTAGCTGGGCAGTGGAATGGGCTCCCCAGAGTCTCCCAGTGTACCAGTTGCTCCTTTTTAAGAATATTAATCTTTCTGTTCTGTAGTTACCTGAGAAATGTACTTGGAATGTCACATCCATGGGTAGTGACCTCTGGTCTTTGACCTTTGGCTGAAACAGCCCATCTGCCCAGCTGGTGCACTCCCAGCTGTTATTGTGGCATGTGCCATGCACCAGCCTGCCTGCAAACAGCCCTACTTCTCTGGCTGGTGCTGGGCTGCTGTGCAGCTCCTGGGAATTTGCAGTGGAGTCTCTGAGCTTTAAAAGTGTTGATTCCTTCCTACTTGCCTTGACTTTGTACTAAGCTATTTTTAGTGCTGAATATCCAGTTGAAGATTATGTATGCATATATTTCTGTTTGAGATTGAACTGCTTGATTCTGGTGTGTTGTAGTATGGCTTATTTTCTGAAGGTAGTATGTGGGATAGTACATAGCTTCTGTTTACACATGATGATGCTAGCCAAAGGATTAAAATGCATCATCAACTTGCACTGTATGATGCCAGCATATCTCATGCCCTAGGGTGGGTAAACTGATATACTACTTTGCTTTTCCCTGTCCTTTCTCATGAAATGCTGTTCTTCTCAGGACGTCATTCCATAATTCTTCTGGGACAGTACTGAAGTCCCCTCAGACAAAATCCAGTTTTGAGAGGAGACCTCATCTCTCACCTGATAGGAGTTACAGGAAGTACATTTTGCCCCTTGCAATCTGTATATTCATGCAGTGTGAATTTTTGAGTACCTGTAAGACCTCTTAATTTTTGCCATTTCCTCCAGACTACCTTTAGCCTTCAGCAAGACATGAAAAGTTATTGACAGAGGCTCAAGTCTTTCTCTTCTGTTCCAACGATTAATTGTGTGGCAGTGTAGAAAGTACATGCTGTTGGGTATGTCTACTGCCAACAGTGAGCAAGAGGTTTCAGGCTCTGTATAAAGCCTTCTGTTTTGTCAGGACTGCTATAGTGTGTGCTGAGCTTAGCTCTGGGCTAAGGCTGCCGTGGTTGGTCTCTCTGGCATAGCGGTGCAGTACTTGCTAGTTCATGAGTGAGCTCTTCATTAGTGTTAATCATAAAGTAGTAGGCTAGCATCACTGTTTTGCTCATTTCGTTACTTACCCGGACAAGTATCTGGTGCCAGGTACCATCCCCACTGTTCAGTGGCATGTGCTAGCTGCCTCGAGCACCCTCAGAGTCTGCTAAGCTATGTGAAGGATACGGAGGTGTAACTGATTGTTATTTGAGTTCTTTCATCTCATTGGTCTGAGCATTTCCTGGATGCCTCAGCTGGAGACTTTCACATGTTCTCAGATACCTGATGTTTGATGGATAGACAGGCCCACCCTCCTCGGTGTTCCATTCCGAGTACTTGTTAAGAATTGGACGTAACTTAATATGATGTTCCTGGATTGTCTCTACCTCAGCTCTGTTTCTCCTGCAAAAGTGACATGCTGAAGCTTTGACACTTGATTCAGTTTACACTTCACCTCTAGACCCTGGCTGGTGTTTACAGCAGATCAAAGTCAGCAGTACTTATGAACTCTTTGTCAAATATACTGAGGAGCCTCATCACTTTTCTCATTATCATGGGACTGCTCAATGCCACAGGAAGTGATAATTTTGTCCTAGGGTAAATAGAGTGTTGTGTCTTTTACAGGTACCAGATAGGAATTATTCCTGCTAAATGGGAGTTTATATTCAGAGCTTTAGTCCATGATTTTAGGCCTGTGAAGCCTTCTAGCCAGAGGGCCTCCTCCCTGTAACTAGACTGTTGACTCTCTCAGTATGTGTGATTGCATTACTATCAGACCAGTCTTAACGACTCTGCTGTGGTCTAACACAATCAAACGTTTCAGGAAGCTTGGGCTGCACAGAGGGAAAGCAGAAGACTTATTGCTTGAGCTCTAATCATCCAGCACCTTGAGGGCACCATGTTGCTGTCATTTGCCAAAACTGCTCTCAGACCTTGGCTTACCCTGCACTTCTGCCATGCAAAGTGGAGGGTGTCCCTCATGCCTACTTCTGCAGATACTGAAAGGCAATGTCTGCTCTTTCATGGATATGCTAGGGGCCATATTTTTGTGTAGCAGTCACAGATTGCCTCTGTGGCATATTAATGACACTTCGCCACCATTCTTCAGGCTAATGGTGCCACTTAGCAGTGCTGCAGGAGATTACATTGCAGTGAGTCCTCCATCTACGTAGAAACTAATTGATCGTATTGGTCTAATAGCAAATTTGCAAATTTAACAGCTGAATTTCTGGCAGCTTGTTCTGGTAGTGCTGAATACCTTGTTCTTTGCTACATTCACGCTGCAGCTCACTCTCATCCAGAAATGATGAGGTGGGTACAACTATGTTCCCAATTGGAAAGAGAGAGGTTGACCAGTCACACTGTCCAGTGTTAATGAGGAAATAGTGGAAGAAGGGAATAAGCCGTATTTTTCTTCTCCCTTGACAGGCAAATTCATTCCTCTTTTCTCATTTCTCAGTTCTCTCAGTTTAAGCCTAATCTCCTCATCCTGTGCTATTAACACACCTCATTTTGAGTTAGTCCCAGAGTGGCTCAGATGGCCTTCCTATCTGGAATTCCTATAAATTGCATATATTTAGATTGTGTCTCTGCAGTGCTGCCTTGTAAGCTGGAAATATCCACAAAATTTTTCTCTCTAATTAAATGACTCCTTTATGTTTTCAAGGTTACCTATAGTGTGGAATTTCGAAGGTTACCTATAGCATGGAACTTCCAAGTTTATAATGACAGTATCTATTCCTTGTACTGAATCTTTCCCTCTTGTAAGAGAGTAGGGTAAAACAATCCAGTGTCTCTTCTTATTCCCATTCTGTGCAAGAACAAAAATTGTCCCAAGCTTCTACCATGTGTTCAAATGTTTTGGACACTATGTTCAAAATTGTGTCTTCATTTGCTTTTTACCTTCATCTCTGGGCAGGGAAGCTCCTGGGAAGACATCAGATACAGCTCAAGGAGGGAAGGGGAATGACAACATAATTTTGAGCTTGTGTAAGTGTCTGCCTGTGATGGCCCAGGGATTTCCCTGGCTGGTTCTCCAGTTACCTACCCCCTGTGCCATTCTCTCTTCCTCTTTATGCTGGGTTTCCTTGAATTGCTTTTTGTTTTAGTGTGAGGAGCTGGTAGTAACATATTGATGATGTCATAAGGGAAGCAGCATCAGCTTGAGCAAGGGTGCTGAAGCAGAAGGTTCAGCTGAACCCATAACATTTTCTTTTGGTTTATTCGGTCCATTTAGCCTTGTATTAGCTATAAAACACATTTCCAACTCCAGACTTCTAAGCAGTGGTGTTTCTTAAGCAATTTGCAAACACTCTGCTTAAGAACACTTTACTGCTCTGCAACTTGCTGATGCTGAGTAAACGAGAAGCAAATCATGGCCTAAAGAAAATGCCAGGAAAGCAAAGGAAACAGAGACAAAGTAAACAAAAAAATAAAGGTAAAAAAAAGAAGTCACAAAGCACATGAACGATGCTTCACTACTTAGCTTAACTTACTCCTGAATGCAAAATTAGTCTCAGCTTTCAGAGACACATCATGGAGCAGTTTAACTCTGGTCATTCTCAGGTTTGTTCTGACCTATAAGGTGCTGTATGGAGACCTCCAGCAATCTCTCTGCTATCAGTACCTAAGGAGATTTAGAGACTCCTAAGGATGAATTTCTGGAGTGTGGCTTGTCTCCATAGTTCTTACAAAGACCCCTTCTCACGACTGAGTATGGAGAATAGTTGCAGTTTAATCTAACTACGTTCTCTATAAAAATTAGTCGGTAAAAGAATGAATTTATCTGTTAATGACGTAGATAACAGCCTTGAAAAGCTTGTACTAGTCTAGCAGTCTGCACATTGAACTCCAGTTTTCTTCTTGCTCAGAAAATGGATTTTTCATTGCTTAAACTCTGCGTGCTGCAAAATACAGTTCTCTGGGACTTGTACATTGAAACCAAACTGAATTTTCTTTAGGGAGCAGGCAGTTGCCGATAAGTGTAATCTGTCCCGGCAAGAGGAGGCAAAAAGGCATGGAGATTACTAATTTAGGAGCAGCATTGCTGCTCTGGGGTCTGGGGAATGAGATCGTGACTGTTTCCTACTCAATTTTCATTACATTCATGCCTCTGATGCCATGCAGATAATGTTTTTTCCCCTGGAAGTCCTAATGGGTAGCATATGGATTTATTAAACTTTATAATAATGGCAAAGGAGCAATAGGAATTATTTGTGTGTTCTGTCATTTTTATAAAGATGTTTTCTTTCATTATCATCATGACCATGTGTGTTGAATGTCAAATAATTTTATGTAACGTAGAATATCTTGAATTTACCATGACTAACATGATAGTAGATCAAGTAAATAGGCTTTCTTGGGTAGTCATTGAGGGTAAAATGAGTAATGACCAGGCACTGCACCACATGAGTCTCAGCCTGGTTTTTCTTCTGTTGGTTTAAACAATAGAGCTTTAAGGTCAAGCAGGTCTTTGAAACAAATTTGATTCATTGTATTAAAATCAACTGTCTACGTCAGACATTTTTAATTATGCTTGTACAGATACTTCTGTCTAGAGAGATAAAATATTAAACACATAATGAATAATTCGGCTGTCTCACAGTACTGGGATCTTTATGTGAATAAGGAAGCCGTAAATTGCCTAGGTATTGAACTGGCACAACAGTTGCCAGTTTAATTTGACAGTGATTTCTGCAGTGACAGCTTATGCAGGGGCAAGTTGGATGATGTAATGCTGAATGTTGTATGTTTTTTAGAGAAGAAATGGTAGTTCTCCATCTCCCAATGCAGGAACAGAGCTGTGCACTTGTCTGTTCCCTGACAGCTAACATTGCTGTGTGGACAGCCAAGGTTAACGTAGCACTGCACATCATTGTGCAGAGGAGAAGTCAATAGATGGAGACACCCATGTGAAATTACATCTCAAGCCATGGAAATAGAACGGATGGTGCCTTAGGTAAAGAGCTTTTCAGCAGTGACCTTTGGTTTCTATGCTTTTCCTTTGGGGAGGCAGTCTACTTCTTTCTCTTGCCATGCAATGACACACTCTCTAGCTGACTCTGCTGGTTTTTGTTGAGCTTCAGCTGTGCCTACTATCCTTTCCTTGCCTTTCCTCCTTGCTATCACTAGTATAACCTAGCCTGCTGGCTGCAGTCTGACCACTGGAAGATGTTGCTTTTTTCCTTCAATTATTTCGCCCATGGATGGTTTTTTCCTTCCATTTTTAGCTAAAAATATATATTTCCAACATTTTTATGAAAACAACTCTGCTGCTGAAGTTGCAGTTACACAGAGGTTATGTCCTTTAATCTTCAGGATTAAGATGGAATTTTCATTCCCATTTGCCTTGCTAAGAACTGAGCCCTAGCACAGAACATTTCTTCTTTAAAGAAAAAACTTTAAAAAGGGAGAATTTCACTTTTAAAATTAATCACCATGGCAACCTTTACAGTGAGTTTCCAAACATAGGAAGTTGCCTTTAAGAGGCATCCTCAGCTAAGAGAAAGGTGAGTTTTTACAGCTTCTAGCAATGTTCGCATAGAATATAAGGTTTTACAAGGATCGGTTAGAGGGACTTTTATATGCAGAAAAGAAGTTCAATGATCCTGGTGATTTTAATTTTTTTTATAAGGATGCTGCATGCTAACTAATCTCATCATAACGCTGGCTTAAAATAGACTTGGAGAACTAGATAGAGCTGGGTGGTAGTACTTCTGATATCACTAGATATCATCTAAGCAGATATTCAGTTAACAATTTGCCAACATTTCCCTCATACTTAAGATATTATTTTTCCATTTTCTAGTTCTGGACTGCCTTTCCATGCATATCCAGAGTGAGAAATATTTTCATGCGTATTCTTAGTGAGAAATATTTTTAAAATCAGAAAGGAAAGTGAGGTAACAGAATAGAGGGGGGAGAAAACAAGTTGTTCATGCATTAAAAGAAGAAAATCTTTCACACATTGCAGTTCAGTGAAATGTAACTTTACCAGTCATCTCTGTGTTCCTTTTATTTCTCCCAGTATTCAGCTAGATTATTTTATATTCTATTTTTGGTATGTATTAAATCCAAGGAATATGTAATTTCTTTTACCACTGGAATTTCCCCAGTGAACATATTGTACATCAGATGAAGTCTTGACATTTTCCCTGAAATGGTAACTCTGGTGTTTCATTCTGAAATAATCAAAATAAGAGCATTTTAGAATGAAACTTTCTATGTCCAAAGGAGTTGGGAGGCTGAGAGAAGGAGCTTACAGACAGAGAACTTCAGTCTCTGGACAGATTTCAGAGGGACTGGCGAGAGAAACCCACTTTAAATCGAATTGCAAAAATTGCATGGAAAACTAAAAAAAAAAAAAAAAAATTTTAAATAATCCATTTGGCTCTCCCAAGGTTGAATCTAGTGATTCAAAAGTATACCAGAGTGTGTGGGAGTGTTCCCACACTGCGTGTAGGAAGCAGGAGGACAGGTCAGAAGAGGACTTCCCTTTTCTCCTTTCATGCCATCTGTAATTGTGAGGACTTGAGCTGCCCATGAGGGGCTCTCTGAGCAGCAGTGCTGGGGTCTGGAGTGGGCATGGTGGGCTTCGTCCGTGAGTTTGCCACCCAGCTTTATTTATTTAGCTGTACGGCCACAGCTCACTTGTATTTCATGGTCTTGTTCCCGGGTTGAAAAAAGCAAGCTGGTTCTGCTGGGATTAGGGCTAGTTGAAACACCCCAGTATTTCTCCATGCACTGCATATCTGGAAGAAACAGATTATAAGGCACCTCCAAGTGGGGGAAAGTGTTGGAAAGACTTTTTAAAATTTATTATATTAATGTAGCGAGTCATTTAAAGGTGACAGCCTTAAGTTCAATATGTGAGTAGCTCAATTAAAAGTAAGCGCAGTTAAAAATAAGCTCAATTACCGCATTACTCATGTTATGTAATATCTTTAGAAAAGTTTAACTTTTAGAGCAAAGTTAGCAATAAAGTTATTAACACTTAGCTCAAGCATGTGCTCTTTTGAGATATCTCTGCCATCATGCAGCGATATTTTTATTTCATATGAAATATGGGTAAGTATAATATTGCTTTTTGTGCTTTTGTAATGGAGGATAGGATCAGTGTGATCTGAAGGGTTGTTTTTTCTCATGTGTACAGGGTCCTGTCAAGAACTTTACATTCAATTCCAAAGTCAGCTGGAGCTTGACAAGGTGTTAGGTCAGCGAGCAGTTCAGCAAGCAGTACATTTACAAAATACCATTGAGGCATGGGATTGTGTCTGCAAGAAAGCTGATAGGGGGTCATGCCAAGTGACTGCAAGTTGAACAAGAATCTTTCAAAAAAGAAGTCACTGTTGTGAATTGCTGTGGCCAAGTTTCTGAAAAACTGGCTGACAGATTGACCTTATGCAGGTTGGCTGATGTTCTCCTCCCCAGTGCTTCTGATAGATGGGATTATAGCTGGGTCACAATCTTTCTCATACCATCCATCAGCGCATAGTAAAACCTAGTGCATAGTCTTTTTCCTGAGAAAGTCATAATGTCCTGCTTTTCCAGACAATATATGTTCATTTCTATAGAAAGGATGAATGGTAGACTTTGAGCATCATAAATAACAATTGCGGTTTTAGAATTAAAGAGATGAGATGACCTGTGGCCTAGTGCAATGAGAGAGGGGTAAAAGAATTTTCATACATTTATAATATCTTGCACTGTAAAAATGAGAAAGAAAGAAGAGAGGGAATTATCACTTTGCATGAATTAAGAACATATATGGTCTTTGTATTCACTGAATGTGAATTTAGTGTCAGTGAAAATTATCACTGAATTCTAAATTGCAGATATTCAGAGATCAGATTAGAGTAACTGCTTTGAGATATTTATTTTTTATTGAAGATAATATATAAAACATTTTGACATATACCATTAAATTCCAAGAAGGAAAAAACCAGTTATGGAACTGATAGGAGCACCAAATATCTCAAGCATATTTGGACAACAAGTTTTAGGACCTAGGAATTTTTATGAATAATCTTTCTATTTGGCCTAATATTTTGGTTCTGATATATTTATCTATAAAATGGATTGTTAGCTGGAAGACCTGAGAAGAAAAATAAATAAAGGCTCAGTATTGTCAATGATGAAATTTTTTTTATCGTGACTGTCTTAGATTTACTTTTTAAAAGTCCAGATGGAGACCCATAATGGAAAAATGCATTATGAGAGGAATAAGTTTCGACAGTTGCAAAGGCAGGAGCAAACCCAACCCCCAGCAGTTTATGAAAAAGAGAGTGTGTCACAGTCAGTTCCTTGCCATGGCTTGATCACTGAAGGAGTTATTGTCAGTAGTCATAAAATGTTTCCAACAGGGAGAGGTGCCACTCAAGGAGATAGAAAATATCATGAACATTATCAGGAATTACAGAAAATGAGCTCTAACAGATTATATTCTTATCTAATATTAATTTTCTCACAAATCTTTGTCCACTTCAATTCTAACTCATCTACATATTTGACTTCTAGGCACACAATATACTTTATTGATTGAGGCATTAAAATCATATTTGGAAATTTATTCCCAGATTTCTGTTCATGTAATTGTAATTATGACTGCTGTGATTCATCAAAAGCCTTTTGTAAGCTGGCTCATACTGCTTTGTAAATGAAGAAAAATATTTCTGGTTGGTGGTTAACTACTCATGGAAACTTAACAAGAATATTACTTCTAAACTCAGACTTTTCAGGATTTAGAATGTGTTCATAAAGGATTAGAAGGAAGAGATGAGTCCAGTGGGACTCATGGTTTTTAGTACTGTTTTGATTCTGGAGATTAGATATAATGTGAAGAGGTACTCTTGGCTCTTTCTTTATGGAGTTATGTCTAACCAGGCATCTCCCCTGGAAGGAATGACATAGGTGGATTGGTTGGTTATTTTTATGTTGTTGGGACTTGGGTGGGGTTTTTTTTAAAAAAAAAGCATTTTGCATGTAGAAGGCTTGATGTTATATTTGTTTTGGGTTTTTTTTCACTGACTAGGCTGCCCATCAGTTTTTTAAATTGCCCTACTAGTAGATTATTCTCTTGGTTTCTCAATAGACTGCTGCCCGTGTATTTGAGTTTTCTTTTGGAAAAGTGGATGTTGCATCATCACAGGAACAAAGTACACAACCACCTTTAATTGTTCAGATGCTGTGTATTGCTCAAAGACAGACCCAGTTAATGACATGTTAAGATCTTAGAATTGCTTCAGGATTTTATAGGCAGTTTTGGTGGTGAAATTTCAGTTTAGGATTTGTTCATGAAGATTGTGTTCTACACAACTTTTGGTGAATCTACTTGACTCTGGATAAAATGGTATTTGTGAACAGAAACTATCTCTCTCCCTGAACTGTTTGTTGGTTAGAATCCTCAAACTACTGTGACATTCAGAAAAAATTTAGCATCATTGTCACACTGGAATGTTCTTACAAATATAAACTTCAGTATACTTGCAATACTTGCAAGTGTAACTTATAGATATTTGCAATATTTTTTACATATGTAGTGAGATTTTTAAAAAATATTTCTTTTTACTTTCTTCCTGTGGTTTTTAAAATAAATGAACAATAATGGGACATGGAGTGTCAGGGGTATGAGTGAAGAAAGGAAAAGATTCATGAAAGAATATTCATGAATGTCCTTTCACTGAGAAGATGTCAGTCACAGGAGCTAAATTTGGGCACAGGTTTTTTTATAGGTTCTTTCTATAATCAATCTGGTTTAGGTGGATTCAGAAAATTTGTGTCTGTTCTGTGCCTCCACTTAAACTCTAAGAACATTGAATTAATATCCAGTGTTTTATGTAGTGCATAAAACACAGCTGAAAGTCTATCTTGCATACTTTGCATGTTTTTCTGAATTGCTAAGGTATCAGAGAATTATTTATGACAGAAAAGTAGGCCTTGCCCCTGCACAAGGCTGTTATTCAGTAAATAAGTTAGAGCATGGACTGCCTTTTACGAAAACAAATCTGTTTTCTGTAGTTACTGCATTTTTATAGTCTCCAACCATTTCTCCTGATTCTGGTACAAAGAGCTCAAGAAATTCAGATGGTATTGATGAGTAGACAACTTCTTTCCATCTCTATGTACTAATCTGCCAAATTCAATCACTATGTTATTACTGTTGTCTTCCAGAGTTTATTGGTCTTCCATCAGAAATACAATCTAGCTCAAAAGAATAAGCAAGACCTGTGTTTTGTTCAATCCAGGTAAGCATAAGTTGAGAACAATCAACTGGATGTCTATGAGGAACATATGTATAAACATGGCAGGTTTACATATTCTTTTCAATGGTATTTGGTTATTGTTAATAACCAGAAAGATGAGGTGCCAGATGAACACAGAATTTCACTGGCATCTGCTGCACACTACAGCTGCCATCTCCTCTGGGGATTGCCTTCACTTTATGACCATGTAGAAAGCTTGGCATCATAGGCTTAATTACAACCAAAAGTATTGCTTGCTGAGAGGGTGTGCTGAAAACTAATGATGCATGAAAGAAAGACAAGTAGTACACATGCCTCAACATTTCTGGTACAACTGGCCCTTGTTAATATGTCTGCCATGGAAGAGCCTGATGGCAGATGTAGGTGTTTCAGCAAGCAGGGCTGTGGAGGCCAGTGCTTTTTCCTTGCAGAGAAACTCTCATCCAGGCTCTGATGGAACATATCACAGCACATCCCTCCAGCCCATATGAGAACCTTCCCCAGGAGGGGTGGGAAGCTTTGGGCCTTCCTCCAGTGGGAGTCCAACATCAGACCTTGGACAAATGAGATGCTAAAGCCTGGGATGTGCCCACAATGGTCAGTGGTTTAGGAGGACAAAAACCCTCCCAGGCATTGGATTTTACCCAACATGTGTGACCTGTTTACTTAGATGTGCATCTGGCCAGATGCATGTCTATTTTAAAAACATTTTATTCAAATTTATACGTTGCTGCAACATGCTGTATAAGGTAATTTGTCCTATTTGGGGGAGCAAGAAGGAGAAGTAACTTTTGTTGTCTTAAGCCCTGCCCCTGAAGACATTGGCTGTGCAATTTTCATGATAATATATCATCAAAGTAAAAGTCAGTTGATGGTTAATAAAGCTATCTCTGGGCATGGAGCATTTAGACACCAAGACTGTAAAAGGCCCCATAGCTGGGGCTATAGCTATAGCACAGGTTGTGTGAAGGCAGAAGAGTACACTTGACCTGCTGCTTGCACATTTCCCAGAGTGTGACCAGGGCTGGCCTGGCACTGGAATAGCAGGTGGGCACCGATGGCAAACCAGTCCCCTGAAATCGGATGCAAAAAGAGAAAGTTAAATTAAGCCTAGTTTCTGTGCTGAAAATCATTACTGTGCCATGGAGCAGACACATTCAGACATATCCTGAGCTATCTTCTTTTCCCATCTGTGAAGTCTCCTGAGGTTTTTTTCCTGTTTCACAGGTTATGCCTCAGATTGATTGCACTGTTCTGCATTATGGAGAATATCCGATTAAATCAGATAAAATGAGACTTGTGGTATTTGAAATGTGGCAGTTGACATTTAGGCAGCAAATTAAGATGAGGGGAAAAACAGATTTCTCTGTTTTTAAATGTACCTACACTTAGAATACATCTGCATGGTTAGTGCTGCTTTTCATTCCTCAGCCAGTAAAAAGCATCTGGGTGCTTTGTTTCACCGAGCATCATGGTTTGCCCCGATGTTTGTGCCATGTACTGCTGCTGTGTGGGCAGTTACCTTTTACTGTATGAGTAAAAAGCTCAAAATCAGTGCAAACAAGTTTAATGAGAATGCTCTTGATTTTGAAAATCAGAATAATAGGTAGTTGTTAAGAAAGGAGATTTTAAATGCAGTGCTTACCACAGGTGAAAGTAAGTTTCAAATCATCTGTGTTTAGTCTATTTTCAGCTAGTAAATTCTGTGCATATATAATAAGATGAATGAGGCAAGATTTACTGCATAGTTTCCAAATCAATAAGTGCCACTTAAGGAGACAGATTCAATCTTCAAATTTTTTTTTTAAGAAAAAACTGCCTCAAAGAAAGAAGTGTTGACATGATGTTATTTGTTGTGACAGAAACTGAATCTATTGTTTTTTGTATTATCCTACATTCATTTTAATGCAAGTCTATTCCACTTGGTTATAGAAACAGTGAGTCAAAATCCAGAAAATCCAATCCACAGGAATTCTAATATTCTTGCTTTCCCCCTCCCCCTTTTGAATTTATTTTGAGCACTTCCCGGAGTCACATTTCTGCATAATGTTTAAAATATTTCTACCAGAATTTGCTTCTGGACACTTGAAATATTTCATCTTGGTTGGACTCCTTGTTTTCATTGTATTTTGTTTTATTATTTTGATTTGTTTTGCTTTCTCATTTAAATGTTTATGGTTTAAATTATTTCATACTATTTGTATATTAAAGTGACATTAATTGATGATTGGCAATACAGGCGGTGTTTCAGTAATTGAAATGATAATTGTTTTTTTTGCTTGCTCAGAGGTGGCTGGTATTCTAATCGGTAATTTATATTCTACTTGATTTTTTAGATTACATTTTCCAAAGCATCAAGTCATTACAAAACAAAATGCAATATATTCCAGTCCAGATATCTTCAGAATTATTTTCTAAACAAAATTTTTGACAAAAATTCTTGACTTTGGGGCTTTTATTTTCCCTAAAGAATTGTCAAATTTTTGGTAGAGAAACACTTTACTGAAAATGTTTTATCAGCCTCAGTTTCTGATTTCTATTCTATCAGATTTCAAGACCAGGTATTCTTCCTCACTGCAATTTTCATATTGGGCCAAGCAAAGGAACATTTTAAAATGCTTTTCTGTTTTTTTTCAAATTACTCTTCAGCATGCATGTGGTTTTAACACGAGTGAAAGTCCAGTAATAACAATAAAGTAAATCAAAGTAGATACTAAAAAGAGAGCAGTAAAAAACACAACAATAAAAATGCAGGCAACCTCTGGAAGAATTCAGTCAGTAGGGATGATGACAAACAACACTGATTGCAGGCTAGGTGAACTGAAGTGAAGCATGTTTTGCACACAATTGTTAGACATTTATTCCAGTAGTCTGGAAAATATAACATATATGCACTGAACAATGTGCTTGTTTTTTATACACAGGAACTAAAGAATGAATTTTCAGACAGAAATAAAAGTACAAGACTTAAAAATTAATCAAATTAGGCATCTTGGCGGAAGGGGGGGGTAACGTTTCATTTATTCACCTGGACTCATGCAACTTGTGTAGGCATCGCCTTGTGTTCACCACTATGGCCCTGCAACATGCCCATGAAAATCACCATTAATTCAAGAGCAACACCAAAGAGCTTTATATTCACTGAGCTAAGCTTTTCATACCTAGGGAAGACAAGCGGTTTTTCAGAGTGTCATGTAGACCAACAAAGTAGGACTATTATGGCTCTCTCCAGGACATTTTCATGACTTCAGGTTATCTTGCCTCTCGGTGAGCACTATGGGAGTTTTTCAGTCAAGCTAAATAATCGCTGTTGAATGCTGACTTGTTGTTATTTAATAAACCGCCTTCGGGGCCATAGAAACAACCCTTTGATGGCAGGCCTAAGGTGAGATGATCTTTTTGTTCATTAGGGCTTTGATAGACTTAAATTAACACTGGCTCTGGATGCATTTTTACCACAGGTAATGTAGCCACCTTTGTTGGGAAGAATAAGCTACATAAGGAAATGTAAACCTATATTCCCCTGGAATCTGTGGCTCTTTAACAGTTCATTTCTAAATTGGTGCAGATAAAGCTGGATGAAACCCAGTGTGTCCACAAACCCCTTCTTCATGGAGTCCTGGTTACAGTTCAGACATGCTTTTGATCCCACTTCAAAATGCAGATCCTAACACCACCGGTGACTTGCAGGCATGGGATGATTTTAACCTTCCTCTCCTTAAAGGCAGGCAATTGGGAAAAACGTAATGCAGTAATACAAGTAATGCAAGTAATACACTTTTGTGAAGATTTGCTTTGCTGATAGAGAATGGCTGCATAGTAATGCTCCTAGAGAAGTGACAGACATGAGACCTAGAAAGCAACTGATGTGGAAAAAGATGCAACATACAAATGAGAAAAATAATGCACCATTGTTTCCTGCAGACTTTGCTTCACATAGGGACCTCAAGCAGGTGGGTTAGAAGAGGGATCCCTGATCCACTGCAAGTTGCTCAAATAGCTGGCAAATATGACAGGGAGGCAGAGTCCATCTACAAGTGTCTTGGGGCAAATGAATAAAAAATGAATAAAACCAGAAACATCATTGTGTCGCTGTGTAAATCCTTGGTGAAAGCCCAACCTGAACATCATGAGCATTTCTGATGCTGCTTCTTGAAACTTTCTTAATGTGCATTTCAGATCTTCATCCTTTGAAAAAGGCAAGGAACAGAGGAGTGACCAGGGATGATTGGAGATATACAACAGCTTATTAGTCAGAGGCAACAGTGTAAACTAGGTCTGCTAAGCTCAGGAATAGAAATAACACGGGGGTGGGGGGGGAGTGATAGAGCTCTGTAGTATCATGAGTGGAAGGAGTGGTAAAAGGAAGATGTTGTTCATGATCTCTTTCAATACAAAACTTTCAGGGATAACATGTTTCAGACAAAGAAAAAGAGCTATTCCTCCATCAACGGTATGTCTAATCTCTGTGGTTTCTTTCCATGCAAAATTATATATGCCAAAAATGGATGTAAATTCAGAATCCAGCTGGACAAAATTTCTGATAGAAAATGAGAAAAAAGTAACATTTAGGGAACGGTTTCTGAAACTACTACAGATCTTGAAAATCGTGTCGTCTCTCCAATATTTGGGAGGAAGCAGTGTGGGAGGAGCAATCATGCAAAGTCTCAGAAAACTGAACACATGTAGCTTGTCAAGATGCACAGTATTAGTCTTTCTCTCCAGACAGTGCAGTTCCCGGGACGTTTTGTAAGTAGTGGCTTTTCTACTTGCTTGCTTAAAGGCTTGCAGTTTTGAGGTGTTTTTTACATCTGATGTAGTCAGAAGTATTTCAACATTTTCACAGCTATACTTGAAGCATAATCTGATCTTAGACATGATTTTATAATCATGTGTTACCAGTGGCAAGGGACTTGATGCTGCATTAGAGAGGTGATATTTAAACTTCTGAAAACCGATTTAATCTAGTATGGGAATCTTAATGATGTAGTAACACTTTCCACCAAGTTAAAGATGCTTTCTGGATGTATTTGTTACCTAAGTAACGCACAGGGTGAGGTAAAATGGAGAGAACTGCCTTTAGACTGTGATTTTGGGCATGTGTACAGAGGACAAGAGGAGAATTTTTCTCTCATGTTCCTTCTTTCCACCTAGGATTCAGAGCAAGCAGAAGAGTTCATCATGGCATCAAGCATAGCTGTCTCTCTGCTGAGTTTCAAATTAAAATGGGTTTCCATGAAAAACCGTTTACATTGCTTCCCTTTCTGAGCTCCCCCTTATCAAAGCTATCTTAAAAATGTGAAAAAGCTGAAGCTGTCTGCAGAACATCATTGACATTAATGGGAAATGTGGCAATTTGCACAAGGTGAAAGAGTGCTTAGCTTATTAAGGTGGACAAATTAGCTCACTTTCTCCTTTTCTGTGTGTAAAAGTTGAAAGGAACTAAATATGTAATTTTCCCATTTATATACTGCTCCTTACAGCCTCATTTTCCACTCTCTGCTCATGCTTCCAAAGTGCTTCCTTATGACCTTGCTTATCTGTGCCTTGATGACTGCAGACTTTCCAGAGCTGCTTTACATTTTGTGGCCCTACTTGATATGGCAGCTGAGATTTTCTTCCTCACTTCTTTCTCCCTGTATTTGGTCTACTCTGAAAAGGGCCTTGAAGAAAGGGTCTACCTCAATCTGCTCCTAAGGCCCTCTGCGTAGGGTTGAAACAAAATAAAAGACACATAGAAAAGAGAAATAGATGGAGTAATTGGTCTCCAACATGAGCACTGACACCCTAATGATACAAAACTGAAAGGACTTCCTGCACCTGCCAGCACTACTCTGTTATCCCAGGGAAGATCTACAAAGCAGGTCAGGACACTTGAGGCTAACTAAGCACTGTTAGCTAATGGATTGTTTATACAAATTTGTAGCTCTGGATTGTATTATTATTGCCTATTCATGTTCATATAATCTCTGTCTGGAGACAAACACTTCAGAAAGGACCCTATAAATAAATGCCTGTAACCTGAAGTGGTACAAGACGGAAGAAAACTGTGGCTGACACAAGTCTGACAGTCACTATGGGAGTGCCTTCCAGGTGTAGAGATGTCTCAGTCCTGGCATAGTGTAATTTGGATGCAGTGCCTTTCTGACCCAAATTCAGGTGCGAGAGCCACAGTGCTGTGCTCAGTCATTTAGTGCAGGTATGCTGGATGAGGTCTGCTGGGCTCTGTGCAGAGGTGGATGGGGCACAACTGCTGGTGAGGGCTAACACATGACTGAAGCAGATTCCCCATCAGATGCCTCAGCAGAGCGAATTCTGAGCAGTGCAGGATGTTGGTTGTTCGTCTTTGTAGCATCCGATGAGCCAACAAAACAAATATCAGTCACACAAAACTTTGCATGCAGGCACACTGTTTTGAACTTTTAATAATTTCTCACTCCTTTTTCTTCTTTATGTTTGATTTTATTGCTTTGTGACTTGGAAGTACTTTATTACTTCCTTTTAATGTTCTCATACGGGGGTTTTATCTGGAGCATTACAAATCCTTAAGTATCATAAGCATATTATCGCTTTATAAGAGACAAAATATGCTCAATGTAGAAGGATTGATGCTTTGAAAATTTTTATAATAAAAAGACATATCTCGGAGCAATGAGAGTTATCTAGAAGCAGGATAGAGGCTGCTCTTCTCTGCTGCCAAACCACAGAGCTGAGATGTGTTGGTAGGAAGGTGGTGAAGGTGTTTGTCTTACACGAACCTGCAAGCTCAGAGTCATGAAAGAACAATAGGTCAGAAAGAAGAGCAGCTCCTTGTGGAGACAAAAATCTCATATGAGAAAAAAAAAGATAGAAATACAGGTAAGGAAGAGAAAGGCTTGTGAAGACTTGAAAATATAGAGAAGGATTTTTGCTGCTTGCAGAAAAGGAAAAGAGCTGAGGGATATGCATAACACTTGAAGGCTCAAATTTCATCCAGCTTCAAAACACTAAACCTCTACTTCCCACTCTTACTGCAGGCAGCCAGTTGCAGGTGGCTGAGCCCTGTCTAGAAGCCAGTCTTCCAAACTGAAAAGTCAGCTGTATATGCTGGACAGTATTTAAGTCTTTCACTTGCATTTGCACTGAAGCCCTGGCTCAAAGTGTTGCTTGTGAGCCATTATATTAAGCCAGAGGGAGAGGCAGGAGAAACTCCTGATTTTCATAGCATCTATGCTACCTATCAGACGATGCCAGTGTGCTTGTACCCAGCTAGTGAGTATAAATCACTTAAAAATGACCATGCTGCAGGGACGGATACAACCAGAGGCCAGACAGCCAAGCATGCAATGCAGTGGGAATTTAGCATCAGCAGCTATATGGCCATGCCTAAAAGCAGGAGAAAAACTCCACCAAAGATAGTTAGTTGAAGACCTAGATTGCAGTGTGCTGCTGGAGAACTTCTCTTTCTTTCTAGATGTCTTGTGTGGGTATTGTCATACTTCAAAAAAGTAATTGACGTCAACTCTAACATCTACTCTTCAGGGACCTCTTTGCTGTTTTCTCACATCTCTGATCCACAAACCCCAGGATTCATCAGCAGCGTGGGTTATTTGCAGGTGATATTGGGAGAGTTTACTTTAGAGTCTGCTTAGTCCCAATAGTTCACCAGGTTTTCATCTCCCATAAACTATATGCTCTATTCCAAATATCTTTTCTACTTCTGATTCCCCCTCCCTTTGTCTACACTTTTCTGCATGTTATCTGGGGATATATTTTCAACTGCCAAAATCTCTTTTAAAAGAACTTTCGCCCACATGAAAACAAGGTAATGCTGCAGCTTGCTGCAGTATTACTGTCTTACATTCTTTTAGACTTGTAGTTTATCAAAAGAAACACACACAGAAAAGCAAGATCTGATCTTTCTCTAGAAAAATCTGAAATTGTAATTTAATAAAGGCACTTGCATCCTTGTCCTCCTGTACCTGGTTCTCAGGAAAATAATGGAAATTAATACTCCTAATCAAAAGAATATCTTCTGTGAAAAAATAACTGCAGTACAAATGAGATTGGGGTGAAGAACTTCCAAATATACTGTATACATTTCCAACACACTTTGTGAGGTTTTTTTTGGGCACTTTTAAGTTTTAAATATGTCTAAAGAAAATTGTAAATATAAAATTTTTAGTGGTGTTGGAACATTCTTCCTCATGCAGAAGGAAGAATGGAGGGATGATTTATCATCTTTCTTTAGTGGAAGAAACAAAAGGTTACATATAACCAGCAGCAAGTTGTTGATTGAACCTAATTTTGGATGTGATCAATCTGCAAAATTTGCAGTTCTTAGGAATAGCAATCTGGCAGCAGTATCTTTTTTTTGATGTCTGAAAAAAATGTGCTGCAGAAATAGTTTAGGAAGCTGAGTCACAGCTGCACAAGAGTTTATAGGCTGTTTTCAGAACGTGAAGAAGCAACTTACTTGAACCTCAGAGAAATGTAGCAGTCAGTTTATGTTTGGAACCAGTTCCTAAGATAAATCCCTGACTTCATGACCAAATGAAAGAACAGCCCTACTGAGATCCAGCTAGAGTAAGTATATGCTGATGACAGGCTCAAGCTTAGTGTTGAGCATTGGCTGACTCCACTGTAAGCTTCAGAGGGATGGTTGGTTTAAATGATGCAACAACCAGTGGTGATGTTTAAAGAAAACAGTTGTAGTTAGTTTTTTAATGCCTTAGGAATAATTGCACAGTATTTTGAGCATCATGAGGTTCTCATGACTGCAAAAGAAATAAAGAGCTTGTTTTACAGCTGGGGCTTAGCTTCTCACTGTTAGAAGCCCCTTATACCTAACATGGTCAAAGAAACATGTTGTCCAGGCAAGCTCGTTGTCCAGGCAGGCTCATTGTCATTCTGTTCACATGGATTGATGTACTGCCTTTCACAAGAATAAGGTGACTGAGATTTATTCTGTATCCTGACGATGTGATTTCAACAGTCTTTAGAAGCTGGCAGTTACATTAGCCCTAAAACTAGGAGATAGGTGAGCAGTTGCTGCAGGAAGTTCCTCGTCCCTCCACGTTTCCTGTAGGAGATCAGCTCTGGTGTCAAGAAGCAAAGTCAAGTATCAAGCTGCAGCTTTGATTCTGAATGCACAAAGCCATCTTAAAGGACAGTAGTTTGCGCAGCCTTTGCTCATGTGTGCAACCCCACTGTTTTCACAAATTGCCTAGGGAAGTGGTAGCTCTCTTCTGCTTGGTAGTATATTATGGATCGAACTGGATTAATATTTCAGAGATTCTAAACCTCTTCTTTGACCTGGAGGTTCACGTACATTGACTTCCAGTGGAGCTGGAAGAGCAGGGTCATTAAGGCATTCTTGGACATTTCAGTGAGGGACCCCTTTTCGCAAAACTGAACAATCTAATCAATAATATCTAATGATTTCGAGCAACTGCACTTTGCAATGTGCTAACAATATCCACATTTTCAGTTTTTCCATCCGCTTCTCCGTTTACTTATTTATATCTGGTCAGGATGTTTCATTTGGTTTTTTTTAAAAACAAAGATTGTTTGCTGGCAGAAGCAGTAAGAGTCACAATTAAATTAAGCATAAAACAGTAGCATAGAACTATCATTCAGCTTTCTTGCCCAAAAGAGATTGTCTGAAGGTTTTCACCAGAGTATGCTGAAAGTAATTCAAACGGAGTTGGAGCAATTGCATCAATGTGAACAGGAGGAAGTCAGAATCAGCAATTTACTGTAAGATTGTTTTTCTTTCTAAGACTGTACAATAGACACATAGGAAATTTCAACTTTGCTTTTCTCTTTGGAAAAGTAAATCCTGTTTTTTAATCACAATTTCTGTACGAAAAATAATTATGTGACAAATTTGAGAGTGTTTGGTGTGAAAGAATGTTTCCAGTGTTGAAGGTAAGGTTTCACAGGACTGGTGAAAGAGGAATTTTTTTCAAGCTTAAGGTCATGTTATTGTTGTGTGTAGCCTTACTGCTTTCCTCAAAACAGACCTTTATTTTTTCCTTAAAAGCTAGTTAACACCTGAATTGCAGCATCTTTTCCATATGATGAGGCTTCCTAATACTGGTAAAGGCTCAGAAGAAAAGAAATCGTTATTGACAAGTTCTAATCCATCAATCAGAGAACCATCATTTAATAAACTCTGTGGTAGTTACCTCATAAATATCGTCCTTTGTGAGCTGTGTGGATATTTTGAAGGAATGGAAGATGTTTCCTCCTGCAGGCCAGTAATGCAGTAAACCATGACAGTGTATTAATTTAAATATCTATTAATGTGGCTGACCCTGATGTCTGCAACACAGCAGCAAAGATGTTCACATTTTTATTTTCATAGCAAATTAATCTTTTTTGAGTTCTCCTTTTTCTTTTCTTTCGTTTTTTACTTTAAGGAGGTTGTTGTAGCTCCATTTTAAACCATGACAATTTTATATTTTAGTTGTTCCATGCTGGTCTCTTGTATCTAACAGTACTAATTCTTATTCCTGTCAGGTATAAATTTATCTATTCATGGGGCTGAAAAGTGTGTGCAAGTCTGTCAGAGGAGAATTGCAGCAAGCTACGCAGTGTCACAGCATCTGCCTGTGGATGGGCATCCTTCACTCCTACACGTCAGAGGGTCAATAAACATGGAAGCCTCATCTTCTGG
Organism: Amblyornis subalaris; assembly: GCA_018881555.1. Lineage (NCBI taxonomy): Eukaryota > Metazoa > Chordata > Aves > Passeriformes > Ptilonorhynchidae > Amblyornis > Amblyornis subalaris. Next base: position 11,117,086 of record JACAXG010000009.1, on the reverse strand, counting down.
ATCTATGATTTCATCAGTCACTGGTGGAAAAGCAAAAACCGATCGACCAGGTAACAGATTTGCCTTGATACCCTTTCCAGTCCCGTTTCCTGTGTGATGTGCCGTGATGTTGCAAAGCTGGTATTAATAGCATGAGATCACGCTTGCATGGAGATCTGTCTATTGACTGTCAGAATAATCAAGTGATGTTTTGTTTACATTTGGTATGTTTTTGTCAATTATAGATTATAGTGAGTAACAGCAGTTAGGACAGCTGAAAGTGGGGAAAAAAATGTAAGTTTAATCATAAAAGCCCCTGAAACATGTAGTAGTATCCAAAATGTTAATCCAGAGAAAGATTTGGGCTATTGCTTTTTAATACAGGTTCCCTTATATATATTTAATTTTGATAAGCCCTGAGCTAATGACAGTGCTCTAGAGGCTACAGGCATCCCCCATGGAACTCAGTAATTGACACGAACGTTGGTTCTGAACAAAGGCACAATCCAGGGTGTAGATCAAATTCTTTCTTGCTATAATGCAGGCAAAAACTGTGGATCTGAAGGGGATTTCACAACTTAGATTAACTGGTTAACAAAATGAAACTTTTTAAAAGAAAGTCAAAATCTCTTGGGAACCATCAAATTCTAATTGACATCATGAGTTCATTTCTTGTTATGATAATTACCAGAGCAATTTTAGAAGTATCTTTTCTTATAGCAGGGGAGTACATTTGTGTTGGCCATGCTCAGTCATTCTTCACAGTGAAAATTAAACTCCAAATTTCTTTCCTGAGTAGGGGAAATTAAYGCTGCCCATGAAGGCAATTTTGTAGCTTCTATAATGGAGGGTCTCAACAATCTCCCAGTGTTGTTGCCCAGGAAAGGGCATGATATGTGCCATATGCAGCTACTTGGGAGCTGGGAAACAGAGCCTATTTGTGTGAGACAGACAGTTCTGCCTTCAAACTGTTACTGTACCCCTCTTACCTTGCAGATCTAGTAAATGGCTTAATTTTTGTAGAAGTTGACATTTTAGATTATCTATTTTGGATTGCTATACAGGTCTACTGCCATGAGTTTCATGCACCCGTAGTATTTAGTCACCATAATCTTTGTCAACACAGATTAAAGAATTTGCCGTGACTCATAACCATATGCTTTGTTTATTTCAGTTCTTCTGTTCACTTGTTTGTCCTGTTTTTTCAGCTTCTGTCTTTTTCTTTGAAGTACAGAAATTACTACTACAGAAATGTTGTTGTTGCTAAAGATATATAATGATGACTGCAGCATGTCAAGAGATTGACAAAAAAACCCTGCATCACAGTTTGTAAAAAAAGTATCTTGTACAGGCACAATAACAACATTCGTTTTGAGATGCTACACATTCTACATCTATGTGTTGATAAGTATGGCCTGTGCTTTAATACTAAATAATGTACAAGCAGCATATGCTGGCTTCTGATTGAGGAAAAGATCTCTTTTCAGGTAGACCCCAGAGGTTTCCTAAAATGGAGCTCATTAGTGACCATTTGGATGATGATTCTTTGAGGAATTAGCTTTCAGTATATGAGATTAGTTTTATCTGTCATATTCTGCTCTTTGGAAAATAACAGTATCTATGACCTACAGAGAATGTTTTTTGTAGGACAGGAGTCTTCTCTTGGCTGACTTACAGTGCCATTGTTTCATCTGAAATGAAATAACATTTGTGTCTGACTTTTTAATTCTATATAAAACCACTACATTTGTGTCTGAGTCCAGGTTAAATTGCAACCTTTTGAGCTGTAGACAAGAAGATCTAAGAAAGATTATGGTCAGGCAGCAACAGCAAGGAATAGCATTCCTAAGAGGAAATTCTCATTTAAACTGAAAATCATATGTTCTTCACTCTAACTCAGTCACAAATTAACAGCTGTAGCTTCATAATTAGCTCAAAACATTTGTTGTCCAATGGCAGTACCTTATCTAAGATATCATAAACAGCTTGATATTTTAGAAAGAAGATATTCTTATGTATATTGATTACTCAGGTACCAGATCTTACACCGCTGTTTTCTAAGCTATCCTCCTGCTACTGCATGCAGTAAGTTTGTAGGTTTTTGTTTTTGTTCAGTCTAACTTCAAATAGTTCATACAATTTGGGTTTTTCCTTCCATTGGAATGCTGTTATCACAATCAAGTAGCTCTCACTGTTGGAGTAGTGTATGTTATATTCAGTCTGAAATTTCCTTTGTCCTGTTAGCCAATACTCCAAACATGAAGGCAGTCTAGCATAATAGATTATACAGAAAGGTATTTTTAGAGCTTAAAATGGCATTTTAATTCTTATCAGTAAGAGAGGTGAGAACCATGGAAAGAAAAGGTCCTTAATAAAGTGAGAGTTGAGTGTACTTTTTCCCTTTCATAGCATACTACTTCTGTTTTCTTCACAGCACCTTGTTTCCCTTTGCCATGTTTCTTCTTTCAAGAATGACACTTTTTATTATCTACCATGAATTCTATTTATTTGACAACAGTTTCCTTTGAATGAAGATCATAGGTACGGAACAAGCCTAGAGGAGGTTAAACTGTCATCCCAGTTCCCTGAATGTCAGTGTTAGGTTAATCTGGAAACAAAAAAAAAACCCCTTGCCTCACTTCTGATGGTGTTGCAGCTTTGCTGTGCAACAAGTAGCACTTTCATTTCTGGGTTTCTGTCTGCTCTTTCCATTGTTAATCTATTACAAATCAGGACAATGTTACATAGCTTCTTTCTCTTGGTGACAAATTCCTTTACTTTCAGATTCTGCAGAACTTGTCAAACCTAATTTTTCTAGGAGTCACTAAATTTGCTGGCTGTGGAAAAAATGTCTTATTTAATAAGTCTAAGCAGCAGTAAAGTAATTTCTTTCATTGTGTGAAACTCTGGAATCTTCTTCGGTATTCTCTACTTCCAACATTTCCTAACAGGTGTTACCCAGTTTGTAACAGGAATTCAGAGGTTTCCTAGCAAGATTTTCTCTCTCTATGCTTCTGGTAAAACCTTAACGCATTTTGAGGTTTATATATATTAGTGTACGTACAACAAGGTAGTTAGCAATTTATATCACTTGTACAAATTAGTGCTGCAGGCAATCTACACAACCAGAAGAAAGGGTTGTCTTTGAAATAATTTATTTCCAAAATTTAGTTAACACGTAAAAATTCTTCACTCCAAGAAACACATAAAAAAGTCTAGAAAATTCTGCTTTCAAGAATTTACTGTTCAAAAAGACCCCCTTCAGTGCCAAAGAACTGTACATTTTGGAAAGGACATTCCTTGCTACCTGAAATAATATAGGCATATCCATGATACTTGGAAAAACTTTGTGTGCTGAAAGAACTGGTTTCTGGGACTATGGTGAAAGTCTACTGGAGTCATTGGAGTTCACTGAGAAACTTTTCTTGCCCTCTCTTGCCTTTTTTGACAAGTAGTATTTGATAGATTACAAGTTTAAAGGAAGGTATGTTTGCCTTAGACATGTTTTTCTTCACGTTTGGGTCCTCTTTTTTTTACCACTTATCAAGCTGTAGCATTTTTATCAATGACTGAGCTTGTAAATAAGAAAGAAGAGCTAGGGGGATTGGCCAACAGAGCTGGCTTGGGAGGCAAGTAAAAAGGCACGGTTCTTGAAACTGTGGCAACCAAAGTTAAAGGAAAAACAGAAATGTGTGTTTAATAAGCTTAGTCACAGATTAATGAACTTTGAATTATCAAGAAAGCTAGAAGTGCATCCTTCAACAATGATAATGTACTGTGCAAAATATGCCCTTTTCTCATCACAAAATGCGCATATGCTTGTCAGCATTCATGTTCAATTGTGAAGATCTTTGGAAGATCTGTGTTAGTTAGATATGACTTGTTGATTAAATGCCATTTTCTTTTCTTTGCTGACTGGCAGGACATGAGGTGTGCATCTCTCCCAGATTAAAAGAATAAAATCCTGCAAATAATTTTGCCAGAAAGCTCTGTCATGCAAGTATTTCTTGGCAGCAAATGCATGCATGGCATGGAAATGGCTGATGTAAATTCATCTGGAAATTTGAATTCACACTGACAGTAATGCTGTTATCTTACTTGTCTAACATTATTAGGGGAGCAATCTTTTACAATATGCCTTCTGCTGGGTGTATTCTTGCTTGTATTCCACTTGCTGTCATGTGGAATGAAGCATAGAAAATGCAAGCGGATTTCAAAAAAGCTTAGTATTCCCCTCATTAAGGTAATTTTCATATTAAAACCCCCACATGTTGACAAGAAGCATTCCTATGCAGAAGGGACATTAATGTCAGAGAAACCAGCCTGCATATTTAACTTTTCTCTTTATCTACAGCCTGTGCTCAAAACAATGCAAATTCAATGCACCAAGCAAAATTTCTCCCATGTTGGTACTTCAAGTGTGCTCTGTAAATACCTCCCTCCTGAACACAGAGGCAGTTCATTCTCCTGACTGTTGGTCTCTGCAGCCTCTGCAAAGCTCCTAATGAGAAGAACAGTTTGTCTCAATTACAATGAGGACCTTTTGTCACTGGACTGAGTGACAGGACACTACATGGTGAATATGCAGTACTTTGAAATTAAGAGCTGAACTAGCTAGCAGATGATGCAGAGCTTGAAATCTTCTATCGTTTTGCTCAGTCATTCAGTCGATTTCAGTCAGCCCTTTACTTTTCTCGGACAAAAGCCACTTCTTTGAAAATTCCTGATCCTAAGGTATGTATCCTGGAATGTTCTTTCTAGCAGTTTGGAGAACAGTTTTGCAAGAACATGATAACAAGAAAAACCCAACTAAAAACCAAAAAAAAGTGCTAGTGTATAAAGCACTGTTATTCAATGCTATCTGTCTTGTTTAATTTAAATATCTTTGATGCAGGCAGAAATTGCATCCCTCTCTATCAATTTGTACTGCATGAGGCACACAAGTACTGAATCTACCTGGGAGGGACCTGTACATGCCTTCAATAAAGGGCTTCAAAAATAATATCAATAATTTTAAGTGGTGGCTTTGAGGGTGTTCTGCTTCTCTGCAGATTATGTGTTTTTAAACTTAACTCTTTTCAAAAACTCATTTTCTTTCCTTCCTGCTTTGATCAGTCTCCTGTTTGCTATTATAAAACAATCTTTCATTCAGTCCTGCAATCAATTATGTATGGTTACTTTAAAATCACTACAGTTCACCTTCAGATTTCAGCTCTAATAGCTGTTGTTAGTTTACAATATGTAGTCACCTCACAAAGGCTGCAAAATGCTGCTCTCTGTGGATGTTCTTGATTGTTCTACTGTCAGAGAGTTTCCTTTCAAGGGGAAAAGTAGGGAGAGGCTTGGCACTAAACTGACAGATCCCAGGGCAAGGTATAACATCCTGAGACCAGTGTAACATAGCTGTCTTAAAACAACTAAAAAGATTCTTGACCATTCTATTATTAATGAAATAGACAATATATAAAATTTTGCAATATTTCTGAGAAAGTAATGACCCATTTCATCTAAAAAATAACTTATAATGCAAGGAACAATGAGAGAGACTTTGAATAATCACTTATTATGTCCCTGTTAAGCTTGACTGAAAAATCGGGCTTTTTCTTAGCTCTACAGTTCTTGCTTAAAGGGGTTTGGTATTATGTAAGACTCTATTTCTAATGTTAAATATGTTTCATATATTCCAAAGAAAGATTCTTGCAGGAAGACTGTCAAAAGATGGAACAAACTAGCTTCTACTTTGGCAGAGATGCTTTTAAAGACAGAAAAGGGCTTTGACTGTAATAGGGCTGCAGAAAGTTACTAATTTCCACAATAGGTTTGTATCAGTCCAAAAGACAGCAAGACCTCTTTCTTAACACAAAGGCTGCTGGTTCATTCTGATATCTCAAAATTAAGCCAGACCTTCCCTTATAATTAAAAAAAACCCAAACTTAAACAAAACAGAAAAAAACCCACCCCAACCCAAAACTGACTAACCAACAAAACAATCCAAAACAAAACAAAACAAAAAACAGGAGGGGGGGGTCTTACTCTTTGGGTAAGTAGACATGCTACAGGTAAGTGCTTCTAGGATTCTAATGAACCCACTACAAATTCCAGCCAATGTACTGTGGTGCCAAAAAGCCCAAAAGCCCTAAAGAGTTGCATAAAACTCAACATCACACCAGGTGGAAGGGCAGCAGAAAAGCAAAAAGGTGACATCATTTTTGATCTGTTCTTGGTTTCTGAGAACTCCCCTTGGGTCATGCAGACCACTGACTGTTCCCTGTGCCATTAGCGGGTGGATGGTGGGTGTCTCAGGAAAGCAGATGTGTCTTCTGCATGCTGGGATCTTCACAGAGGCACAATATTTGCTGCTCACATCCTTTGGGAGTGTAGCTCTGTACCATTTTATGCTAAGAGGTCCAATGGAGCACAGAGCATATGACTTTTTGAGGTATTCTTCATTGCTGATAACATTCAGGGTGCTTAAAATAGAAAAAGGGAGGTAGCACTACAGTTCGGTACTTTATTTAGACCTTGCTTTAGGAATGCACCAAACACAGAAAAGGAATTCAATACCTATTAGATTGATGACATAAAAAGTAGCTTGCAATTTGATGCAAGATTTTTAAGGGTCATCAAAACTGCACATTCTTTCAATGCCTTTTGTGCTCTTGCTTGACCCTTGTTATTCAGATACTCTCCTACTCCTTGTAAGGGAGATTCTGCGTAATGCCAGTTGCTGAAAATAATCTCTTTCGGGTAGGCATCTTGTGTGAACAGCCCAAAACTACTCCATGCATTTTAATGTCAAAGTGCTCTATTTCTCCTTAGTGGGTTTTGGTAATTCTAGTAGGTTGCAGGTCTATATAAGAAAGCTGAACTGCACCAGGATAAGAGGCAGGATTCCTGCTGTTTGTAAGGTTCTCTCAAAGACAAATTAAAAATTTGAGAAAGAATATTTTTACACAATCATATGTAAATATTGGCCCCATTCTTCAGCTCCAGTTTGTAACTGAATGAATACATTTACCATAACCTCTCCCTATTTAGGTCTCCACACACCCAGGCTGGTAGGTTGGAACCGTATCCTCTCTCGGTGATGGACGAGGGTGGGATTCATTGATTCATGTTTAGTTTCTGTACAGGAAGGCACATTTCATAGGGTCTGCATGGTAGATCTTGTCTGGGACTAAAGTAAGGAGGGCTTTGCGATGACAGTGAATTTCTGGGCTTCATGGCCCTAGCCTGGAAAAGGGCTTATGATGATGCTGTAACTGAGGAGTGGGCCCTCTAGCTCATGAAGACTGGAAACAAGGTAGGTAAAGAGCAGAGGGAGAAATTTGATGGCTACATTTTAGCTCAAAAGTGACAGAGAAAACAGAAGAAACAGATTTGTGGGAAAAGGGACATTGATAGCTGGGAATCTTTATCATCCAAAGGAAACCTTCCAATCCAGAAATCTCTAAATCTTCCCAAACTGGAAGGGACAGACTAGGGGTACACTGGATGTGCTTGCCCTGTTCTTATTCCCATTGGCTAAGCATCTGTTGTCAGAAATAGGATCCTGCACTGGATAGACCTCTGTTCTGATATCGTGTCTTCAGAATAACCATTTTCACAATCCTATGCAATGTTCAGTCCTCAGCAGTGTTAGGACAGCTGAAGTTCCCAAAATGGATTCGCTGCTGGTATTTTCTGCAGGAATGAATTACTAGGTTGTGTTTAGACTGTGAAGGCAGTGATGTGGTACAATGTGAGTATGTATAACTGGTTGTTACATTAAAATCCACCTGAAAGAGACATCTAGTATCTTGTAAAATCTGTCTCGATGTCCCACGTTATAATAAAGTAAACCTTTGGTGCACTGAAGTTTTCTGTTAGGTCATTCTCTGTGCAGCCAGATTTTCTGCTTGTCTCATTAATCAGCTACTGACTTGAGAACTGGGCAAGTGTTTTCCAATAAACTATTTATTTAGCAAATCTTTTTTTCTCCTCTGCCTTATAAACTGCCTGCTAATGACTCCTAATATTGTTGAAGGTGAATGGTAACTAAGGGATTTATCATTTAGAAGTAGTTAGATTTTTCAAACATGGACAAATATTTGAACATGTGATAGTGATCTTTGATAGCTCTGTTTTTATATGTGCACTTACAGTGTAAGAGGAAAGAGGAAGAGCTAAAAGTCAATCATTCTTACTGTTGTTTTTATACAAATAAGGGTAGTAGGAAATGGACTGAATTGTTCAATGTGTTTAGATCTCAGACTTCTTTCTAGATCCTCATTTGCAATATGCAACTGTGGAGAAATGTCTTTGCTTAGTTACACACTGTGGCTTTGTGCCATTTTCAGACTGTATCTTGTGAATTCCCATCCCAGGCACTGTGACACTTGAACAGGATAGCTTTGTTCCCAGTAGGAGAGACACACACTTTGGTGCCCTGTCTCTTTGTATTATCAGTGAAATCCTTCTAGGAGGCAATTCCAAAGGCTCATTGTGCAACACTGTCCCTCTACTGATTGGTGAAGAATCTGCACCAGGGCCAAATAGAGCCAAGTAACTGGAAATATTAGACATAGGAATGTGTGGCATTCTATGCTTGGGGCTTCTGTGTGGACATTTGGGTTCTTTCAATAATCAGAACATTGAGGTGTCCTCTGAGCATAGATGGGAAATGAAGAAAGGGGTTGTGGGCTTTTGCACAGCAGTCCAGTAGTTTGGGTTCTTGCCCATGTGGGAGACATGGATTGCCAGCTCTCTGCAGTTGTTGTCCTGTTTGAACTTGCTGCTTAAAAGGTGCCTCCCCCTTGATGATACAAGCACTGTGCTGGCGGGTTTGATTGTACTCATGCCCACAGCTCATTCTGGGCAGTGACAGAATTGGAAATATGAGAACTGAGGGCAAGCAGGACCCTGTTCCTGCAGTCTGGTGTTCAGGCTATTGTCACAGTAGAGGAGATTGCCAGGGTATTGCTTTGCACCAAGGGCTATCCGTCCATTTTTATTATGGTTATCTGTGGAAAAGGCATTCACAGCATGAGAGAAAAAGAACAAGTGCAGAATGTAGAACTCCCCACTTCTCTACAGTTAACTGGCACAGACTCTGTGTATGATGCCAGCCAGGTTTAACGGAGGGGAAAGTGGACACCATATGCCTCCGAAATACCTTAGCCTGTGATGAATCAGTAATATTAGGTGTTCAGAAATCTCCCATTAGCTGCTGCTGCTTCTGGAAGATAAGAAAAGAGTTTGTATTAACATAATTAAGCATATGTCATGTCTTACAATGTATTGCAATGCAAAGGGAATGTATTTTTAAATTTCCTTTCAAAACTAGTTCCAGTATTGTTATTACTTTACCCTTGACACAATTGTGCACAGACAGATATGGCATAGGTGCTTCATGTTAACCAGAATGATTTAGGGTTTGAATTTTTTTTTCTAACATTCCTTGGACTTTCTTAAGGAAAACGAAGTAGCCCTATATTTCAATTCTAATAACTTTCAAAACTAAATAGACATTTTTGTGCTTTTACACTCAGCTTGGATGCTATCAGGAAGACACATTATTTAATCCATAATCAGTGAGAAAACTATTAAGATAAATAGTGTTTTCTGCATAGTAGAAGACGATGTGTTTAGCTATACTGAATAGTGACAGACTATACACATTTTTTTAAAGTAATTGGCAAACCAACTAAGAATATCAAGAGTTACATGACAGTTGTTATGTATTTATAGACTTCTGTGGCAATCTACCAGGTCAGAAGTTTTTCAAAGGTCTGCAAGCACTTCAACAGTGTACCCAGTCTTTTCAGTCTTGGAAACACATTGTGTATTAATGCTGTTATGAGGGAGTGCTTTGTCTTAAATCAGAAATCTCCAAAGGCCTCTCAGTGTGTGTCATTAACAATTACTTGCAATTTTTCCGAAACTGTGGATGTGCTTTGTAGATAGACAGGGCAAATCATGTGACCTACACAAGTAAAAGTAAGTACCTCATATTAGGAAAAACAGAGGCCTTTAAGATATTTCCAGTTACTCACTACACGTACATGCATAGATGCGGCAGACAGCTGGCCTTACTCTGATGTTACGCTGCCTTAAATATACAGATACGTCAGCAAGTTCTCAGAAACAGAGAATTAAACACATGAATTTTCCTGTCCTTATCCCAACTGCCATCTTCAAATGGAACCCAGGACCGGAAACAAGGCAGAACTGGAAACAAAATGACAGGAAAAGGGAACTCACCACACACACTCCACTTCCCTTGTAGAAGTTTGAAATTGTGTTGAAGCTGTAAGGCAAAGGAAGCTTAGTGCTGGTGGTAAGGAGCAAGGAGAGAAGGGATGTTTCTGGGTAACAGCCTTTTTCCAGAAAGGAGTGAAGTGCTGGGCTGGTGGGCCAAAATTGCAGGTTGAAAACAAAGCCTTTTTCTTCTGTGCAGAGAAGAGGCAGCTCAAGACAGGACACAAGACGTGTTTCTTTACCCTGTGCTGAGAGTACACTTAGCAATGATACTTTTGTTATGTGGAACTCTGCACCAGTGTACATGAGAGATTTAAGGGCAGTAACAAAAAACGAAATACTTTTGATATATTAAGATATATCTAATATAATCACTGAAGTACAATTGATGCATACAGTAACACTCTGACATCCACCTTAAGCTGCAGGAGAGAAAAATGCTTAGGCAGAAAGAATATAGCAATGCTGGTTGGTGAGGAACAAAAAAAAATATGATATAGGATTTCTCACAGAAAACACTCACGGATTCTCTCTGACCAATGTTGCAAAAGCAGCTCTCTCTGAAAGACTTATTATGATATGCATCAGCCTTCCACTTAATGAAATAATTAGCTATCATCTTTGAACCACTGTTTTCAGGCCAACTTTATCGTGCTAGAAAGACGTGTATATTAATATATATTTGCATACATTCTATGACTCATAGAACAGCTTGGGTTTTTTTCTGAAGCAATAATTGAACCAAAATGATCTTCATCCATTGCGGTGTGTTGTCAAGTGCAGTCATGAGACAAATCCTGGGAAGACCAACTATGTTGTGCATTTTATTTCATTCCTGTCACAGAAATGAGAAATGCCAGAACTGAGAGCAGTAAAGCTGTGGTGTACACAGACATGTCTAGCCCTGGCTAAACTGTATAGGTAACACTTAGCACAATTTCTGTTCGAAGCTGTGCTTTTGATGTAGATGACCCAGCCAGCACTCAGAGTGAGAAGTCAATAGAAAATGTACCTAAATGGGTGATTCTTTATCCCACGTTGACATGGGTTTGCCTAGAGTGAAAAGGGCACCATGCACAGCAGCTTTCTGCTTGCTTTAAAAAAGAGTCTGGAAAGAAGGAGCAACTTCTCTCTAGAAATTACATGCAGCATTTAATGTAGCAAAACAAACCTGCTCATGTTAGAATTGTATTTTCTGTTGCTAAATATTGCCCTGTTACAGGTAGATGGCCCTGTGATAGGAGCATCCACCCATATGGCAAAATCTCTTCCACTAAAAGTCGGAATGACCTTGTGTCGTGCTTTGACACTGGCCAAATGCCAAGCACCCATGAAAAGCCCACTCACTCACTCACTCACTCACTCACTCTCCTCTGCTCTGCAACCGGACAGTGGAGAAAAAATTTAACAAAGGGTTAATGAGTTCAGATAAGGACCGGGAGAAAATACTTCAAGGGCAAAACAGGCTCTACTTAATGATATAAGGTGAATTTATTACTAACAAGATCAGAATAAAAGAATGAGAAGTAAAATAAGCCCTTAAAAACACCCTTCTCTCCCCCCAACCCCTCCTTCCTTCCCACCGACAGTGCAGGGAGACAGGGTGGGAGTTTTGGTCAGTTCATCACCCAAGATCTTCTTTCTGCTGCTCAGGGAGAGGAGTCGTTTCCCTGCTGCACCGTGGGGTCCCTCCCACAGGAGACAGTTCTCTGCGAACTTCCCCAGCGTGGGTCCACTCTCACGAGCAGCAGCACTCCCAAACCTGCTGCAGCGTGAGTCCATCCCACGGGCAGACAGTCCTCCCAGAACTGCTGCGGCGTGGGTCACTCTGCCACGGGGTGCAGTCCTCCAAGGACAGCTGCTCCAGCCTGGAAGCAAGGCCTCTCTCTCCATGGGACTCCCTCTGGATCACAGTGTCCTGGTATCCACCCGCTCTGGCGTGGGCACCTCCCCCACGGGCTGCTAGTGGATCTCTGCATCTCCCGTGGGTCCCCATGGGCTGCAGGGGGACAACCTGCCTCACCATGGGCCTCACCACGGGCCTCACCACGGGCTGCAGGGACATCTCGGCTCTGGCACCTGGAGCACCTCCTCCCCCTCCTTCTGCACTGACCTTGGTGCCTGCATTGTTGTTTCTCTCACATATGCTCACTCCTACTCTTCTCCAGCTGGAAAATTACAACTGCACCACAAACTTTGTTATTATTTCTTCTTAAATGTGTTATCATAGAGGCGTTACCATCATCTCTAATTGGCCCAGCCTTGGCCAGCAGCACGTCCATTCTCAGAGCCATCAGGGATTGGCTCTGCTGGACATGGTGGAAGCTTCCAGCAGCTTCTTACAGAAGCCACCTCTATGGCCCCCCCGCTACCAAAAACCAGGCCTGCAAAACCAACACAGCTTGTTTAACATCAGTATCATATTAACTACCTTGGTAGATAAGTTGCTTCTCTGATATATTTGATTGTTTTAATATTTAGAAATATGTTAAAATTCTTTCTTAGAACAAGCCATCTTGTTAAGCCGCTAAAAATTAAAAGTCTTTTTTAAATCTTGTTTGTTTTCCTAACCTAATTGAGACACTTCAAGACAAATAAAGGAAAAAATATATTATTTTATGCACAACTTAATGCATCAATGAGTAAACCAGAGGGAGTGCCATGAGATAATTTAAAGTACTACTTCAGTTGAACTAGAAAGTTTTGGCAAGCTAAGAAAAATCTCATACTTATCTTAAAAAAAACCCCATAAAATTTGTTAAATCTAGTATTTACTTCACTTTTATTTGTGTTTATTTCTCATGTTTCTACAGAAAGAGAGTCTTTCTCAACCTCTTAGGTGATATTGCTTAGATTTTACTCAGTGGGATGTGTCATTGACAAAGCATAAATCAGCAGCTGCTAAAGCAAGAAGGAAATGCTAAAGCCAGGTTAGTGATCTGTCAACAGCAACAGTGACACCACAGGCTGTCTGCATGTGGTATTGGAGATCTGTGGTAAGATTAAGAAAATAAATCTTTGGAATGTGGATGAGGTCACTGTGGGTTTTTCCAAAGAGCTAATAGTTTAAAACCTCTGTCTGACAACAAGTCAGAAATCATTAATTTGGCCAGTCTATAACGAATCACAAGGTGGTGTTTCTCTCAGATAAAAATATGTAGTACTCCCTCCTGCAAAGTAGATGCTGACAGAGAGGGAGGAGGATAGAAGCCTATGTGCCCTAATTCAAGTCTGTTTATTGACACTATGAAGAACATGGGAGAAGAAAGCGTTCCTGCAACCCGTTATTTAAAAGCTATGTTTTTGATAGACATATTTTTTTCCCTTGTGTTGGTGAAGCCAAGTTTGTGATCAGCCATGTGTTATATCACAAATGATTGGTAGAAGATTATGCCTACAATTCTGAGTGAAATCAGACCGGATGCTGTTGTCGATCTGATACTGGTGCAGTGAGGCCAGATATTAAGGCTACTGTGAATCAGACAAGCATGGAACACTGTCATTTCTGTGGATTGCTTAGAGCTCCCTATACTGCAAGAGGATACAGGAGAGGGAATTTGAACGCAGCAAAATTGTCGTGACTTCATTGTCTGAAATAGTCAGGTTCAGGCTGGGCGTTTTCTGACTTCCTAGGCAGTATTTTTTGTTAATTAAAAGTAGATTTGAAATTGGCTATGTACATTCTCCAGCAGTTTAATTTTAATAACAGACGTGTGGTTAGATAGTCCATGAGATATCAGCATTTTGGGACCTCCATAGCTGACTGTCACTTCCTTTCTCCCTGGCCCAATTAGTTCAGATCTTCTGGAGATGCTGGAGGGATCCTGCTACCCTAATCTTTTTTGAGGATCAGCCATTTGAGTGTAACAAGGATGAATAGTTTGGGGGAAGAAAGGGCATTTTATATTTGCAAAAATTGTCATTAATTTGTTCTAACTAGAGTTGCAGTGCAGAAGAAAGGCTGTTGGATTTGAGGATGCAAGTTTGTAATGGTATATGTTAAAAGTGGTAGCTGAGTATTTAAGAGGAAACTGAATGATATCACTTGCAAAGCTGCTTAACTGAATTGCTGTCCGTTGATTACTTTTCTACTTCCATCCTATTGTTTGTATGTATTTTTCAGCAGCTGGAGTAATTATTCTTGGGCCTTAGAAATCTCTTTTGGGGCAAATCTTAGCCTCTCATCTCTGAGGCCATCTGCAGATTTCCCTAGGCTGCTATTGTATGAGTAATCAGTTGTCTCACTTAAGAAATTCTCTTTGTTCTACATCATTAAATGCTGACTCCTGCTGCTGCTATGACAGATTGCTTCACAGGAATTTACAAGGGGAATTGTCTCTGATGTTAACAGTGGGTCTTTGCTGTGGAACAAAAGAATACGCTGAAGCAAGCATGAGAAAATTTGAATTTATAGTATTTTAACACTGGAAAATAAGAAAGTATTAAGCTGGTCAAAGTGTACTGATTTTGAGATCTGTGTTTTCAAAAAGTGAAGAAGGGCCTTTAAAATAGGTTTGAGTAATTTTGTGCCCAGGAATATAATTTGTAACTCCCATCAAAGCAGTAGTGAGATAGTCATTTGGGAAGGAGAAGGGGAAGATACAATGGGCTAAGAGAGAATTCAAAATAAGACCAGCTTGCTATCAGCAGACTGTAGATGAAAGGAAAATGCTTCTATCTAAAGCATAAGTGATAGCATCTAGTGAAGCACAGTAATGATCTAAATGACCTGAAGGTTTGTTCTTCCACCTTGGCCTTTTTGTCATGAAGTCCTTTCCCAGATATCTCCCTGACCACTGAAGCTCTCTGCTAACTGTGCATTACTTACTCAAGAGCATCATCTCTGACAGATGCCTTTGTGAAAGGTTTTCCTGCTACTCTTTAAAACCAGATATATTCCCAGTAGTTCCCTCTCTCCCTCTGTCTGTATCCAAATACACTGTAGCCAGCATCTTAAGCCTGTTTGCCCATTTTCTCTGTGCTCTTGATATGCAGCCACTTTTCTCTGCATGGAAAGAGTCTATTTTCAAAACTTTCTGCTTTCTTTGTTCAGGTTGAAAGAGCACCAAAATAAGCAAATCTTGTGCCTATTTTTGTGTGCAAATAGGTTTGAAACTGTGGCCCACCAGATTAAGTTTTTATTCTGCAGTGCTTTTAAAAGCAGCCATTACATACCAATGTGAATCCATTTGAAATGGACTGCAGTGCTGGACTTCTTCCTAGACTATGGCATGCCATCAGGTTGGCATATGAGAACTTATGGTGCCCTGTGGCTGAAACATGCTGTCATACTCTTTTTGTCCTAGTGGTTGTTTTCTGTCTTGCAATTTACTTTGTGTGTTAGTGTCTTTTATTTTAGTCTGTTTGTTCCTGTGTCATATGTAACAACATCTCTTGTTTGTTTTCACATTTGGGAGTTACTTTTGTAGACGGTATGGCGAGGTGATGCTCATGGCATGGCAGCATATGGTCACCTGAATGAGGGACATATCGGTGGTGACTTTCCATCATTGCTGATAGCAGAGAATGTTGTTTTGTTCTATTTAGCTTTAAATCAGTCCATATTCTATCTGAAGCTCCTTGGGTTGAAGAAAATTTGGTTCTGCTAAGGAGAAAAAATGGAAATACCTTCATTCAATGTGTATATTTCCTCATCTGACAGCCACTTGGCTGGATTTTCTACTCCACTGTCACAAACCCCATCAATCTCTTCAATTTCTTCAGAAGGAAGAGAGGATTTGCAGGTTAACCGGCTGGAAACGCAAATATGGATAAAACCAGACATACAGAAGACAGATGTGGACTTTTCAGAAATTCTTAATGCAATACAAGAAAGTAAGTTATTCTTTGGATGAAAAATTGTGTTTACAGTAGAAGATTCAATTGAGATGCATTGAAATTATAACTGAAGGCACATAAAAAGTGATGAACTGAATGATAAGTATCTGTTATTAAAATCTCTCAGGAAGTTCAATGGATTATTGAAGGCTAGTAAGAAATCTTTTACTATCAGAGAAGTCATAGTAAGATTTGCATTGGTATGTGCCTAAGGATTCCAGCAGTATATGTTTTCTATGCAGACATAATCAGAAATAGTAAGATTCCTGTTGCTTTAATTCATTCTTTGCACTCTTGAGCAGCTGTGTGAACTAATAATGTCATGAAAATGCTGCAGTTGGGGATTGCAGACTGGATTTGAAGTTTCAGTTGTTCCAAAGTGTTGGGGTGTATCCACATTATTGAGGCTGGTAATTTTTGGGAGAAGTCATGAGCTTGTCACAACAAGTGAAGGTCCGTGTGCCTTAGATGCTGTATAAAATGATCTCTTATCATATGCAACAGGCTGTGGACTAAGAATTAATTGGTTCACCCTTCTTAAATCCAACTGCAGAATGATCTCAAGGCTAGAAGAAGCACTACTGTTGTTAATAACAGTGGAAGAGACCCCCTGCTACCACAAACTGATTCAATTCTGGAATCCAAAAATTCTGGAATTTCAGTGAGAATTTTTCACCGAAAATTTGAAAATTTCAGTTTGAAAATTCTTATGCAGGCCAAGAATCAAAATGCAAGGCATGGCTTCTTGGCTTCCTTATTTTCCAGTTTGATTTTAAACTGGCTGTTTGGTTTAGCAATTTTCTAAGGTGAGAAACAGAAGTTTATATTTTAGAGTGATTACTGAATCACCTTATTACTTAAGCTACAGGTTTAGGATCAATTCTGTGTTTTCTAATTTAAAAAGCTTTTCCCATCAGCAAATCTTAATAGGAGGTTTTGTTTTCTCTGTTCTCCACACCAGCACAGCCCAGATATAGGCCTGGGGGCAGCTGGGATGCAGACTGAGAGGCTGAAAAGGACTATATAGTATTTCAGAAGCTGAACAGACAAGATGGCTAAACATGGATAAGCAATTCAAGCTGGGTGTGTTTTAAGAATTAACATTTTGATTTCTGGATTATTCACAAGCCATTTGAGAAGGATGCAACTTTTAAAGCCTTGGAGATAGTGTTTTTCCTTTATCCAGACCAGACACAGGTGCTGTTGGGAAGTTAATCTGTATGTCCTTCAGCTACATCTCCTTCAGCAAAGACAAAAGGATTTCTATGACTGTACAACCCACTTTGCAGAGGCTTCTGACATGTCCAGGAGAGTGTTGTCTGTTCTGAATATCATCTAATTGGGATAAACATGTCTAAATATTCTTTCTAGGGCAGTTACTCTGAACAGTCAATGTTACTTTTATTCTCACTTATTAGCATTGAATGATAAATTAAAAGAGGCTAATGATGATTTTAGAAACCAAATAATTTTTCTTCCTTAGATAATCTTTAGAATATTGATCTTCAGCTAGCATTATCCAAACTGAGAGTATACTGGATGGCTTGGTGTGACTTTTGCTAATAAAATGACAATTCATGAACAGAAACATGATCTCTGAGCATGTTTCCATCTTGTCACACAATAACATAGTCAGGTGCCATTTTTTAATGAAAGGTCTTATTTTCTGGCACTTCAGTTTCAGCATCCATCTTAGAAAGTTAAAGGAGTTATCTTGTTTTTGAGTCCTACCTTATATCAGCGTCTTGTTGTGAACCAGCTGGAATTGTGCTTGGACTCTTGCTCAGAATTTCTCAGCATCCAGTTTTCAGAATATGTAGTTCTACTATATTTGGGATAAAAATAATTGTATATCCACTTTTTTTTCTTTTATTCTTCAAGGGATTCTGAATTATCAAGTCATTTTGATTTTTTTCTGCAAAATAGAACATGAGTGGGAGAAAAGAGTTTGCATATTTAAGCTGATCTAAAACCAGAGGGAGAGTTCTTAATATCTCCTGTAGCAATGCATATGCTGCTCTGTATTCCTGTTAAATTTCACTGCTTAAAAATATGTAACTATACAGTAGCACTTCTGTCTCCCAAATAGCATTTATATATATACAATAAAGTCGTTATGCATCATTCTGTTAAGGACATTTGTGGGTATATCCATGTCTGAAGGGGACAAAAAAGATGGAGCCCTGATTATGCTTTTAGCAACGTTTGGCTAGGTAGGTGTTCAGTCCATTGGAGTGGAAGGGCTGAGCTACCTACAGGCAGCAGGAGAGTTACCTGTAAAGTGAACAGGATTTGCTATTTAAATTATTTATTTGGTTTTGTAGAACAGTATTTTATGATTTTATTTTTAAGTATATGATGAGACTTGGGGTAGAAAAATTATCTCAGCAAATGTTGGGGGCCCAGATTTAGTTTTCATGACTGAAATACTAAGAGCACATTTCCAAAAGCATAAAAAGCAAGGTAACTGCAGCGTAAAAAACTCCACTTCTCAGCGGCAGCACACCTTTACTGCAACTGCGAAAAGGTAATGGACGCTGGTGAGGAAGTTCAGCACATCTCTTCATCCTTACCCAATTTTCTGTAGCAACGAACCAACACACCAATTATCTGTAAGCGATTTTCTATTGCAGGCAATCTGGACAAGTCCTGGTAGCTAATTTCACCGGTCAGCTGAGATTCACTGCTTCCACAACTTCTTCACTTCTGATACGGACTGTATTTTAAAGTGACCTTAAAATAAGATTTTTTTGGCTCCCTACACGTCCTCAGGATAATCCAGTAATTCTGTATTTCAAACCCCCAGACATATTCACTGTTTTATGCACCAAGTTGTGTACGTCAAAACATCCACTTAAAAACCATATATTTTTCTACCCGAAGCATTAATAGCACTTCAAGAAGCAGCAATTCTGGTATCTCAAAGGCCTCGTCTCTTACACCAAGGCAGTCTTAACATCAGAACAAAGATAGTTCAAATTCCCTTGAGCACAGCAAAGAGGCAAAACTTTCATTTTTACAGCTTCCATTGCCCCTGTCTGCAACAGATACATATATCTTGAATAATTTTCAGAAAGCTTCGCTATTTAATAATTTTTGGGGTTCTTTTCCACAGTTGTTTTCAGATTATATTGAGGTGTTAATCATATACAGATTCACATGTCACTGTAATGGAGGCACTAATAGGTTTCAATTTAGTGAAGTTCAAGTCATTCAAAATGTTTTCTGTTTCAGTTGTTCTTTCTGTCGAATATTGAGAGTAATTCTTCTCATATGAGCAAGTGTGCAAAATCTGGTCACGATCTACATCCAAATTATTATCTGATGGGGTGGAATGTTTCCAGTCTTGACTTTTGAAACAGTAGAGACAGTGAAGGGCAAGTGGTTAGACTGTGCTTTCTTGTGGCAGTTCCCCTCTCTTTTATAAGCATCTCTAGTATAATTTTTGTGGATTGAAATGGATTAAGGTGGAAAAAAATTCTACAATATTACTGCTGCATGTGCTACAAGTTGGAGTCTGTTTTTTGCCTTCTAAGTCTCCTAAAGCCTCTGTGGTCTGTCCTAGGACAAGTTGGATGCAGCCGCAGAGACACAGAGGAGCTGAAGGCTCTCATCACATAAAATCAAACAGCACCAGAAACTCAGAATCTCTCTTACAAACTATGCTGCTAAGGTTAGCACATTAGCCTAGTACTTAGAGTGGATTAATTTGGACATGAGGACTTTTCTGTTGTTTCTGAAATTTTTAGTGGCTTTCCAAGCAAAATTATTGCAATTAAAAATACAGTGTCTTTCATTAACCTTGTCTCTATTTTATGCATGAAAATGAAGATGAAGTATTCTTGAATATTTTGATAGGGTTTTCTTTTTTTATTACCTATGGATATAATAACAGACTTTAGATATTGTGAAAGACACATACAAAAAGGGAGGACACTTTTCCCCATGCTCATGATTCACAGGGAGAGACTAGTATATTTAAACTGCAACATAGGTGCATATTCAGGTTGAATTTTATGGATAAAACTTTCTCCTGCTTGTGAAAGTGAAAACCAGGCCACCTGCAGAGACTGGAGAGTCAGTATCATTGGCGATTTTTCAAAAGGGTTCTTAAACAGGGCTATGAACCTTGAAGAAGGGAATGGTGAAAAGGAGGTCACAAATGCTCATGATGGCTGGAAACAGTCATTGGCTGTTAATTTCTGGCAGCTATTCAGTCTCTCAGCCGTGGGGGAATGGATTTTTACACCTGCAGCCAGTAGTTAGAAATGGAACTAAATTGCCACCAGCAATTAGAGATTTTTGGCTGTTAATATAGATTCCCACCAACAGGAATTACAATTGCCTGTCACTAAGTTAGGGGAGCTGAGGACAAGCAAAAGCAACAGAAGTTTATTGCACAAAAGAAGAATGATTCCAAAAGTCGGTCGAGCTTGCAAAAGATGTGAATAGGAATACGGGATTACACAAATTTCTGTCAGGAGTATTCGATATTTGGTCCCACTCTACTCAGGACAAGAGGCTCAGTAGCTGGGACCTTTGGGGGTCCCTTCTAGCAGCCACAACTCTTCTGTCATAATTCTGGATTTTGCCTATGAGGCATGAGTTTGGAGAGATGTAGTCCACCCACAGCTGAAGCTTGATTCTCCGCTAAGGCATTTTTCTTCTCCTTGCACACATCTCTTCATCACCCTTTTTCACCAGACCTGTAGTGCATGGAGTGCAGAGTGGACCTGCCTGCCCTGCTCCTCCCTTATGGCAGCCACTCCAGGCCCTTAATATCTATACTTTTTATTGGGGTTGGTTTACCACAGCTTAAATACATAGATTTAAGTGATTGCTTCATGCAGGACTGAGGGCTGTGCGGTAGGTGGAGCTGAAGGAGTCAGATTTATATACATCAAAACATTCCAAACTGTGCAAACAGGCTCATTTACTCAATGCCTTTCATGAAACAGTATTTATTTAAGGTCTCCTGCCTCTGGCTGCCCCACAGCTTTGAACTTCATACTTTGGATAGTAGGTTAAAATTCTGCTCGTTTATAATAAGAAACTTTCAGAGACCGTACTAAACCAGGAGGTAATCATTTAAGCCATTTTCCCCAAAAGAAGCTAAGAAGATAGCTAATGTCTGTTTTATTGTGACAGTAGATTGCTTATTTGTCATCAGAGGTATTGTTGTGTTCTAAATCTTTATGTGGCTCAGTGGTGAAGAAAGCACTCCAACAATGCTCATCAGATTTTAAAATTAATATAGGATATACTTATACCAGAACTAAAAAGTGAAATTGTTGATGGTTTATACTTGGTGTCTTCATTTGATTCAGTGGTGATTTGAATGTGTATTTTTATTTTTGTTTTTTAGTAGCTAAGGATGTCAACATTTTTTTTGATGAGCTAGAAGGTGTGAACAGCCCTTCCAAAGATGATGACTCCCTGCTTCACCATGGTAACTTGACCAGTACTTCTGATGATGCCAGCAGGCTGGAAGTTGTGGGAGAGGTAAGAATACACAGAATTATTAATATAGTATTCATGCCCATTATAAAGAGATAATAAATGTAATTTGATTTAAAATCTCATTCCTTGCCATCATGAGTTCTCTTTCCCATGAGAACTGATTTTCCATTCTACGATTATAATGCTGAAATATGAAATATCCCAAATTCAAAAATTTTGATTTCATGCACACCTGGTGAAACATCTGTACAAATCTAAGGCTTCACTGCTTCTGAAAATGATGGAAAAACTTTTCCCTATATTAATTCTTTAAGGGGAAAGAGTGTGGAGAGGATTTATTATAAAAGTCCCCTAAGAAGCACTGGGTGTCAATTATGAAACACATTCCCTTCCAGTGGAGAACAAGTGACCTGATGGTGCATAATGATGATTCAGAGAACATACCAGGGAGGAAACATTCAGGACATAGTCTCTTTTAAATTCTGTCTTAAAGCAGGCAAAGAATCATGGATCCATGATGAAAATGTGGGCCTAAATTTCTTTTTCTGTCTTTCGTGCGGAAAGGAACAATATGCCCTTTAATTTTGCCTCCAAGTGCCCTGCACCCCATGGATGCTAGGGCTATTTCCTCAGCAAGTGAAGAGACCAGGGACTTCTCTCGTTTCCTCCACCTCAGGAGTGTGGCTACACCTAGACTCCATACTGGACTGGTCCGATGTTACCTGCAAGTTGTACCTGAGGAATTTTTGGCAGAGGTCTAGCTGGCACAGATCAGAACAGGCACGGACCATGCTAGCAGTTACAAAGAGTGGAAAAGCACAGGACATTGCTGAAGCACCTGCCCTAACCCTCTTTTGTTTACAAGTTTTGATATAGTTTAGAAGATGCAATTACAGATTATGTCTTTTTCAGGAGCTAAAGGGTTTTGTGGTGCATGTTCTTTTGTGCAACACTGCTGAGGAGAGAGTCAGAGATTTTCTTTGTTCTAGAAATTCAGCCCATAGAGAGCTGCACTCCTGGAATGTTTAGACAGATAATTAAAGCAACAAAATTCAGGGCACCCTGAATATATGTTTGACCTTGCTCACATTTTCATCATCTTTACTCATGGCTCTTCCCTAGCTTCCCATACAATTTACAAAGAACTCTCTTTGCCTGCTTGCACCGTAATAGGTTAATCCGACATGATTTTCCTGTGTAGCATTTTGGGACCATGTACCACAGGTTCTTTAACAAAAAGGCACAGGTGAAAGGCACATGATTTTTGTAAATTAAAGAGAAAAAATTAACAGAAAACAATCAGAAGGACATGCTGCTGTTAGTCTAATAATATTGCAAAAATAATACTTCAAAACCTTTTTTTTCTCTTAGATGTATTCCTTGGTTTTTTTTAAGAGAAAGGGAAAATTTCTAAGGAATATGAACAGATTTAAGGGGTTTTTTTGTAACCGCAACTGAGGAAAATAGCAATGTAGGTCATGTATAGGTATAAGATGGGAGAAAAAAAGAAGAAATTTGAAAATCTTAGTGGGATATGAGGGATGCTGCAGCCTTTGAAAAAAAATTTCAAAGTACTTGGTCCCTGCTAAACTCTAAAAAGAAAAGATGTACTGTTTAGATGTTGTATGATTTGTATGGATAAATATGGGTAAACTCTTTGGCCTAAAGCTCTCCTAGCCTATGCATGTGTATGAGTCATATGTCTGTAAAAGCTGATGGTTCCCAACTGAGCACCTGAGAATGTAAAAACTACTGTATTCCTTGGAAAACAAATCCAAATTATACAACACGCATTACAAATACAGCCATAAAGGTAGACAGAAATGCTAAGCTCTTGTTGGAAGTGAAGTCTTCACTGTTCCTCACTTTCTTCCAGCATCTTTTTTCAGATGAAGGAATGGAGGTTTGTGACTACACCACTTTTTCACCAAAACCTGCAGTCAGACCTAGTTCTATATAGATATATTTTTTAATCAGTTTAGGAAAACTGAATTTGATGTCATAACACAGGTGAGGGAGATGCAATATCTAGAGGAAGGTAGGACAAAATTCTGTTTGGAATAGCATAAGCCTGTAATACTTGGTCGATGCAAAAGTCCTGCAGCTGACCCTGCTGAACCAGCCCTGACTGTCTCTATATCATGTTAGATCCTCAAGAGTTCTTGCAAGTCCAGACTCAGTCTATAAATTTGCCTTACAGTCTGTGACAGAGGGCTACAGAAAGGGTTCCTTCCCAGAGGGCGTAACAGTCTAGTAGGGCTTATCAGTCTCAATTTGACATATAGTGTTCCTAAAATGTAAAGGACCTTCAAGTACAGATAAGGGTGTCCAAGCTGCCTTTATGAGTGAAAAATTACAATAGTTTAGTTGGTAGTGTTTCACAAGTCCAAGAGAAAAGAATTGTCCCAGGAAGTCATATTTATAGGCGAAGAAGTCCTACAAGTCAAATAACTTGGCTAAATCTCATATATACTCTTTAGTATAAGGTTCTGCATTCACTGATAAGTCAGTGCAGGGCAAAACAATTTTCTTCAGAAAAAGAAGAAACATAGGAGGAGCAAATCTATTTTTGCAGTGGAGTCACTACTGCATGCAGAGAACATATTCATTATGGTACTCTCAGGACGGGTCTGCGTTCAGATCAGGAGTGGACATTTGAAGTGAATCTCTCAATTGCTCCTACCCATTATTTCTTTGCAGTCCAGAGCAGTGTTGGATTTTAAACCTGGATTTGTTATGGATGTAAATCCAGGGAGTCTTCAGGACCAGACTACAGCTGGCCCAATGTGAGCTCTTAAGCCTACATAGTGTAAACAGCAGATCCTCAGCATTGATTGTTTTGTTCTATACCTCCTTTCCTACTACAACGCTTCCTAAAGAATGTGCTGACTCTGACTGCTGAACAGGAGGCTTGTCAGGAGGGTTATACATCAAAACAGGACCACCAAGCTGACCCACAGCCTGTAAATCTTCTACTACACACTTCCTTTATTTAAATAACCTTAAATAGCCTTTGGGTTGTTGGGCGTTTTTTATGTCTTCTCGACATAGATTTTTAATGAAAAAAATAAAATGTGCCTCCTGATCTGTTTTCACACTTAATGCTTTATGAAAAATACTTCTCATATCTTGATAATGTATTTTATCAGCATGATATGCAGTATAGATGTAAATAGTTTGTTACTGTTATTTCCTTAGAGCTTAAATCTTTTTTCTCGCCTTCTTTTCAGGCTCTAAGGACAGTTCCACTCTATCAAATCTGCACTAATTTGTGTCGGAAGTCAGGCACTGCAGTGAAAGAATGTTAGAAAAATTCCCTTTTTCCTTTAGTGAACTGGATGTACCAAGGGGATGGGACATTTAGGACACTTTCATCAGTTTTTCCATTTAATCAAAATGCCTGCTGAGAATCAGAAAGCTAGCTTACACTAAGCTCTTTGAATGGGAAAAGTGATTTTGGGGGTTTTTCCAGTAAAAATAATTTTTGCTATTACAATGTTCATTCTGCGATTTAAATTCAGAAGCAGTTCTCCTATGGAGAAAGTATTTTCAAAATTCCCTCTTTCTCCCAGATGTGAAAGGCAAAATATTCTTCTTTTTTTCAGACTTGATTGTATATTATAGGGCGGGGCTATTTTTGGCAGAAGTAGTGGAGCAAGTTCTGGAAAAACAGAGGTAAATTAGCTTAACCTTCCCTTCAGCTGAGGGCTGGACTGATCTTGAGGTTCCAGAAGGCTCCTGCCTATTATACTGCTCAGAGGGAGTGCTGTTTGTTCCCATGTGTCTCTCACAGTGTACATTTTCTGTACGAAACACTCCAACCTGCAAACTGCTGTACAATTTCAACTTGTCTGAAAGCGAAAGCTTAACCCCTGAGCAGGGCTCGTATTATGTGGAAGTATTGTTAAATTGTGAGGAGGATCTGTAGAGAATTTCTTCTCATGACTTACTGGAAAAAGACCAGTAGTCTGGTCTTTTACATCTCAGGAGAGTGACCTGGTTGACCTCTTATTAACAGTGAAATCAAGTTGTTTTTTTCTGACAGACCAAACATTTGAACAGGCTTTTTTCCTTTTTTTTCTTCTGTTGTCAGTGTCCTATGAGGCAAAGCAATGAGAATCTCCGTGCCGGGTTTTAGTGTTTCTCACTACAGTAAATGATCATGACATTGTGTACTCTTTTCACGTGTAGAAAGACATTCAACCATATTAAGTTCTTAATTTTAAATTTACACTTCAGTAACACTACTCTCTGGTCTATTTTATAAGTATATACTTTATAAGTATTATACTCCTAACCTTACGGAGGATGGGGGGGGAGGAAGGTTTGCTTGTGTTTTCCATTTTCTCCTATCCCATGCCTATATGACCAAACATCTGCCTAAGGAGACCTCCTGACTTTAGAGCAGGGAAGTCTGTGCTCCTCTCAGATGTCATCAGAGGCCCTGTATGTAAAGAGTCTAAAAACTTGAACAGCTTGTTCTGATTCCTTATCTTTCTGGTTGAGTATTACTGAAAACTGATAATGCAAACAGAAATACAGCAATTACCAAGGCAAATTAACATTACTGAATTGTTTGACTTTCTCTTTACAGGAAGTACCTGATAAGAACAAAACCAATGGACTGTATTTTAGAGATGGGAAGTGTCGGATTGACTACATCCTTGTGTATAGAAAATCTAATCCACAGACAGAGAAGAGGGAAGTATTTGAGAGAAATATCAGAGCAGAAGGACTTCAAATGGAAAAAGAGGTAAGAGATCCTCCTTTAAAAAACTTTCTCCTTTAAAGCTGTGTGGAATCTGAGGGTATGGTTTGTTTACTCTGAAACTCCTTCACTGTGTTGTAGCAGTAGGAAAATGCTTTTAAGCATGCCTAAATATAGGCCAGAGCAGTGCAAAAGTGTAGCCTAAAGGAAAATCAGACACACGGACTGAAGGCCAAAACACGCCATTACAGTCATCTTTTTCAACCTTATGCACAAGTAGGCCACTGAATTTCATCCACTGTGCTGTGCAATACAAAAAACCAGTGCTGGGTTTGAATGGCCTAAATTCTGCTGAGTGCAATCCATATTTCTGCACCTACATCTCCTTCTAGCTACTTGCTCCACTATTTGCTGAGGCTCTTGGTACTTTTTCCAGAGACCTAACTAGATCCCTGCCTTCCTTTACCCATCAACTTAGGCATAGAGATGTGAGCAGTATTTTGGTAGTTTGAAAACAGCTTAAAGTTTCTCCTTATGTCTTAATTCTAAGCATTGAAATAATTGGACAGTACATATGAATCATTTATGTTTCTTCCTACACAATGTCCTAAATCAGTAAATCTTTTATGGACAAGAGTGTAGAAATAAATGCAAAGTGTCTAAAATGGATTGATGTTGTAGCAGGAGCAAGGTTTAAAGAGACCATATATCTTTTGCCAAGCCTATCATCTTCCTGAAACTTTCATAATGTACTGCTGAGTATTTACCTTTATTTGTGCCTGATTGACTCACACTCATGCTAATACGCATTGTCATGCTGCCACTGATGGAAACAGTGCAGGAATTTTCAGGATACAGGGTTTTATCAATTATGTAGGTGCTATACATTGTCTCCCTTTGTTTCGCTGAATTCTTGGTACATGTGTGGATATTCTGCCTGTGTACTTGAAATGCACACTTCTTTGGAGAACACTGGGGAGGAAAAAAGAGAAGACTTCCCAGAAAATGAAATTTTTTTTCTTTTCTTTAAATATTTTGATTGAACATGGGTACTGGTGTATATAAGTGTATAAGAGCATATCACTGTTTACAGCAAACAGTTACCCTAAACTATTCCTTCAAATAACCTGGAAGTCAGCATCTCCAGCGCTGCAGTAGAAAACATGCTGCTGCATGTTTTCAGTGTCAGACATTGTTCATTATTACATTTCCTGTGTGCATACTACTGTCTATAGGAGTTGTAACCCAACGTGCAAGAACATGAGAGTGTTGCTGCAGCTATTCAGTTTCACATCCTAGAATTCTGCCCTGCTTCCACCAGGAGAGATGCTGACAAAATCTCTGAAATTTGGGCAGTGTAGAAAATGAACAGGGAATGAATCGTCCCTGTTAATACATATGCCAAATGATTTCAAATAAATTTTTCCCTACTTCGTGATTTTTGCAGATTTATTACTGTGCTAAGGTTAGCAGTGAAAGCTATGAAATCACTTTGTATTTTAAGTGTTAGGAAACTTCCTGCAACATTCTGCACAGAAAACTTTTTCAAATTGATTACTTAAGTGCTTACTATAGAGTTTTTTTGTGGCTTTCAAGACCAYTTATTTGGACTTTGCTGCCCAGGCTGCATGAATGTTCTGCCCATTTGACTATTCATTTCAGTTTCTATTTTGCCACTGATATGCAGTTTTATTTTTTACTAATCTCATTTGCCCTTGGTGTGACTTCTTGCTAGCAACAGTAATTGTACATTTTCTGAACTCAGAATGATCAAAATGAGGTTGTGCTTCATGACTCGGGATAATGTTTTTAAAATATAGGGTCACAATCTTTTTTAACATATGACTCTGACCTAAAATTAAACACTAACATGTACATATTATGATCACGTTAGTTTCTAAATTTAATTACAATCCTGAAGAAAAGATGTACTTCTTGGTACACTCTCTCCCCCATTCCCAGAGAGTAACAGTAGTGCTGCATAACACTGAGGTTTAAACTAAGTTGTGTGATCAGTTAATGTCTAGATTATTTCTCATTATTTTTATTTCTCCTTTTGTTGAGACTGCACATGATTCTGAGTGTTCATTTTTGAAGATTTCAACTGCAGGGTTTTTTTCAAGTTGTTAACATACAATATACTTCTTCCACTGAAATAAACTTTGCTCCCAGATAAAAAGAGAAAATTGTCTGTGGCTTTGATCACAGAACACATGCAGAGGCAGTAGATTGTAACTTCTGGACTCAAAAGAAACTTTTTACCTTCCATGAATTTTGTGTGGTTGTTGGTTGATTCTCCTTTGACTACTGGCTCTTCGTGTGTTGACATTCGATTGTGTTAGTCCTGTCTTTTTAATGTGAAATTGTTGGCAGAGAGGAAAACTTATGGAGCTATTCACACTTCAGTTTCAAACCCGTATCCCTCAGTAGCACTGCAGGGAGAGAGAAATGCACTGCAGTTGCTCACTGACATGTAGCACAGTGAAATACCCAAGAAGTGGTGAATGCCAGGAGAGAAGTGTTCGCTTAGCAGCATGAAACGAGAAAGTGAATCTGAAATGAATTCACAAGAGTTGAGATAACTTCAGGCACAATGTCAACATCATGTAGCTGAGAAAGGTCTGAACAGGTCTATGTTTCTGACTCCAGAAAAAGGTGATAATGTTTTGCAGATATTCGTCAACAAATTCACACTCACATTCTTCAACTATACCACACCACTCTGTGGTGGCGATGGAAGTTCTGCCAGGCTTTGTGCTCAGTATATATACTAGTAAACGATGGGATCACAGATCAGACCAGACCACTAAAACAGTGAAAGTTTTATAGAAAAAATAAAGATAGTGAAATAATAGAGAAAAAACAGTGAAAAAAAATTTTAAAAGGAGTGAAAAAATTTTAAAAAAAAGAAAAATTAAAATAGTGAAGATTTTCCATTGAAAACAAAGCTCTAAGAGTGAATGCTCATTGAGTGGTACAGCACAAATCATTTCATGACCCTTTTCCCTGCTTTTCAATGTATATTTGTTCTGGATAGAATGAGTGTCTTGACCCTGTCACAGCCAGACACATCCAGACCACATCCAACACGTGACCACATGCATAGATGCCTAAATGAGTTAATCAAAATTGTAGGTTGCTTCAGGAAAAGACACTGTATTTTCTTTTCAGCCAGGTGTAAAATTTCCTTTGTTGATTTATCCTCTTTTTCAATCTCTCAAAAGTGAGATAATTAACGATGATGTCCTGGCTCTGGGATTCTTGATGACCCTGCTGCTTTCATTTTTTAATACTCTTTGAAACAGACTTATGTGTGGGGGAAATGGAGAGGACAGTCTCCAAATGGAGCATGTTCTTATGGGAGACGAGGTACCACTCACACTGCAGATTTGTAGGCACTGATACCATCCATAAAAATCACAAGAGACTCATCGCTTCCAGATCTGATGGGCAAATGGTTAACAGGGTGCTACTGTCCACATTCTGATGGTATGTTTCATATTAATCTAAATACAAGATAAACCTGAGATTTAGATCAGCCCACTGACATGAAGGAAAGAATTATTTATGATCACTTTTATGTGAAAAGAAAATATAGAGTGTCTGTCATTCCAAATAAAATGTTCATCCCTTTGGCCCAGCATTTTCCTGGAAAACCCGTCTTTTCAAGAGAGAATGAAGAGTCAGATTTACTTTGAGCCCATGGTATTTTTCACAAGAATAAATATTTAAAAATTCAACCTTTTATCACAAATTATTCATACAGCCTGAAATAATGTCCACCTTTCCTAAAAGACCAGGTAGAACTAAGTTGTTGTCAAGAGTATCTATGCTGTTCTAGTACATGGATCCAATATCACAGACATCTTTCAGTAAGATACTTTAAACTACACTATGATAATAGATCATGCTCAGAGGTAGCCAGCATGGAGTAGCTAGCATATATTACTTGTTCATTTGCAAACTCTTTAAGCTGCACTGTGAAGCAATGCAAATGCAGGACAGAAGTAACAAATGATGGAAGAACAAAAACCACTCTTGGATGTGTAATTTGTAGAAGAGCAAAAGAAGAAATTCATCTTGGATTTAACTAAAGACGGTGTATCCAAAATGAATCTGATGTTGGGTTAGGATCTGGTCATGTAGCCCTAGGAACAGACTACATTTAGTTTGAACTTGACAAAATTTTTTTGGTTTTTCTGCTTCTCATGACTACACTAAAGTAAGTCATAGAGAGTAGTTCTACTACTAAATGTACTTGATACATTATGCTTAATGATTGTGTTCAAAGTTTTTAATTTGTAGTTTGTAAATTGATTTCATGCAGTTTACTTGAAAAAGCATTTGACATACTAGTAGAAAGTGAGTGATAGAAATGTAGTAAATGGGAACTAGCCACATAAGTAGTGAAAATAGTATTCAGGCCTTTTTTTATATATATTTTGTATAATTATGTTAACTAATGTCTCAGTATAAAAGCAATTAGCTACTTTAAACCAATAGCATTCCTTACTGCCCTGAAAAGCAGGTCTGCTCACAGATACTGCATGAGGGACATGCTTCAGAATCTAGTTTCAGGTATTTTACAAGTAGCAGCCGATCTATTTGGGCTTCTGCCAGCACATTGATCTTTGCATCTTACTGATGAAAGAAGATGTTAGTGTAGTGCTGGTCCAGTTTTCAGGAACAATCCAAGTTGTGTGGGTTTTTGTGTTACATGCCTGATTAAAAATTTAAACATTGCTACTGTAAGTGTCAAGCTGTCACCAGGGTACCTCTAATTGCATTCACTCCCTGCCTCAAGGAGCAGCTGACATTTCTGGTGCCACATCTGGCAGCAAAAACACAGCTGGTGTATACAATCGGCAATAGGAATATATAATAAGTGTTCTCTGGTGAAAACTCAAAAAGACAGGAAAGAAAAGCAGAGCATAAGCTTTGGTTTTGCTGTATGAACAAATATCTTCTAGTAGGTATATTCTGAGTCTTAAGTTAAGTTCACATTACTTTAGAAGTTATATTTTGAAATCTTTTTCAGTAGTCGATGCAATATAATTACAGAATACTATTATTTCATGACTTTTCAAGTTTGCAAGTGAAGGTAGGTAGGTTCATGAAGAGGTAGTAATAGTTCTGCAAAGTAGTTTCTCTTAATGTGGCTGTAACTTTGTGCTAATGGGACAGGACATCAGAAACTAGAAACGTGTATTCAGTAAGATACTTATATTTAGCAGCAACCTGGAGTCTGGTTTCAACATGATGAATGTTGAGAGAAATTATAGATGACAGAAAGAGCACACAGAGTATCTCCATGACTTTTGGCACATCCCTGAGTGTAAAAGGAAAATAGACTTATGACCATGTCAAAGTGAGGTAGAAGTTAGAAATAAAGAATGAGTATGAAGAAATTAAAAACTTCAAAGACTACAACTTCGGAGCACTAGCTGTGTTCAGAAAGTGATGACATGAAACAGATATTATAATTAACAGCTATTTCTTCTGAGCATAATCAAATATTATCAACTTTCTGGAAAAAATGACATCTACTCCTTTTTGGTTTTTGTGGTTGTTGTTGTTGTTGTTGTTAGTACTGCAGAGCCAAAACAGTTATGTGACACTGATCTGCTTTTTTCTGGTTTGTGCATCATCACTGCAATTGTTCATGAGATTCCTGTTACATAAACGTTTTTGCTGATTGTGATTCATGGGTAGAAAAGAATCAAGCTGACGTCCAAACCCCAAGTGACACTTGCAGATCTGACTTAGAAAAGATGTTTTATAAACGTAACTTATGTAATTTGGTTCTCTGAGCAGTGCACAATAAAATTCCTTGCCTTTAGAGTTGACTCCAAGTTCCTTTTTTCAGTTATGACTTCAGTTTATCCAGTTATTGAAAGAACAATAATTTGTTTGTAGTTTATTGCTTCTGTAGATGTTAATTTAATCAACCAGGCACACAGTTTAAAACAGAGTGCTTAGTCTATGGTCAACTGCCATTTTACAGCTTGCCAGGAAAATTTGTGTGCTAGACAGGAGAAAATTGCAGGTCAGCTGGAAAATATTTTCCTGGCTGCTAGCTTTTCTTTGGTGTTCATATCCTTTCCCTGTCATGTTGAGCTTACTCTGCACATAACAAAACCACCTATCCACTATAGAAAAGAGTGGCTAGGGAAAGCTTCCACCACTAAAATTATATCAGCTGTCTTCTGAGCTATTTTTACAGAGAGAAAGATAACTGTGAGGATGCCTATGTGAGATATGTGCTAGGAAGCACTGGGACAACTGTGAAAGTGGTGACTATCCATACTGTGTCTGCATGGTATGTCAAGCAACGTGCAGCATGGCACCTATGGCTAATATGTTTCCCTTTAAGCCAAACTCGTATTTGGACACAACTAGGCTTTCTTGGTGTTTGGAGAAGATGAGACCTTGTATTGGGTTTGCATTGCAAGGTTTTGGTAGTAAGTGGGGCTACAGGGATGGCTTCTGGGAGAAGCTGTTAGAAGCTTCCCTCACATCAGGTAGAGCCAGTACCACAGATCTGCAGGATGAACCCGCTGTTGGCCAAGACTGAGCCTGTCAAGAACAGTGTAGCACCTTTGTGATAAAGTATTTTAAAAGAGGAAAAAACCTGCTGCAGAACAGCAGCCAGAAGAGAAGAATGAGAATATGTGAGGGAAACAACTCTGCAGACACCAAGATCAGTGAAAAAGGAGTGGGAGGATCTGCTTCAGGCATTGGACCCGAGATTCCCCTGCAGCCCCCGGTGCAGACCATAGTGAGGCAGCTGTGGCCCTGCAGCCCATGGAGGTTCACAGTGGAGCAGAGATCCACCTGCAGCCTGCAGAGGACCCCATGCCAGAGCAGGTGGGTGCCCAAAGGAGGCTGTGACCCTGTGGGAAGCCCACACTGGAGGAGGGTCCTGGCAGGACCTGCAGCCTTGTGGAGAGAAGAGCCCCTGCTGGAGCAGATTTGCTGGCAGGACTTGTGACGCCGTGCAAGAGATCCACACTGGAGTAGTCTGTTCCCGACGGACTGCATCCCATGAAAGAGACCCATTCTGGAGAAGTTTGTGAAGAACTGCAGCTTGTGGGAAGGACCCAAGTTGGAGAAGTTAGTGGAGGACTGTCTTGTGTGGAAGGGACCCCACACTGGATCAAGGGAAGAGTGTGAGGAGTCCTCCTCCTGAGGAGGAAAGTGTAGCATAGACAATATGTGATGAAATGACGCAGCCCCCATTCCCTGTTCCCTCACACCACTTACGGGAGGAGGTATAGAAAACTTGAAGTGAGGTTGAACCTGAAAAGACAGAAGAGCTGGGGGAAGGTGTTTTAAGGTTTGGTTTTATTTCTCATTATCCTATTCTAATTTGATTGCTAGTAAATCAAACTAATTTCCCCAAGTTGAGTCTGTTTGGCCCATGGTGGGAATTGGTGGGTGATCTCTCCCTGTCCTTATCTAGACCCATGAGCCTTCTCTTATATTTTCTCTCCTGTCTTGATGAGGAAGGGAGTAATAGGGTGCCTATAGTAGGCATCTGGTATCCAACCAGGGTCAACCCACCACAGATGTAGCTCAGTGTTACTCTGCCACTGTGACTAGTATTGAGCATTCCGTCCGTGGCTGTCATGAACTCTGGTAAGTTGTTTCAATCTCTCACTTTTCTGATCCTATTATTCAATATGTAAATATCTACACCTAATGAACTTACAGTACAAATTATGCAGCCTACAGAATCTCTGTTTTCACCAGCAGCATATCCCATTATTAGCAGGTGCAGTTTGTTATTTAATGTTTTAAGCACTGTGTCTGATTGCATCCACAAATCATGGATGGAGACATCAAAATGACATAAACTATGCCTGCAAAAATGGAACCAGACTGAAATGCAAACCCACTACAAGCATTACAAGTGAAAGTGCTTGCAGCTACTTAATTTAAAACACTGGACAGTTCATTTCATCCTAATTCAGACAGAGCAAGCTGAAAACAGACTGGTCTTATTATGTAAGGCACATAGCAAGTGGAGTCTCTTTTCAGCAATGTTTTACAGAAAAATGTGTTGGTACAAGCAGAACAATGTCCTTTACCAGAGAGTATTCTGTACAAAAAAACCCAATGGTCACTAAACAGTGGAGAAGTTTTCAACTGCCTGAACTTCTGAAGGAAAAAGTTTTAGATTTCAGATACTATGTCCACTGTACAGCACAACAGCAATTTAGAAGAAAAATTTGAGGAAGTAAATGAAAGCCTGGATAGATAGTGTCTGAACTCAAATTTCAGCATGCAGTTTTTAAAGATAAACTTCTTGCTTATCAGAGAGATCAGTTTCTGAGTTTACAAATTCCAGCCTTTAACAGAGCTTTGTAAAGCTAGTAGACTAAGAAAGTGTTGCTGAAAACTTGATCTACTTTTAAAAAAAAATTATGGCCTTTTCACAGAATATGGGGGTAATACAGAAAATACATGGATAACTGAAAAGGAATAAAAGCACCCCCGATATACTTCTTTCAGGAATGAATAAAATTTCTCATCAAAGGATTTCCTGTCATCAACCTTCACAAATCAGAACATCAAAAATATTTTGAAGGGGAAAAACGGACAGGCAATAGATTAAGAAGAAATTATGGTGGTTATATATGAGATGTCCCTTATATGTCAAAAGTCACCTTTCCCTTTACAATAATTGGTCTTAAACTGCAATTATTTTTGAGATGTTGTTTGCCTGCCAGTGGCATCAGGAATAAGCATAAAGCACAAGGCTGCAATCACTTAGTGCACAGGGAGAGTTTTCATTGCCCAAAGGTGACATGACTGGTTTGCTGCAACACTCCCTTGTAGTAATGGCTTAATAAGCAGAAATCTAGAGCTGTCTGTAGGGAACAGAAAGACTGAGTATATTGAAACCCAGCAGTATACTTTGTGTTCTCATTTTATGCTAATGATTTTGGTATTGAACTTGTTTTGAGAAGACAGTGCTGTATTTACAGTGTTATCCTTCCAAAACAAATAGTAATGATCAGTCTCGGGGACATTTGCATCTTCCCCTAAAGCATGAAGTGGTGTGGGGCTTCCCCCTGAAGGTAGTGCCAAGAGGGAAGCAAGAATTTGGAAGGGACAGTTCCCTTTCTCCTGTGCTCTTGGCGCAAGGACCCCAGGCCCTCTCATTGTCCAATTACTTTCTTTGTTATACTGGGTTAATTCAGTGATGGAGCACGTGGAGCATGGGTGCTCTGTGCCTTGGATTAAGTGTATTTAGTTGTGGTAAGAGCACCACAAATAGAACTATTCAAATTACATCAGAGCTCAACTTTTTTAAGAAAGACCTTTCAGTTTACGGGTGTCTGGGCCCAATTCAAATGCAGAATTATGCATTGCATATTTACATATTTGTTTCTTGCTGCTTGAGTGGTAATGAAGTGGTGTTATAAATGAAGTTTAAGAAAGCCTGACCTGAGGGAAAAATGCTCCTGAGATAACCACATTGACTGAAACTTCTGTCAGCCAGTTAAATCATGTCCCACTGTTAAAAGTCTTATCTAGTTTACAAAACTCTCTTCTGTGCACAAATTATCTTTTAATTTCTTATCTGAAAGCTTTTAAAAGAATCTGTGAAAACACATTTTAGATAAAACAGTGTAAAGATACTTTTATTTCCTCTTGGAGGTCTTCATGGTACTCTACTTACTACTCTTCTTAGGTACAGCTTGTAGTTTTTGTTAATAAACTCTAATAGACCTTTCCATTTATAACAAGATTGACTCCCCTTTCTGATGCCTCCTCTGTCAAGCACTAATATATAAGAACTTCGTGTTTACATTTTTGTCTAACAGTCATCTCTTATACTTTTGTAAAATCCAAAATTTTTCATGAAGAATAAAGCCTCCACAGTGAAAATGTAGATAGGAGAAGAACAAAATGGAGACATGTAAATCTGGAAACCACGACTCTGTACTTTGTCTTCCAATACGCAAAATTAATTTTCTTCTCCACAAGAAATTTGTCTTTTCTTGTTTAGACTTCTGTGTCTTTTTGTGCCTTACAAGTTAATAATCTGTTCTGTGACCTCTTTTTCTGGGGAATCTGGAGAAGCTCCAGATTGCTGACAGGAAGGCATGTCTGAAGGTCAGCTTCGTGAAGCAGAGCTGGCACCAATGCTAGATCAGGATGGCCATGGCTCTTTTCTATAGAATTCTATAGATTTTCTATAGATTACAGCCTGGCCATTCGTCTCCAGAGTTCCTGAAGTTGTACTGTGACTGCTATTGCTATTGGAAACTGTGACTTTCTGAGACAGGATTGAATTAAACAAATGTCCTGAAACAGCAATTGAGAGCATGGAAGCTGTGACTTGTAGAACAACCCAGGTCAACGTCCTTGTGCAAATTTATGGGTTTTATCATTAGCTTTAGAAATTCATAGGAGAGAAGAATTCAAGTAATGAAATACAGAAAGTACTGACCAAAATCAAGAGGCCTTTTAAAGTACAGAGGACACTGATGGGAGGCTTTGTTATTTAAAGATCTGCATTTCCCTATGTCTTCTCTGCGGGAAGAATGAATAAGGTGGGATGGGGGAAATGGATGGCAGCCAAGGCCTTGTAAAATGTTCTGAATCAAGTGCTGTCACTGTGATGTGTCCCAGACAGCTAAACAGTGAACTAGAGTCACCCATAAAGGTGCAGTTGTAGGAAGTAATGTGTCTGTGCTACTGCAGAAGTTGGTATGGGTGGTGAGCAAGGTAGCAGGAGTCCAGGAAAAATAAGGCAGCTGTTCTATACAGCCCCAAGAACAAAAAAAAAACTTATTGACTATAGCTGTTGGCAATGTACATAATCTGACTGGGGAGGAACAGGCCCTTATAGGCCTTATAGATTCATCTCAGTCTGAGGAAAATAGAACAAATGAAGGTGCCTGTTCCTCTCCATTGCTGTCATCTAAACTTAGTTGCCCTGAATCACACCTGTGATGTCTGCTCCTTGGGAATAAGCCTTCAGGGAACATCTCAAGATCAGTGGGCTCAGAGACATGATAGCGCCAGTGTTTTGACACAAATACAGTGGCCTGCCAGCATCCAGCAGGGGAAACTGGGTCAGATACGTGTCACACACCATATCTATGAACTACTCAAGATAAGCCTATTTGTTTGTCCTATGTCAAGGTGTTATCTATGGATTCATCTTAATAGATCTGTAGATTGCAAGATCATCCCCAGTGCTGGTGTAAAGTATACAACTAATGGAATTGTGTGACAACTGAAAATTTCCATTCTAAAACCCCCAAGCTATGGAATAGATTAAATGTTTCTGCAGTTTTTCCATTATTTGACATCTTCTGGTCTTTGATGTTTTGACTGTGAATTGATGTGTGCTTGCCATGCCAATTTACATTTCCATCTAGGGCTGGGTTTTGTCTGCCTAGTGAAAGGAAACACAATTCATGTATCTTACTAATGCGTTATTCCAGCCAAAAGGCACAATACAAAAGTGATTCGGGAAAGGTGAGTGCATTAGAGTTTTGGGAAAGAGGGAAACTTAAAATGATGGTGAGAAAGCATAATAGGAAGCTAGCATCAAAATGTGGAGGCATATTCACATTAAGTCATGGCAGATATTTAAGAAAAGCCCACTTCTTGCTTTATAACTCCAACTATAAAAATCTGAGCATAAAATCTCTTTAGAAATACAACACAAGCCCTTAACCTCTTGAAACAATTGTTTTGTATTTATAGAGAATGCAGGGAAGGAGAAATGCAAGGAATTAATAATCACTAGTATAGATTAGACTCAGCAAAGAGTTTTAGCCGAGGAAAGAGGGAAGCATTTTGAATATGTGAAAACATTTCATTTAAACAGATTCAGTATTAAATGCCTGATATTAAAATCCCATGCAAGCTGTTAAAAAGGCTGTCTTTACAGAAGAGAAAACATATAATCCAGAAACGTACCAAAAGATGCTGTTTTGTATGGACAATTTTTAAAACTAAATCAAAATGAAAATTTTCATGTGTTTCCTGACAAATTTTTAGAAATTTTGTTCAATTTGCTCTATTTTCATATAATCTATTCAGTTTGGTGTTGCAGCGAAATACTTTTCTCTCTTAAATGGCATCACATCTGATCACTGGAATGTTGGTATAGGACTAACCATGCCTAGCTAGCAGAAGCTTCTATATGCTGACTCTCTTCTTAATCCATTTCATAGACTGCTTGTAAGGCATCAGGGATATTTTCCATTAGACACTGTGTCACATAAAAGAAGATTCCTGATGCAGAAATGATCTAACAGAAGCCTTTGCAATCAGAGCCTCTGAACCAGAATTTTACTTCCTGTGACTACAGAAAAGTAAAATTAAATCAACAGCCTGGGTCATGGTGTCCGGCCACATTTTGGTTCAGGTCTCATCAGGAGATACATGGACATATATAGAAGTGTTATTGCACTTGYACTTACATTTCTTATCCTATGTTCAGAGATTATCACAGTCAGTTCCTAAAAATTTGCAATGGGAACATGAACATGTGTCAGGTTTTCTTGAATACCTAGAATTTGCATTTTCTAAACAATGCATATGMACCTCTCTAAATGCCTGGCAGACCTTGTAACTCCACAGGGAAACCCTGGAGCTCTGTCAACAAACTATTACCAATATCCAAAACCACTGCTCTCTTTCACTGTCTTACTCTTGAATTCCTAGCCTCTTGTGAATTGAATTAAGTGTATGCCTTAAACAAAGAGAAGATATGTTTCTAATGCCCTTAACAGCTAAATTTTGGTCTTGAGGCCTATAAATACTGAAGATCTCAGAAAACAATTTTAACTAAAATAATAATAATTTCACAGTAAATGCTGCATACAGATATTGTTGAAAACTCCGAAAATCACCTCTGAAGGATATTGGATGTGTTTGAAGAAACTTATGCTTCTAATACCACTTTTGCCTGAGTCCTCTTTAATTTTTATCAAATAGCTCTTTATTGATTTTAATATGATGAAAGCAAAATGTGTGTGTGTGTGTGTGTGTGTGTGTGTGTGTGTGTGTATGTGGACAAAGGGTTTAAGTCGGGAACCATCTCTTCATTTCTGTCTTCTTGACAGGGTTTATTGCAATAATATCCACATGAGAGCATAATATAAGGCTTCTCCTTTTATCCCAGACTAGACACGGTCAGCCACTCGTATGTTCCTTACAGCCCCAGATCCCAAGTCCTGGAAATTCTAGGCTGGTGTTAGATGGGATCTGACCTAAATTTTCTTTGCTACAATTTAATCCATTTATTTCTTGCCTGATTCAGAAGTAAAATGGAGTGCAGTTCATTCTCTTCCTATACACAACTATTTGTTACTTATTTTAAAAATGTTACTGTGTTATTTGCTTAGCATTTTCTTTTGTGTTTTGAATTCTGTCTGTGATTTGAATAATCTTTTTCCTCTAGGTCAAGTTTCGCAAAACTCTTGACCATTCTTACTGTCCTTCTCTGATCTTTCTTTAATTAATCCATCTATTTCTTACTCAGGCTGTACTTTACCTGCTGCTGAATAGCTATACAAAATAAAGGACGAGGGAATTTAAGTTCTGTGTGCTCTTAATTTGATAGAGATTTTTTTTTTTTATCTTCGTGCACCTTACCCTAGTCTGGCTTCTGTTGCTGACTTCTCCTCCTAATTCTAACAGTGATGTTTTGTGTGTTCATCTTTTCTGCACTTAACTCTCAGTCACCTCTCTGTCTCTGCCTTCTGTGCTTCAGCAATGTGTTTGTCAGACCTAGAGTGTCATATGAGAAGCCATTTACCTAAGCACAGAGCATGATTTCCCCCTCTTTCATTTTCCTTTGCTCTTCATTATACATTAAAAATATTCATATGCTAGATAAGTACATCACTTTAGGCACTTGGTGACATTTCCAACATTAGACTTTCTATTTTCTTATCAGTGTTGCTGTCACTG
This sequence comes from Amblyornis subalaris, assembly GCA_018881555.1. Taxonomy (NCBI): domain Eukaryota; kingdom Metazoa; phylum Chordata; class Aves; order Passeriformes; family Ptilonorhynchidae; genus Amblyornis; species Amblyornis subalaris. The sequence continues at coordinate 11,076,915 of JACAXG010000009.1, read as the reverse complement.
CACTTTCCACCAACCATGTACAGTGGTGGTGATTGCTCAATTGTTATCCAGAACTCTTTCCTCTTTAGTATATTGATATATTCCTGCTAACCTTTCATGTTTTAAAGGGGAGATGGCATCTATACTAGATAGGCTTTTCACTTAAAAGCTGCCAGAAAAAAAAATGTTTTAAAGCTTTCAATTTTCTCCCATTTTGTGCTTAAATACCATCCGGACAAAACAAGAATTCCCACATTCTTGTTCCCTTTATAGTCTGGGAAATTTTGTATATTTTATACAAGGTTCCTCCAGTTTGAAAGTTAAGATAACTTCCTTCTACTTTTTCAAACTGACCTTTGAAAAAATAGAGATATCTAATTTGTTGTGCTCCAGAGGTTGCCGTTGGCAGAGGTCTGGCATTGGAGCTGCCTCCATCGTACATCATGCACAGCCAGAGTGATGGGTAGGACCCGTTGCCTTCTGTGGTGGTGAGAGGAACCTGGTAAGAGAAAAATGGCATTGACTGATTAGGAGATAAGCAAGCAAGAGGRAGGTGGGATTCTGGAGGAGGAAACAAATGTATCGTTGAGAGAAGCTTGTCAGTTGTGTTTCTGGATGTGTGTATAATACACAGAAAGGGGGAGGGAGAGTTACTTTAAAATATTATGCTGCAGAAATTAGTTCATTTTTATAATTTTTCTTTCCTTTCTTGGAGAACAATATGGCAACTGTGGACAGTAGGGCAGGAAGGTTATTTAATAAAAGAAATTCACCAGCTGTGTTACTGTGATGATTACAATTCAGTTCGCAGCTTTCAGTCCCCAGTACTAAGAACTAGGAGAAGTATGTGCCATACAATTTTAACACCATTTCTTGCCTAACCAACTCACCACTGCTCTGACATTCGAAAGAAGTTATGCATGAGGGTGTACGTGTGTTTGTACAGCAGAAGTAATTATAATGACTCTGCAAAGTTGCACATGGAAAGCACATTTCTACACTACATTTCTTCGACATGCTAGACATTATATTTTAAATATTTGACAGGAACAACAGCCTGCAGTGTGTGTGCAATTATAATACCCTTAGAGGTGGTTTGTTGAGATAGTGTTCTGCAATTTGCATCATTTTTCCCATTGTCTAGTGAGGTATCATTAATGGAATTTCTCCCCAATTTTAAAATAATGTCTAATATTCATTGGACCAAAAATTCTGTGTTTTTAAGAAAATTTCTTTTAACAAAATTACTATAGAGCCATTGATGTATAAGCCATATTGATTTATTTCAAAAATTATCTAGTGGAATTACAATTTTACTGTTAGGAAATCTTTGTAATAGAAGGAAATGTTTATAATAGCACATCTAGAAAGAACTTGAAAAACTGGGATTATGAATTGAAGTGAGAGCTTAATTTTATTTCCATGTTGCATTTTTACACTTTCCCATAGAAGAGAATAAAACAGACTGCTGTACTAGTTCCAGAGGTACAATAAATGAGAATTTCAATTCTACTCCAAAGTTTTACACTGAATAAAAGTATCTGAATTGTACCACAGAGCTAAAAAACTCTTTGGTAACCTCCGTTCCACTTTTGGACTGAGAATTCTCTGCTGCAGCTCTGAGAGTCACAGCTGTTATGGAAAATGAGTAAAATTTTGAAAAAATCTAGAAATGTTTATCTGTCAATAGATAAAAAAGACATTTGCACTTCTCTAAGCTGAACAATCTCTTGTTAGCTGGGGACTTCTTAAAGAAAAGCAATATTTTTTTATATCTAGAGAAGGATAGTATTGTCTATTAAGCAAAGAATTTTCATTCCAGCAGTTTCCATGGTGCAAGTGAATTTGGAGAGGGCGATTCTTTGCCAGTGTATGTGTTACTTGTGGTCTTCATTTCACAGCATCATAGGGATCTCAAAATTCAGTATTTTTCAGCAAACAATTGCAAGATTAGTGCCACCACTTTGCAACATATGCAATCAGATCAAAAATAATGTTATCTCATGTGGTAGTGATGTTGTCTTTCAAGAAAAAGAAGACTTGTTTGTTTTCTGTAACGCCTCTCATGAAATCTGCTTGTAAGAGCTCTGAACTAGGAGAGAAAATCTTCTCTGTGCTCTATCACATTTATCTGAACCATTAAGATACTGAGGTCCATCTGGTGCGGCTTTGCTCTTCTGTGTCATACAGGAGGTGTTTTCTTCCAGTACCTTATGTCAATAGGCACACTGGGAAGAGCAATAATTCAACAGTGGAGCTCATGTTTAGGCGTCTGCCTTGACAATACGTTGTGCCATGTATGGACATTGCTTTGTAGCAATAAATTAGAACAGTCCAAAGCAAAATCAAAATTTGCCCTTGTCATACCCTGACCTTGTTTCATTTAAAGCATGTCTAACAAATGAAGACATTTGTACAGAGATGCACAAAGGATCTGGCGTTTTCCCTTCTTAGTTTAGAGACATTATGTATTTCAATTTCATCTTGTCTCCACTTAGATTCTAATTACTCTACCTTTACTTAAGAAAGTGAGTTTTTTCTTCTGTTTCTGATAAGCGGGTTTTTAACATCAGATTATCTGGCTTCATTCAGAGGCCAAATTACTTTGAGCTTAGCTGAGCAGACAGGTGAGAAATCATGTAGACCATCAATTATTAGAAATTTCCACCTGCACTAAACCATGAAATTTCTTTTTATGATCAACATGAACCTGTCACTTCCTGAAGCCAACACATTAAGATGGATTTGCCTTTATCTCTTGTGGTTTTGTATTTAATTTTTTGTGGGAAGTCTTACACAGTCTGAGCACAGTTTGGGATTTAAAAGAAGGTCARTCTATCTAATTATTTTAATCTGAATTGTGAACTGAATAGTGGTGATCAAGCCTATTCTCACCATCATATTTTACTTTGGAAAGAACTTCCCTTTCATGTAGCAATGGTGGTGTATCTGGAGAGATGGCTGCTCTACCATATGCTTTGGCATATTTCCAAGACAACTTTCCATGTAAAATTTTGTTTACATTCTTTCAATGTATCAGATCACTTGAGTACCTTAGTAAGACGGAATGCAGTTGCTCAGAAATTCACTTCATCCGTATTGTTAAAGAAATGTAACAACTGTATAACAGTTCGTATAAGGGGGAAGAGGAAAGGGAAAATGGTTTGCTCGTGTCTCTGCCTTTAAATGAGGCAGGCAGAAAAGTTTTTCAGCAATGAGTTGAACAATGTGAAATGAATTATCAGAAGATGGCTTCTCAAACTCTTTTCAATTCTAATAATCCTTGCAGTAAGATAAGTAAGGCACATAAAATTGAGATATGAGTGGAGCGAACAGGCATTCGAGTCGTCCAGACCAGCAGAGTTTATGGGTAACTGTAACTGATAGAGTTGTGAGTGATTCACATTCTTCACATGCATCCTTCCCCTTCATTTAACTGGATCTTGTTTTTAATTTGGTGCTTTTTCTTTCTTGGAAAATGGAAACCTGCATTAAGTCTGAGAAGGAACTGTCAGAGTGCTCTTCTGTGACTTCCCTGCAGAGCAGAGGCATGTGTGTGTCCTGCACAGCAGGTATGGCGCAGAAACCCACCCAGGTGTTGCCAGTTGACTTTGTAGGTATTCTAGTCATGTCAGCATGGGATAGAACCCGAGCTAACAAGCTGTGCTAACTTGCAGGTGCATTACCCCACTGCTCCCCAGACCTAACCTCTCTCTCTGTAATCACTCATGTTGGGGATTTGAAGCCGACTTGAAGAACTTGGGAATTCCTGGTGTCATGTGGACTGAACTGAACCGAACTGACAGTGACATTAAGAGTAGGCTCTTCCTCAGCTGTGTTCTTGTTGAGCTCATGTGTATCTCTAGAAAGAATTTTAAATCACACCGTCAGATTCAGAGGTGTGCAGAGAGCTACAGGACAGTTCACTGCATCCTGGGAAGTGTGGGCACTGAAAAGACTTTGGAGTCCAGGTTGATAGTCATGTATGTATTTCTTGTCTTCCTTGATTGTATGAGCTGAGAAACAAGACTCTGAAGAGGGAGTTGAACAACCAAAGAGCTTCACATTGCTGGAGCATGAGCAGGTGCTCAGAACCTGGGCTGCTGCAAACACTTCTGCATCCCTGTGGAAGTTCAGTGGTGGCCTTTCTGTCCAGAGACACTCTGGTGCCCAGAGAGGTTGCAAGGTCTCCATCTGCAGAGATATTAAAGACCCCACAAACCACTCTAGTTGTCCCTGCTTAGAGCAGGAGACTTGACTAGATGACCTGTATTATTCTATGATACAATGATAAGCAGCTTGTTCAGTTTTCTCTAGGTTATTTGTGTGAAGATGCTATAATAAGCTTTCCTGCATGTTTTGTGTGTTTGACTGATAATTAAGTTTGTGATATTAACTGTTGGACAAAAAATAAATTGCCTTTTTCTTTTCCAAAGGAAAGTTTTTCCATAAAGTCTCTAAAAGCAAACAGGAATATTTAATAGACAATTCATTAAATGTAAGTATTTTCTGCTTCAAAAAATGATTAATGAGACATAAATCCATATTGGAAAAATACTGGCTTTATATTTTAAACTTGGGATAAATCACGAAGGAAGCTGCCTTATAAAATGTAGTTCGATTGTGTGATATATTTTTAATGGTCTGTGATGTCAGTAGTAAAATATTGTACGTTAGAGGCCTTTTTTGACTCATAGCACAGTCAAAAAGATATGATGATCTCAACTATCATTGTATAAAATATTAACTTTTTAAATCTAAAATTGCAGCCCAAAACTGATGTTTCATGTAAAGACACAATGTCAAATATTGTTTTCATAAGTAAAAATGCATTATTCTGCCCAGAGGTTTTAGCTATCTGATTTTTTAAATCTGCAAATAATGACTTCACATGTTTATAGTAATTTTCCACTCCAGAGGAGTTAAAATATATTTTTCGGATAAAATCCATATTATTAGCTATTTTGTCACAGAGATCATACCCAGATGGGTCAAACCTGTATTCAGTATTTGCTGATGGGATTATCAAGAAATGTTTTATCATTATCTCACTGTCAGATCGACCTTTTCCATTTAGACAGTCATGCTGCAGATATTTCTAATTCTTTTCTCTAGGAAGTGCAGTTTGAGTCAGAGGATATGGTTTCCATGGTTGATTTACTACATCTAAGTTACCTTACTGTAAGATCCATTCTGTGGATTTAGATGACATTAGTTGGAATTAAAGACATCCTTTATCATGTTGTTTCTTATCTTAAAGGAATTTCTATCTCTCTATTGCAGATTGTGAGCTCATCATTGCACAGTAAATTTGAGCAGTGAGATAGTATTTGCGTTTTACTGCTAATCAAGTAACCTCCCTTGTTCTTGAAGCTGTCCTCCCACTCACGTTTTTGTGTACATAGAAGGACATTTGCAAGCATTTCCCCTTGTTCTGTTCCAGAATTGAGATCCTGTGAAATGCTGCCAGAAATTAAGCACTGTAACAATGACACCTGCTCTGAGTTGGATTAGATGACACATTGCCTGAATGCTGGCAGTAAGCAGCCACCTGCCTGCATTACTAACTCCACTGGAGCAGAACCTCTGGAAGTACTTTGCAAAGTAAAAACAAAGCTTTACTTCATCATCACATTTTATCATGAGATTTCACATAAAAATAATTTAAATTCTAATCACGTCCCTCTGTCTCCTTACATCAAGTTATTCTACATTTGACATGTCAATGTCCTCACGTCAAAATTGTTTTTATCGCCAGCTTCCTACTTTTTAGTTTGGGCTTTTTATTTTTTATTCTTATTTGCATCCTTACTGCTTTTGCCCTACAGTTTCTTGCAAGTCAAAGCCTTCTTAATATCCTAATTAAATGTGAACACTATATTCCTCCTTTCCACTAAACCCATGCTTTGATTGAAAGTGCAAGTGTGAAAGATATTGGCACTGTTATTCATTAGATTCCTCAGACACATGAATGTGGAGGCTAATGTTTGTGAGTATGTAATATTTTCCCTGAAACTGGACATATATTGACTATCTAAATAATTGCCCAGTGGTAATGTATGCACTTGAAAACTATTGGCAGCATATTCCTTCTGTTTTTCCAGTTCTATGGAATTAGCCTTTCCAGTTCTATGGAATTACCAAAATATGGTTTTGCAGAGGAAGAACAGTTTAATCAACTAAAATTTGCTGGGTTTCATTTTTCCATCTTATTCACTCCACATGGCAAATCAATCTCTGCTGTTAAGATGAGTAATTCTCAAAAACAGTGGAACCTGTAGTAGTTACTATTTACTCCTCTGCACTCAGACATCATGCAGAGCTAGATTACAGAGAGAATTGTTACTAGAGGAAGTATGTTGATTTTGTCTCTTCTTGTGTTTTTACCTGCATTATGGTCTTAGCAGAAATTAGCTATGTTTGCCAAAATTTAAAGAACTGTTTTAGTTCTGGCTTTTTAACTTGCCTTGTAGGATCTTGCTGAACCAGGTAACATTAATTCTGGTTGCTGAATCTGATTCAAAATCTTACTTATTTCATTTTACTTTTATGAGGAAGGCTGTGAGGACGGACCCAGTTTTGAGTCATTTTCTCTTAAATTATGATAGGGAAAACACCTTATGGGTAAATCTTGACCTTTTTTTCCCCCTATTGTTTTGCATACATAAATGAAAACTTGTCTATTAGCCTCAAAGCAAATAAACAATGTCACCATTCAATTGTAGACACTCTAGTTTTTTTCTTCTTCAAGGTTATATGCTGTGAATTGGTTTTCTCAACTTTCTTAACTTTTAGACTCAAGAAATGCATGTATCAAGGTGAGTACCTACCATTGCTTTTGTCTTAAAAAGACTTGAAAACATTATTAATAATGAACTAAAATTAGCTAGGAGGAGGAGAATGTTCAAGAGGGTATTTGACAAAAGATACTGATCTCTAGCCTTGATCTTAGAAGGCAGCCTGCAAATACAGCAAAATATGGGCTTTTCAAGAGACATGTCATTATAATGTCAATGTCATTATAATGTCAATGTCATTATAACTTTGCTTCTATTCAGACTATCAATGATAAGTTCAGAATGAACAGAGTCAGGTCAGTAGTGAAAAAATATATATATATATACATATATTTTTAAATCCTGCCATCAAAAGACATTAGAATGCTTGCAGGAGTACTTGGGGGTTTAGTAGCAGGACTTAAGCAGCAGTTAGCACCACTCTGTGCCTGCTTTAGAAGGAGAATGAGAGCCTGACTTTTACAAGTTTTCCTTGACCTGGTTGATAACTGTAACTCACCAAAGCAGGTGTTTCTGCTTTTGGAGTTACATAAATGGCCCCCACTTTAGTCTCTTCCACTCTTTATATAGTGAGGAGAAGATATTCTGGAGAAGAATATGAAGCTTTGTTTTTAAACATATTTGCAGTTGATTGGATTTCTTTAGGAAATACCAATGTCTTTATAAACTTAATGGTAAAACAGAAAGGTAGTCTTGCCAAAAGGGCAAGTCTATAATATGTGGACCTACAGTACAGCCTGTATTCTAGGACTGGCAGCAATGATACAGTACTAAAGTGGTTTGTCAGTGAAGCCAAAATGTATATTGACTATCTGTAACCTAGACTCCCGTGATCTGAATTCTACCATACAAACCTGTTTTGAAGATCATGGTTCAATTAAACTGAATACACCTTGCTACTGCTTCTCAATGAGAATCACAACTAAATACAGTTCTTGTAATAAATAAGGGTTTTTGTAAAGAAAAGTCTAGAAAGTGGTAGTTTTAAGCCAACGTTTCTCTAGGGGAGAGAGCAGTTTTTCCATAGAAAATATTCTTTTCTCCAGCCAGTTTCAGTCAGTGGGTTGCCCAGAAGCTGTGAAATCTCTGCCTGTGGAGATATTCAGTACTCAATGGGACAAGCCCCTGTCTGATCAGGCTGACCTAAGTTAGCCCTGCTTTAGCCACAGGCTTAGCCCAGATGATCCCTAGAGGTCCCTTCCACCCTAGATGCGTCTACAGTTGTCTGATTCTGGTAAGTCTCTTGTCACCCTGAGTTTACGCTGTTTTGAAGACCAGCAAGAATGTTGTTAATGACCAGAAGAAAATCTGGTCTGTTATGGATATTCCTCCTCACTAAATCAGTTCAAAGCAAGCAATTTATTTGAACATTGGTGGCCTGACAATTATTGCATGGTGATAACTATAGACACTGGCGCCACAGGTCAATGCCAAACATTTATTCCATTTCTGTGTTTGCTAAGTGTTTTATCTCGTTTGTTTGCCCCCTTGATTACTCTGTTTTTCTTTCTTCATCATCTGGACATCACTTTATAGCAGGTTGTTCATGTCAATAGTTGTCTTATTTAAGTTTCCAAGGAGAGTAATGTTACATTGATTTTTGTTTGCATGTTCCCATAATGTAAAATTGAGTTTACTTCTCCAAACCATTTAATGAGCCAACCTTTGAAAGTCAATTACAATAGAAGAATGCTCCTCTACTCTCAATGAAACATTTATAACATGAAGGATACTGTGTCTAAATACTAATCTAACCAAGAGAGTTTAGGAGATTCCATTCACTGAAGTATTTTTGTAACGAAGACAGTCTTCACGCTATCTTTTTTCCAGATATTTTGATTAGCTGTTTACTCCTTTGATTAAGCAAATGTGCCATTTCATTCAATTGGTTCTCCATCTAGATTTGTTATTCTCTTTCCAGTCTTGTTTTTCCCAGCCTTGCTTTTCTCAGCCTTGCTTAGTACTTTCCTTTATGAACACTTAACATGAGCAAACCCAAGAGAAATGGATTTTCATATTAATAATTTAGCATTATTATTTCTTTTTTTCTGAATATAACTGAACCTGCCAAATGTATTTTGATTAGATTTTCTGTTGGTTAGATCTTCTTCTGGCAAAGCTGATTGCCATTTTGAAAACATATTTATGTGCTAACACTGCAAGATATTGAGTAAAAATATTCTTTAAACGCCAATATTGTGACAACTATTTGGAAGTTTTTCGTGTTTCTGCATGAAAACATGCAACACATACCAAATTTAGATAGGGTTTGCTTATGAAACAGTATCTTCACAAGTCATGTTTGGCTGCCATATCTAGTATGCCTTAAACTACAATGTGCTGGAAAATACCTGTTAGCTTCCTGTTTAACAGCCGTCACTAAGTTTATAGGCTGTTTTTAATAAATTTCCTTCATTTCTCAGTTTTTATTGGTGTGTCGGTACTGTAGATTCTTTCTGAATATTGGGCTTCTTAGATGGTTCTTTTGCGTTTTGATGGATTTTGTTTTGTTTTGTTTTTTAATGCCAGCTGTTTATGACAAAATTGGCAATCCACTGCTGACTTAACCTCACCTTTGAGAGAGCAGTTTGCAGGAAATTTTTAGAGTAGAAGAATTTAGTTTTGGTTTTGTGGTATCTACTTGCTAAAGTAGATATTTTCTTCATGGGAAAATAAAAGCTAATTTGTGAAATGTACCTATAAAGAAAAACATCATTAAAGCCTGATTTAGAATCCATAAAAGTCAATGGAAAGAGTGCAAGTGAATTCATTTAGTCTCCGAGGCAAGTCTCCTGGGGGCATTTTGTTGCTGTTGTATCATTTAGTATTGAAATATTTTTCAGAAATTCATCAGCAAAGAAGGAGGATTTTTTTCTGCAGTTTTCAGCACCAGAAAGTCACTCATTCCTTTATATGCTAAATCGATTTTTTCATGCAGCCTAGTAATATTTTGAGTACAAATATTTCTCTCTGTCCATTATGTTTCCAATATTACATTTGTTTAAAAAATGTTAACTCTATAGTGATTGAGTTGAGGTTCTTTTTTTTTTTTTTTTGACATGTCAAAGAAAATCATGTATGACTATCATATATTGACTGTTGGAGCTTTCATTCCTATCATGTCACAAACTTGTAATAATGTTTTAGCTGCTCTAAGGACATGGACATGCTATAGCAATTTCAATAATTTCAGTATCTATCAGAATAGTGGAGGGAGAGCTTAAAAAGTATGAATGTCAGCCTCCCACCATATAGTCACAATAGTTTCCAGATAAACAATACTAGATTTAAGAACTCTTAGTAAGTTGTGTTAACCAAGAATTTATGTGAGCAACATTGAATATAATGCAATGTCTAAAAAACTAGGAAATCATCCCCAAAGCTAACAATTTTCTTGCCTGGTTTTCTGTCTAAGTGCACCTTTACCCATTTCTTGGAGTGCCATCCATTTGGTTGTCTAAAACTGTACTGTATGTAATTTTCAGTATTGTATGTACATTTCATTAATTTTCATTAGAATTTGAACATTTCATCTTCCAGTATTATCATGTGGCTCTCTGTGTTCTAACATCAGCTTCAGCCAACCCTGCTGTAGCTTTCTTGTAAAGCACTGTGTCTCCTTCTGAGTGCAAACAGAGCTAAATTTCCCCTCTTCTCCTCCTTACTGCACATCCTCTGGTCTTTGCCGGACAGGTTTCTGTTAGGTGACAGCCATTCTGAGGTGCATGCCCTACACAAAGTTCTCTTCATGCTATATACACTTAATTAACCCATAGAGGCACGTCAGTCTCCCCTCCATGTCCTCTTTTCCATGTAAAGGAAGCACAAATGCAGGCCAGAAGAGAGTCAGAGCATGGTTTTCAGGAAAGCAGAAGTAAAATGTGTTGACAAAATACTGATAGAACTGCACATTTGAGAAAGATTCAGGAATTGGGAAGGATGACACATCACATTGACCACTGACCATGATTTCTTTCTTTTTTTACTTGAAAAAGTAAGCCCTGGTGGCTGTTTTGTTTTTCTTTTGCAGTCATCTCTAACAAACAGTGACATCATCTTTGTGAAACTGCATGCCCCTTGGGAGGTCCTGGGCAAATATGCTGAACTAATGAATGTAAGAATGCCTTTCAGGTAGGTGTAGTTATATTTTGTCTCAACCTCCAAAGCCACACTATACTGTAAAGTTAATGCGATAATAACACCAAAATGCCCATGGAAAAGCTCTTCTGTAAGATACCACTCATCTTTAGAAAATATAAATGGGGTACCTTAGATACCACATTCATTGCTGTTTCTTGTTAAAGCCTACAATTTCAGTACAATACTGGTTTGAGATTAAGATGAGCTGTAGCAGTGCAGCTGTTTTCATGGGGTGTTCTGTCCTTAGGCCCTTTAACCCCTTCAATGCTGGAGCCCCCTGCATACTTGTGCGCTGCTGTTTTTTAAATGGACATTTCATTGAAATCAATGGGAGGTCAAGAAGATCCAGGTACGTAAGGCAGCACAGAAAGTGCATGTCTGTTTGACGTATCTGGTATGCACCTGTAAATCGCTTGTATAGTGTGTAATTAGTATCCCATAAATAAGTATAAATAAGTATCCCATCTAATAGAAAAACAATTTAAACTATAAATGGTTTTTTCAGTGGAGAAAATAGAGAACTTATATTAAATGCTACTGAATAACCAGACTAATTCCACATTGAGATTCAGATTATTTTTATAATTAATTTAATATTATTTGCATGTTGGGCTATGAAATTTTCTGTGTAAAATATTGTTTTAACTCTTCTGGTTATCAGAACTGTTAAAGTAGCATGAAGATTTCCACTGTAACTGACCAAACCCATGAAAAGAGAGGCCTTGATTCTTCTTTCAATTAGCAGGGTTTGTAATTAAAGCTCCATTGATTTTAATGGAATTACTCCTGAACAAGAAAAGGATGAGACCCAGAATATGCAACTAGCGAGCTGGTACCCTTGTAGGATTCCTTCTGTTTTTTTCTTACCTAAGAATGAAAAATGCCTCTGGTATGAGACAACCTGTAGGAGTATAGAATTCATATGGGAAAATGGATACATATGAATGACAAAATTGCAGGCTTATTTTGTATTTATTTTGTTTTCCCTTTCACAGCAAATCTTCAACTGTTCTTCCTTGTGATTTTAGTGCCAAAGAGAAAATTCTAAAAGCAATCGCGAGTCATTGCAGGATAGTAATATTCTTTTTAAAAGCCTTCTAGCCATAGAAACAATTGATTAGGCCAAAAGCATGCCTCTTTTGACTTCTGTGGCATTTCTTGAGATGGACACGCTCCAGCAGCAGAGTACAGTTTCATGATTTAGAAATACACCAGGAACTCTGATTTTAGTGACAGAGTAACGTGTTCTTTCCTGACCACTCAGCAGATAGCAAAGTAGGTGACGTACAGATTATATAGAAAGCTTTGAAAATACTAAGAGTTTCTTGACCTGCTTTAGGATCATGGCTTCATTCTTTCCACATCCACAGAGAGAGAATTATTGCAGCATTGTTAAGAGGAAATCATGGTGATTCAATAATGACTGCTGGGCAGGCTCTTTAGTTTTATTTGAACAGCAACAGTACTGTTTACCCTTTTAAAAAAATTTTACAAAATGTCCACAAGTCTAGATGGCGTGTTTCCAGATGCCTTTGTCTAAACCCTTGCTGATTGCTTATTGCTCCTGATATTTCAGGCTGGAATTGTGCAAGGTCCCTGCATCAGTGAATGAAATCCTTGTTGTTTCAAAGCAAGAGTGCCAAAACGGTGGATATCTCTGAATATTTGAAGCAAAATCAAGAAGTGGATGGCATCTTCAGAAACACTTAGCTTGGACCTGTCTCTGCTCCTACTGAGTAGAGCAAGATAAATAAAACTATCCAAAGAAGGCTGGCCAACATGAAATACTTTTGAAAATTTTACTTCATCCGCACAATATGCACTCAGATAGCAAAAATAATGTCAAAAAGTTCTGAAAATTAACCAGGAATGCTAACCAATTTTTTTCTGTAATTTATAAAGCATCAGTGCTGTCTTATTTAGAGGACTTGCTTCCAAGGAACTAACAGCATTCCTACACTATATCTAGTGTACACCAATATTCAGAACACGTGTGGTGTAACCCTTCATTTTCCAGAAGTGGTACAGTTCAGTATTACGCAGTGGAACCTGTCAGAATACACAGAAACCACCTTGATTTAGCAATGACCTTCAGTGGATGACAAAGTCAGTCTCTGGAGGAGGAAATCAGAGTTCAGGCAGGCACCCAAATCTTCCAGTAAGAAGTATCAGCCCCAAATCCACACTTAAGAGTCCTCAGAGTTTCTTAACTCTCATGAAGATGTGATCTCTGTGCTGAAGGCAATGTGTCAAACCCTGACAGCTGTGGTATTACAGGCATGTATGAAAAGAAAAAGAGCTGCCAGCAAGGGAGTGGGGTAGGAGGTGGACTCCCTGTCCTGGATCTACACGTGATGGTTAGGGGCTGCTCTGCACTGCAGGGCTGGTGAGAAAGCAGGCTGAGAGTGGGTTCAGCATGTGTCTGCTCGTGTCCCCTTGTCTGCTCACTTGCTCATCACATGCTCTCACATACAGCTTATGGCACTGACAACAGAAATCAGCTGTGCCTGTATGAGGGGCAAAGGGAGTGGCCGCACACTTGGTGGGGTGCTGAGCACATGTGCATTTGCTTGTGTAGCCTATATGCTGTTTCAAGGGATGTTATCCCAAGAGCAATCASTGATCCCGCTTGGTACTGCATGTGTTACAGCATATTGCAGCATAAGGTACAGCTTTCCTGGCTTTTCTAAGCGATTTTCCCTTGTGTTTCACCAAATGCAGCTTTAATAATTCACTAGTAGATGTCAGATAATTTATCCACATTTGCGTCAGTCCTATAGAATTCCTGCAACAGTATATGGACTTCTCTGAAATAGAAACATCTTTGGATCCCCATCTTTCACACATGACAAATAGCAGAAAAGGAGGAGACAATAGGAAAATGATGATCTTCTGGCAGTTCAAATGCCACCGCTGTCTGTGTGGCTTCCTGTGACAGTTCTGTTAATCTCTCTTTTAGTCTCTTCCTCCACCTCTTACAGGCTTCTGTCTTCAATCTCCTTTCCTTCCTTGCTAGTTCATACTGTAACTGACGATGGGTTTTCTTCTCGACTGGCTTCATTTTTGCTGTTCTTCCAGGAGAAAAATCTATTACCTGCATCGCCGATACAAGTTCATGAATAGGTGAGTACAATTCTTATGCCAGTCCAGTTTATGTTCATTTGGACCCAATAACCAAAATAATGGTTAAAGTCAAGCTGGAAGGAAAAGTTTATTAGTTGTGTTTGTAGGAAGGGTGAAGGGAGTGATTACACACTGCAACATCTGCAAAAAAAATTTAAAAAAAGAAGTTGCATTTTTAAGGCAGCCACAATGTGAAAGAAGCAGTTAATTTTATCAGTGATGTCTTTTTTAGTAGTAAGGAAATATTTTGCAATTGATGGAGTCTTTAAAGAAGTAGAAGTATGCTAGTGCAAACGCTGTATCTCTTTCTCTCCATATAGCTTGTTAGGGAGTTTCTTGGGGTTAGAGTACCACAGGTACAAGGGTTTTTTCATTTCCATGCACCTTGCTTACTTGTAATAGTGATGGTATTATTTATTTATTGCTTCCTCTGTGGGGATGCTTAGTACTTTTTTGGTAGATAGGAAAGCAATGAACCGAGCTTGAGAGATGTGTATTTTCCAAGAATCTTTGAAGTGCTTTCATTCAATTATTAAATAGCTTTAAGGTTATGCTTGATGCCCAGTTTATGTCTGACTCGATGTAATGAAACTCTTTCCCTGCTGCAGTTTGCACTTCCTTTTTGATACCTTGGAAAATTAAATGAAAATACCTCCAAAATGCCTAAAAATTATACAGCCTTGGCAAAAACCAGATCATATACATACATACATACATACATATAGATATATTTAATCATATATTTAATCATATATATACATAATACATATTTAATGCCACGGTACTGTTGATGCAGTTTTCAAAGGGGTCTAGCAGCTGATTTACTGATTTACTAAGGTCAGTGGAAATATTCCCAAGAACCTATAAGAGAGAAAAATTAAATTTGAAAAATCTGCATTTTGGAGTAAACAGTCATACCACTTTGCAGATAATGTCATTACATTTACATCCATGGGATGATCACTCTGCTGTATGACCATATTAAAAAGCATTCTGCATATTAAATTACGCGACAGTGTGCTGGAGACTTGACAGTACCAGCATTGCTATCAAATTATAGTATTTGCCTTTTCATATTAGTAAGCACCCAGTGAGCACTTTGTGGAGTTGAGACATTTTTCCTCTTTAGCACAGGTTGATAGATGCACACTAATCTTCTAAAACTTGTTGATGCTCCCCCCCTTTCCATTCCCACCTTACAATAGATACTATAGTGGCTGTTAACTTTGGAATTTGTCTTGACTTTCAAGAAGACATGGCTGCTTTGAATAAAGCAATAGATAGGAAGGAGTAGGTGAAGAACAGCTACTTAAAGCAGAAAAGCTATAACTGAATAGCCCCAGGGAGAAAAAGAAAACATATTCAGCTTTGTTTTCACTTACATGAAACTGAGATATACTTCAATAAAAGTATCTATTTCCTCTACTCCTAGTTCAGTGTAGATTACAAATACTTGAAGGCTTCATCCATTTTTTGGGGTAATACAAATATCATATTGACTTTTGGGAAAAATTTATTTTAGAGAGGAGTTTTGACACAAGAAAAAGCCCAAAGCATGTCTCTTGCAACTTGTCAACCTGACTTGAATTTTCTGTCTGAAAAATTCTAGTGATCTCAAAACTTCAAATAACAAAACTCCCCTAACGTACTTTAGAGGAAAGGAGGCATATCAGATACTTATACAGCACCTGCATCGTGGTTAAAAACTAAATGAATGCAATATCTAGCACTACAGTATACATAAGGTTCTATGAAAGCTGACCCACAGACAAAAATCAGTCTCAGTTCAAAACTTCTTGTAATTTTCCTAACTGTCTCTTTCCTTTGAAAAATTATTCCATTCCTACCCCACTTTACAGTGAGAAAACAGTTTCTTTGAAATTATTTGAGAAACCTTTTGTGTGAGTTAAACACAATAGGTGTCTTTAGAAAGAGGGTACTGAGTAAAGACTAGATTCGGAGAGCAAGGGCAGGATTGAAGTGGAAGAGTCTCTGCCTTTGAGACACTGTGTGCAGTAGCTACCTCTTCATCACTCCATGCACCCTATTGTTCCTGTGTAGGTCACACTGCTTTCCAAACACCATTCCCCTATTTAGCTGAGTATGTATGCTTCTCCATAAGGGAAAATGAGGCATGGATTAGTCTTGAAGAAGTGATAAAAAATAGTAGATTTTTAACACTGTGTGTCTGTGTTTGTTAGCACCAACACCACTCTTTCAGCTTTTTCCTTTTGAGAGATGCTCCTGTAGAGTACAAGGCCTGCACTTCTGACTAATGGCACAGTTGGAGTGAGCTGGAGGAAATTTAAAAATTTGATCATTTTTCTTTTCCAAGGAGATAACTAGGATGGTTGTTCTCCCTGCACAAGGCTGTACTGCATGTTCTGTGCTTTGCAGTAAGATTTTGCAACCTTCTCAGACCCGTTTTGCCAGCAGGTTCGCTGAGCATGCCAAGTAATCTGAGTCTTGGGAATGGCAAACCACTCAGATTCTGGATACACTCAGTGAGAAGCCAGCATGAATAATGCATTGCTGTTAAGTGGGGAAAGCACTCAGTCCCTTTGCGCTGTGCTTGTGTGGTGTGATAAACCTGCAGCAGGCAGTATCTCAAGTGTGCACATTGACTTGCAGCATGAATGGGAAAGGATTGCAGACTGACAAGGGTGTTAATAGCTTAGAGAATTCAAACGAGTTTAATTAACAAGAATGGAACAGGATATTTAGAAAAACCCTCTTCCTGATTCTTCCTCCCTTTTCCATACCCAGACACACTAAGCCTGTTGTATATACAGTAACACAGAGATTATGGAATTTACAGAGGAAAAAACGGGGGCCAAAAGACAGGGATTTCCTCTGTAGAGAACTTACTTTCTCTTGGCATTCCTATCAGTGGCTACACCGACTAGCTCGAGGTTGTCAGGTTGGATGCTGCAGCTGGAGAGTTACAATTGGTCAGGCCCTTTAGAGCCCTGAGATCTGACATCTCACCTGTACTCAGCACAGACACTTGCAAACTACATCCTCCTGTGCTCCAAACTGCTGGGTCAGTGCAAACACTGCCCATGGAGAGTTTATGATTAATTTAGTGTAAACCTTATATTACTTTTACATACATATTAGTTTTTCCAAACAGTCCTGATGATGAATTTGCACACACATGCAACATCCAACCCCCCCATCATGCTCTTCCAGACCGAAAATGCACAAATGGAACCAAAAGAGGTACAGCTGATTTAGTTAAAATTTTGAAATGTACCCATGTTTGGTACATTTGAGTATTAGCTTTCTTATGCAAGATAAACATACCTGATGGCAGAAGGTTTTCCTCCCTCAAGCTGGCCGTGCAGAGCTGTCAGCATCTGCTGGTCATAGAGTTATTGTGCTGGCTCTGTCAAAAGAAAAAAAAAAAACAACACAAAAACACTCCCCCCCACACACACATTTCCAGTCCTTGAGCTTCATTCAGAACTGAACTTTAAGTTCAAAGCAAGTCGATCCTTGCCCTTTAGCTCCACTTGTGGAAATGTTCATCCAGTGACTGAAGCGTTACTTATACTTCATAATCTGTAGTCTTTGATTTTTGCAGCCAGAGATCAATGATTAGGACTTGAAGTTGTTAGGAACTCCTGAGAGAGCAGGGCTCATTGTGCTAGACTTATCTCAGCTTTCTTAGGTGTTTTTCACTATAACATTCTAGTGTGGATTTGAATTTGGTTTAGATTGCCTTCTCCAACCAGCTCTGATTCTCCTTCATTTCACTGTGTATCTTTGCATGAATGCACTTGTAGTTAAATCTGCCCTGTCTCCAGCTCAATCATTTGTTTGCTTTTACCTTCCAAATGTAAGAATCTGCATAGCAGTCACCTGTTAGGCTATACACCCAGTGTTCTGGTTTCATGGAGGTTGTAGTATTGCAAGAAACTAGAATTGAACAAAATGAACAAAATAGCCTATTTTTTAATAACATCAATTTTAAGGTAAGAATCTGTACAAGGAGTAGTAATGGGATGTAACTTCCTGGGGTTTAGCTGCCAAAAATCTCTGCCACAGTCTCCACTGTTCCAGTGTTTAGATGTCTGAAATCTAATGTCAATAAAGCCTGAAACTTAAACTAACGGAAAATCTGAGAAATAAAGGTTTAGAGATACGCCAAGTGTTCACTGGGTTTAACAAGATTTATAGCAGCATGTACCATCAGCGTCGCCTTTCTGTTGGGACAAAATAAGATGCTTTTCTGCTGAAAGCTGGTTATTAATAATCAAGGTCAGCGTGTATAATTTGGTCTGCCTCAAAAAAAGTCAAAAGACGTTGCACCATTCTAGTTGTAAATATTAAGTGGCCTGGTTTGACAACATGTGCTTCATAATGTAGTGAAAAAATCTGTTATCTCAAATGCTTATACTTATCATGTGCTGCAGGATCGAGAAACAGATAAGCAGGTTCCGAGGATGGTTACCCAGAAAGCCAATGAAACTGGACAAGGAAACACTGCCAGATCTGGAGGAGAATGACTGCTATACTGCTCCATTCAGCCAGCAAAGGATCCATCAGTGAGTATTCTATTATATTTCAATGGCAAGATGAAAATTTTGCTTCTGGATTCACCTTGGAAAAAATAAATTTCTTAGTTCATGTCTTAAGGACTAGTGCCTTCATGTTAGTTCTTTTTCACAAAAAGGGAGAGAGAGAGAGTCCACAATTCTATTAATTAAAGGTCCAGCTCAAAGCTAAAGGAAATCAATGGGAAAGTTCCTTTTAACTCACTGGAATTTCAGTTACATCCCTAAAGTATTCAAATGGCTATTTTCTCTCAGGTCAGAATTGCAGTTGTTAATTTTCACTTAAAGATGTGATTAAAACTTCTTTTCTCAGCATTTCTGTGTCTTTAGCATAATCAAAATTAGTCCTTCAGCACTGATGTTTGAAATACTGATACTCACTTTTCATTCCTAGTTACAACTGTAGAACAAACAGAACTCTAAAGAAAACAGACAATGTCATTTTGATTACATTTCTCTTTCATTTTTATGGAAGCAAAACTGCTTGCAAAATGGCAGCATTTAGACCTATCAGTGACACTTTTCCAAGCAGACCAATGGCACACTAGTGAAAAATGTCACTAGTGTCTGCTTTTTGTCAGATCCTATGTACAGATTTTGAGTTTTAAGTTTATAGTAAAAGCCATAAAATTTTCTTGCAAATCTAGAATCCTATGTGAGAGGAAGAGATGAGTGGGAAGTACACGCAACTGTTCTTTAAGAAATACCCACAGGAGTATAAATAAATACTGAAATACATAATCAGTCTTTTAATTACACTAACAAGACTTTTTCTGGCTATTGTACAAGTATTTCTGGAGAGCAAGATATGCACTTTTGCCAGTTGAAAACATTTAGGATTTCTGTGTTGTCATAAATCACTGTTTATCCAAGACATGCTGAGCAATTGCTTAATGACCATGAAGTAAATCACTCAGAGTTACAACCATCTTGGAAGCATAGAACTCCATATCCTGAATTTTCAGATAAGACTTCCATGGCCTCACAGTAGATTTTGCCACATACCATACTTGAAGGTTGCAAAATTCTTCCTTTTTTCCTGGTTTTATGTGTTCTTCATTTTCTAAAATATTACTCCTTAAATATTCATATGAACTCGTCTATGTTTGATATTTGTCCAGTATTACTATTTAGGTCTAGAATTCCTTATTTATTTATTTCTTCATAGCTTCAGATATCTTTCACGTCTTCAAAGAACAGGCAGTTTGTCTTTTGTGATCTAGCCGCAGTTTCTGCATATGACTGACAATACTTACAATTTGGTGTGTGGAAGGAAAATAGTTAAGATTAAAACCTGACCAGACCTTATTTCAATAGGAATTAATGTGTTTAAAATATTGATGTACAATGAGAGTGTGCAATTTTAGTAGATCATATCAGTAGTCTTTTTCTTTCTTGCATTTTTCTTTCCATTCAGAAGGAAAAAGGCCAGATGTGAAGAAAGGTTAGCTTTCCAAAAAAAAATTAAGTTTAAGTGTCCTCCCTCCAAAACAGGCAGAGAAGAAAATGCAAGAATGACATTTGCGAGATGTGCCTATAACTTTTGCAGTGCGGCTTCAGGTTTTCTTTTAAAGGGATTATGATATGCCTTATAGGGTATATCACAAAACTGCCAGTAAAAGAGAAGACCAAAATTTATCTTATTTCTTAAGTAATAGGAAATCTCTTTTAGGAGGAAAGAAGTTTTGCCCAGCAATTTATTTTTTTTTTTTAAGTGTGTGGAATATAAAATGATAATTTTCAAGCTAGACTTCTGAGTAGTGTCTCTTTTCTGCAGCCACAGCTTGGAAATGGCCTTATTTATACCAAAGCATTTCTTTGAAAAATTATCAGTTACAAGAATGCACAATATGTGAAAAATGTTTTCCATCAGACACACTTAGTTGTTTTTCTGTGTAGTGAGCTGCTAGTCACTTGGGAATAGTAACAGCAGCAATTAGCTGCAATTTCTTAGATAGCTGTAAACGAGCTAGGAAAATACGTTAATTGCTGTTTAGAGGTTTCAAACTATATTAGGAGTTATTTTGCCCTTTGTTTTTTTCTTTCAAAGGCAATAAACTCACTGATTAAATATTAATCTAATATATAATTGAATAACCACTTAAAATAAATATTTATTACTTTGTGAAAATCAGATTAAAAATTTACACAGTTAGGGGGACTAGGATAGTAACTTGATTAATTAAGCAAAAATGGCCCTGCATACCAGAGGTTAATGGAGTGATTCTCATTTGCACTATGTCCCCTTGTGGTACATCAGTCTTGTATTTTTTCCAGATTTCCAAGATATGTGTCTGTCAGGCTGGAGCTACTTTTCAAGCTTTTTCTCATGTTCAAATTGGTCTTAACAAACCCCATCTCTACTAAGACAATCTGTGCCCATGTTCCCCTGAGCTGCCTCACCCCAAAATCATGGATAGATCAGGGAGCAGCTGCAACTGGAGACAAGGCAAAGGGCTGCATGGACACTTGCTTGCTTTGAACCAGGAGGGTCATTCTGGTGTTTAAATACATGTACAGTGTAATAACTATACATTTGTAAATGGCTTTTTATAAACGGGGAATCACAGTTCTGTAAATCCTGCTCTCAAACAAATCTTTGTCCTACCAAACTTGGACATGGCCTGCAATGGGTTTTTTTAATTCTCTCTGATTCTGGAAGTTTTACTTGCCCGACAAATAGAATGAAGCAGGGCATCCCTGAAAAACACATAAGCCTCCTTCTATCACAGGTGACTATTTCTGAGTGAACCAATTTATAAGAAGTGATCTGAGGGGAAGACTGATCTGGGTGGAAGGGCAGATGAAGGTGGAGGAGAAATTCAGCACTTCCATGACTTTCTATTTTACTTTGGCAGTTTTGAGACTGTGATGTGCCAAATTGGAAATAGAGAGAGCCACTACAATATTCTTCATCCCAAAGTGACCCTGTTTTAGACATATGACATGAAAAACTCCTGTTAACCATTAATAAAAATTTCCTTTTAGATAAACAATAAAGTCAGCTGCAGCCTTAAAAGTCAAGGAAAATGAAAATTAGCAAGTACTAATAATATACCCATTTTCAAACAAATAAAATAGAGAAATGTGCGGTAATATTCTCAATGGAATACTGCAGGTTCACCTTGTTGCTGCTACTACAGCTGATAATTTACTTTCTCTAKGTTAAATTAGCTAAAAACCTGCTATTACCTCAGCCAACAGCAGGTATCTACCTTCAGTGGTTTACCTGGGAGTACAGAAGTTAGGGCATTTTTCCCGTGCTAAAGAATACACTACTCATCTAGTGATTGCTACTTTGAACAACATCTGTGCTCTTAGTTTGTACTGCTTCCAGCAGTAGGCACTGGCTTGGAATGTACTTTTAGGTATGGTGAGTATCAGACATCAAATGTTTCAGTGTCTGTGGATCCCATGGAGGAAAGACGCACATGGATCCGTGCATGCATACATCCTCCCTTCGTGGAGGATGTGAGCTTTGTGTGAGCTTTGTGACCAGACCACAGGCGTTCGGCTCTCAGCTTATAGATCTCACCAGTACAGCAGAAAACAGTTTTTGCTTCCCCAAAATACATAAAGTAAAATAAAGCAAGAAAAGTAAACTCACTTTTTTTCCAAATGTGTTTTCAAAGATCCAAGAGCTAAATTTACCCTTTAAGAGTCTGTACAACCTGCAAAATTACCAAAGAGAATATATGAACAGGAATTCATTGGTAATTTGTTCTTGGTTGAATTTGCATTAATTTGAGGCCTTTCTTTAGACAACAGTTAACTTTGCTCTGCTTTGCTGTCCACTGAAATATAGTTTGAAATTTCCAGTTCAGAGTTTAGTCAAGAAGGCTGCAAATATAGTTTCAAAGCAATTAACCTTCACTGACTCTTCATGTCTCTTGATGCTTGAATGTAAGAGCAATATTTCCAGAATGACATTTTTAAAAGGAACTTTAATTAAGGATCAACTCTGGAACCTTTCCTTCCAGAACTACTCTCAGTATCTTCATTGGGATTTTCCTTTTGAGTAAGGACAGCTCACACAAACAAGTCTTACAGGACCAGGCTAATGATTATAGCTGTTGTGGAACAAATAACTGGCTTTATCTACCTATACATTAACTTCAGAAGTAATAAAAATTACAGTGTACTAATCCTCACTTATTTTTTGTCTTACAAGTGAGGTGACAAAGTGATCAAAACCTTCAGTGAAGGGTCTCATAAATAAAGCCCAAGCCCTTACTGAGCCAGAAAACAAGCTGTCTTGCTCTTATGAATATTCAAATCCTTGTGCATATTCAAAATCTAACAAGGGCAGCAGAAACAGAACAGCTGAGGAAACTCTTCCATCTAAAAGCAACAAGGGTTAAAAAACTCACCAGAAAGCCTCTGCGTTATGCAGTTTATAGCTCAGTAATGTCTGATAAATGTTTATGTGTACCTAGTTTGAAAACGTCTTTAGCTCTGGCCTGTGTGAACTGAAATTTGAAGTGTGAGATTCTTCATAGACTGAGAAAATCTTTCTTCTCTGAATTCTTCATTGGATGCTGTAGAACATGGAATAGCCTTGATGGTTATTCTGTGAATATGGATTTTCCACACACATTCAGAAATAAGACAAACTGAAGCACAAAGATTTTGGGGGAAGAAATGTCCATAAAGCATGAGAGGAAGGGGTGGTGGTTGAAAGCATAAGTCCTGCACTGAGCTGCCTTATTCTCACCTGACAAGTACAACTCCTGTGATTTTTGAGAGAAATTGAAACCTCCCTGGCACTGTCCTAATTTATGTCAACCTCTAACTGGGATGTTGCAGCACACAGATGAAACTACTTGAGATATTCTCAACCTTTCAATGCCTTCCACTCGTGTCTGCCTCTTTTGTTTCCTGCGCCAGAGGTCCCTGCCCCCTTGATGATGCTTGGTGATGCTGCTCTTTCTGGGTCTACTCTACAGAAAATTTCATAGAAAAAAAAATGAGTATTTGAGTTAAGCAAATGAAAAAAAACTATGATTTTTATATTCAAAAATAAATGAGGATTATTTTTTAACCTTTACCACATGCAATTCTGTGCCAAAATAATGATATTGTTAGGAATGGTCCAGGACGTCCAGAGGACTCATTTTGGCACTCCTTTTTCATATTTGCTGAACTCTAGCATCTCTTCTTCACCCATGTCTTCAGGAATAACTTTGGAAAACACTAAAGGACATGGGTTTGGCCCACTCTGGTCATGGTGAGTTCTTCCTCTCCTCTCCCCCTCCTGCCCTCAGATGCCTTTTACTGGCACAAGACTGGGCAGGGCAGAACCTCTACAGCTCATATTCTCATGTGTGTTTTAGGACTGCTTCAGCTAGTTCTGGAATAGGCAGAGTTCTTCATGGCAGTTACTATACTGAGGTGTTTGCATCTGCTTCGCAGACACATCTGCTTATTTCTTCTTGGCCATGTGAGATCAAAAGCTATAATAACACAATTGCTAAATTTGCAAATGAATGCAAATTACTAAAGTGGTTTTTTGTTTTCTTGGAGGCTTTTTAGAATTTGAGTAATCTTTGATTTTTTCCCTTTTGCATTCATGACTCATGAAAATAGAAATACAAATAAAACTATTATACAAGTTCTCCAGAAAAGATGTTGAAATGGGTACTCTAGTTGCAGTATAAGATAGCTGTGATAACAGATGGGCAAAATAACCTTGTATTACAAGGAAAATAGATTGAGGTGTTATCTGGTTCCATGTTGCAAGCTTCCCAGATAAGGTGATTCAATTCTCAGTTGAATCCTACAAGAACTCATTGCTAAGTCAGAATGAAAATTGCTGTGCTGTTTTGATATCTGTGAAGTTATCTTCACAGTTCTTTAACGTTCAATGCTGCCTGGGATGTGAGATCTTGGACAGTTGCTCAGTAAAAGAAAATGAAACAAAGAGCAAAAATCTCTAGTTGTTCATTTCTGGTTTTCTACGGTCTTTTAATTTGTTTCTGCTGCTACTAAAACAGTCTAACACACAGTTCCAGCTTCAGCTGAAAACAACACTATTCTACTCACTTCAGAGTTTAGGTTGGGGGTTTTTGTGTATCATTTCCATCAGCATTAAGACTTACATGGTGACAGTAAGTCTTTTTTGTTAAAATGCTTGTAATACTTATTATTTTACATACTGGTTACTTTCAACTAAATTTGACAGAGATGTAGCTGTAAAGATACATCTTTTTGTCTACATATCTTTCTGTATCTGAAAGATAAGCTCAGTCTTACATACTTTTTGAGTAACAGCAGCTTCAAATGGAATAGTGGCCCAAAACTGTTCCTTTACAGAAAAGGCAGTGGCCAGTGGAGACCAACTGTATTTGCGGTTTAATACCAGCCCATCGGTAAATCAGCGTGCACGTGGTGGTCAGCCAATCTGCATAAATCAAAGTACTTTTGGTAGGTACTCTGGGGCATGTCTAGGACTTTGGGAATAGTAGGGACACAGGAGGAAGCCAGAAGTACTGAGTACAGTACTGAGTATATTGTAGACACAGAAATGGCCTGTGAGTATCTGGGGTGGAGTGGGAAAGGAGACAAGAGATAATTTTAAAAAAATCCCAAAGCAAAGGTGTGTAAGACAGGTTGCTCCGAGAGCACCAGAACTAATGAAACCTGGTTTTCTGGAGATTACTATCTGCCTTTGAAATGGAACATAAGGAACTTACACATTGTATTGTACTGAAAATTCAGCAGAGAATTTTGATGATAAAGAGGGAGCATATGAAGTTCTCAAAGTGAAGTTGGACTTCTTGCCTGTTTTTCAAAATGACTGTGGAGCCATACATTATTTCCCATGGGTGAAGATTCATTCTGAAAAAGCAAATTTTCATTTGGGTAAAATTACCTGAGAGGAAAACTGAGCAGTAAATCTCATGTTGTGCAAAAGAGAAGGTGACGTGAATCCATGCCAAGCTCCTTAAGATGATCTCTTTTGAGGTCATATTTGTCTAGTGTGTCATCCTACAGACTCATCGCTGGATGACTTCTCTGTGACCTTAACATTTTATTTATCAATGGATTCAATTCTGCAGCTCTTCAACAACACAGATGAGAAAAACAATATTGCCTCCTATCCACAGGGTTTGTTGGGTTTTTTTTTATTTTTCTGGACTCACCACAAGTCTGTCTAAACTATTGAACATGCATTCATACTTAACTGGATAAATAGCTTCTGAAGGCTAATTTTCTACTCTGTTTTAGCTTCCAGGACCAAATATAGCAGTATATAATACTTTCCATTTCTAACAGTATATTCAGTAATAGTTGCCAGTAAGAGTGGTTTACCAAGTAGATGTTCCCATCTGACTCTTAACGGCAAAGCATAATAAAAAAAGCCTGGAATAGAAAGGGAATATGAATATGAATTTCTACAGCGAATGTTTGTGCAAGAATTTTGTAGTTTTCAGTGAATTATCTAAAGGTGCTTATCATAATGAATATTTAAATATATTTGATCTTTCTCCAGACTTCTCCACGTAAGTCTTCATTAAAGAATGAATACAGCTACTGACAGCATCTCATCTGGTGAATCATCTCATTTGAGTTTCTTAATTCTTCTTGCACTTGCTCACATACTGTAGATTTTTAAAGTGCTGTAGGAAGTAATGGAACTAAATATTTGCCTTAAATGTGCTATTATGTATTTCTGAGATACCCTTGGTTTTATTTTCATGTAGCTTCATAATCCACAACAAAGATACTTTCTTCAATAATGCTACAAGAAGTAGAATTGTACACCATATCTTACAAAGAGTGAAATATGAAGAAGGGAAAAACAAAATTGGTAAGTACTGACCAGTGTGCTTTTAAATGTGTGTTTAAAAGAAGAGAGGAGAAGACTGCCTGGGCTCATAACAGACTTTTGCTTCCTTTTCAATCACTTCAGTTTTGACTGTTTACATCTCACCCCCTGCTGTTGTAGGGGCTTTGCCTAGAAGGTGTGATTATTTTCCTGTAATATCAGACAGCTTTCACAGGCATGTGTCACCACACGGGATTTATCACCTCTGCAGGAAAACTTCTACACTTTCATAAAAATGTGCTTATAAGGACAGCAAGATTTGTGCTGCTGCACATCTCAGCATATAGGGCTTCTCCCTGGATACCTGTCCATCTCTAAAGGATATGGAAGGTCCTTTATCTCTGTTGTTGCTTTAAGTCAAAAGGGAGTTCACTGTTGATGTCCTCACTGCAAAAAATGCCATGCATAACTGTGGCTTCTAACTTTCAATTAGTGAGTGGACATTTGGAGTGGCACATACACAAGTCCAGGAGAGCAGGCAGTGGCAGAGGAGGGATAGAATATAAAACGGTGGCCACCTTCTGTTTAGTGATACATACTGTTTAGTGATACGTACTGCTTGAGTATTGTGTAGAGTCTGTGGCATCACAAATCTAGAGGATCTCTCCATAAAACTCTGCCGTCTATTTCATTTCCCTGCTGTTTAAACCTCACCTTACCTGAAGATGAAGAGAAATATCCCAGAACCTCACTTTTCCTTTCTCAGCTCCTGGGATGGGATCAACCACAGCTCTAAGCAGAGCAGACATTGCATCTAGCACACATACTCGCCTACCTCAAGATCCCGATCTCCCTCACGTATCAACTTATGCTGTACTTATAAAGAACACGACCTTGCATTGATCACTAGGCAGAGCAAAATCCAGCTGGGCTGTACAGGTTTTGCTTTTCTGCCAGAGACATTGGAAGAAAGCATGTTCTGCCAAGCAGAAACTGATGCTACCACTGAAAGTGTTATTCATATTGACTTAATACTTCTCATTGCTGTGTTCTTGCTGCTGTCTGTCCCCTGTGAATTAGGAAAGAAATCAAGACTAGGCATCTTGTCAATAGAATTCAAATCTTGGTCAATAGGATTCAAATGCCTTCAGTCTGTTATTGTGGGCATTTTGTTTTGCATTGCCTGGTAGCTGTTCAATCCTATTTTGGTGACTTTCAAAGTGAAAAGTACCCACATCTCAGCAAACATTATTATTTCTTGAGGCTCTCATTAAAGAGGGACAAGGCCTGAGTCAGTGGGGTGTACAATTAGATTTTTGTGCCACATAGAAATTATTTTGGTTCATGTTCCTGTTTATTTTCTGGTCTTGTACTGCTGCAGCCTGTCTTGTTCCTTTCCGTCTGTTTGTCCATCAACTTTCACAAAACATAAACTGAATATATTTTAGAAAGTTGTTATCATATGGAAATTAAGAGTTTCTGTTGCTTTAGTGGCCTGCTGTTGCGGATAGGTAAAACCTTGCAAAATGAAGGCCTTGTTACCCTTGTAAAATCATGGTTCCCTTTTGTTACTTTGGCTAAGTAAAAAGGCCTCTGGGAACCAGTTCAGCTAACTTAGAAGTAGAGAAAACAAGTTACATAACTTTCGCATGATCACCTCGTGGCTTATGGTGACTGGTTGAATTACTGCTTGTTGTGTTTCAATGGTATGTATTCTGATAAGGAACWAACTGCTTAAAAAGCCTTGGTTTTTGTAATAAAGCTCTCTCCTTCGCACCTGCCTGGGAACTCTGTATCACTCCATCGACACAGCCTGCATTTCAAAAATATCTAGATCTTCCTTGAAGTTTTTAGCTCCCAAGATATGCAGCCTTTCATGTAAATAGCTTTCTTAGACCATATGTTATAAGGTCAAGCTTTAAACCTGGTGTGAGGTCTCCAGTATCACAGAATTTACACTAAAGATGGATTTGGCAAATTAATCTTTAAACCTCTAGCATAATAAATGATAGATTCTGATTAATATTTGAACAAGTCTTTCTTTGTATTATATCTTAGCTATCTAAATCCATAAAAGATTAATTTTTCTACATATATCTTGTACTGTCAATGGATTTCAATCTTCACTTAGCCAGTTTATTATGAAAATGTGTTTTCCTTTTTACTTAGCAGTTTTTCTGCTCCTATTGTTAAATAATTGAATACTTTTGATTCTTAGGTCTGAATCGATTGCTCAGTAATGGCTCCTATGAAGCTGCATTTCCTCTTCATGAGGTATTTTTCTCAGTTTTTTTTTCTTTTTTAATAGATATTTCCCACAAAATGAATTCTTAATTGAATAATCATTTATCCTCAATCTTATTAATGTCTGCCTCTGACATCCTTCCATTTAGCAATGTTTTTTTCC
This sequence comes from Amblyornis subalaris, assembly GCA_018881555.1. Taxonomy (NCBI): domain Eukaryota; kingdom Metazoa; phylum Chordata; class Aves; order Passeriformes; family Ptilonorhynchidae; genus Amblyornis; species Amblyornis subalaris. The sequence continues at coordinate 11,048,142 of JACAXG010000009.1, read as the reverse complement.
TTGGGGAAAAATTAGGGGTATTTTCTTGCAAAGAGAGATGGGTAGAGAGAGTTGTTCTGGACCTATCCTATAAAAAGTATTTCAGTTGATAAATCAGTATGTTTTCAGAGGGGAAGAACCACCACAATTTGTTTTTTTTCTTTGAGATTCTCCAAAGAATTTCTTTGAGTTTATAGCATTTGACTTGAATATAATTTATTATAAATTTCTTAGGAAGAATAATCTCAAATCTTAGTGACATCAGTTGATTTTTTTTTTAATGTCATATTTAGCTTTTGGAGCATTGGTGTGCAGTTTGCATAAATTGTGTTATCCATACTGCTAGTAAGAGATATTTCTTCAATATTTTTTTTTGCTGCTGTTATTCATTAATGTCCAGATTTGTATTTTAGGGAAGTTACAGAAGTAAGAATTCGATTAGAACCCATGGGGCAGAAAACCACAGACACCTGCTCTATGAGTGCTGGGCTTCCTGGGGAGTGTGGTATAAATACCAGCCACTGGATCTCGTAAGGTAAGACTTACCGGCTTTTACTTTGTCACATTATAGATGCTTTGAGCATAGGTTATCTCACTTCTTACAAAACCATGAAAAGCTCAGTTGATTCATGTGGTTTTTGAAAACTGATCCTGAGGTCATGGGGAACCATTTAGTTCATGGTGCCACTACATCCAAAGAAATATTTATAGAGGAGTTTGTAGGAGGGCCTGAAAGTGAACGAACTTTCCTTCTAGAGTTTCCTGACACCATAATTTGTAATAAAGTGTTTGCAGAATATTTAAGAGAGAAATAAAGGAAGAGAGAAATCTGTGTAGGCTGGATATGCTTGATTACACATCTGTCTGCCGGAGGAGTTCTTTCTCCTCAGAGCATGGCTTTGGTGAAAAACAGGCTCTCACTGACTGGATCTTCTTTTTCCAAAAAAGCACCACAGAATGAGCCCTGAATGAAGTTTTATGAGGCTTACAAATGGCACAGAGCAGAACTTACAGTCGCCGAGTGTGCTACTGTGCTCAGAAACACTAGTGGTGGAAGTCTCCTCTGTACCACTGCCCTTCAACTCAGACCAGCTACATCACCACTGTCTGGATTTTTATTCATCTTGGAAGTAGTCTGCAAAGAAAAAACACTGAGAAAGCTAAGATGTGATTCCAAGTTCTTATAGTCTTTCAAAATAATGTTTTCAAATAGGCTTGCATAGACTAATAGTGGATTACATATTTTTTGTGCACATAGAGAGAGACAGAGCCTTTACTGATCCTGTCGGCAGAACTATTACTGGACACTAATGTGGTTTTTCTATTTGAAGAGAGGAATATGGAGCTACAGGCGCCTATTAATAAAGTCTTCAGATGTATCAGGAGCACTGAAGATACCCTGGCCAGGAAGGGTCACCCACAACATGCGATTGGTCCAGTATATTAATTTCCTCTTCCATAAATCCTGTAATTAATAGAAAACTTTGCTTTTATTTGTTCTCAAGATTGCTTTCAGATGAAAGATTTGTAGAGGGTGGCCCTGGAGACAGACAGTGTTACTGATTAAGGCTGTATAAAACCTATCCATTTCATAAAACAGAAAGTGTTTCATTTCAATGGATAAGAAATTCACCGAGAAATACAATAAAAAGTTTTACTCAGTCATGTAATTTTTCAGATGCCTTACAAAATAATTTATTAGATCTCACAATTTAATCCCAAAAGCTTTTTATTTCTTTTTGAATACACTGGATAGAAATATGGAATTTTTGTCAAATTACACATTAGAAATTGCTGATTTATGGAGGAGCCAACAGTTCTACCGAAGGGGTTTTTTACTTTCAATTCCCCAGTACCCAGTAAGATACTAATATCACAGTATAAACAACTTACCTCTACAGAGTTTTTTAATCATTTCTCCATGGTGGTCAAAGCTACTGTTCTCCATCACTTCTTGTTGGTGAAAGTGCTGTTGAGGCAATATATGTTTTTTGGTTTAATTTGATGATCAGGCAACTGAAAGGGTTTTTTAAGTAGGAGAATAAATGGTAACAGAATGAGCGAAGTTAGAGACATAATTAGTCTGAGCCTTGATAGCAGCCTTCTTGAGTAGCTTGGGTTTAAAGTTTAAGATTTTTTAAGAAGCTTTATTTTTTCATCAGACAGATTTTTCAAAATTAATTTTACCAAAATGAAAAAAAGGCAATCGAAATGGACCCCCTAGCTGAGGTCATGAGTGCCCTGGGGTTGTTCAGAGGAGGTGTTTACCCGAAGAGGAAAGGGGCAGGGGAAGTTGCGAGATTCCCTGAGCATTGACAGCAGACTGAGTCACAAACCATCAAACTCAGTAGGGTCCAAAGCTGCAGCCCCAGCCCAGCCTGCCTGGAGCACATCCACAGCTGTGATGAATTCACTGAAGGAGGAGTGACAGAAAAGAAAAGGGAATGCCTTTTTTCTTCTCACTTCACAGATGCTGGATTACTCACGTTTCCTGCCGAATTTTCAGAGGATTCGAAGATTTGGGAGGAGCTAAGGAAATGTGACTAATCCAGTGTCTGTGAATGAATGCCACTCTCAACAGTTCACGTGTCTATTGAGCTGGAGACTTTTCCTTGAAAAACTGATAACACCAGCAAGACCTGTTGCTCATTCACTTGGAAATGTCTCAGGAGGCATACTGTAAACAGAAGCTTTTTTTTAGTGCCAGTTCTACAGCAGGAGTAACTTTTTTTTTCTCATAACAACAGTTATGAGGGGTTGTGCTTGTAGGGTGTATGTTGTCATCTGTACAAAAGCAGTGGATGGATGTGGATTCTTCCACAAACATCTGGCCAGAATTTATGCTGTTAGTTGACCTGATGCTTTAGAAAGGCTAAGAAGTAAATTAGATGTAGATAGTATAATTATATCATTAATAGATGTGATATTTCTACATTAAAGTCAAGCTGCACAATGCTAAGTGAAATTTTTCATACTTCCGTGCTGTTTTATTTTTTCCTTAGCTGTTAAAATGAGGTTTCCATCTCCTCTGCTGCCAATTTGGTGCCTCCCCTATTTCATTTAATCTCATCAGCTGGCTGTTATGGAGATACTAGTAACTAAAAATAAATGAGAAACAGTCAATTGAGGGAAATCACATGATTTTTCTTCCACTCTGCTTTGAAACATGTGGCAGTATGAAGGCACAGACTTGGCATAATTTACAAAGCCACTCCTATTAATCAACCGATGTGGTACCATGATTTTAATTATACTTCTCTTGGAATTTAGTGTCCATAGTTACTTTAGAAGAATAACTAAAGACCCTTAGATAATAATTGGAAAGAAACAGGCCTTATTATATTTATGTGCTCTAGGAGCATGTAAATCAATGGAAACAGATGCAGTGATTCCTCGGGACTTTGGATGACGTCCTTCGCGCTTCTGTGCATAGCTGCTTTCCTCTAGATTTTGCACAAATTTCTCCTGCTCCTGCAAAGCAGCTCCTGCTGCTGCTTGTGCATGTAATTCTCAGAACAAAAAGGGAGGGAGAAAACTATATTTTTAAAGTGATTGTAAAGCTATGTAAATAAAGCTGGAAGCAAAAACTAATGTCTGAGTAACTTGCATTTTGCTACATGTTTCCATTAAATGTCTTGACTGCAAACTGACCGCTCCCTTTCAATGTCCTGTCAAACCTTCCTCCCCACCCCATTGCTTCTGACATGAGAACTTCATATGTCCAAAACACCTGCTGGAAAGCTCTAGTTTCTGGATGTAGAAAGTTCTGTACAGGATTTCATTCTTACCTGCAAAAGGGTTAATGAAAATAGATGGGTTCCTGGGCTTGAGCCCAAATCTGTCTATATTCTAGATCCGTGACTTCCTTCTAGGCATGCTGAAAGCAAAAGATTCTATAATGAGGATTATTAAGCACAGGACAATCCAATATCACTATTCGTAGGTCTGAAATTAGACTTTGTAGCTTAATACTTTTCAAAAATGTGCCTTATTGATAAATACTGAGATTGAAATCTTGGCCCAATTAAGTCATAATTCTACCATTGGAATGGGTTGAGGGTATATACAGTTCACCATTAAGGTAGCTGGTGTTGAAGGGCTAGTATACAGGCTAGCTTACAATTAAGAAGCTGAAATTATGTTTTTATGATTATTTTGATGGTACAGCATATGTAAGGATAGTAAATATGGACTATTCTATTAGGTGCTTGGGGTTTTTTATGTCTCTGCTTTTTAGGTTAGTTGTGGAGAAAATTTTCCGCGGGAGAACCATTAAAGACTTAAACAATTTTTTTCTGTCTTTATTAATAATCTGAAAAACTGGATAGTAATAAATTAGCAAACTTAGCAAGAACACAAGAACGTTATCAATGCTGGAAAATTTCAGAGAGGCCTTCAAGTGAGCAGAATGATAACAGGTGAAATTTAGGTATAAGTAATGCACAGTGATGCATTGTAGAAAAAATCTCTGGAATTCTTTGTGTACATTGCTGAGCTCTGGCTCAGAGAGAGCTGCCATCAGTGAAGAAAGCTATATGAAATTTCTGGTCTTTATATAGTGACAGAGAGCTTGTTCTTCACACAAATATTTGGGGCAAATTGAAGGTAAGAGTGACAAAGGTATCTCTAAACACTTTTCATCTCCTGAGGGTCATAATGGTCCAGACTAGGGGAATTACATATTGGAATAAATGTGGAACTGCTCTGAATATTGCACCTAGGAAGGTCTCCAAAGCCCTTCTTACTGGCAGAGTTTTTTTCCATGGCACTTAACTGAGTAGTCTCCAAGAGACTAAAAGAAGAAATATGCCAACTATGAGGCCAGGAGACACGATATATTAACTTGATCCTCATGCAAATTACAGTAGTACAGTCTGTGGAATACCAGCTGTGTTGCAAAGGGCAACGGAATAATGGAATATTGATGCTGTTTCTCCATATTTAAACCAATGTGTATCAAAGTAATGTCATCGTCCTTTATCTATTTTTAAAACCAGGCTCAGATGCCTTTTCCTTACTTTGCAGAGATGGGTTGCTCCCCGTCATGGACAGTCTTCTTTATGCACACACTGAACCTTGCTTGGGTTTTAGATTGAAGGGCTTAACAGGATAGGAGATGAATTTTGTCAGTAATGCTTGTCAGCTAGGGGTTGGAACGAGGAAAGCATTCATCCTTGAGTGTAGAGAATGAAATAAAAAATTAAAGATGAAGGTTAGGTTGACTTCACTACTTTGAACTACGTACATGGAGAAAAATAGGTCATAAATATTTAGTGGAAGTAAGCTCAAAATGTGAGTTGGCCTTTTTGGAGATGCAGGCACAGATTGACATCCTAGGTGTCAGGAAAATAAGTAGGCCAAAGGTTTCATTAACACCCTTAAGTCAGGGCTCAAAAAGCAGTTTACAGTGTGGTTTTTTACAATCAGACCTGCTGCCCTTGTCAGAACTGAGCTTGTTATTGTTAGCTTACCATCTCTTTAGCCTGTGAATTTGAGTCTCTGTCGAATGACAGAAGAATAAAAACAAAATGACAATATTTGGCTTCTTATACAGAGCTGGTAAACTCAACTGAAAATAGTCACTGCAGGTCAGTATCTTTCAGCAGAGTATGAGCTCAGGCCAGAGAGGTATTTCTCACACTGGAAATTTTTAATAACAACTTGAAAGCTGTTAATTTTGTGCAGTCCAGACCAAGTGTCCTCCAGTGCATCCAGTTCTAGAGACCCTCCTAGGTCTTTCCATTCTCACTGAAAAAGTTTGGCCAACAATGTTTTCTGGTAGCATAGAGGAACCAGCAGTGCTGGCTCACTGCACTTTGTTGCTGGATAGATCAGAAGTTGCATCATTAGGGTGAAAGTGGGTTTCCAGCAGTAGCTATTTTCAAATTCAGTGGATATGCAAGTTTAAGTTGTCTGCAAAGTCTCTGGAACACAAGCATATCATCTTGCCTCATTCTTTAAAAGCAGCCTTGCAAATAATCCCCTGAAACCTCAGCCCACTGTGCACAAGACATCAGACACAGGACAATACATGAGCCTGCTCCTCTGCAGGTTTTTGTGTGCTTGGCGTATTCTTTAACACATAAATGAAGGTTTGGTTGTGTTTGGGAGGAGGAAAAATGCTAATGAATATATAGCAAAAAGGAACTTTCTGGCCACTTTGCTGCTAGTTTTTGAACTATATATCTAATAAATTAGGATCAATTCAGACTACTTTCCTCAAATCAATGCAAGATGATGGACCTTACTTGCACTTCGCTTTCCACCTGCAGTAGAATCATGAAATTAGTTTTCCAGGAACTAAGCTAAGAAAATAAATAATCAAATGAAAATAAACTGTATTGGAGAATAAACTCTGGTTAATTAATTTCTTAGAAATCATTTGAGCTCAAATAATTTTTGCTGTTATACCAGTTTTAGGGATAAAACTGATTTCAATGCAATTATTTGGATAGTACAGTCACACAGCCAAAAGGCAAAGCAAACCATCACTTCCACAAATACAAAGATCTAGCTTTTTAAAAATAACTCAGTGTTTCCTTTATAAGGTCTCCACTTATCTAACAGTAAACTGTGGTTAGGGAATTTTTAAATTCACGTTTTAAGTTCATTCCTGAGGCAGGTCCCTGGATTTAGAAGCTTAGTTGAAGGCTTTTTCTGCTCTCTAATCTACTCTTTAGATATGATAGAGATACTTTTTTTTACTAATAATCAAGATTAAGTAGATTATTCTAATTAGCAGGTAACTTTGCTGTGTTGTGTTTTAAAACAGACGGTACTTTGGTGAGAAAATTGGGCTGTACTTTGCCTGGTTAGGCTGGTACACAGGGATGCTCTTCCCAGCTGCCTTCATTGGATTGTTTGTCTTTTTGTATGGAGTCACCACTTTGAACCACTGCCAAGTCAGGTAATGTGGGAATTTTTATAAAGAAATTGCAGCTGTGGGGTATTATGAATAATTTAAGAGATCTTTCCGTGAGTTGTTAATTATTTAATTTTGAACTGTTGAATGAACAGTCAAGAAAACACTGCTTAGTGTTAGACACCTTAGATAAGGTACTCTCTATCAAGCTTCCCATGTTTTATGGGAAGTTCATCCTGAATGGGGATGAAAGGAAATGCTTCTTGCCCAGTTCCAGTTGCTGATGGTGCTGGCAACTCAGAATGAAGTAGGGAAAAGGTAGAGCCCTTGATTACTCCTGTAACAGGCCAGCACAAGAGTGGGGAGTTTTCACTCTGTAAGGCCTTCCCCAAAGATCCACCACAGAGAGGCATTCCTCAGATGAAGAAACCCCTGGACCTTCTGCTGAGTGCTGCATCTCTAAATTTTTGTGCACTTAAGTCACAAGAGTAAGTCAAACTGAACTTTGTCTGCAGTTATCCTCACCGTCCTCCCGCCAAAGGTCACTCTGGCTCAAGGAGAGGCTGGAAATGGTAAAGAGGTACTGCTAGGTTGTCCAAGGAAAACTGTACTCTGCAGTTATGACTGTAAACTCTGAAGTCTTAGACAGTCAACAAATATTAATTATATACATGCAGTTATGAAAATCTTGGCTTTGGTTACAGACCAGTTTTGTTCAATAAGTAACTGAATATTAGCAAAGCCTATCAATCCATTTTAAGACAGATTGTTGTGCAGATTGCTGTAGTAATCAAGCTATTAAATTTTGTATTTTCTATTTTTTCAGTAAAGAAGTCTGCCAAGCTACAGATATCATAATGTGTCCCATATGTGATAAATACTGCCCCTTCATGAGGTTGTCGGACAGCTGCATTTACGCCAAGGTATGTTTTAGGCTATGCAAATAGAAATGATTTCCTGGTAAAAGCATTAATTTTGCCTTTTGCATTTGTCTTTAGTGAGCTTGGGTAGATAAAATCTTGAAAGGACAGATCAAGTTCAGCCAATATTAACATTGTCTTTCACCAATGCTTAGTTTGGGTTGTAAAACATCTGAATGCAATTTACACCTGGAGATTCAGCAGTCTCAGAGGTCATGTGTTATGGTGTCCTCGACATCAACATTTATCTTCTCATCCATCCTCTGTATGCAGCTCCATAAAATTAATGCTCTGGGTCTGAAATGATGCTTGCACCTGGTGCTGGCAGGAGTCAGTCCCAGGCCAGGCTGGCAAATAGTCCTGTCAATTCACAGTTGCATTTCATGTGTCAAGGGAAGGATCCTCAGGGTTGTCAGGCCAGCTATGCTCATGATCACATTAATTTTAGTGGGTGAAAACAGGAAAAAAAGGCTTACTATCACAAATTGATTACAGTATTACTATATCTCTCAGGTAACCCACCTTTTTGACAATGGAGCTACTGTCTTTTTTGCTGTTTTCATGGCAGTGTGGGGTAAGTTTTTGTCTTGATATTAAGTAATTGCACCATCTTTTTCTTAAAGATTGTGATGCAACATAGGCCTTTTTATTTTCCAGCACACTTTTTTTCAGACATTAAGAAAAAGAATATAGGCTTGAGACTTTCCTGTTTCTGCTAAAGGATGTGGTAGGAGGTTTTTATTTGATTATAATTTTAATTAAAATAAAAACGTGAAGGCAGTTATGTAGTGTCTATGTAGATTATACATATATATATAATTCTGTGGGGATTTCTAATCATTTTTAAATCCATTGGTACTGAGGCCTTCTCTCTGTCCAGGGCTTCTTTTAGCTTAGGGCAGCTCAGTTCAGGTTCATTATTAAAATGAAGTAATGTATTGTTTCCTCAGCTTGCAGAAAGGCAGTAAAGCTTAAATACATGGAAGCTGGTTGCAGTTAAAGCAAAATTCAGATGAAATAAATAAAAGATTTCATTGAATGGCAAATTGATCCGAGTGTGGTCTAACTGTTGCCATGGAGGCTTAATTTTGCCCATAGAACAGTTCTATTTCTGGCTTAACTATTTTTCCTACTATGTCATGTAGGCAGAATTGAAGGAAAGAGGAATCAGTAATTTCTGGCAGCACAAAAATTATTTCAAACAATCCCTAGGCATGCCCAGGCTCTTAGCTGCTACCAAGCCACTCTGAGAGAAGGTTAACAACTTTAGAAAATGGCTCAGTGAGGAGGCTCAAAAATGGCATCTATCTCACAGCTCCAGGTGCTTGAGCTATCTTTCTCCTGTTCTTCCAAAGCATCTCCAACTGCTTTGGAAAAGTGTCCAAATAATTCTTATAATCTCCATTTAAAACTGCAAATCTCTTTACTGAACCACAAGACATATCCAGGACACAAGATGGGAGCCACCAGGACAACACAGATTAGTCTACCAGTCTGTCTCAGTTACTTCCTCCAAAACTCCAGTTTTGTCTTAGTCAACTAATTAAATTAGGTCATATACCAATCAAGCCTATTCATGCCATTTCATGTAATACTGACAATATTAAAATACGACAAATCACATTTAGGAAAAAATCCACAGATCATACAGATTTTATGTTTCTGCTTGATATTTCATCTTTGTCTTAGAGCTACACAGAGCTAAGAATGACCAAAAATTTCTAAGCCTCAAAGATTTTTTTTTAGATATTTACTCACCTTTTCCAAACTCTGTCTCTATTTGTTCACTGAAGCTGAGAATTTCCAAGACCTGGAAATTCTCAGCAGGGACATCTCAGCTAGGAAAATTGATGGGTTGACACCGCTGAACATTTATGTCCCTGTTCCCAGCTGCTGGTGACCATGTCTTTGGAGTGCAGGTTTTTGCACCAATGCTTTTCTTCCTCCTTAACAATAACAGTGCTTTCAGAAAACAGCTGTGCTCACAGCATGGCGTCTGTGTCTTAGCACTGCCCACATCCAGGGCTGTAGGAAAAGTAGCTCTATGGAAGGGGAATCCCTCACTGAGGTTACCATGTCCTGCATTGTGGTCGCTGCCTTTGAGAAGACTGAGGAGGCTGAACAGGTCTGCCTACAAAATGCTGAAGGCCCTCTTTCCTGTCTCTAGCCAACAGGAGCTGCATCTCACTCTGGTTAGCCTCTCCTTCCTCCCCCTCCTTCAGCATCACTGTCAGACTCCCAGACCCTGTTCCCTCCAGGAATCTGCACACCAGCCTTCCAGGACTGAGAAATGCAGTGCCCACCCATGCATCTACAGCACCTAAGTCCACAGTGAGATAAGAAAAAAATACAATAGAAGCTGCTCCCTGGATGATTTGGCTACTGGAGAAGAGACTATAGGACAGCAGCTGGGGTGAGAGCTTTCCCCACCACTTCTGTTGGCTTACACCAAGCTGGCTGCCAAGAGGGAGGTAGGGGCAGCACCAAGGAGGAGATGGGAGTGTAGGGTATGGTTTGGGGAATGGGGCAATCCTGTGCCTCCACCCAAACTGTACTTTCTTAAAGAAGACTTTGTGGTCTAAAGAGACAACAGTGAGATTGTGGAGATACTTTCCGTGTAGATTGGGCTAAAGCAGCATTAGAACAAGGAAAGTCACACTTTCCAGGGATTTTCTGGTACTGTATTTAGGATTTGGCTTACTGCCTGTGTTAAATGGGTTTTCAGTCTGCAGTAGGGCTATTGGCAGCTGCAGGCATTGCCATCATTGCAGTAAATCATAGAGGAAGAGAAGAAACAATGATAGCAGTTTGATTGTGGAAATGTTTTTTCTGTCAGCATGAAACAACTGCCAAATGCACAAAATATTGGCCAAAAATTTGGCCTTCCGGATGATCCAGTTTGACAGACACTAGCATATAAAATAATTATGGTAGTGCTTTTATAAAAAGAGAATGAAAGCAAAAAAAAAAAAGGCAGCTAGAACTGTGTTACCTCTTTAGCCAGCGTTCACACACTGTTTTACTGTTATCTAAAGTACTTTCTTCCATTAGTCTTTAGATCCATTAGTAAGCTCCCGTCTTCAGAAAGAAGTCTCAGCCACTTATTTGGGGGTTTCAAAACCAGGTGTGGTCAGATTGGTCTTTCCATGAAGAGGTGATCTGTATGGTTCTTTCCTCCTTTTACTCTAAAGACATCTTAAATTGATGAACAAAGTGGTTTGCTCACATTTTAAATATAAATAAAATGCTTCTCCAAATGATGTGCAAACTGGTGTGGCCAAGCTGCAGAGAGGAATTACCATGACAAACACCAGCAGGGACTGCTTGATTTGTGGAGCCACAATGAGCTGTAGGACTCTGAAGCACAGGGATCCATCTTTTATAATGCTTCATTGTGGCATAAGTGAGACCCATCAAAGTATGGTTGCGATTGTCAAGTGCACCAGGAGATATTGGACTAGAAATACACTTTCTTCAAAAAATATATTGACCCTTCACCTCACTTATTTAATTTCTGCCTGGTGCAAGCAAAGTTCTATATAAGAAGTAAAAGTAATTGATGCAATAGAAAAAAAGTATGATACTTACTAAAGTATATTTGACAGCCATATGACTTAAGACAACTTTCATTTTAAATTGATGTATCAAAGGACGAAAGGCAGTCTCCCTTCAGTGCGCTTAAGGAATTCATAAGTAGTTTGTATAAGCTTTTCTGTATTGAAGCTTCTGTTGAAAGGAAATACCCTTTCAAACAGATTGAAGCTATAAATCTCTGTGGTTTACAGGAAAAAGTAAGTCTGTATAATGACTAATAATTTTTTTTTTTTTTATTAGTGAACAGATTGTCATTGATCCTCACTGAGATGCAATCATCTCACAAGCTGAAAAATAATTTTTTTCTTTTAAGAATCTCTAGTCTTGATGACATTTTCCAGATGTTCAAAGCTCTCAAAAATAGGGGAGCAATAGCACATTTTGTGTTTCTGTGCTAGGGGGAAACACCTACAGTTTGTTCTTTATGTATGCCTTGAGAAATGTTGGGCTCGATGAAAAAGTAGCTCTCATTTCTACGAAAAACTCCTCTCCTTTTACTGCCTAAATTAGATTCTTACCAAAGACAGAAAACAAGTGAAAGATGTTAATTCAAAATAAGTGTTGACATTTAAAGTGCAGGAAAAAGTAATTCTCATTTAAAAAATCTAGGTAAATTTGATACTCATTCTACTCCCAGAATGTTTCAGTAAAGCCAGATGGAATTGTAAGTTTTGCTTTTCCAGTTGAGGCGCTGGAGAAACCTGTTGCAAAGATGTTACTGTCTAGATGTTTCCTGAAGCTCTACAGCAAAATTCTGTAACTGTTCAATGGGAAAGTCCAGCAATTTATCGTTTTTAATGCATTGCTGGAAACAGGGTAGGCTGGTGGTAGTTCTCTCTCTGTGCAAATCTAAGGGACTAAGGGACACAAGAAAAATCCTTTTTGAAATTTCTTCTTGTGTAGCATGTTTCCTTTGATAAAGGAACACTTGCTGAAAGGCAAGTTGGGAGGGGAAAAAGAGGCCCGGCATGAAGAATTTAACAGTTTTTTTGAGCAATAAGAAATGCCAACATAAAACTATTTTTCCATATGTATCCATTAGTCTAATAAAAGATATTACTTTCCTACTCATCTTGCCTCTAGCATAAAACGTTCACATTGATCTGCTCTCTAAGGAGATAGAATTTAAGGATGTTCTTCAGCAGTACTCCTGGCATATAGAATATATTCAAGGAGTCAGGATGGATATATTAAATGGTGATCTGGAATATAATAGGGAGAGGATTTCTGAGGGAAGGTCAGGATAAAGCTATTTGCTGCAAGAGGTCATTTGCATTACAAGATAAGATCACAACTTGTTACAAAAGCATCTGAGGAAATGTTGTTAAGACAGCTGTTTGTACAAGTGGATATTGAGGACCCAGCTGCAAGGTTGAGCTCTGAAGTAGGACAAACATAGTATAGAAAAACCTTGTAAAAGATCTGGGAGCTAAGGCCAATGAGAAATTCAAAATTTCAAGCAGGATTTTTTGAGAATACTCAGCATCTGGTTTAAGCACACCAATGGGAAACTACAACTGTGTCCTATTGAGTGTCAAAGTCAGAAAAGAATGCTGAAGTTTGTATAGGGTATTAGTAATGACAATTAGAAAAGAAGCAGAGAAATTTCAAAATGTAGTTCTTTTTAGAAGACCTCAGCAGCACAGCGAATCAAAGATGGTTATTTATAGCACATTTGAAAATATCTAGCAAGGGAAAACTGCGTACTGACCTGAATAGAGGGAGAAAAGTGCAACACAGTGAAAGCTAAAACAGTACTGTACAGAACATCATATTTGCTACTTATCAATTAGAAAATAGCTTTCTAAAGAAGCTTCAGGAACTGCACATACTTACTCTGACAGGTGCTAAATATGCTAAAGTTAATATGTAAAAATTTCTCACTCCAGGTGTGTGAAAAACACGAAAGAAAAGAAGTATTGTTCAGCAAAGATATATCTGAGAGGTTCATGCTTGGGACTCATACACCTACTGGAGTTCTGCTAACAGCACCTTTTTGGAATGGAAAAAAAGTGGTAGCAATCAATCACGCTTCTTTCTCCCATATCTCCAAAAAGTGCAGGACTACTTGTTTATCCTGTACAAAATAATTCTGTATCAGCTGATAGGAGAGAAGCAGCTGTACCAGAAAAAAAATCAAGGAATGAACCATGTGGTGGTTCAGCAGCAGTGGAGCCTTATTAGCACTTACTGGTTTTGCTGATCACAACCAATCATACTACAATTATTACAAACATTTATAGAAACATTAGGCTCATGACTCTCTATTAGACTAAAATCGAAGTGGCTGTTACTTGGTGTAACATAATTCCAGCTTTCAGAAAAAGAATTATGTGATATATGAAAATGCCTTCAAACCAAATATCTGCTTCTTTAAACATACCTTAGCTGCACTGGCTAGTACAATAAAATATAATTCTTACTGTCTAAAAATTAACTTTTGCCAAACTGATGGCAGTACTTAGTATCATGTCACATTTTTATCAATATGCTGCAGTAGGGCAGACAGACTATTAAGCAGATGCTTTTATGGCTGGAGATGTGGAACATATTGCCAGACTATTGTGACACTGTTACAGCTGATACTGTGCTAGCTCATAAACAAAGAGGTTTATGTTCTCTGTGGTTATCAACCTGCTGCTTTTCAGTGAGCAATAAAGGAAAGAGACAAACTTCACAGTGGGAGAGGAAGCCTGTCCATTGATTTGTGTCAGCTTTAGGTAGCTTCTACATTCTTTACACAAAATAAAATCTAAAACACCCTGCAACTATAAACAGGCTCAGTATTAATCTTCAGATTATGAGCTTAATATTTTATTACTGTTTCCTTTATTGTTTTTCCATCACAAAATGGAAGCACAGCTGTCACGTCAAAGGGGGGATTTCCTCGAATCCTTTGTATTTGATTGGTCTGTCAGTGCTCCAGAAAAGCCAAGACCTTTGTGTCTGACCACTCTGTCAGCATCCTGTTATGGGCACTGTCCACTGAGCAGCCCACTGGATCAGAGGATGGTTCGACTGAGTTGTTCACGGACACACACCAACAGCAGAAGAGAGACCCTCCTGGGTCTTCACACTTTTATTGGAGTGTGTTTCCGTCTGCTGGCAACTGCCAGTGCCCTTGAAGGACTCACATAGGTGATAACGCTCTTTATTAATATACACACTGATAATAGAAAATTGTGACAGGTTAAAGTTCAAAGATTGACAGTGATAGTATCTGACTGCAAAAATGTATCCAAAGCGATATCCAGACAAGTTCTAATCATCAATCAAACCCAGTTCAAGATGATCATTCAGCGAGCATAGAATATGGTTCTTACCCCATAGACATTCCTTTGGGGCAGGAGACAGGTTCAGCCTGTCGACTGATCCCAGAAGTTATGACATAGTCTTCTCTAACTTTTCCCCATTCTTAACTTACTTTTATACTATTCGTTTACATTTGGGTGGAGCTTCAGTGACTCTAGTGACAGATACCTTTGTTACTGATTGGTGTAAAATTTTCTCACTTGTCTCTTAAAGATAGAGTCAATAAAATATAGAGTGCATGCCCGTGAGGGGTGGTCATACCTTGAAGGCAGGTAACTTTGGGATGGAGATATGAGTTAATATTACAATAAAGTCCTAATGAACCAAGTTCATCCAAGGACGACGATTTCACCACAGTTGCTGGCTCAGCAGCAAGACATCTTTCGCTATCTCCACAGGCTGACAGGTGCTATGCAGTTTATCAGCTGCAAAGTGCCATCAAGTTCCCCTCCCTGCAAGGATTACATCAACACCTGACCTCTGTGTCTCCATTCTGCTCCACCTTCCATTCCATTCTCCTTGGCATGTGCTTAAGGTTGCAGGTTGGGTGTATGTGGAGTCATGGTGGAATAGGTTTCAGGCATGCCAGCCACATTCCATCCAGGGAGCAGCAACTGTATTTTACCCTGTGATTTCCGTACTGTTCTAACTTCTGTTAGAATGTGAATATAACCTCCCAGTTTTCTCTGATTTTACTCCCAGTCATCTTCCCACAGCAGTCATGTGCAGGCCTATTACTCTATCTTGAACTCATCGATAAGGGCTGTACAGCACAATGTTTAATTATCCGATGTTAATGCCACACCACATATACAAGTCATGTAGTGTAAAAAAAACGGTCTGGATTAGAAAGGTGTAAAGCAGAAGTTCCCATTTCCCCAGTAGTACTCTACAAATTTGCATATGCAATGGAATGTGCTTTCTCTGGCTTCTGGTTTCTGTGTAATGTAAATGGCCTTCAAAGAGAGAAAGTTACTGCTTTATCTATAACGGCCCCAAAAAACCTTTAGCTTTAGCAGAAATCTGCTTTATCTAGTAGTGATGACTCACAGGAACAATTTTATTCTTTGAGAGCCCTCCCTTGGTTGGTTAGAAATTAAACATTCTCATTTAGCACTAAATGAAATCTCTAAAGCCTCAGTCATACTTAAAGCAAGCAAACTAATCCTTAGAAAGCAATGCTTTTTGAAAGCAGTTTTGATCATCAGCATGATTTGCTGTTCAAAGGAACCTATTTATGCAAAGAAATGAAAATAATGTATCAGCTTCATTCATCAGTTCTGTGATAGTCATTAACATTTTCTTGACTTAAAGACAATTTTGTATCTTTTTTCTACTTGTTTCAGCTACTGTTTTTCTGGAGTTTTGGAAAAGAAGGCGAGCAGTAATTGCTTATGACTGGGACTTGATAGACTGGGAAGAAGAAGAGGTTTGTATTAAAAAAATGTACTCCTTAATCTTTAATACAACAAGATTTGGTTGAAAATGTATGGTTTTATTTTGGATTTATTTTCAATTCATTCTTCAAATCTTTATAAACTATGAAATAAGCATTTTTCTCTTCAGATGTTTCCTTTGGAATGTGAAGAAACTTTCTCCAGGCCAAACTGTTCTCTCTTTTCACACTTTTGTAAATCTAAATTAATTTGAGAGATTTCAGGGGAAAAATGCACTATGGGAGAAATTCATTTTTGTTTTGGATGCTAACAAATTTTGTTGTTTAATGCAAGGAAATTCTTGACAGTCCAGGGTACCATGAATTTTGGCAAATGAACTTTTATCTATTCTTTGTCACTAAGAGTATTGATGGAGAGAAATCCTTTTGAGGCTTGTACCAGCTTCTGAACATTCAAGTGCTGGTTGTCTAAGTGCTGTGGAGAGAGAGAGAGGACTTAATTCATCTTGTGTTAGTAGAGGAAATCCCCTTAGGGAGGAAAGTAAACAGTGAAAAATAGCCTTAGCCTTTTCCTCTGGTGGTTAGCAGAAAGAAACAGCATGCTCTTGGGACTGAGAAGTTAGTTAAATAGAACTAGAAGGTTTTATTATATAGGAGAAAAGCAAGATTCAGCGAGCCTCTCAGAAGTGCTCCTCAAGTGGGATTTTGACACATAGGTGTCTACAAATCTGTTCTCCTTACTCTATAGAAGCTCTTGGACAGCTTGTCCTGAAGCACTTGGAGAGATGGTAAGAGGCAGCATGCTGTAGTGGTCTCAGTGCAGTTGAACTTCTACATTGCTGCTCTGGTGAAAGAATTTCTTTTTCATCCATCTTGCCAGCAGACAAACAGACTTCTGAGTTATGGGATTTTTGTCTCTATGAGGCAAAGTAGTTCAATGAGGCCATGAAATTGTAGAATTGCTCATTTCCTGGTAGGATTTTCTTTTAAATGCTTAATGACTAAGAAAATAACCCAAGAACATAACATGAAATAACTTACAGAACTAGAAATTGATTTATTTATAAGAACAGGAACATCATTATCTGTGCACATATGCAGTCTGCTCCTGGTGATACCTCAGGACTATTGTCATATACATAGGAAATACTCTGATTCAGTTCTCCTGAGATTAGCAGCCTGCTCTTGCCAATGCTGGCAAGTCACAGAGGGACCATACTGAGATGGTCCTGCCTGAGGTTCAAATAGTGGTCAGGATTGACCTTCAGGGATCATGTCTCCTCATGGCTAGTTGCAAAAAAAGCCACTGCTGCTGCCACCGCCGACAGCTAAGGCAAAAGACAGCAGTATCAAATTGCAATTTCTGAGTGACGATTGTAGTTCCATCTGTGTCCCTGGAATGAGAAGGAGTCTTGAAACTAATAAAATACAAAAGTACAGTATGAAACCCTCTTTATGTTTTTCCCAGGGAGCCTGGTCTTGCAGATGTTTATGGTTTGTGATGTCATATGTCTTCATCTTTCACCATTTAACCTACCTGGATTTGGGATTATGCTGATTTATAAAGCCATCCACCTGAATCTTCTATGATCAGTTCATTTACAAATATTGAATTTCCTGGTGTCCCGGTTTGAGACAAATTAGAAGGAAAAACATCCTGAACTAGGAGTGTCTCCTCTGCAGACAGTAGGATTCGAAAACTCTCTCCCCCCACCTCAGGAATTTCTCAGAGGAAAGTGGAAAAAAAAAGCTGTTTATTTAACAAGCAGGGTGCATGCAGGCACCAGGGAAAGAAAGAAAAAATAATGAATAATGTTAGATAATAAACCTCTCACGGTGGAGAAAACCTGGGTGGATTCAGAGTCCTTTCTTTAGGTGTGGCTCTGCTCTCTCTCTCCGGAGCTGGGGGGCGGCGTGGGCCCCTTCAGGCCACGATGTGGGGCCTTCTGGTGATGGTGTTCTGGACCGGAGCTCAGCTGAACAGTTCCAGAGGAAGAAGGAAAAAAAAACCCACAGTCCCAGGAAGACTTTCTTGCCTCAGCTAGCAGGCTAGCTAAAAAGCAAAGAAGTTTAACTCTCCGTCTCTCTCCTGAGAAAACAGAGCCGAGAGCTGTCTTAAAAAAAAAAAAGGTGCTGCTCCCTCCCACCTGCAGCAGCAGTGAGAACGCGAGGGGGAGAGTGTGTATCCTTGAACACAAACCATGCTGAAGAATTCGCCTGGCTTAAAGGCACAGGATTCATGTCTGGCATAGAGCAGGCGATAGGGGATACACCATCAATAAGGTCACCCCAAGACACCTGGTAAGGTTGTCCTTAAGCAACACTTTGTGCTTTTTTTTTTTTGCTTTTTTTCTTTGGTTTGTTGGTTGGGATTATTTTCTTTTTTTAATTACCTTTTCATGTAATATTACTAAGTGATTTCTGGCTCCTATGGTAAGGCTTGGAGGAGTCTTTTACTTAGCTGGAAGCGCAACAGCTTCAAGCCCGTTCAGGACCTCTTCCCATTCTGTTTCCCTCTCTTCTGTACGCCCACGCCCAAATTCTACTTACAACCTTGATGCTACTACAGGAAGTGCATGTCCTTCTACAGAACCTGGAGGAAAGCATTCCCATGATTTGCTCCTGCTATCTAAAGCTTTTTTGGAAGAGCATTGCCATGCTTATGCAACTAAGACTTTAGCTGAAATAAACACTGAAAAGACAGAAGAGAGCAGAGTTGCTAGATTTTTCCTCCACCAGCCAAAAAGCCTGGAAGAGCTTCTGGTAGTTGAGACTGTCCTCGCAGAAATATGAGGTGTTAATTTTATGATGCCTATCAAATAACATTTTTTTTAATAAGAGGTATTTATATTCGTCTGGCAGAATATTTCAGTTTGGCCTGCAGGATGACGTGTGCATGCTGGTAATTTCGGAGGATACCTGCTCTTTGCTGATGGTCGGCTGGTCTTTTATTCTCACACCAGAGTTTTTTCAGTAAGCTCTGTCAACAAGACCTCAGTCAGGAGTAGTGGTCATTGTACCTGCTCCAGAGCTATTCATTGCACCTCCTTGCAGTTCTAGAGGGAGTTTTATAAGTCTCCACAGCAGGAGGTAGCAGTCTTTTCAGAAGTAGTGTGCCAGATGGTGCCTTTCTCTCTCAAATTAGAGGTTAAAGATGCTCATAGGAACTCATACGAACTCAGCTGTCTGCTTCTCAAAGATTAGTGTCCAGTCATTAGAACATCAGTATCTCATTGGCATTTGAGGCATCAGTTCCTCCTTTGTCCAGCATTCAGTGGGATTCCAAGAACAGGAACTGATTGCCTCCCAGAGGTGTCTTCTCTGAAGATGCTACAGCTGCCAGTGTCCAGCCCTACTGCACAGCTCAAGCATGTCCCTGCTTCAGGGTCAGCTCTATGGACCACTGCCTCCTCTTCCCGAGTATCTAATGCTGCACTTTTCTGTTGGAACTGCACTTTTCCCCTGAGAAAGTCACAGTTTGGAAACAGATGTCTCAGATGAAGAAGTGTTGAGATCATTTCCCTGCTCTGTGGTTCAAAGTCCACCTCTTCACTTTGCCATTACCTTCAGCTGCAAGCAGGATGACCTGCAAACCACAGGCTTTGCATGGAGACTTACTTCTGGGGATGCTATAATTGTACCAGTGATCAAGATTCAAATTTTCCATCTACAAATCCTTTTTCCACATCTGGGCTATAAATGATAATATCCTTGGACTAGGAAGGATAGGACTATTTCAAGAATTCACCAGTTGAAGGATTAGAAAACTCTTGAAAAAAATAAAAAGGAGATATTTCACAAAGAAATTTAGAGTAGTTCTTCTAGGGCACAAATATCTGGTCTAAGGCAATGCACATTAATCTGTACTTGATACCCAGAAATCAATATGGTTTCTCCTATGAAAGAATTGGAATTATCCATGTTTGAGAAGTGGGAAGGAAGGAGAACAGTCTGGTTTATATAGGTGGAAAAAATCTCATCCTGTGGAGTTTGATTGTGAAGCTGTACGTCAGTGAGAAGTCAATGGGAATTTTGGCTCCATAAGGTGAAAATTTTTCCCCTAAAAGTGCTACTTACTAATAAAATCACTGCTAATTAAATTTCCTCTCTACATTCCATTCAGTTATCACTAGACAAAATCAGATGATTGCTTTTATTAGTTATTTCAAAGAAATCAATTAAAGAGTTCTAATTACCATTTTAAATCTCAAGCTTTTGATAATGAAGATTGTTATTTGTATTAACATCATGTGTCTAGCCTTTACTTGCTTTAATTTTCATTGTCAAATTGAATAATAAGGTTTTGCTACAGAGGCAAATTTATTAATTCCTACCAACAATACACTGGAAAAAAAAAACATTTATAAGGCTTCCTACCACTTTGTTATCATTTTCCTGTTCCAAATGAGGAGACAAATAAATGAAACAATGAAGACAATGGAAAGGAGAGTTGCATTTATTCAGATACGCAACCTTGTGATTTCCTCACCACTTTAGATTCTCATCCAAGGAAGGCATAAAGAAACCCCTGCAGTGTCCAGGTCCCTCAGTCTGGGGACATGAACACAATATGTTCTGGCTCTTTCAACTCTACATATCTGGATTTCCTGTCCTTGTAAATCAGGTGCAAGGTGGGAGACGTGGAGAGCAACCGGGTCTTGGGTGGGCACGCCACAAGAAACCTACTGCACACAGTTCCTGGCGCTCCCAGATGAAATACGGTTTCTGTTGCTATTTATAACATACTTTTTCTTCAGTGTCACCTTCTCTATATCATTAACCTCAGCCAGACACAGTACTGTTTACCTCCCCAAGCATTTGCCTGTAGACAGGTACAAAAGTTCATGCCAGAGTTTCAATTTTTTTTTTTGAGAATATCTGTAAAAATAGCATTTCCATTATTTGAATCAACTGGAGATTGTAGGATGTGTGGATATGATAAGGACTTCCCTACAGTGCAGATTGTAAAAGATAATAAAACACTGGCTCAGGAAGTGTTGCAGAGAAGTAAAGGTTTCTTGTCTATGACAAGCCAGCTGGCAGAGCCCTTGCACAGTCTACAGGGTGCAATTCTCAAGCACCCTGCTTCAATGCTACCACGCTCTGTCTTTTTGCATGCCCCTGGGCACACAGGAATGCTACTTATATTGTTCCTTTTGCCAGATTATGGTCTGCTCAGCTGCCTGCAGCCCTGATATGGCAGGAACAGCTTGAGCAAGATAGAATAAGAACAAGGTGTTACCCTGCCTCCACAGAAACCTGCTTAGCTTTTGTGTGTAGCTAATGTAGGGCTGGCTCCCTCAAGCACATAATTAGTTACAGAGGCCTTGCAGCTAGGCATACATGCCTCTTAATTTGTTTTTATAACATGTTACCAGATTGCTGCATGAATTTGGAAGTTAACTGTTGAGAAAGTGTCTTCAAAACTTGGAAGAAGGAGATGGAGACACAACTTCTTTTCCCCCCCCCCTCTTCAGGGGAGTTTTATAAAAAGGATRTAGGCTTTTAGAATATCTCACTTTTATTCACATTGTAAAGACTTGTGTGAGCAGTTAACATTCACCTATTTCAATGCAGTCATTTAAGGTCTGGCCATTTACAACATTGGTCAGTCAGAGTGCAACTAAATGCAGTCGAAGGGTTGGAAGTGACTGAAGTTTGTAATCTGGTTCTTGTTTGCTCCCTCATAGCCAGCTGTACCATGGACCAGCTCTCCAGTATACAGCAGAGCACTATAAACGTCGATCTATTGTCTGCCAGCATTTGTGAGAGTCCGTCCTCAGTCTGGTGCTTTCCCTCACCTCTTTCAGACTTGGGTGAGGTAGCACAGGCCATGTGGCTCTTGGTGAACCTCCACATGGTTGGGCAGTGGGGTAGCACTACTGCAGGTGTTACCTGCACCAAGAGTGAACCCTGTCTTCTGACAATGCTGTAAACAGATGTAACCAAATCTCTCCCCAAGTAAGCCCCAGGTTTCATTTCACAAGAGGGTTTTTAATAGTAAAGCAGGATTTGACATTTCTGCTGCTGGAAGTTGCTTGTGCTAATAATATTGTCCAAGTTAAGAAGCAATTGAGCAGCGTTAGATGGCATGGATCCTTCTTCAAATGCTGAGAAGGAGAAGCTTTTTCTGGTAATGGAAAGGTAACCAAATACCTAATAAACAGCAATTAGGTTTGGGAAAAGGAGGTTTGGTTGTTGGGGTTTTTTTTGCTTTGTTGTAAAATTCCAGTATCAATAGGTTGTCAGATTGAAAAATTCTGTGGTATCAACCTTAAGATGTTTTGTTTTGTAGCGACATAGTTTTGAAAGAGCATTATTTAGAGGAGTAGCTTGGGGATTTTACTAAATACTTGCAAAACTTCCTTTTATGGCTACAGTGATTTATTCAAGTTCTCATTAAGGAGACCTGATTACCCAGCTCAGCTTTTGTAGTAGCTGTGCCAGCTGCTGAATTCAAAGATGTGATTCCCAAAAAGCAGTGATCTGATAAAAGATGTGAAATCTCCTACAGAGTTTTTCCTAGCTGTGCTGTATGTGAATGTTATCTGTCTACTCTCTAGGAGGAAATACGTCCGCAGTTTGAAGCCAAATATTCCAAGAAAGAACGAATGAACCCCATATCTGGGAAGCCGGAGCCTTATCAAGCATTTGCAGATAAATGCAGCAGACTCATCGTTTCTGCATCTGGAATATTTTTTATGGTTTGAGAACTTTTATTTATTTACCAGTTGAAAAAGTACAAAATATCATTATCTCTGCTAGTACAGTAGGTAAATATTGGATACGACTGCTTGAAAGTGAAATAAGCTCTAGCATGTTTCCTGCAGGTTGAGTATCTACATAGCAAATCACCTGAGTTTCTGTCAAGTCCTACACTGGTTCACTCTTCACTAAGTCTCACAGATAGCTAAGTCCTTCCTTCAAGGCTACACCTGTAACACTGTATGTAGTGACACATGCCAGAATAGTGACACTATCACATTTAGGCACCAACTTCGGTTGACTGAATTAGCTCACTGGTTGTCTTCCCCGTGTAGACAGTGCAGGGTGTTAGGGAAAGATGCCATAGAAGAGGCAGTTCTTTGTAAACTTTACAGAGAACCTAACTAAGATGCCTCGAGTGCTCAATGATGTTAGTATGTCCTAGTTTTTCAGTGTATTGAGGAGATAAGGAAAAAGGGTTCATATTCGTAGTGCAGCTGAAATGGAGAAACCAATGTTCCTTGACTCAAATGAGGCATTAATCCCCTTTACAAAGTGCAAAACTAAAAGCAGCAGCAAAATGTCTCCTGACAGAGAGCTGCTTGTGTTTCTGCTGAAATGCCCCCATCCTCTAATTTCAATGAAGCTGTTATGGGCTGTTAATTCACATGACAATGGGCATGGTAGTACTGGTCTTGAAAGCACAGCTGGAATCAACTCAGACTGTCACATGGAATTTACTAGGGCTTTTCCAGGAGATAAGAAGATGATAGATGTGTACAGCCTCAGGAGCTGTGGAGAGCCAGGTAGTTGAGCTAACCCAGCAACAGGGCAGAAGACAGGGAGAAACTGATGGTTTCAAAATTGTCCAAAGCAATCTTGATCAAGAAAGGCAAGTGCATTATTGAGATGAACTGTGCTCTGGTATGTCAAGTGGATGGACACTCTGACACAGCCCCTGAAGACACATGCTCAGGACTGCAGTCTCTGCTCAGAATTGATACTACACCTCTCATACTTTGCATATTTTCTCTATGTTTTTTTGCTTGAAGGGAGACACTATTTTACTCCCTACCCTTTGCAAACTCAGTTATTAATCTTCTTAGCCTAGTGATCTTTGATCTTACTCAAAGTGCCAGAGAGAGTAGCCTTGCTCTGAATTGCATGCATCTCAAATTATTGTCCCCATAACAGCCCTTGAAATAGGACAGAAATTATTTTCCTTGAAGATATTTTTATTGTTGGTATAGCATGGGCTTCCGGCAAGTTAGAAAAACTCCATATTTTTGACCATTTAGATAAGAATATTTCTTTAAAATTACAGTTATAAGCATGGAAGATATACACTTGGCAAACTTCAAGTTAGAGCAGTTCTCAAAATTTCTCGGCATTGACTCTCACAGTGCAGTTACTAATACAGCTTTAACCAGGTAAGTGGTTTCCTGTTAAGGAAAAGGGAAGTGGTCCTTCTTCCCCTCAACACTCTACATGGAATCCAGAGACGATCCTTCACATTCACACACACTTCTTTTACTTCTCCATTGTGATTATGTCAATCACTTTTGTAATGAATGTGAAAATATGAAACCAGCTTGATTAGCATTCAGTGTTTTCCAAGTAATTTTGCCCATTCAATTAACTTGGATATACTTCAGTTTTGATTGTTTTAAATTACCTATGCACAACTCTGGAACACACCTGTTTTGCAAATCATTTTCTGCCTTCTACTGAAGAAACTCCTTCTCCTTTTCTAATAAGGTGGCTGATGGGTCCTGTGTCGAAGTGTCTTTGAGAGAAGTCACTCATGCTAATTTCCAACTATTTGTCCTTCAGGTGGCTTGCTAAACTTTGACATAAACTGGTCACGATGGAAAACAGTTGTCACTTAGTGCTCAACTGTTGCATAAAGAACATTAGGTGACTAAGCAGCCTGGCTCAGCTGTGGCTTTCTTATTGTAACTGTCACATTTGCTGAAAGTTTCATCAGAGAAGAAATTACAAGGGCAACTGAACTTGTTACCTTCTCTAGATAGGAACTTTTCAGAACTGGAGGAAGAAACAGCTAGCCAGGCTAGCTTGGCAGGGTTGTTGTTGAGCCAGTGCTTACAAATGGAGACACTTTTTCCCTGTAATTTTCCCTGTGAAATCCATCAAAACACAAAATGCATCCCAAATATGGTACCATCAAGCTGGGATATCAGCTTGAGACTAGCTTTTGCATATCATGTGCACATAAGGAAAATTTCTAATTCCCAGAGCTGACAGCACTGTTTCCCACATTACTGCTAAGGAAGAGCAACATTTTCAAGAAAATGTTTAAAATTATTTTAATATGCTTTCAAAGATGTTTTTCATTATGAGAAATAAAAAGAACTTAACAAGAATAATAATCATCATGTTAAAAACTTTCTCTGGAATCAAAAGGAATGCATTTTTAAAGTCTTTCATTTTGTGTAGTTTTCAGAGTTTCAGGGAAAAGGTGACTCCTGTTCCACTGGAAGTTTTCAGGTTCTTCTCTCTGATTTTTTCTTCCTTTAGATCTGTGTGGTGATTGCTGCTGTTTTTGGCATTGTTATTTACCGCGTTGTGACTGTCAGCACTTTTGCTGCCTTTAAGTGGGCTTTAATCAGGAATAACTCTCAGGTTGCAACTACAGGGACTGCAGTGTGCATCAACTTTTGCATCATCATGCTACTGAATGTGGTGAGTAAAATTAACATATCTGAAGTTCTACCTGAACCATCAGAGCAGTAGATATCTCAGTCAGCAGACAAAATGCTTTCACTTCCTTTTTCAGCAGGAATGGAGTGTCCTGCTAAGCCAGACATGAAATTATTGTTTATGGACATCACTAAATATTTATGTAAAGTGTGATTCCAAACCCAAAATACCGTGTAAAGTATGTTTGAATATTCTGAAAATATTTTAGGGAGACAAGATCATATTCCTGCTTTATCCTCTTTTCCTTTTATATGTTTGCAGTTTTCAGTCCATTTCATTAATATTCTTCTCTTTGATTGTGTTTTGATGTTATTTTTTAAATACAGTGACAAAGCTAAATTCTTATTTATGCTATTTTCAGTAATTCAAATTTCAGTTTTCACAGTAGTTTTCCAGTGAGGATATGCATAAACAGACACAGTGTCCATATGCAGGAGACCTCTCTTGGGCT
Organism: Amblyornis subalaris; assembly: GCA_018881555.1. Taxonomy (NCBI): domain Eukaryota; kingdom Metazoa; phylum Chordata; class Aves; order Passeriformes; family Ptilonorhynchidae; genus Amblyornis; species Amblyornis subalaris. Next base: position 11,022,202 of record JACAXG010000009.1, on the reverse strand, counting down.
GAAAAGTTCACAAGGCTTGAGCAGACATGACTTTTTCTGGAGCTGCCTATGGCTTTTGCCAGGGCACACCAGAGACATAGTCTGAGTGCATTGCAGTGGGACTGGCTGACAGCAGGTTATTCTTGTGAGCTGAGTTGGAACCAGACTTGGGACAAAGACAAAAATGCAATTTCTGTGTGGCAACAGCCCCGGTAAGACAGTATAGTGTAGATTAGATGGGGAATGAGTTTCATCCTTCCATTGAGATGCTGGTACTCCTGTATATTGCTCTGATAGCAATGTGTCTGCTGTTTGTTGCTCTCGGCAAGAGGTGTATGGCCTTTCACTATCAGGTTTTTGTCAACTGCCATTCTAAGAATGCCTTTTAATGGGAAGGAGGGGTCAACCTACAAACCACCCAGGTACTGGAGCCAGGGTGGAGTATCTGTACCTACTCAGTAGCAAGCATCTTCATGTTAGGCTTTGCTCCAGAAGATATGCTGACTTACTTCCTAGAGAAAGGATGAGATGTTATTTCAGGTCTGCTCATTTCCAAGTGCTGGCTTGGAGACTACTTTCTTTCCTAGGCAGTATCCAAGCATTTCTATCATCTAAAGATTATTTTTAACAGGCCTTTGTTTATATGGCAGGAAATTCCAAGTGTCTTTGCTGCAGGACTTTACTTCTTCCCTTGGCATAGGCGAGACTGGATTGGTGACTAAAACAGTCTATCTAGAACAGTTGTCTTTCCTATGTTTTCCCTTAGGTGGGACTATAGGCTGAGAAAGAGCAAAAAGAAGAGGAGGAGGAAGCTGGTTTTCTGTCTGAATTTGTACTGAGGGTTCTCTTCTTTTATGTTATTTTTATTTTATTGTGTTTTGTCTTCAGCTTTTGGGGATTTTCTTGATTCCATCTAGAGCACACAATAAGCATAAAAGAAATAAAAAGAAAACTATATCTAAATAAAAAGAAAACTATATCTATCTATGCCAGTACAACACCCATTTTCAAGCTCTCAGTATAAGTTATTGCATATGCAGTGAAGCAGCAACAAAGAAACACTGCACAAACAAAATTACTTCATTCTCAAAGAGTTTTACAGCTCTGAGAATTTTTTTAAATAATTGAAGATTGCTTGAAGGTGCCTTTTGAGAAACTTTATTTCCTAAAATACATCAAATAAGTGGAGCACTGCAAAGATGAATTTCTTAAGCCTTATACTCATCACCATTCAATAAACACCAAAGCCTTATATCTGGCTATAGCTCATAGAAAAAAAAGATCCACAAAATATGAAACTGCAGAAATTTTTCAAAGGAAGGATTTAGGAACATAATCCCTTGCTTCCCATGATGGATTAATGTAGATTACTGAAGGGCAATGGTGGTATTTCTTTGGGGGAGAAAAAAAAAACCCAGAAGCAWTTCAGGTAGTCGAATCCTCCATGAACTGTGACTCAAGAAAAGTGTCAGAAGAGCAAGCAAAGACACAGTAATAAAACCAGAATGGACCAAGATGTGTATGGCAGTAGAGAATTCACTGCTAGAAGCCTTGAAAACCAGAAGTGATTCTGATACAAGCTGACAGCCTCTCAAAGCATCAGGGGAAAGGTCTAGACCACAAGTAAATTCTAGACCAGATGTTCCAAGCACTAAGTACATATTCTGACACATCCATCATGACAAAACAAAATGACCTTCAAGCATAATATCTCCCAGACAACCCTGCAGCCTGAACTGAAAACAATCACTAGCTTTACCTAAGTTAATAAAAACTGTTAATTCCAGTAATATTGCCTGTGGAAAATATGAACCGACAACAGAATATGATCCCAAACAGGGCCCCTTGGAGGTGGTAGTGATAAACTACAGTAGCAGATAATTAGGTCCACATTGGTAACAGAACCTATAACACAGTCTTACCCTTCCAAATGGAATAGCAACAAATTGAAGTTTTGATACCCCTTTATGCACAGTAGCGTACATTTGTCAAAAAACACACTCCCTGATGGGATCAGGATATAAATGACCCAGACATTTGGCACATTTACACTTGCCCATAAGAGATGCTTTTAAACCCAGAAGAAACTACCTTTTTCATTACTTCAAACAAAACCTTTTACTCCAAAGGCAGTAGAAAACTATTCTAAGCATGAAGTGGTTGTTAACACGGATGAGAGATTTCAGGATGACTTCAGTTCTTAAGCAGGCAGTTTGATCTGTAAACACTACATAACTCAATTTAAGCAAGAGCTTTTAAGGATAACTGCAAATGAAAAAAACAGATTGTAGATATGCACTGTAGGAATAAGTAAATACTTGAGCCTGAAATATGAGAAGCTTTGTATCCCTGTAGGCATCAGTGAGAGTTAAGGACATTTAGCAATTTGTGGGAACAGGCTTTAGACTAATTTAAAGCAAATGGAAATCATTGCATTAATTTACTCTAATACTGATGTTGGTGATGTACTTTATAGTACATATAGTTTACAAAACTCCTTTGCAAATACCGATTGTGAAAACCCTCCTAGTTAATTTTGTAAGCTTTATAAAGTTTGGAGTCTCCCCAAGAGTTTGAGAGCATGGTATCTGAAAGTGCAGAAAGTACCACTTGGGATTTAGAAAAATTACACTGTCTCAGGATAAGAACAGTCTGGCAGTGGGGATTACTAAAGATTTTCTCTGAAGTAACCCTGTCCCCACACTGTCTCTTCTTTCAGCACCTAAGTCCCAAACAAAACAAAAAAGCCCCAAATACCCAACATACCATAGCATGCTCTTCTAGGGTGACTTTTTTCTTGTGAGATAAATGTTCCATAAGTAACTAAAACAAAAATCTCAGTTGTGCTAGTGTTCTTCTTTGTGTTTTCAGAAAAGTTCTTTCACTCTTTTTCACTGTATATGTAAAATAGGGACAGTGATAGCATTTTTTCTCCATATTTTAGGGATGAGCATTGGATATAAAAACATTACTTTTCCTTGTTTGATTATACCATTACATCATTATTATTATTATTATTATTATTATTATTATTATTATTATTATTATTATTATTATTATTATGTAGTTGTTGTAGTAGTAGTAGTTTTATTATCATTATCAGAACATCACAGAAATCATCTGCATGTCGGATTTAACGTGTTCTCTATCTAGAAAGCAGTTGTATATTTTTGAGCTGGTCATGTGATTAAGAGGCTGTTTCTTCTCTGTTACAGCTGTATGAAAAGGTTGCTCTTTTCCTGACAAATTTAGGTAAGCAATGTTAAATACAAAAGTGAATAATATTGTACTGATTTATTGGTCCATACACCAGGATACCATTCAAAATGTCTGTATAAATATGAAAAATCCCAACTAATTTGCAATCTTTAGGAATTAATGTTTCTCTTAAGTTTATAATAAAAAAGCATATAAAATAAACTACTGTGCCATTCAATCAGTGGTGAAACAATCATCCATCTATCTTTGTTCATTTGTTTCAACCCCTTACCACAGAAGAATGTAAAAAAATCATTACTTTGAAGGAAAAGGCATGAGTTTTCAGACAGACTGAGCACTCACAACCTCCAGGTTTTGTGAACACCTGGAAAAGGAGAGTGACTTCTCTTTTACAAGCAAATTTATAGCTTGAAACTAAGGTGCTGATTGGCTATCAAACATTTGCCTTTAAGAAGGACAGTAAGGAAGGGAAATAACTAGGTGAATCTTCAACTCTACCTACACCTAAACAATATGATGTTCTAAATTTCAGTAATCTTTTCAGTTTGCTTGTAGAGGCCTTTATGCTAGAGTAAGGAAACATGTTTTCTAAAGAGAGCATATACTCTCTCTGGGGTAGCAATAGGCTATCACTCATATATCCATGGCTCAAGCAGAATCTGTGGAGATCCTGATATTTTTGGAAGATGATCGTAGTTGGTGGCAATTGGCAAGGGCTCCTTAGTGTCAAGAAGCCTGAAATGAGACCCTGGCTGAAGGCCTATTAAGCAAACCATATTATGGCATGTATACAAGTGGTTTGAGGAGGTTATTTTGAGCTCCTGGAAACCTGTGTATATTGATGATGTTCAGTAAATTATTTTGGACCAGATGGACAGATTTTGATGTCTGCTCAGAGAAAACAGCTGATTTTAGCTTCTCTCAGGGCTTTTCTACATCTCAGAAGTCATTGGTGCTGTGTTCAAAGCACATCTGTGTACAATAGAATTTTATTATTTTGTTTCTCGTTAAACTAAAAGTGCTCATTTGTTTGCTGTAGTTTTAAAATATTTTTGCTATTCTGTATCCGTGGAAAAGATACCTGCTAGTTACAGCTGAGAAATATGACTTTCAAGTATGCGAGTTGTACAAGTTACGCCCTGACACCGTGAGGACAGTAGGATATGGTCTAGAGACCTTGAAGCTTGATCACTTTCTGTCAGGTTGTCATTGAGGTAGATCTGCTTCTTGTAACCCATGCAGAAAGAACTCGTATGAAAATTCAGTGGGTCAAGATGTTCTGATCATGTTCAGACTGTTTTGTAATTTTTGTTCTGATGGCCTAAGGAACTGATTTGATTTGAATGATCTTTATCAGTGTCATTAGCTCAAAGTGGTATCAGCAGCAAAACTACATTGAGGATGGCCTTCTGCAGCATTTCCATGACCTTTTTTGGAACTCACATCTGTGCTCCTCCAGAGCATCGTCTCTGATGGGCATGTGAGCAAAGCTTCAGCTGCAGCAGCCTGGTTATAGTCAAACTTGTCCGTCTTGGAGACTGGCATCTAATTAAAGAGCAGCTCTAAGTAAAGAGAATCTGGTTTATTGTTGTTTCTGTACTTCCAGTACTTTACTGGAGGCTCACTTGGAAGCAGTATATGTGTACTACCATTATGATAATCAGAATCACCATTAGTACCTCCAATTCTTGGATTACTCCTGTTCACAGCAATGGTCGGCTAACAAGCTCCTGCCAGCTGGAAAGTAGTTCCAGAACATGGTACTGGTGTGTTGGCATGGAGATTGTTTTGTTAACTTCTGTCTTGATATTTCTTTAGATGGAGAGTAAGGGCCTACCCAAAGGGAAGAATATGTCTTCCCCTTTCTTGTTTGCCTTAGCCCATCCACTGCAAAATATTTTTTCTCAGTTTTCTGTGATAAGTTCCCTGGGACAACGAAAAGGAGTCATGCAGTGGCACTCCACTGACACATATGGGCAAATCCATGAAACAGAATTACAAGGAGGATTTTCTTCAGTTCAGTGTGACATCTCTAACAAAAAGGCACTTAAATAGCTTGTGGTGGAGTGGCAATGTCATTTTGATAGGATACAGAAAATGAAACAAGAGAAGAGCCTGAGCCTGTAAAGACTACTTAAATACAGGAGGGACGTTTAATATACACATTACCTCAACCACTTTCTTACAGTCTCCTGGCAATATAAATATCCAGATATCAGAAGAGATTTCTAAGTCTCTACAAGCCCACTTGCTGCGTGCTGCTTTTGGATACAATTTCTTCTGCCAGGTTGTATTTTGAAAACAGCAGGCTAATTTACAAATATATTGCCAGCTCTGATAGGTGTGTGCAGCCTTTGTGCCAAGGGAAATTGTTAATCTGAATAAACCTCTGAAACTCTGATAATTTTCTTCACAGAGCAGCCTCGCACCGAATCGGAGTGGGAGAACAGCTTCACTCTGAAAATGTTTCTTTTTCAGTTTGTCAATCTGAACAGCTCTACCTTTTATATAGCATTCTTCCTTGGAAGGTAGGATTGATGTCTGCACTCTCATATGTGCAAAATGAAGTAGAGAGAAGAAATAAAATTGTTTGTAATGAAACAAAATGGACCATATTATCACACATCTCAACATGCAAATTCCATACTAGCAAAGGAACAGATTGAAGTTCTATATTCCTTTCAAAAGCCCACAAACAGATGCAGTTTTCATTTCCTATCACCACATGGTCTCAATGCTAACTTAACAGTTTCACTATTGGAAACAGATGCATCCCACAATACTAAACATGCAGGTCATTTCACTCTGTCTTTATCTGTAGATAAATAAAGGATAGGATAGGCTAGGCTAGGCTAGGCTAGGCTAGGCTAGGCTAGGCTAGGCTAGGATAGTTCAGTTAGAAGGGACCTGCTTCAATTACATGATCCGGACTGTTAAGAGTGAGTTATGAGCTATCAGTTGGGGATTTTTTTTCACTGAGTATTTTATATATATATGTGTGTGTGTGTGTGTGTGTGTGTGTGTGTTTATATCTATCTATATATTATTTGTATATCTCTTTCTGCCAGTTTCCTAAAAACAAGACCTTTTTAGTAGAGAAGATTTGAATGGAAGAATCCATTAGTACGGATTATTTGTATATGGGAAACATTTTGGGGAAAAACATGGGAGAATAGTAAGAAGATTATGAGTTTGAATGAAAACTAAAATTTTCACTGATTTCACAGAAAAGCAGACATCACAGAGCATTTCATAGTGTAAGGAAACGGACTGGCAGTTGAAAGCCATTTTCCAAACTGACATGAGCAGTTTCAGTCAGATTTTCCCTCTGCTCTGCAAATGTTGAATATCCAACAGCAGACTATTTGGTATTTAAATAAAACTGAAAGTAAAAATATCCTTAGTCCTTCATGGGGGTTATTCCAGGAATACCAATAAAACAGTTTGCAGCGTAACATTTTTTATAGTTAAACCAGTCACAGTAAGATAACAGCAGATTAAAATAATGTTGTGAGCTTTCTTTTACTATTGTAAACAGACTGCTTACACAACATAGTTGATATATGTTCCTGTGTTAAAGATTTACAGGACACCCTGGTGCCTACTTAAGGCTGATAAACCGGTGGAGACTGGAAGAGGTGAGTGTTTGATAACTGCATACTGATTTATCTGCTGCTCACGAATGCCATGAATGCAAGCAGAGGCAGACACATAACTCTGTCTCGGCATTTTTGAGTGTGTTATTGGGTTTTCAGTTGCCATCTAACTCCACACTATTGACATCACCATCTGCTACAAAAGCATCTACATATTGATATATATATTCCCTTTCCATTGCTAGCAGTTTTAGTGTTTGCATCACATTCGAATGGTGGTATCAGATGGTTTAAAGATTACTCACACATTTACACGGGAAATATTTTATTCTTGGAATGAATCAAAGTCAGATAGGACTCTGACAACTTTTTGCTTCTAAAAAAATCCTTTCTTCTCAGCTTTTCTAGCCTTGCTTACTAGAGAGCTAAAGTAATAAACTAACAAATTAAAAACCAGACACATAAAATGTACGTAAAATTTGTCCAAAACAACTGAACAAATTTCCCAAATGAGTTACTGGCATAATGTTCCATGTCTATAAAACCAAATGAATAAGACAGCAGTGAGAGTTTGGCTTTGCAATTTACTCAAGGACCAATCCCTTTTTATTTGTTTTTTTTTTAACAAATACATTCAGAACTCAAAACCCATTTGACAGTTATAGGAGGTGAACAGCAGCAGTTTCTGGACCAGTCATTTACTTTACAGTGCTGCTGTGTGCACACTCAAATCCCCTGGTTTTTTTCCTGCTTCACAGATGAATAATTGAAACAAATTTGCAAATAAATTACAAATGGTAAGTGGAAAATGCCTGCCAACACGAATTTTCAAACACTTCTGGATATGTAAATATTTTGTTTAATAGAGGACATTCAAATACTAGCAAAAAAAAGTTATTTTTAATAAAACCATCCTAATTTTGAGGCAGTGAATTCTGTTCATTCAAGGAAAGAATACTTGATAAATGTGCAGACAGAATTTTACTGAACATTTCCTCCAAAATCTGAGTGTGGCTGAGCTGACCTAAAAACTTCTGCTGTCAAAGGAAGACAGTTCTACTCTTCCTTTGAGTCCTCCCCCAGAGATTTGCTCCTTCCTCTTCCTCTGCACTGGCTTTCGCTTGTCCAACCCTGTGAGGAGTCTATTCAGTTCCTTGTATCAGCAGTAAACTTCCATTTTCTGGCTGAATTAGTTTTCTGGTGATTTAGTGAGCTGATTCATCTCACAGAGGGGCCAGAGAACAAGGAAAGAACCTCCTGTCTCTGCAGGTGCAGAGATGGGAAGAAAAGAGAACCAGGTTTGTGAGGGAATTGCAACAATGAGGTGTTACAGGTTGGGTCAGTTGCTGGTGGAAGCTACTCTTCGTAGTTCCTGTCTGGCTTTTCTCAGAGAAAAAAAAGAGTCTAATAACAAGAGAAGTGTCTAATAGAAAAAAGCCTTGACTTTATTGACTGTATCTGTGCTAGCTCTTATTAGAAACTTGCTTTAGAATATAATGTCTAAATATCCCTCCAATAACCCTCTCTTCACCTGTTGAATGAAGCCAAGTCTAAGATATTTAGGAACACTAGTCCAGTGTGCATGGACATATTCAGACCACAGTTTATATATTATTGATGTTATGGTTGTAACATCACTGCTACTTCGTTAACACTGCACCTACCTCTCTCAGGATGTATTGGCTCATGTGACCAATTCCTAAAAACAGAAGGATGATGATTTAGTAATAATGACAAAGAAGTAAAAAAAAAATAATAATAATCTGTCACCCTGTAAATCTAAAGAGATGCTAAATGAGGTCAACAGAAACCTCAGCAGGGATCCGGGTACTGAGCACTGGATAATGCCGAATGTATGAGAAGTTCATATTCTATTATAGGTCATAACTAATTTTTCTCCCTAAAAGTTAAAGAGAAATACTTACGGTTCTATGACAGTGATTTGTTCGACTTATCTGTTAATACCCAAGATTTAAAAATACATCTTGAACTCCACTGTTTGGATCTGCAAAGTCAATTGTGCAAAGTGTTGTTTGAGGGCAGAAAGCTTTTGGTGCCTTTCTGTTTTTTCTAATACTAGATGAAAAATTACCTACATTTTTACTAGCTGAACATCTCTCCCAAAAGCATCACCACAACGTCAACATCTGTAACCACTGCTAAAGCAAGCAAGCACTCAGCAAGAAACACTAAGAATTATTGCTCAGCAGTTAGAGATGTTTAATTTTTCAAAAAGAGAATAGCTTTGCATTGTCTGATCAGTCATAGATGTTAAATAGCACTCAATTAACAGTACTAGGTCTATCCTCTAGGCATAAACTGTTTGCCTGTGCAGCCAGGAGGAATTTTCTCTTCATTCTTTGACTTGATGCACAGTCACCCTTCCCAAAACTATTGAAATCAGTGGAGAAACTTGGTGGCCTTTGCCTCTGACCTAGCCACAGATGCACAGCACATTAGAAACACTAATGTGAAAACTGCATTAGTTTCAGCTGACTCTGACCTCTGCAGAGAATTAGGTGACAGGCTTAAAAGGCTGACAGTATGATAGTGTCATATGTTTCCATGTGTTTATATTTTTTTTAAAAATAAGGAGAATACATTTAATTTCCTTTTAATAAATGATCTAATATCCATTTATAGTCTTTAAGAAATGCTTTAAAACTCAGTATAATTTCTGTTCAACATTTTGTCTCTTTTTTTTTTCCTGTAGTGCCACCCTAGTGGATGCCTTATTGATCTCTGTATGCAAATGGGTATTATAATGGTGTTAAAGCAGACATGGAATAATTTCATGGAACTGGGCTATCCGTAAGTAAATATAATACCTATGCTTCTGTATAGGTATATACTAAGTTTATGCTATCTTTACCACCAGTTAATAAAAGCAAGCTACAGTAGTCATTACAAAAGAAAATTCCTACCAGGATACAGAATTCCAGATATATAGGTGGAGTTTGGAGCTTTTTTCCACATTGAACATGGTTTGCAAAAGTGAAACGGTAATATAAATATGAACAAATAAATAACATATGGGAAGTACTTGATTTCATTAAATTGTATTCTGTGTTCTAAAACTCCTTAAAAATAACTGTAGGACCACTGTATTGCTTACATGATAAATACTATATGTATCGTTTCTCAGCTATGCCAGTAAGTTCTAAATTGGATTTCTTGATGGGTGATAGACGATGACTGAAAGAGCAGGTGTGAGCTGAGAAAAATGCACTGCTGGCATATACACTCTCAGAGATAGAAAAATGTACTGGCTGGTACGTAGACAGGTTCCCATGTGATCTTTGGGGTATTATGGAGCTGTGCCCTAGCTAAAAAGGTTGGCAATTATTCATTTCCTGTTGGTTCATTTCTTATTGATTAGTATTAAATGAGCATGTTTAATATGATTAATATAGGTTTAATATGATTAGTATAGCTGATGCTCAGTGTGGCTGGTCATCAAGGGAAATTAGCAAGTGTGAAAAATGTAACAGAGAGCTGACATTGTCAGAAAGTTTGCCCTTGCAAAGTTCAGAGGGATTTGCTATTTCTCTGTCTTTCCTGGACCCAGCACTCCTTGTCAGTATTTTGCAGCTGTTAAGGCTGCGGGATTTAGTTGGGATGGGCAGGAGGGAACAGTAGCAGCAGTATTGATCCTTCCCTTTCCACTCCCTGCCTCTTTTGTCGGTTTCCATTAGAACTTTCTGCTTTCTATTAATATGGATTTTGAAACCTAATAAAGAGCACAGAAGGGAATTAAAGGTGACTGATAGAGATAGGAGGACATTGTTTAAGAACAAATGATTTAATAGCAATAAACTGCTTCAGGTGAAGTGAATCTTTAGAGTCACAAGGAAAATCACAACATGAGACACACAATCACAACCTTGTGAGATGCTTCAATGTATTTTGATGAGAGATGTGTTTGCTCTCCAGACCCTTCAGTCTACCCTCTAGCCCTGATATGCTGTAGGCAGGTGCATTTCCTTTTTGTGTGAAAAACACCTTTCTGCTAAGAGCGTGACGGCAGCCAACACAGTGTGGATGGCCAAAGGACTTGGAGGCAACCCTACAATCTGTAGATTAATTCAGTTGAACTACACTCACTTGCACCTACACTTCTTCAAGGAAGACAGCAAAAGTGTAACCTTTCTGACAAACGGCCTAAATGGAAAAATAATCTCTAAGCTTTAAGAAAACAAGCAATTGTCCAAACCCTTATCCAAATCCAATGACTATTTGCCTACCATTCACAGACCAGACCAGGCCACTGCAAATGTAAGAAGTGAAACACTGTCAGGAAAAGGACTGAATTATTTGGGTGATCCATCATGTTCTATCTTACTGAGATAAAGTGGTCAGCCACAACTTCAGAGAAGATCTGGTTTGGGGTTTTCTTGCCCTCTATACTAACTCTTAACTGGTGTCCTTTGTTGGCCAAACGAGTGCAACTCTCTGACCTGGAGAGGCAAAGGTGTCTATTTCAGATGTGAGCATTCATTTTTCTTTTGGCTCAGTGCCTCTCACAGTGGTCCTACACATGCATTTCTTTGGGAACAATGTCTTCCCCTTGATGTCCCGTACAGTGCCTACATTTCTTGATACAGAGGCAGCCCATATGTCAGCCATCCATCTCTCAGCCACCATGTGTTGTCAGTAGTTCAGGCACTTCTTTCTGCCTTTTGTTGCTCTGAATGTTTGGCTGCAGGCACCATTCAGGGTTGCCTTTTCCCTTCCAGGATTGCCCAGAGACTGTTAGCCTGCACACTGTAGAGCCATGCAGAGATGCCAGGTCACACAGAGGAAAGGATCGAGCAGCATTAGCACACTTATTTACTGAGCTCAGCTATCTCCACACAGCATTGCATTCTGTCATATAAACAGACCCTGAAGTGATTTGACATTCTGTGCAGAGAAAAAGAAGTAAATAAATAACGAAAATATGTAAAAATCCTTTTACCATTCTAACAACATTTAGGCCTGGATTACAGCTTGTCAGATGTATCTGTTCTCATACCTATTATGCTGTGTCATCAGCCACATGTATTACTAATGCTCTGTTTTCCTGTGCATTGGGAAATGGATTTTGCAAGATATGTTGCACCCACTTAACCTCTTCCAATTTTGTGATAAATAGCCATTAATATTCTTTATCTTGTTTCTTTAATTTAATTTAAAATATAGGCTAATTCAAAACTGGTGGACCAGGAGAAAACTACGTCAAGAGTATGGCACACAGAGAAAAACAAGCTTCCCACAGTGGGAAAAGGACTATAATCTGCAGCCTATGAATGCTTATGGACTCTTTGATGAATACCTAGAAATGAGTATGGCTCTAAACTTTGTTCTCTCTCACTAGATTTTAATATTGTTGCTTTTTTGTTGATGTGGGCTGGTATATTCTTTTAATTATTGCTATATGAAGCTAAAGAGACTGCAAAAGGGTTTTTATTCTCACAGGTCAGGTGAGGAATGGGAGTAAGTTTCTAAGAACCAAACCAATGTAGTTAAGCACACTGCTGATGGTTTGCTAACCTCCCATCTATGAAACATTTCCCATTCTGTCTTTGTTTTTCCAAACTAGAGCCCAATTCTTCATCTGCGTACATTTCTGAAGAACTTTGCAGTAGTTATTTATTAAAGGAAGTTCCCTTGTGCTTTTAACTGCATGGTACAGGCCTGCATGCTTGTTTATGTTTAAAGTCCTCCCTCATTTACTGTCTCACATTTACAAAGTAGCTTACTGCCAAAAGGCGCTGCTCTATCCATAGGAGAAAGGAGGATAACTGCTTAAAAAAATTTTTTAAAAGCATGAACTTTTGCCCTATGTGACTGAACTGTGTATGTCATGATTGGGTTTTTTTTCTTTTCTCCCTCACACAATTCTTTTCAAATTAATGGGAAATCTGGCAATCTGAAAACCTGCCTCTAGAAACTTAAACGAAATTTCAAACTGCTTCCAATCTGAACTATTAAAAGGAATGTATTCATCCCTAATCTTTGCAAGTATTGAGAGATCCTAGTTGATGCTGGAGTAAAAATGTCCCTTTTTAAAAGCACAGTTTGTCCACCTCCGAACTTCACACCAAATTACAAAATTTAGATGGTGCTGTCCATTCCAGGGTCAGATGTGCATTTGTTCTTTTCATCCTTCCTCTGGACTTTTGGCAAGGACTTGCTGTACAACTGTCACTAGACTATTATATAGTATGGCATAATAAAAAATGTTTGTATACTTTGTACATAATGTTTATTTTCCAAACACTGTTTGGGATCTTAGACCTTGGGATTAGATCTTAACAATTATACTCGGATATTTCCTTTTTTTTCCTAGTTCTTCAGTTTGGGTTCACAACCATTTTTGTGGCAGCTTTTCCACTGGCACCACTTCTGGCCTTACTAAACAATATTATTGAAATTCGGCTTGATGCTTACAAATTTGTTACTCAGTGGAGAAGACCTTTAGCTTCAAGAGCCAAAGATATAGGTGAGCTCTTTGTATGGTGTTTGTTATATATATGTGTTATTTGTAAGGCAAAGCATTAACCACCTCAAGTAAGAGCAGATTAAGGTATTTTCAGTCATCTCCCGAATTAATAATACACCCCTTGATTGTTCAAAAAAACTTCAAGTGTCTGATGTCAATCTACTTATGCAATTAATGGTCTATATTGGAAAATGTCTTTTAATGATTTTCTGGGGGACTTAACAGCCAGGGTGTAAAGTGATCAGTGTTCTCTGCAAGTGGTTTTCTGTGGCAGACACTGTGTGAACACATGCTGCTGCTCAGCTTGAATATAATAACCAGACAGACCAGATGAAACGTGAAAGTCAAGTTAAAGTGGCCACCATGCTGTAAGGGACTTGCATGTTATGTATTTACCTGGCCAAAACCAAGCTCCCCCGTGACTCAGGGGCTGTGCCCACAAGGTCCCTGGTGGGTCAGACAGGGTGGGTCTGGATCCCAAGAGACAACTCACTCTCAGTGAGTCACACCTGCGTTGCCAAACACAGGGTCCACATAACTTTGAGGTCATCCAGCCACACACTATTGCAAGGGCTCTCTGAGCATATTTTGACTACAAATCTCYTCTGTCCTTGCAGTATGCAGAAGCAGATCACCTTTAGGAAGAACTCTAAAACAAAGTCATCTGCCCAATGCTGAATCCCTGGTGTTTTCAGAGGGGTAAACAGAATACCTCACTGCCCATCTGCATTGCAAAAATCAGTAGCCCACACCAAGACATAGCAGAAGCTCAGGCTTTGTGCTCTTAGAACTGTCTACCATGTACCTAAAGTTCGTGCCTGATTAAAGCTTTGAATGTGAACAGTGTGAATCTGTGGGTTTTGGCACAAGCCTGGACAACAGCCGGTACACGGCATACACTTCAGACATAATTCCTGAAAAAAACAGTTATATAATGTAAATAATAGAAGCACAGAAAAATAATATTTTTTCATGTCGATTCAGGTGTGATTTCTAAAAATAAGTTGCATTTGCCCCTTATTCAGCAAAGTTCTCAGGGACAGTTTGATGCCTCGTTAAATCAATGGGTATGTCTAACCTTCCTTTGGTGTGGTTCACAGTGACGGTATTCATGACCAGAGTTGCTGTGTGCCTGTAGCACAAGATCTGTCAGGCAGTTGGGGATGGGACAAAAAAATTCCAGGTGATGCCTAGACTATGTGCCATTGTGTAGCATTAGTGTACCATGAAGATTTGGATGCTGATGGGTACACTCTGACCGGCTGTGCGTGAGCTCCACACAAGGCCCGTATGACAGGCAGATGATGGATTGCATATATTCATGGCTACCCTGGCAGGCCCTCCTCGAAGGATGGAAAGCCATCATCATCAGCAGGGAGGCTTACAGCATGTCTTAAAACTGCCCACATGCTCATGTGTCTTGGTGAGCCAAGGCCTCTGTGAGCATTTTTGTAGCTTCCTTGAGATTGTTAATAGGATAAAAAAAATTTCCACCCAGTGGGAACATGTCTGGTCCACTGAGGTCCTGCTGTTCAATAAAAAAAATTATTTTTACTCAGTGACTCTGGATAGAAACTACACAAAAACACCTTGTGCAGCGGGGACAACTACTTCAGATCATGCAGTGTTTCAGGCACATTGGTTCTTGTTTTACCTGGAGCAAACATACTCTCCTTGTTGAACAGGAATCTGGTATGGGATCCTGGAAGGCATTGGAATTCTTTCTGTTATCACAAATGCATTTGTTATAGCAGTGACATCGGACTTCATCCCTCGCCTTGTTTATGCATACAAATATGGACCTTGTGCTGGCCAAGGAGAAGCTGGACAAAAGTAAGCTTTTTGGAGGAGGGAAACAGATGTGCATGAAAATCACTACTTGAATAGATACAGTAGTACTGTCTATGTATGTCCTGGTTCCACTAACCCAAATTTATTGTTTGTGTATATGTAACAAATACCAGCCATAGATACTGGTGCTTTGCATATTCACAAAATGGGTTGCTGAGTGACTGTGACTTACGACGTTAATTCAAGGCAAACGCAGCAGAGCTATTTCAGAGATTTAGTGTGTGTGACAAGATGCTGCCCAAGCTGTACTTCCCAGATGGTGTACATACATATAATCCTCTTTTCTTTCTGAAGCAATGCTGATACTAATCAGTTAAGATTTGGTTGAGCATTTTAAACTTATACACTGGGGATTTTACCTGATGTAATACTCAGCAATGTATTACTCAAAAAAAGTAGTGTCTAGCAAGAGGAAGCAATTTCCAACTAATACATCAAGATATACTTACAGAGCAAAGTAATTTGTTTTTCTTCTAAAACTAGAGTTCTTAGATTAAATCTTTCAGGAGACATTTGTGATCTGAATCCCTACTTCCTAAATGGATTTTCTTTCAGTGTTGCTAAAGATTGAGATCATATTAGCATGTGCACATTACAAGAAAGTATGAGATAGTTGCTAAGTGGCAACTTGTGAAATCTAGGCAGCTGGACTCAGGGAAGGTCATTGAATCCAACCAAACACAAACATACAGTTTGCAAATGATCTAGCAAGTAGGAACCCTACTGTTCAAGAAACGCAGGCTGAGCAGTAGACAGTGACAGAGCTTACATTCTGCTATTGGACATATGGCAGATTGATTTTTTTACTACCTGCTGCAGAAAGCAAATTCTTCTGTTGCTGCTTTTCTGGCATCTTTTGACTGTCAATACATTTAATCATACTGAGGGAAGAAGGGCATCTGGTGCAGCAGCTCCTGATTAGCAGAGCTGCTAACTTGCTGTCCTGCAAGGAGCTGGGCATTTTAGTCGGGCTAGGGAAGATATTCCATTTATTTTCAAGAAGAGTTAAAATCCCTTCAGGGGTAAAGTGGTTTGGTGCCAGTTGTTCCTGAGGGAGTGCCTCTGCTTGAGCCATTATAAAGATCTACAGGATATTGTGGCACTGTAAGGAACTTTCCTTGCTATTGATTTTCTCAGGACCACTGTGCATGAAAAATCAACACCTTTAGAAATATTTCTATTTTAAGACTCAAACATGACTCAGTGGCTTTGAAACAAGTTCTGCATAGGGGAAGTAGTTTGGCTCACAGAGGAAGACCTTATCTTTTCACAAACCTCTTGTACAATGTTTTCACACTTCTCCTGCTTTTTTGAGTGAATTTTTAGATGAAACCGTCAGGCAGTAGTCCTTTGAAGGAGCCAACTTGTATTAAAACTGTTTACGTCAGCATTCTGAATAAAGTTATTAGTAAGTACTGTTAAAAAAGTAGGAAGGTATTCAAAAATCCACAGGAATGGTGAATTTTCTCAAATTAAGGAGTGAAGACCATCTGTTATTGGATAGCTTAAATGAGAGACTTTTTTCTTTCAGAAAACATCTGTAGATATTAGAT
This sequence comes from Amblyornis subalaris, assembly GCA_018881555.1. Classification (NCBI taxonomy): domain Eukaryota; kingdom Metazoa; phylum Chordata; class Aves; order Passeriformes; family Ptilonorhynchidae; genus Amblyornis; species Amblyornis subalaris. Next base: position 11,005,520 of record JACAXG010000009.1, on the reverse strand, counting down.
CCATATGACACACAGTGATACTAGAAAAATACTGTAATTAAATTAAGTTTCGAATCCAATCAGTATGGAGACAAAGCCAGATGGTGTTTGAATATAATTTCTGAAAGACTGTAAAGTTCATATTTAGAAAAAAGAAAACAAACCGAGACAAAAAATCCCCCAACCCTTACTGTGCATTATACTCTGCACCAAGTCGAATAGTGTGCCTACAGCTGCCTGTGCCGGGGCAGAGCAGCATGAGCAGCACAATACGCTTTGGCCATATCTCTCCTCAGCTTTACTAACACCAGACCTGAGCCTTCCAGTGACGCCCACAGCCCTTCTCCAGGTGACATAACTTCTCCAACTCAGTGTTCTCTAAACTCTGCCTGGCCCTCACAGTGCTCAGCCACCCTCAGATCTTCTAGTACTGAGTTCCTCTGATTAACTGGGCATTTTCTAAAAAGCTGTTTTAAGTGTATTATCTTTCCATCTGATTTAGTGTCCCTTTGTGCTAGTACCATGAGGGTAACAGTGGGAATATTTTGATTATCTTCCTAACGCTCCTCATTATTTTCTCTGCCCCTATTGTGTCACCATTTGGGTGACTTTCTAAAAGTAACCAGTCCCAATCTTCACCATTTCTTCTCCTATAGAAATCTACCATTGCTTCACTTTTATTGTTCATCTGACCTACTTTAGCATTTCTTTTATATTGCCTCAATATCCCTTTCAAATATTAATAAGCATCAAAATTGTACTTTGGATTTTATGAAACCCAAAGAACATCCTCCTGGGTACAACAGTTAATGGAAAAATCTTGCTGTGTCCTGATGACAGCATTTTGTCCCCTCTAGGTGCATGGTTGGCTATGTTAATGCCAGTTTATCAGTATTTCTGGTGTCTGACTTTGAAAATCGTTCAGAGCCAACATCAAATGGAAGTGAATTCTCTGGTTCACCATTAAAGTATTGCAGGTAAGTTTCTGATCAACATACCTCTCTGTTTTAAGACATTTCAATGGAGAAGCATCATATAAATCTGGAGTTGGAATTAATTTTTAAAACTTAAAAAACAGTAATGAAAAGTATTATCTGTGCTGTTCAGGGACATGCTCTTCTTGGTACTGCTTGGATGTTACCTGCATGATTCCTTCTTCAGATAAAAGAGAGGCTGAACAGTTAGTATCTGGAGGGTGTTCCTAATGCAGGATTTTCATGGTGTCAGACCTTGAATCAGACACAATCATCATGGATTAATATGGTATCAAAGGGCCAATAATAGGTGCCTGATTACTTAGGTACCAGTGCAATGAAATTGTGGTAAGATTATATCATAGGACATGCACAGGGAAGTCAAGGTTGCACAGGAGTGGCCACACTGAGTTACTTCACAGGTCTGACAGACATAAACAGGGTCTGTCATAAGCTACTTTTACGAAACCTCAAATCCAGCATTTCCTAATTGTTGACTTGTTAATATGTTTATGTTGTTGCTTACAGGTGTAATTATTAGTAATAATCATATACTTGTGGTTTGAATCAAAATAAAATGAGAGTTAATTATCTGCATGTCTTTCTCCTCAGCAATAGATTGGAGAAATAGCTGTCTGAGAAAAGTCTGTAATGGCAGATTTGCACCTGAGTGATTTTAATGGCCAAAAAACTTGAGGATCTACATAAAGGTCTTAAATGGAGTCTCAACCAAAACTACCAAACAAATACAGCTACCATTTTTTAATTGCAATATTACATTACAAGCATGAGTCCTGGTAGTTTAGCAGATACGATTACTCACAGTATGTTTCACTGTGAAGAATTAAAATACCCTTTCATGACTGCCTAAAGAACAAAACATTCTCTGTGATACCACAAAGGTGTGTGATACACCAAAAGTCAGTGATAATTGCGATATTGTGACATTTTTATGAATAAGAAGAATTTTGAGTGGTATAGCATACTGAATGGGGGGAGGGGAGGCATTAATGCTTTCATTTTACTGATATTTAAGACTGTTGCAACTTATTTGGCAGAAACAGTATTCCAATGTTGAATCCACCTGTGGAGCAGAACCACTGTGAGAATATTCCATTCCCCATTGGTTGCTATAGCATTGTTTAATAGTGTTTTGTCATTCTGACCATTCTCTTCCCCCTCTTTAATTCCATTCTTTCCCAACTTCAAGTGTGAAGTTGCTTCTCCTTGAAGCCAATGATGGAAATCCCACAATAAAAAAAAAAAACTATCTGCTCAATATCCCATAAACAGAACGCTATTAAAATTGGTCTGATAGATCTCCAAAAGATAAATCTGTTCTTTTGGGAGACACTGAATTGTTATGTATATCTACCCTTGAAAGAATATTAACATCTTTCTTTAGCTGAGTTTATCAGCTACTTACCCGCCTGCATTCTGCTAAAACATCAGTCATTTTAATTGCACTTCAAGATAGATATTGATAGGGAGGTAAGGAAATATTATTATGTTCTACTGTGCAATAGTGTAGGCATGTTTCCAGGAAGGCAGTTTGAGAAAAAAAAAAAAACAAACCAGTTAACTTCTGGTTGCCTGGAACACAGATGGTGCTGTGCTACTCTGGTTGTTTATAAAAGATTTCCCCATTTTTTCATGTGTAATTCTTGGTTTCTAGCAAGGAAAAAAAAGGACACATACTCTACTGGAACTTGGTCCAGGGACTTCTGTTTTCAGGATGCTTGTAAAACATCCCAAACTATGAAGTCAGAATGCTGCTTTCACAAGGGAAGATCATCTCAGTTTTAAGAACTTGGACTAGAGATACTGCAGTTTGAGAGGTTTGATGCTGACTAAGGTGTCAAGACAGTTTATTTCAGTTTGTATAGCACCCTCTGCAATCTAAGAGAGTAAAGCTTCTTGGAGAAATACAGATTATCATAGAGATTAAATAACTGTTTATTTCTTTTATTCCTCTGCATTTTCATTCGTTTCTTAAAACTTAGTGATCAACCATAAATGTATTATTTACTATGGTATTTTCAATGTTTTACAATGGGTTTTCTGTCCTATCTAGGAAATAGATTAAAGAGCAAACAATTTTTACACCAGTTTTAAATTAAGTTTCTGCAATAGTATTTTATAATTAACAAACTGCTAGTAAAAATGGACTCCAAAATGTGTGACTGAAATGGATTCATGATTTGTAAATATAATTTTGGAGTCTTCCTGGACCCAACTTTCCCAATAAATATCTACAGTTAAATTATGGAGACCTAAAGTCTTCCAAGAAACATTCTGTGAGAAAAGACACTAGATTCCTTTCTTACACAGTCCTTGCTCTGTTGATATACCAAGAGGTGCAGTCCTGCCTCCACTGAAGTTGGGATGAGTCATGCTTTACACCAGGGATGACCAACCAATTGATCAAGGGCCAGGCGGAGTCCATGAGACACTTTTATATGGCTTTTGGGAAAACTACGAGGCTGACAAAACTGCAGACATTTGTGGTTTTAAAATGTCCTTGTAGTGGGAATAAAACATCCCTTAAAAGAGCAGAGCATCCCACCCTTCTCCGTGTTCTGAGGAGATACCTGCAAGGCACAAGTTGTGCTGCCAAGGGAGAGGCTGTGGGGTCAAACTGCTGGTGCTGACCACCCAAGGTCCTGTGTATTTGCTTCAGCAGTTTTGCTTCGTACAGACACTGGTTTGGGTCCTTTGTACCAAATTTCCATTACCAGCTAGAGCATTCCTAGAGTGCATCTCACTGTTACATTTCAGCTGAAATTAAGTCCATTTGGGTGAAGAAAAGCATGGCAAGCAGAGGTGATCAGGACACTTGCTTCCAAAGCATGCACCTGACCTGAAATCAAACACTAGAATAGGCCCAGCCTTAGGAGCAAGCAGTATTGTGGTAACCTCTATAGTCTGAGCTGAGCTCATTTTTGGTGCAGAAAACACAATGATCAAGAGAAGGTGGGTTTTGGTTTTGCCTTCCCCCAGGCAGCAGTGCAGGAGCTTGCTAACTACCAAACTGTGCTTGTCTTTCAGGTACAGGGACTATCGAGACCCTCCCCACTCGCCAGTGCCCTACGGTTACACGCTGCAGTTCTGGCACGTCTTAGCAGCGCGCTTGGCTTTCATTATTGTATTTGAGGTCAGTGACCATTCAGCTGGCAGAACAAAACCAAAAAGGAAACAAATTTCCATTTGGAGCTTTCCATTGGGCTGATCCATGATGGCAGCTGTTGAGGGGGTTTTGTCTTAGTTTCTGCTGCTTATATTATGCTTTGTATTCTCAGATTTGTTCTCTGAACAGTCACAGGTATTTAGGTTTTCATACAAAAGGGGATGTAACACTGAAAACTATAGCAGTGACTTGCAAAGAGGGGGAAATAAATGAAGCTTTTGTTTACTTTTTGAGGTCTGGCACTCATAACCTGTCTAGGTTAAAAAGCCATATGCTGGCAGGTGTGTGAGGAAGGGGTAAAGAAACATGAGAAGAAAAGATTAAATCTGAACAACTGAAAAACAAAGATAGTGTAAGTTACAGTATTTACATATCTAGCTTTTTTTCTTGTTGTTTTTTTTTAATGCCCTTCATTTCTCCAGAATGATTGGCATCACAAAGATCACAAAAATGAAAAAGATTCAATATCTTTGTCTATGTTCATAACAGTAGTATTTACTGTCAGTATCTCAGAAATCTTTAAGACAAACCAGAGGAGATAACACCAGCTTCACATGACTGGTATTCCCATGCTGCTTTTGAAAAAGAGAGCCAGGAGGGTAGACGAATAGAACAAGATAATTTACAAAAACTACAGCTCTTAAGACCTAATTTCAAGCGCCTGAATATCCCCACCAGAATCTAGGGGCTCAACATCTCTCCAGCACAAACAGTTTGAAATGCCTTTTACATCCTGAAGAAGCCAAACAGGGAACATATGATTTAAGAAAACTCTTTACTCAATCCTCTGCTCTGAAATCATAGCAATAGGGCATTCAACACAGATATGGAAGCTGCAATCACCATACTGGCATATGGCATAATGTTCATGAGCACATACTGCATTTCTGACTCACAGTACTGTGTAAATTTTTTCTGAACTGAGCTTTCAAAGCACCTCTTTGGATAACATAACAGAAGCATTTGTGTTAGAGGAACGGTGGAGAAGAAACATTTTCTAGATTATTTCTTGAAGAAGGGTGTCTTAGTGGCTCAGCAGAAGCCCAAGGCCATCACCAAATTCCCCATGATTGTAATTTTCAGACCTTCCCAGGTAAAGGAATATGGCACTGCAGGTTGGGCTCTCTTCTTCCTTTACACTGGGTAACTTATTAGAAGTTGGTCCTAAGGAGATCATCTCTTCCATCGTCTGTTCCATACTCAGGGAAATATTAAGGGAAAGAAAGAAATAAAGATTTGATAGAGGCTTGCTGGGCTTAATCTCTTCTAGTTTCATGAGCTGTCAGTACTGAAAGTCAGGGTATGCATCTCCAAAAAGGATTACAAGAACAGTCTTGGCAGGTCAGCCTAAGAATTTTAAAGACTGAAGAGAGTCTGGCTTCATGATACATACTTGACATAAAGGCAGCACAGCATAGGCACAAAGATAAGTGAGGCAAGAAAAATCAGCCCTGCTCAAGTCTCAGTGCCCAGCCAAATTTGTGACCAACTGTGGAATAACTTTTTGGTTGAGATAAAGCAAAGTCAAATCTGTGTGCAGGCATCAGGCAGACACAAAGCCATAGGCTGGCTCATGTCTGCCTCCCTCAACATGAGCCACTCTGTGTATTGACACTGTAAGGTATTTCCTTAACTATATCTATGAAATCAAAAAGGTAATTGCAGCAGAAATCATGATTTTTTTTGGAGTCTAATACACTAATGGGTGTATTGTGATTGCTGCAGTGTTTACAATAAAAGATTGCACTGAGATATAAGTGATTCAAGGTAGGTTTTTTCATAAATTAAGTAACTGCCTAGGCTCAGACCCTTTTTTGGCACTCTGGGTGTGGTTATTTTGGCTAATTTAATCTCCTTTGAAAACAAACAAAAGTGTTTCCTATCACTGCAAAAGGAATTATTTGTCCAGGCTAAACTGACAGAAGAAGCTTGTTTTCTCTTTTTAGGTTTGGCAAAAAACCCCAACAATATTGTGGGTTTATTTCTGATGAGGGAAGAATACATGGGAAAACATTTTACATTCTCTTTTTCAGTGGCTTTCAAAAGAAGGGTTCTGCTTGGAGAAGAAGAAATACCTTTCTTTCTCCAATCTAGAATGTGTGTCCTTTCTGAGATGGAGGATTTTTCTGTTTGTCTGGTCCTCCTCTCAAGTGAAGTGAGAGAGAATGAAAGCAGCATCTTTGATCAGACAGAAAAGGACATTCAAGCAGTCCTCCTGCATCAAACTCAAGCTTTGCTGTGGCATGCCTAAAATAGGAGGGACAAAGGATCAGTTTCCTCGTATTTAGTTGTGGTGTTTGCTAAACTGGAGTATGCCTTTGGATAAGAGACACAGTGTAAGAAAAATGTTTAGGTTTTGTTTTGTATAGATAATTCATTACTTCCTATACAGATGCAAGCATTTTATGGCAACATGAAAGTGTTACATCATTTGATTCTCCTCTTCCTGCAGAGCAGGAACTAATACCAGTACTAATACCAGGCTGTGTCCAAACAACCATACAGCAATCATGACCTCAGCGGTTTGAACACACAGGTCATAGAACTTTTTTGAGGCCTCATCTGAACCTACCYGCTCATAACTTTTGCTGTGACCCATACTCCACTTACTTTGGCTGGAGTTTTTGTGGGGAAAAAGTCTTCATGGTTTGTTTTATTCAAATTTAGTAATGGGTTTAGTTTTAACACAGCATCTGTCTGTAAATTGGAAAGAGGTTTTCAGAAGATATGAAAAGTACTTGTTTTCTTCCTAAGGTTTTTAATTTTTCATTCCTTTTTTTCGTGTTCACAGCACCTTGTCTTTTGCATAAAGCATCTGATCTCCTACTTAATTCCAGATCTTCCAAAAGATCTGAGAGATCGAATGAGGAGAGAAAAGTACCTGATTCAGGAAATGATGTATGAAGCTGAACTAGAACGTCTGCAGAAAGAGCGGAAGGAAAGGAAAAAGAATGGAAAATCTTATCACAATGAGTGGCCATGAGAGGGTGAGGAAGAAACTGTTTAAAAGAAGATAAGAACTCTGTTTATAAAAAATTCCTGGTTTTCCACAGCAGAGAGTGCACTGAAGGGAATAGTAAGTAATGTTGTGTGCACTTAGCACATGTTCACCTCTGTTTAATAGGGCGGATTTTGTCATAAGCCTTTTGAAATTAGAGGTCTTTCCAAGACTTAGTCTTCTCCAGAGCTGATGTCAACACAGGCACATCAGACCAGTGCTAAGTCTTTGCACTCTTGCTGGGAAGCTCCCAGGCCCTGACTTAAATTCGAGGCCCTGAACTTCAAAGCAGTTATACCACTTACAGTGCTCTACAGAACTTGGCGATCTTACAGCTCATCCTCATGAAGCTGCTCCTTCATAAGCAGTGACTGCGCCTTGGCAACGTGGCAGTATTTGTCTGTGCGTGTGGCCACCACCTGCAGCAGGTGCATGGCAGCATTGCTCTCTTCCACAGTGGCCCCAGCTGTGTTAGTCTGCATTTACCACCAGTTAAGGTCACGTATGTGGACCGTTTCCATTACTCAAAAATATTGAAGTATTATTTAGGAGGAGATGCATGACCACGAGTCTGATCAACTGGTCTAAAAATGCTGAAAAATGTAGGCATGCAGAAGTGCTGACAAATAGCTAAGCATCTAAGTGTGGCCAGAGGTATCTAACTGTAGGGTCATTTATGTGGAAATGACACTGTGAGAAGACGGTAATATACGTTAAAGATTTGAACAGTGCCTTTTCAGCTATAGGACAGCCTGATGTCTGAAGGAATCCAACCAGGTTAGGGCATTTTGCCCAGAACTGCCCATGTATTTGTGTTGCAAGATCACATTGAGCCCTAGTCAGGAATAAGGGCATACTTACACACATAACAGGAGTCAGACGGTGTGTCAAAGACCTATCTGCCTGAGAAAACAAAAGACACAGATGAACAAGGTCAGCAAAATAAAACACAGGCATCCAGAATATCTACACTTATAAGACTTTCTTTTTTCATCTTTTCATTATCTACGAAGGGGTGAAGAGGGAAAATAAAACAAAAGACTAGTAGTATGAAATAGCTTGAAATCCTTAATGCAGAGCAATTCTACACAAGGTTGCAAATTAGACCAGGGCAAAATAAGCCACTATCTATATCCTTTAGCGAATTCCTTAGTATTCAGAAATTAAAACTTTCTTATTTAATTAATAAATTAAAAATTTCCAGACTATTAACCCACAAGAGTGGAGTTTTAAGTTTGAAGACTTCATAAGTGTTGGATGGAGCAACATGAATCAAAATACTGAGTGTTGTGAAAGCTCTTCCATCAGTTGTTTCTACAAGTTATTCTGGAAATAATTTGATAGAAGGAGTAGAATTTGCCCTTCTGGATAGACCACACAATGCAAGACCCTATGGATGGATACCTCAAGTTCCACATGACAACAGCACCACTTGCACCAAGACCAGTATCACCAAATTAGATCTGTTAACTTTTTTCCACGGTAAGGGAGAACTGTGCTATTTGCATGAGGGGGGGAAAGCCTTAATGAAAGGTAATATGACTTGAGAAAGGAGAGGGATGGAAGAAAATGTGTGCACCCTCCTCTCTGTAGCCACTGCCTGCCTACACTTTGCTCCCTTGCAGCAAGAAACCTCCTCCAGTAGCGACCCACCATCCTACCTGAGGAGGATAAATGACATAGCAGCTCCCTTTTATCAGCTGCTCCTGATCCAAGCCTGGAAGTCCTATGAGCACTGAACATAAGCACTGAAGGAATTTCAGGATTAGTCTGTTCTATGCTGGCTCAGTGCCAAACTGAGTGGGGAACACAACTAGTTGTGGGGTATATTCCTAACTAAAGGGGAAGTGAACTTGTTCATCTTTGCTTCAGCTTATAGCAGCTGTGGACACATCCCACATGGACAGTAGGGAAATAGGAGTATTTCTGTCTCTGTAAACAGGGGGTGGGGATTAGGCAATGTTGACCTCCAATACACACATTCCAGATGGGTTAGTGTTTACCATCCACCACCTACAGTTGTGTACTGCACTTGCAGTCTGGGGATTTTGTGGCAGGATCGCTGTGCAAAATCATACTCAGATCAAATTCTCATGAACAACTGGATTGGTTTGCATACCCTCTGTTTAATATCTAAACCAAGAGATGACAAGAGCTTAGAAACTGTTTGCTAAGTAGTAAAGTGAGACATGAGCCATGCATAAAATCAGTGTCACCCATATGAGCGTGGACCTTTACAAATTCCTGCAGTAAGATACAGCTTTGTCAACTTAGATCTCAGTAACTTCTGAGAACTGAACTGAAACACAGTGTAATATAAACTGACTTCCACTCGTGAGAAACCACTGCAATAAAATGTGCCAAAATAAATAATGCACAGCAGAAATGCAATAGATAACAATTGCTTTTGAGAGTAGTTTTCAAGATAGCTACATTATGATGAATTTTCCTGACAGTACATTGCTAGTAGTTGTGTCCCACTCTGCTCTAAATGAGACCATAGGTTGGCTGCTTGCCAAGCTTGTGCTGAGTATGATGCTGCAAAAGGGTCTGACATCCCTGGCAGACCCTGAGTACATTTCTGCCACTTCAGGTTGACCAGTCAACCCATCGAGGCTTCTCTGCTGCTGGTCTGCTGAATAGATTTCCCTGGAGTCCTTCAGAGCTATATAGCAGAATACTCAGGAAAGATGCCCCCTTTTCATTTATTAGAAAAATAAAATACAAATAATACAATGATGATGATAATGATATCAAATGGAATTTTAATAGTCTTTAGAGAGCTAATTTATGCCATTCCCTTCCTGATCCGATAATGGGTTTTGTTTAAACCTCCAGGTGATGGTCCTGTATGTTTTTTACTTATTCCAGCTCCACAAGAGCACTACCTTCAAGGGAATGAGAAAAAATGCAACCTCAATGCATGGCACAGACATTTTACATAGCAAGCAGGACAGCACACATCAGAGGATTTACTGTGAAATCATCTTGCAATCAGCATAGGATTGTTCTCCATAGGCCACTCTTGACAGCAGCATGTACTTCATGAGCAGTTACACGCCAGTTTTTAAAACCAAGGAAAAAAATTGTATATTGGGACTGTTTTTCAGCCTGTTTGCTAAGTTTTTTGCATTCTGTCCCATGCTGGTTTTACAGATCTTAGAATAAAAAATGTAAATTAACAACCTGGATATTCTGACAAAAGAAAAATCTAGGAATAGAACATCACCTGCATTCAAGCCACCAAATACTACGACAGAAACCGTGTTTACAAATCAGTTCTTTTTTATTTTAAGTCTTTCTGAGGGGAGTTACATTATTTACCGTATATATTATATATATATATATATATAAAGTATATAGAGGGATTGTTTATTTGTAAATAGAAAAATTCTATGGAGAAGAATGTCGAGTTTTCACACTTTAAAAAAAATCATCAACATAAAGCCATGTTTAATGCTTGTATAATGTGATGTCATAAACTTTAAAAATAAATTATGCATATGAAATATTTACTGCTTGTCATTCATGAGTTTCTTTCTGTTAACCTTATGTGTTCAGCAAGCAAACTGACCAGTCAGATAGAAGCAAAATTTAAATGCAGACCAAAAAGAGCCAAAATCTATCACTACGTTCTCTCTGTGGTTCTTTTTTGTATTCAAGCAGTCAAATATTGTTGCTGTTGTGGTTTTAGGGTTGGGGTTTTTTAACGTTTTTACTTAAACAAGTTCCTAATTATTTTGTCTCGTGACCCTACCAGATGTTGCATTTAATTTGGACAGTGTGGAGTGCTCCCACTCCCATGAAATGAATCCGTTTTGAGCATTCCACATTTCTTTGTCAGGTGAGCTTTTAACTGGGAGAGATGAAGGATCAAGGTGCAGGAGTGTGGTGGAGACCCCAAGAATTATCTTGCTGCTTTTACACAGACAAGAAAGGCCCTGGCTTAGAGTCCAGCCAGCAGAGGACAGTATACGTTCCCAGGGAAAATATTATTCAAAATTAATGAATTGTTTTAATTAATGATGCCAATTAAAACAAGCAGCATATAGAAAACAATAAAGCCAAAAGAGTCACTTTATAGCTCTGCAGCAGTCATGGGAGGTTAGATAGCAAGAAATGGGGTAGTTGCAGAGGTCATCTGCAAAGCTTAAGCATGTTTGTCTCTAAACTGCATACAGCAAGATATTCTTCCCAGTGAAAACTCATCTTGATGTTGTGATTGTGGACCAATAGATATGACCTGGCCCAAACGTTCACTTCATACCAAAATTAGATTTAAATGACTGCTCCAGTCCTTAAATAGTGACTTCAAGCAATAAAGGGGAGGAAAGATGGTAATTTACACATTTTCTCTATTTTAAACAACTCTGTGAATTCAAAGCACTGAGAAGAAAACTCTACATTTTTTAAGTATGATAACCAGGAAGATTAGTCTTCATGAACAACACAGGTAGAAGTTACAGATGATCTAAGACAGTTTAAGGCAGCATCAACTACAGTGCCGTAATTTCAGCACAGAGTGGTACAGGAAGGACATGCTGATGCTGTTTAACACAGCAGTGACCAGTCATCCTCTGGAGAAGCACATTCAGATGGGAATTCAGCATTTGTATTGGGAGGGCTGTAGCCATACCAGCAGCCACACAGGTCAAGTGCTTGCTGCAGGCTTCTGTACTCTGTTCACAGCTTACTCTCTCTCACAAAGCACAGGTACACAGAGGCATGCCAGTCCACTTCAGCACTCTGCAGCAGCGTGGAGTTATCAGTACTTCCCCTCTTTCAGATCTGTGCGCTGAAAATACCTGGTAAGTACAAATTATTACAGTCCAATGCTCAAGAACTATTCCATAGCACAGAATGCAGTATCTATTTCTGTGTCATGAAGACAAGGCACAAGGTTGAATGAGCTGCAGTTATCTTCTGAGACTTGAGAAGCATAGCCAGCTCATTCAGTCAATGGGCTAATTGTCTCATAGTAACTAGGATAGTCCCAAACCAGAGATATTCCTGTCCTGAATCCTAGAAGACTGCATTCAGGATGCTATTGTTTGTCTCAGATCTTAGATATAGAGACACAGGACATAACTCCTGGGATCCATCCCACTCGATCATAGCCCTTCCACACAGTGGCTTTAGGCACTGACCTGAACACGGAGCTGCAGCAGAGGAATGTGAGAAAAGGGGCTGGCCCTAAACTCTGCACTGGATCACGCAAACCAATGCTTCCAGAGGCAAAGGGGAAACCTGCCTCCATCACTACTAGTTTTATGCTGGGTTAGCTGGTGGAGTCATGCTCTCGGTGGCACCCACACAGTGTCTGGCAGGCCTATTCTCCTGGTCTGGTCCTTGGAGCCCATTTTTTCACCATCGTTTTCTGATTCTGACAGTTCATCTTATACAGTAGATCATCAAGTGCCCTCTGTCACAGGGGCACAGAAAAAAATTGATTTAGATGCTAAAGGGCACCAGTCAAGGTAGATAAGCTAGCACTGTGTCATATTCCAAGTTACAGCGGCTCAGTACTTGGCACAAATGCAGCATAACTTTTAGAAAGCATTTAAGACATGCAGTCAGTTTTTCACTTGATTCTCAAGCATGGCTGCTTTCTAAGCTTCACAGCTCAGCTTTCCTGCAATGGCTTTTATTTTCCAACTTGATTCTGCTGCTGTAGAAGAGTTTTATACACTCTTGTATGGCCATAGTAAAAGTCTGAAGTACAAAAACAACACAGTGGGTCAGAGTCTGTTCCCTGCTGTACCAGAAAGCAAGCAAAAGGAAGCAATGGGGCTTTTCACTCTCCCAACACACCAGCATGGTGCATGGTTTGGAGTGGATGGGCTGTTAGGCTTCTCTTGGCAGCCCCACCAGAGGATAAGCCATTCCATGCCCTGCAGCCCTGGAGAAGCCTTCACCATCTGACATCCTCTGTGATCCCTTCCTGTCCCGGGGAACTGTGCAGGGGGCTCTGCCTGCCTGCCTGCCAAAACACAGTGTGCTCTTGCCTGATCTGAGCCAACCTTGAACATGAATCCCCAGAGTGACAACAAGGAGTGCGTGAACACAAAGGGCTAAGGAGGTTTCAGCTCACAGCTCTGGAGATAACAGTTGTGGCAACTGCAGATGCAGCCTTTCCTCTTGTCCAGTACAGCCAAAAGGGCCCTCTTCTTTACTACATCTCTGCTGCACTACACCCAGCCCAGTGCAAGAGCAATCCTAGGCCAGCACGCTGGGCATGAACCATGACTACCACGGTTCTGCTCTATGGCATTGAATAAAAAGCTCAAATAGCTCATTTCCTTCCTGAGGACCAGCTCTTTAAGGGCAAGACACGGGAGAAGAGTGAGATAGGGCATGAAGGGAAAGATAGTACTGACTCTTGCCTCTCCCACTACCAAAGTCACTCTTGCAGCTACCAGCAGTGAGCACAGAGGAAAAGATGCAGGTAGCCAAGAAACACATGGCTTAATAAAAACACAGATGACAAAACCAGAAAAATAAATACGCGCTGAGTCAGTTCTACAAAGGAACTAGATAGCACTAAAGATACCTCCCTTACAAAAAACCCCATCCACAGTTTCTTGCAATCTGATAAGGTCTCAGACCCTAATCGCTTCATATTTGCAATGCCTTGAAAGAAAAAAGAAAAGAAAAACAAGCCAGAAAAACAGCCATATCTGGGTGAACAGTACTCTTCCCAAATAAAAAATTTACTCTGAGGGTGAAATGAGATTAAAAGCAGATATTTTCCAGGAAGCTCAAGAATATCAGGCAAATATTTCACATAGAAACATTGCCTTAGGCCCTGTCACCAAGAACCAGAGTGAGAGAGTGAGGAAGTGCAAGAAAAACCTGATTCCCTTCTTGACTAATGTCAAGGTCATGCAAGGCCGACAGTGCCACAAAGCTCGAGAGATGCCTGCCCATGACCCCAGCAGAGCTGGTAACTGACCAAGAACAGGAATGTCAACAGTGCTTTACATGAACCAAACTGTCCTCGTGGGCTGACATGGCCTTGTGTCATATATGAAGACCATTGACTTTGTTCTTATCACTTGCAACATCCATTTCAATGTGGCTGAAGGCAGGGTTGTCAGTTCCTTCGTCTGCCATGGTAAATGCTTTCCAGTTCAACACTTCCACTTTCTCTGGCTAAAAAACAAAAGACAAAAGCCATGCTGTGAAGCAGAAGGAACAGTTTTCCTCTCTTTGCCAGCAGAGTCAGGCATGACATACAGGGTGCCTTGCAGGAAAACACGTGTTGGTTGCTGACAGAGCACAAATACTTACTCATTGAAGTAGATGGTATTTTTCTAGGGGCATGGAAAGTTTTTTATTGCATAAGGTACAAATTGTGCAAAACGTTCTTGTCACATAAAGTGTTCTTGTCCTGCAAATTGTCTAAAGTGGTTTTGGGTGTGCGAAGTTCTAATTGCTGTTTTCATCCTTGCCCCATCTTTGACAGGAAGAGCAGATTAACATGCATCATTGCTTTGAAGTTGCATTTCTGTTAAATATATTGAGATGTTAAGCTCTTCATGTGCAGAAAGTTGTGTCGTTCACCCTGATTTTTTAATCTCATCAACTTTCTGCATTTGTGATGCCAGCCACTTGTTATTCAGCTCTTAGCCATGTAAGAGACAATTGTGTCTGACTCCAGGCATAAAGTAAGTATGGCTGTGGACATTAGCTTCTATGTGGGTGGTGGATTGTTTGGGTTTTTTTCAAAAGACTCAGGAATTAAACCCCAAATAGTGGAAACAGATGTTGACCCATTAAAGACAGTGAATGACGGTAACTGAATAGTTGATCTCCAGTACTGACATGGGCAAATAGCATTACAATAGCATGGTAAAAAATCCCTTTCTTTCTCTGGTGGTCTTATCCAGAAGCTGAAATACATAGGATCACACTAAAAGGAGTTGTCAGTATCAAGGAAAAACATTTTGCAAGCTGGACCATCTTAAAGATGGTAATTGCCTGTACTGCAGCACTTGAAAAGCACTGAACAAAGCTGAGCTTGAATGTTCAGCTGATGATATTGATTGAAAAGTGATCTGTAGTTTATYTGAAAAAAAAAAAATCCCCTGTATTCTCCCTTCTAAGGGATATTACCCAATGATGTCTCCCCTCTTCTTTTTTCTTAGGTTGGGACTTAGGAACAGATATACTGACTAGAAGTGTTTTCTCTCAAACAGCAGCCAAACCTCCAAAAAAATTCAGACCTTAGAGAACACATGTTCACAAACAATAGAAGCTTTGTTGAGTCTAAAGTGTGCCTTGGGGCAGCTTCCAAGAGGCCAGTTAGGGATTATTTTAGCAGAAACATGGAGAAAACTGTCCCTTTTCTCAGTTGCTGCTCTGTTGTTGACTGAACTCAAGCTGTGGCAAAACACAGCTTCCTTGCCTGTGGTAGCTGCCTTACTCCCACCTGCCTTGCACTCTGCTACTGCCTTAAAGCAGGTAGTCATATCAGACAGCATCAGGTGCTATTCATCCTGGTGAGAAAAAAGTTATCCAGGGACTGTTTGCCTTTGTCCCCAGGGGGAAAGATTGATATAAATCAGAGATGCACAATTACACTTACTTTCTCAGTTTTAGACCGTGAGAAGTTGGACAGGAAATCTTCCTTGGTCAGCAGGAATTTACGATCTGTGTTCTGCTTTAGTCCTCCTACAAAACAGGCAGGTTTCAGTCAGCCAGCATTACACATGCAAACGATGTGTCAGACCCCAGCTATGGGCACCAGGCCAGGCAAGCAGGACAGAGTCATGCAGCAAAAGCCTTCAAGCAATCACAGACCTTAGAGATCATTTCTTTACAAAGACATATACCCTGCACCTCTCAATATATAAAATGATCCCTCAAAATCTATTTGAAATGCCTTAGCGATTTCCCAGTTTCCTAGGTCCCTCTCAGATTTCCTGTCTTGGAAAAAAAAAGAATCTGACAATCATCAGAAAAGAATGAATCCCATACAATGACGTCTGGGATTACCCTGCCAGTCCAGGAGCTGTGGTATCAAGTGCTGCCCTGGACCCCGAGCCCCAGTTCTCAGCTCCCTGTCAACAAGACTCCTGTCTCCAAACTCAGCAGCAATTTTTATAGTGAATTATTTAAGGGCAGCCCCAAGCTGGGGGAATGAGGGTTAATGGAATGTTTAGGCATTTTTAAGGCATGGAAGACTAGCTATTCTTGTGAGGCAAACAAAACAGATGTAGGTGCTGGGAATTAGCTCTGCTTGCCATGTGAGGCTTAAATAGGATCTTGCTCCACAAGAAGCAGGGTGACATGGTTGGGTTAATTCTTTTGTGCTTCTGTATCTTGGGCTGAGTATTTCTCATCTTGATTTAGTGAGTTGTCTGGTTTTCATGCTTTGTTTCACAGCCTGTAAATAATCTGATCCTTACTTAGTAAAACGCAAAATTTGGCTACAAGCATCACTACAGCAATGGGAAGAGCATGTGATTGGAAGAAAGCAGGGAGCAGATCTTCTAAAAACTCAGAAGGAAAAGAAAATGGTAGAAATGTAACTTGTGCTTACTAGTTGCTAGGCATAGGGAAGTTAATAGAAGTGAGTTTGTCTGCTGAGTTTGGAGTTTCATAGTCCTGGAGCAGTTGTGGATCAGTATAAAAGTTTGAAATCTAACAGCCTCGAAGACAAGGAATCTGACTGGGCATACTGGGTAAAGCTGTGAAAACATCTGGTTTTTTGCTGTTTCTGCTATGCATGAGGTGAATGACAAGTGCACTTTGCATCTGACCTGGATGCAAAAGTAGTGAGGCCATAGGCTGGAACTGAAGTTCCCGCTCTTACCCGTGGGGTGCTGCTTTTTCCCAGAACAAAAGTACTGGGAAACTGAGAAAGAAGCTAACATAGCCATGCAGAGGATCTGCAGTTCTTAGGCATATTCTTGGGGAATGTGGTGAAAAGCATGCACTATATGGGTGCAGGCAATAGCCCTTGAGTGCTCTGAACTCACTCAAAGAAGTAAAACTGCTTTTGTCCTCTAGAAGAACAGGTGTATATCCTTGCTTGGAGTTATTGCCATGTTCAGGAACAACCCTTACACCTCCAGCCCCTGCAGGCATCTAATAAAACAGGAAAGACAGATGTCTTTTTTTTTTTTTTTTTTTTTTTGCCCCTTAGGGTTAAAAATATGCTGAAACTTCTTTCTTCTTAGAAACTGGAAGTAACTTTTGCTGTGAGCAGAGACCATAAGTGGGATGCAGAAGGGCTGAGGGGAGGAAATTAGATTTAGGATGGTAACCTTTACACAGTGTTTGCAATAGGTTACTGGCACTTCCTGTGGTAATGACAGCTCTCGGGACATCTTAGTTTGAAAGAGATCTAAGACACATGCAGTCACAGCTCTGGAACTAGTACCTGTTAGGAGGCTGATAATTATTCCCACAAGTATTGTGATAAGTGTCCCAAGAGTGCTGAAGTAGAGATAAGACAAGGAATACCAGTTGTCTGCCAGGGCAGGCCTGAAATAGAGCACAAAAAGTGTTAATCTCTCCTTTCCTGTTCCAAACCACTTGAAAATGTCGGTTTCCAGAGAGTGTATAAATACAGTTACTTCTGAACCAAGCGACCTGGTAATCTTGAACTACCTCCATGCAATAACGTGCACTGAAAATTTGTTTCAAAATTTGCGGGACAAGTTCCTTCGTAAGAGAAGAGGCTGATCAGTACAGTGAGGCAACGCGTGAGACAGAGCAGGTAAAACAGGACAGTCCTGTCTCTGCCGTGAAGCTAGTGCACAGCTGAAACTCCAGTTATCCGGATGAAGGGATAATTTCTTTAGAAAGGGTGACGTTATTTAAAGGAAGGGACACACAAAAAAAAACCAACGASGAAATCAACACCGTGCAGCTCTAAACAGCCAGAAACAATACAGCAACTGTCTTTACACCTTATTTTGTTCTCCCCGACTGTGTGCTCTGTTGCAACAGGTGCTTCCCTGCAGCCAGGAGCAATGCTGGAGGGCTCATGCGAGCCATCAAAACTGGATGTTGGGCACCCAAGTGTGTACTGGGTATCTCTTGATTATACAATGCTCTAAGGTGTAAGGGTCTGGGAACCCTAGAAATGTTTTTGTTCAGCTTCTTTCTAACCCCGTTTTTCCCCCTATTGTCATTCATAACTGCTAAACTTAATTGTGATCATCCAGAGTAAGACATGCGGTAATTGCAGAGTGGAGGAAATCGCTTATATTGTCCCCATTCTGAATGTACTGAATAGAACTATCCTGCACAGACAAGTTGCTGCAGGTAGAACTGGTAAACTGGTAAAAAGGCAGTTTGCCTTTAACTGCCTACTACTTTAATTCAAGTGACAGATTGTGGAAGTTAATCCARTAAATATAAATGCTATCATTGTTTAAAACTGTGGTCCACAGTAAGGCATATCCAAGCCTTTAGACTCCAACATTGAACTGAAGCTTTTCAGATCAATAGGAAGATTCACTTTGGCTTCTGTTCTGGGATAATTCGGACAAACTTCACTCTGATAGAAAAAAAAAAAATATCAGAAAACTGCTGCATCTTAAACAGCATGGTAGGTAAACTAGAGAAGGATGGTTATTGTAACCTAAATGCTCTGCAGATGTTTGTGTTGCTTTAAAATAAATACAGGCTTTGTTAATTGCACTTTACGAACTCATATACCTCTCTGCAGCTGGTGTGCTGAAAACCGTTGTTAATGGAATTTCTGTTGATGTTAAATTTCCTGAGGATATATTACAGCCTGCAGTTGAGAGATAGAGTGGTTTGGTCCTCTCTGGAAGTGGAGGATAAATCTGAGCTCCAATTCCAACCCAAAGCGAAACAGTGAAGCCACTGACAAGACCCACAAAGGCCCCCTGCAAAATAAAAAGTGAAACTTGGATTTACCTGAAAAGCAAAAGAATATTTGAAAGAAGCAACTAAAAGAGTAAGAAACAGTCAAGATAATCTAAACTGTAGTCTCCATAGCAGAAATGAAATATACAGTTGGGAAGAGCTGGGGAGTTTACTTCATTCCCCTTTTGGGAAATAGTGTTCCCTTACAAGTCCTGAGCATACCTCTCTTTATTTGGCCACTAGGTCTTTACAATCAAAGGATAACTTTGGCCTGCATGGTGTATGGGAAGATCTTGCTTTATATGAGGCCCTCCTCGAACAAATACAGAAGCAATTTTTCAATTTTCTCATGTGACCTGTTCTAGCAAAAAGTCTCTCCTACATCGGGGGTGGGTGGGATTTCGGCTGACAGCTAGTAATTTTTAAATTTTTTTTACTTTAGTATATATATAAAATTTGCAACTGCAAAGACGTAAAGATTAGTGATTAGTGAACTTGGCAGGATTACTATTTAGTAATCCTGCCAGACTAACCCATGGACCATATCAACAAAGTTTGTCAAATCCTTTTTTTGATAGGTTTTTCCTCTAGAAATGATAATATCATGATACAGAAGCATTGTGAGAATACTCCAATTTGGTCTGCAAGTGCTTAGGCCCCATTTTTCTGGCCTGATCCCCTTTTGCTCAGACAGGCCAGCACTCTCTGAACCTACTGGTTGTTCAGCTACATCTCATAATGCATTGTTCCCTGCTTCTAAAACTGGTTTTAAGAAATCCTTGTCAAAGTTCTATTTTTAATCAGATTATTTTCCCCCATCTGGACATGTAAACCTCTTCATGGAATGGAAATTCAAGTTTCTATACAGCTCTGTTCATCATTTCCTTGGGATAAGGAAGAAAGGGAGCAAGGGGAAATGTCATCATATAAAGTACCAAAGACATCTCCCTTGCTGCCCAACATAAAATTATTGGTGGGAGAGGTGGAAGGAGATGCTCAAAATTATCAATATATTTTGGATGAACAGGTCTTTAAATTTCTACTTACAGTTCCATTTGCAAAGGAGCAGAGGATTCCCAAGGCAAACAGCCCTAAAAGGGGGCCTCCGACCATGCCAAAAATGCTGAGCGCTGCCTGAGGAAGGAAGAAAGTCTGCTATCAGGTGCTGTGCAAGAAAGGTAAAGCCTTCAAAGAATGGAAGATGTTGAGAAAGAAATTCTGGGAACTTTTTAAGTGGTGTGTACTCAGCTGCCAGGACTTGATATAGTTACACAGGTGCTCAAAACAGAGGCTGAGCGATGGGTGGTTTGAGGTCAGTACCCAACAAAGAATAAAAACTAATCTCATCATGGTATCTGGCAATTATTTTCTTACATAATTTATTCTGGGTCATTCAGCATGAGCATGAAAAAGCTGTCTGACACCTACCTGCAACAAGGCTCCCAGGAGAGATGCCAGTGCAGCCATAGCGATGCAGACTCCACCATAAAACAGGCCTGTATGGGAAAGGCAAAACAATGCATCAATCAGCCAAAGTTTGAAAATCACGAATGGAAARGTTTCTGTCTAATGCAGCATGGCCCCAAATAAATGTGCTAGCATCTGGATTTTTTCTAAGAGCCTGAATTGGCCAAAAGGTCAGGTTTCTGTTTACATTAAGAGGAGATCATGCAAACTTGACAAAATCCTCTTTCTGTGTATTACTAAAGATTAGTTACTAAATGGGAGCCATATGGATTAGTCATAGTGGCAATAACCCATGTATTGTTCATATTTCTCAGCTAATCTCCTGTGTCATTGTCCTTACTTTGAGGAAATTCTTTTTGCTTCCCAGTCTAAGTCTAGGGAGCAAAAAAGTAAATGCTGGCAGATTACTGGGAGCTGGCACAGTCACAAAGAACATCCCAGGTCAGCAGGACATAGTGTCTCTTTCCAGGACCCATAACACTGGCTCACTTGTTTTTTCCACCTCTGCCCCTGATGATTTTCACTGTTCTAGCAATAGGTTAAACTCACTGTTCATTGTGTTGTGTCAGGCAACTCATGATACAACAAACAACAGTTGTGGCATAAGCATTGTTTGTAATAATGTTTGAGAAACTTCTCTCAGGTGAAAATATTTAATACTTGTTACCCTTCCACCAGCCTGCTGTGCTCGCTGGTATGGGCTATGACACCATGTTGAGACTGAGGTATTTCCATTCTTACTACAAACCTTTTCTTGGGCTACACCTGCAGCTGGTCACAGACAGTACAACTAGCAGAGATGGCAATTGCACTTCACAGATCTAAACCAGCTGCTCAGCCTGCTTCTGATTCTCTTTGATCTACATTAGGCAGAGGAGCTAAACAGTGACAGTTTGAGAGTATATCAGAGAAGATGTGAAATTTCTTGTTCTCTAGAATATTATTGGGACACAATGGTATTGCTTGCATATCAGTTCAAACGGTTTGTTACAAAATGGCTTCCTTTGCTTCTTATTTTTGACAGATGAAAGAAAAATAGCAGGTGTTTAAGTCTGGCTTAAACATTTGGCTTTGTAGAATTGCAACTCAATACTGAACACAGATGCAGTGCATCTTTCCTGATTAAAGACCAAACAAGATGGTTTCCTTTTTTTCCTTCAACTCACTTGTCCCCCATTTGTGTAAAACCTACGCAGCTGATCTTGTCTCTCCCAAATATTGCACCAACATAGTCCCACTGGTGGGAATCGCTCACACCTGACTTACACTATCATAAGCAAGATCTGAATCAAGGCCTCACTTTGTAAAGCAAAAGCAGAAAATATGTTTTCCAGACATACTCATCCCCATGGAAATCCATGACAGCTGCTTTTCAGTGAGCGATTTGAAGTAGGGCCTAATGAGGTCTTCAACAGTCACAGCAGCCAGAGCATTGATGCTGGAGGACACCGTACTACAAAAGGCAAGATTTACACAATTTTTTACATCTTAGAAGATAAAATCATAGATAACAGGTAGGTTACTGGCATAGAGAAACTGCCACTGTCTAGAACAGTGTCAGAAAACTAAGGTAACTGCTGTATCGGTTGAAATAACTTATTATTCCAGCTGATGCAGTTAACAGCTTACAAAAATTGTTTCAAAAAGTTACTCTTGGTGAAGGCAAGGCAAACACTGATGAAAAGTTGGGCTAGGTCTGGAGAAGTCAATGGAAATACCTATTACATATGGCTAAACTGTAAACACTACTGGTATACCTTCACAAATTATGTACACTACACATCTGAGTAGGTAAATTTCCTACGTCATTGATTACTTTGAATGCACTCTCAGAGGAGGATTCAGATAATCTAATTATGGTCATCTCATCTAAAAATTAGGCATCTAGTCCAAACTGAACTACTGCAGGCTCCCTGTGGGGTCAGAGAAATCAGCATTCCTAAGGCACAAAGCCAGGTGATCCTTGGTCTACATCTACCTTGCTCTTGCAAGCCACCAGCTTTTCCTCAGCATGTGAAAACAAATATTTTGGCTGTTCCCTCTATTTACGTAGCTACAAGTACTCAGAAAAAAAAAAATTATTCTGGTGTCACATTCATAAGTTTCTTCATTTTTATCTGCTTACTATTGTTCAGAGCCTTCCTTGAGAGAGACAATGTTTCTTAAATATACTCCTTGGGAAAGCTGAACAAAACACTCTCCACTGTGAGATAGAAGGGTATCAATCTGTCTCCTACGGTAAAAATATATAGTGATTGTTGTTTCATGGGATTCATTCAAGACAATTGGAAGCCCAGGAACTCTGGAAAAAAAGTCTCTAAAGATCACGGGTGAGGAAAGGCAGATGCCTTTAAAGTTATGCAGCCTTGAAACTGGAAAATTAAAGATGAGCAATAGGAAATTTCCCCAAACTGTAGCTATTTGGTGCAACCTCCCACTTAAAATGCTCAAAAATTCCTATAGCAGAGGGCCTTTAAAAGCACAGAGAAGGATTTGTTAGTGTTTTACATCAGGTGTGGCTAGCTGTTTCCTCATGTTTTCAGTGGGTAACTCCAAACAGCTTTGAGTCCTAGGACCTAAATGTTGGAAAGTATGGATTTTTAAGCTGTATCATCAAAGATGTTATAGTGCTTTTTTAAAAGAATAAAAATTAGCTAGACAAAGAAATGAAATGCAAAAGTTTTAGTATAAATGCAAGTTTAGCTCAAACAAAAAAGGGAAAAAAATAGTAGTATCTAAATTATTAAATTACCTTAATGTCCCACTGTAGGCACTAGCCACAAAAAGCCCTGGCACTCCTGGAAAATCATGCAGGATATCCAGCACTAGGTACGGCATTAGCT
Source organism: Amblyornis subalaris (assembly GCA_018881555.1). NCBI lineage: Eukaryota > Metazoa > Chordata > Aves > Passeriformes > Ptilonorhynchidae > Amblyornis > Amblyornis subalaris. Next base: position 10,982,225 of record JACAXG010000009.1, on the reverse strand, counting down.
GAAAAATTCAATGTAAGAAATATTACTATCTTGCCCTAATTTTTCATTTTATCAGTGTATTGTTTTGGTTACAGCCTTCTCACTGGCATTCTGTCCAGCTGTTCTAATTTGTCATGTCCCACCTTACTCTATTTATTGGTTTTCTACAGAGAAAACCAATCCTAAGACATCCACTAGAGATACAGAAAAATCTGTTGAGACCACCTAGCAGGGGTGCCATGCCGTCAAGGAACTTGTTTTCCAGTGACAATGGTACAGGAAGCTAGTGGTGGGCAGCAGGTAGTCTGTACTGTACATCACTCTGTTGGGGGGGGGTTGGGTGCCACAGATGCTTTTTCTGCTGTTGACTCCTCAAGAAGGGTTTTATACACAGTCCAGCAACCTCAGCGCACCTGAGATCAATTTCCTTATTGGAAACTGTGTGCCATTTTTTGACCTTGGCAAGATTTGAGTGCTGGAAAGAGAGAGGAATTTTAAGATTTTCTTCCTGTGAACCATTTTTTTCACAGACAAGTTGGTATTCTTAGTATCTTGCTTCCAGCTTCTACCAAAAGAATTTAACTGACAGGAACAACTTAATTTCCTTCCTGTTTGCACCTTGGCCCTCATTTTCTTCTTAAAGATGAAGTGGTCCTGCCTCAGGTGCTCCATTGTCTGTGCTCTCCTCCTGGTTTTCCAGCTACCGTTCGCTAGAGTGTTATCCAGAGCCTGTGGTTATCTTAAGCCTAAACATGCAAATAAAAGACTTATTTGATTTCCTTGGGCTCTGATTCTGACCAGTCTATGGGCTCCCAGAACTCTCATTCCTCAGATAAACCTGCAGCTCAAGGTCTGTTTAGGGAGAGGTCACCACTGGAGATGAGGTGGGTTTTCTGCAGCACAGTTTGATTGCCCATCTCTCTGAAGGAGGGAAGGATTCACCATCACTAGCAAAAAACTGCCTGCTGATAGCCTTCCCCCAGGTGTGTGCTTTGGGCACAAGTATGTTTTGAATCTGAAAAGGCTTTTGCCTTGAGAAATTTAGGTTGGATGACACAAAACAGCTCACCAGGACCCAGASTCACTCACAAGGGCACTGCTGCTCTTCCCCTCACTTCTCTTCCAAGAGGTTTCGTGCAATGCCGGCACTCCTGGGCCCATTTTGGACGAAAACCCCAAACATTTGCAGAGGTGAGTAGACTGAGCACTCTCCACATTGCAGTTCTTCCTACTGCCCACCTTACCAAGTGCTGAGGTACTTGCAGCTCTGGGATAGCTGGGGGATGCAGGGACTAAACAGTGCCAAGGATAGGTCTGCTTTCTCCAGGTTATTCCCTCCCATGTAGTTTCAGTTTAATTCCTCAGTGTTATAGACTCACCTGACATGGGACTCCAGCATGTCATTATTTCCAACCCCCGGACTCTTGAACTGCTTTTGTCTGGTTATTATGGCTGCCGAGGAAGGATGCCCTCTCACACCTTCACACCTTCCCCCAAAATGTGGGGCCCTACCTGGTCGAGTGCCGACACCTGCTTGGCTGACCAAGGGTCGCAGTCTTTGTAGATGGAGTAGAGTGCCAACCCACACAGTGCGGCACAGGCCAGGATCACCCAGAGCCCCACCAGGTTGATGTAGAGGGACCTGCACCGACACACATGGAAGCACCATGTTAGAGCTCAACATCCCACAAAAGACCCTGTCAGGGCCAAGCAAGGAAGTACCCGTGCCCGCACCGAGGAGACCTTCTGGTCAGTGACTGCCTGATGGCAAGGGAGTCACCATGCGATTCCCACCATTTCACCTGGAGTGAGATCACATTTCTAAATGTACAAATGGCACTTCTGGTTTTGTGTCACAGTCTCAGTACTTGTCCTCTGACAACACCTGCTCTGGAGATGACGGGAGCAATACAGCAATTCCCACATTTCATCATGTGTAGAGGTTGTACATTGCAGGCAGCGAGCCAGAGGATGCCCTTTCCTCCATGCCACACCCTTTGACAAAGCCTAAGCAGATCTGTAAGGTGGGGTGCCTGAGAGCCAAGTTTGAGGTGCCTTTTAGTCAGCACCAGCACTCCTTTGCCTCTGGAGCTGTAGTGTTGAGCTTACACAATGCTGGAGTTGTCCTTGTAAAGCCACAAATCTCCCATTTCCTCCTGAGACAGTCTCTGGGGGAGGCAGCAATGAGGCACTGGGACCTGGGACCTGGTCTAGAGCTGCCTATGGCTGCCAATTCCAGAGACCAGGGGTTTGTCAATAAGCTCAGGGCTTTGCCTTTAGTAACTAAACAACTTGGAGTCTGGTATCATCCAGAAACCCCATTGCCTACCCATGTCCTGATGGGAGCTTCAGCTAATGGTGAGAGCAGAAATGTGTTTTCATCAGGTGTTAATAGTGCCTTTGCCACACGACAAGCAGCTTCTACTGGCAGTGAAAACCACATTCTTCTCATTGCCTAGTGAGGGCTTTTCCTTTCCATCTGAATGTCCAGTCTTCTCAAATGTTTTTAAGCTCTTGATATCTCTGGGGTCACAAAGTTCTTCTCACCTGTGGTGGTCAGTTCAAGGAAACACACCCACTGGGAGCTAGGCCTTGAAAAACAGTGTTCCTGTCTAGCAGTTGCCTCCTGGTTATCTGTGTATCACCGATAGTGATTTAACTTCCTGACAGATCACATAACCTGGACCTGTGCCAATTGGTAAGACCTTCTTTAGGAGGACCTTTGGTATATCCATGCTTGCAATGCTTCAGGAGGCCTTTTAGTGCTTTCAGTTCCCAAGAAGGTAAGAGGCAGCAGCCTTTGTATTTCTCTAGAGGACCAGCAGGATGAATGGAGAAGTAAACCTAACTTTATAGGTCTTGTTAGACATTGAAATGGACATTTTCAGGAAGGCATAATGTAGATTAACTAATTGAACTATCAGTTTCATACAATAGAAAAGTTATTGGCAAGCACAATGTAAACTCTTAAAAAAGACCTATGTAAATAAAAGCTGATTTACACATAGGAGAAACCCTGCATCTTTCCTTTGTATTTACAATTAGGGGTGGTCTAAACATGGAACTAGCAGCACTTTAAATTTCCCTCTGGACTAATTTAGTAAAAATGAAGTAGTTCTCTTCTCATAGATGCTTACATATTGATTGGATGTCTTGCATCCATTTAGCTGAAGCCATTCCTGCATTGACATAATCTCAGAAGCTGATTTAGCACATTTAGTTAAATCAATCCAACTCTTTTGAACACGTGTAATAGCAGAATTAGCCTAGAGCCTGTAATGAAGATTAGAAAGCCAAGAGAAACACATGGAAGCAAAATAAATTGTTTGTCTGAATCCAGCAATTCTTGTTTTTAAATTGCGTCAGTGTTTGACAGAGAGCTGTTTTTTCCCTTCTGATTTACATCCCAGCTCATGGTACACCCTATGACTAAGCACTGGGGAATAATAATTGTAGCACTATTGGAAGGAGGTGTTTCCATTAATTCTGTGTGAGTAACACGGGGTGGAGTTTGGGTGAAGTAGGCATTGTGACTGCACAAGGCTTATTTTCAATTGTTTGTTTCAGTCTGACTCTAAGACTTTACCACTGAAACATGACAGATGATGGCCTTGAAATGAAAGCAGAGAAAAATGTGTTAGTAGCCCATATTTTTCTGACAGTGTAGCTCTCCTGCTCTGAGTGCCTCTTATCATTCAGATATAGGCATTATGTTCAATTTGCCTAGTGATTGTTTGAAGATGATGGCATGTGCTCCTACCCACTGGTGTTTCTTGAATGGGGTAAAATCCTTTCCCAAAGCCTAAGAAAATTCCTGTTCTTGTGCCACTGATAAAGGCCTTCCCAAAACCTCCAAGTTGGGATGTGTGAAAGAATTTTCTGAACTCTGATATGTTACTGTGCTGTCTCTTAAAATGCCTTACTGTAAATGGCATACTGATAATGAGAATCAGCTCATTCCTGTCTGCAGCACAAATGGCTGAAAAGATCTTCTTTATTGATATAACTGAAATATTTCAGTTGTCAACAGTGAATGATTTTGTGGGTATTTTGCTAACTTCACAAAGTGAAAGCCTTCATAAAACTCCTTCTCTGTATGTCACTATATACCATTCTATGTACCATAGGATGATAGGATATATAGGGACTATAGTTATGATGTGTGCTTCTATATTTCTTCTATAAACGGACTTCATGAGATTGTTAGTAATTCTTAAAACCTGAGCTGTGAAATAATGGAATGATACTGAAGATAAAGGTAAGATAATAGAGCTAATAAATATATTCCATTCTAAAGTAAAGGCTCATCAGAAATGTTTCCATTCAAGGAAAACAGAACCCTCTGCCAGTTTCCACAGTTAATTCCTTACAAAAAAAGTCATGATTATTATGAACACAAAATACCCAGTTCCTCAGCAATTTTATCACTGAATAAGACATTTCTGGATTTTCTCATTCCTATACTCACTGTTACAAAAAAAATTTTTTAGTCTTCACTTATGCAAAATCCCCACACAATGATTCAGGTTTAGCAGAGCAGCAATTCAAGATGCTGTCTTGATATGACTTCAGCACAAGTACTATAATATTTGGTCTTTAGGTTGCACATAAGCTTAATGCAGCTATTTCTATGTGAGAATACTGGCACACTGAAACATTCAGGCACAAAGTTCAACATTACAGCAATCACATGTAATTCATATACCAGTACTTATTGTGCCAAATTGTCTTCTACCTGGTCCACAAAACAGAAGGCAAAAGTTGTTACCTTTTAGAAATGAAATTTACATACACAAAAAAACCCCACATTCCTTTTAAAAAAAATCTCTCTGATAAAGAACAGTCACTGCTAAATTCAAACAGTTACTGCAGACAGACTTACAATTTTGCGTGGAATCTGCTTTTGCATGCAATGTATCTCTGAACTTGAGACTGGTTAACCCCATATATACCAGTCCATGTGAAAGTCCCACCTATAACAATCGTCCAGAAGGTATGCCTTTGCAAAGGATTGGGATTAAAGCTACAACGAGAGGAAAAAGAGAAAACAAATTCAGAATATGAAAGTGTTGTTATTATGTAAAGACCTTAATGCTTAGAAGAAACAATTTCTCTGTGCTTGTTCTAATACAAACTTTCTTAATTTGACAAGATTTTGAACATTCAGATACTCTTAACTTTATGTGAAGTCACAGAAAGCAAATTTTAAAACTCAGAGCTGATATCCTGAGCCAGTGAAACACTCTGACCTGTCCAAAGGTGAAGCTGGAGAGATTTATTTGCCTATAAACTACAGTCTTAAGTAAAGTTGTATGAGGCCTGTGATGGTTGTGATGAAATAATGTTCCAGTAAAAAGTGTAATATGCCTGCTTATCTAGAGGGACATCAGTTTAACACCAGTATAAAGGTGTTTACAAGCCCAGCCTTTGTGGACAGAGCCTCTATAAAACATTTTGCTGGTTTAGCTCTAAGTAAATAGCAGATTTTAGGTGGCCATAAATAATTATTATTTTTAAATCACACTTTAATATAGCAATAAATTACATTTATCTTGGTGAACATAGTAGTATTATTTCACCTATTACATGCCTTTATGCCTTTTCTTTTTCCCCCTGTGAACTCTATGATTGGGAGAAGAATCAATGCAGTACAACCACTGCAAATGAGCCGAACAGATTGAAAAAAATTACTGCTCACAAAAAGAAAAAAATGCCCACAGATGAATTACTTACTGAAGAACTTGGTGAAGAATTTTACAGAGCAACCTGATTAATATTGTGAACTAACAGACAAAGGACAAATCACAATACTTGTCACACTAAACTTSCACTAATAGCAGTGCGTGAAGTTTCTCAGAAGAATCTTGTATTCATCAAAGGTACAATAACTTTTTTACTTAAAATGGTTTTTGATTCAATAGTGTTAGATTGAATATTCTTGAACTCATAAAATGATATTTTTAGGCTATGCCTACTTACAATAATGGAGGGTAAAATATTATTAAAACTACTTTTATTTTTTCTTTTGGGGAAAAGAAAAACATTTCCCTTTTTCAGATTAGGCAAAAATTATTATTATCCCATTTGTTTTGGTCCAGTCACTGAGATGCCAAGTCAGCTGTTTGCAAATTGTAATTAAAAAAAATGATTGTCCTCTCCTATTCACCATTCTCTTTCAGTGGAATCCAATATGTATCCTTAAAACACCTACTTGACAAAGTAGAAGGCTCTTTTCTTTACAGGATTTTGCGCGGTGTAAAACTTAAAAAATATCCCTCAAACTAGGTCAGCTTGTTTAAAAACATATAGAAATTGGGTCACAACTCCTGCCCTCCTCCTCCTTCAGCAGCAGTTTAATTTCACACTTAGACACATAGGCTCTATTTGTAGGAATAAAAAGGCACATCCTCTGCAAGAACAAACTCACTCCCAGAAGTTTAATCTTCCTCCGTGGTAGGAATCATTTACAATGCGTCCAATTCCCTCCTGAACCACCGCAGCTCGTATGATCACAGACAAAAATCCAGCAATCATGATTCCAACCTGGAAGACGTCTGTCCACACCACTGCCTTCAGACCGCCCTGCCAAGAGGAACAGCATGTATCAGGTACAACAAGGCAGCACTCTTGCTTTGCACTCACATTCAACTAACAGAAACATTATTATCCATATTCTGCATAATAGATAAAGTTCGTCTTCTTTAATAGAACTAATTCTGTTCTGGTGTCTTTAGTAATTGTATTCTGGAACCTATTCAGGACATCCTGGCCCTTTTTTGAAGTGCACTGGAATTTACTTTGGCCATACACATAGTTTAATTCTGTATTTCCTTCATCATATAACCTGATTCAGAAGTTTGTATCAAAAGATAAATTTTCAGACAGTGTTCATCTTAACTTGTATACAGTACCACTAACTCCACAAGGTATACCATTCATCTGAATAAAAATTAACATGATTTAATCCAACGTGTGCAAAATAAATTTGTCACTGAGGTTCCATTTCATAATTTCTAGACACTTGGTCAATTAACACTAAATAAAAGACCAGTCTGTTCATGTGGCACATGCTATTTTCAGTGGCTCTGTTCAATAACAGACAGGACTGTTACAGTTGCATTAAGAAGGTGCTTGACAAATTGTGCAGCAAAACTCTACTAGAGCAGAAGAAAAACCACAGGAGGATTTTTAGAAAGGGAAATCGATCTTTCGGCTGTTCTGTCAGCAACAACAGACATTTGAATGTATCATAACAGAAAACGCTTGAGTCACATTGTGGCTGCCTATGCATCCAGAGAAGTCTCTGGGTGAATAGGGTCCTGTGGCTACATCTGTGAAATGTAATTCCATGGGGTAACTTGATTATTAGGCTACTTTTTAATAAATTCCATATTTGCATATTTGATGTGAGCAGTGAAAGGAACAGATTTTTCTCAGCCAAAGGTTCCACATACCAGTGTGCAGTAGAAAGTGCAGACCACGCCAGTCGCCACCACTGCACCCCACAAGTCAAAGCCAGTGACTGAAAGAGAGGAAAATGGCACCAGTGTGAATGAGGCAAAACGCTGAAGGTCAACTATTGAAAAAAGCTAGAAATAAGTTAAATGTAAACATAAGGGGTAAAAATGTCAAAAGATTAGTGTGTCTAAAACAGGAGATTTACCCGAGCCAGTTCTAAAAATGAAACAGTTGTTACAGATTTGGAAACTGCTAAAAAGTTGAGATTTATTTCAGGATATAAGAAGCTGTGTCTTTAATGTGAATGCTGCCGAACAACACATCCAATATGTTTGTAGGTCCCAACTCAGGAAGGTTTCAAAATACATGTCCTTCCTTGAAGCATGTGGGTAGTTGCTACTGAGCCCTTAGGCAGGGATTTAAGCAAGTAAACAGTATGGGGGTTCTCCAAGGAGGCAAGGTCGTTCAAGCATGGTCTGGAAGAAATGCATCTGACTAAAAGCCTTTCCTTTATTCTTCCGTCTCTTAAGGATCATATGTTTATGCCATACAACACTATGCTGTGGTTGACATACAGGCTGTCACTGCCCCAGCTTGGCATGCTCATGTGCTGCCAGGCAGGGCATGAGGGGGGCTCTGTAAAGGTAGCTCAGGCTCATGAGAAACACTGAAACAAAACTAGTGAAAAACGTAAGTTATTCTAATTGGGAGCCAGCTAAGTCATAGCTTGGTTTAGTATGTATTTGCAAGGCAAATATAAATATCAAAGATACAAAACCTGTGGGACTTACACACTGGAGGAAACCAGTACAGACAGTGTTGGGTTTTTTCTTCTTTTTTGTTCAATGAACAAGGCAAAAAAAACATTCAATGAGCAGAAAAACTATGACTCAATTCTAGCCAAAATGATTCATTTTTTATTTGCGTTTTGTTATTCCCTTTTCTTGCCAAATGGACAAATTAATTGTGTCAGATTTGAAGTTTAATTTGGCTCCGTATAAAAGCTTTTGCCCTTTTAGAAATAAATGTGGCTCATTTTCAAAGCAAAGAGTAATTGTGAAGTAGAAAATGGAAATATTTAACTTTTTAAATATCACAATAAACATCTTCAGTTAACAATCTCTTTGCTGTTGATTTTGTTTTCCCGGAAAACGGACAGACCACATTAAACAGTTCCAGACAGCCCAAAATCATATTTACAGAATTTTTGCCTTGCTCTCCTCTTGAAGAAGAGCACTTAACCAGCGGAGTTAAATTTGTCTTTAGTGCCTGCACTGCCTTCAAAATTTACTTAAGTCTTCTCAACTTTTCTGAACATAGCCATTATCTACAGGTATTGCATCAGAGATAGAGTAAATGAGAGCAGGTTTTCCCATAAATCTCTTCTGTAATTCCTTACAGGTAGGGATTAAGGGACTAAGATTACAGAGTTCCCATTAAAAGACTTCACAGTCAAGCCTTGAGCTATATTTTTAGGTATGCATTACGAAAGAAACCCTGCCATACCGCTACTATATGCAGAAGACATTATATCAGTAGAAGAACAGTGCAGTATACTCATCTTACCTTGATTTAGTGCTAAAGCTGGGGCATAAATGACAATACCAGTGTACAAAGTCTAGACGGAGAAAAAAAAAAAAGATCAAAATGTAAATTCCTGGAAAGGTGATAGCTTTCTGAGATGATTTCTTTTCAAGCATTTACGTAATATTTCCTAAATTCATAACTGTTCACAAATAATTCCAATTAGAAGATGAACGTCTGAAACTAATAAGATCTGTAGTCTCACAGCCTAGTGTTCTTAAAACAAACACCAGGGACTCTTAAATACAAAATCCATCTTCATCTTCTCCTGGCTTTTATAATTAACTTATTTTATTCCTTTAAAACTGCAAAGGAAACAAGAGCAAAAGGAAGTTAATGAGGTTTACACATGGTTTGTCAAGGAATCTATTACTATCTATTTTCTCAGTCTTGAGATCAATATGTCTCTCAGTATACAGCTATAATGCATGTGAGTAAGAACACAAAACATGACATTAGTTAGCCATTACAGACAGCATTATAAGGAATTATAACCTTCATCCTGTAAGATGAAGCCATACATGATTGTATTTTCAACCACAGTAAAGATACAGACAAATCAAGGAGCTACTCCATCTACTTTTGCGGGCACAATGGGACTCATACACTGATACCCTCTACAATTTCTTTGTCTATGGTTTTAAATCCCATTTGCTCTTTTATCACTGTTACTACTTCCACAAGTTCAGCTGTGATATGGGTCAGGAGAATACAGCTTTCAACATGCAGATGACTTCTGTGAAGGTCAGTGGTCTTGATTCAAAGCATCTAGATCACAGATAGGTCATGAGCTGATGTGTGTCAGCTTTCCAAGGCTGGACTCTTCTGACTTTCTGATTTAAAGGGATGGGAATCAGGCATGGAAAAACAGCCAAATCAGACGTAATCCAGGATTCAGCCAGCTCCTGCCCTTCCTGCAAGTGTCTGCCCTAGGCACAGGTGGTAAACCACAGCAAGATTGCTAACCACTGAATTACTTGCCATGGCTTTTGAGTAGATCAAATCCAGTCCCCGAGGAGGAGCTCTACCACATGGCCAGTGGCTACACTGGGGACAGAGGCAAGAGATAACTGGAATGAGCAGTTCTGTACCTGTATGAGGAAATTAGGATGGAGAAGCTGCTTCACCAAGCCTAACCTAATTGCCCTGACCCCCTGCTGCACACCTGCTACAAGCCCATGCCAGAAGAGGATAGTGGGGACATTGGGGAAATAGTTAGTCCTACCTGCGTGCTACTCCCCGCTTGGGTGTGTGCATGCTTGTTTCTCTCAATGCCATGAGTCCTCTCTAGATTTTCATATATCGTTTGTATGACAAGAAAGCTGCCAGTTCTGACCAGTCCCTGGCGAATACATCCTCAGAAGTTCCTGCATCACTTCCAAGCCAGCTCCTGGCACCTGTCAAGCCCAGTGAGCGTTTGATTTGCTGTCCATACAGTGACTGTCAGCATGTGCTGCTGAAATATAGAATCATAGAATGGTTTGTGTGGTCCTTCAAAGATCATCTAGTCCAACCCCCCTGCCATGGACAGGCACATCTTCCACTAGACAAAACTGCTCAGAGCCCCATCCAGCCTGACTGAACACTTCCAGGGATGGGCCATTGTACTACTTCTCCTGGCTACCCGGTCCAGTGTCCCACCATCCTTTTTGCAAATAAATTCTTCTTTATAGCCACTCTAAATCTACCCTCTTTCATTGTAGAATTATTATCTCTTGCCCTGTCACTACAGGCCTTGGTAAAAAGTCTCTCTCCACCTTTCTCATAAGCCCCCTTTGAAAGGCTGCAATAAGGTTTCCCCACAGCCTTTTCTCTTCTCTCTCTTCTCTTCTCTTCTCTCTTCTCTTCTCTCTCGTCTCTCTTCTCTTCTCTTCTCTCTTCTTTTCTCTTTTCTCTTCTCTCTTCTCTTCTCTTTTCTCTTCTCTCTTCTCTTTTCTCTTCTCTCTTCTCTCTTCTTTTCTCTCTTCTCTTCTTTTCTCTTTTCTCTTCTCTCTTCTCTTCTCTTTTCTATCTTCTCTTTTCTCTTTTCTCTTCTCTTCTCTCTTCTATTTTCTCTTCTCTTCTCTCCTCTTCTCTTTTCTCTTCTCTTCTCTCTTCTCTTCTATTTTCTCTTCTCTCCTCTTCTCTTTTCTCTTCTCTTCTATTTTCTCTTCTCTTTTCTCTTCTCTTCTGTCTTCTCTTTTCTCCTCTCTTCTCTTCTCTCTTTTCTCCTCTCTTCTCTTCTCTCTTCTCTTCTCTCTTCTCTCTTCTCTCTTCCCTTCTCTCTTCTCTTTTCTCTTCTCTCTTCTCTTCTTTTCTCTTTTATCTTCTCTTTTCTCTCCTCTTTTCTCTTTTCTTCTCTCTTCTCTTCTCTTTTCTCTCTTCTCTTCTCTTCTCTAGGTTGAACAAAATTGGTTGATTAATCCCAACTTTCTCAGCCTTTCTTCACAGGAGAGGTGTTCCCCCCAACCCTCGGACCATTTTTGTGGCCGTCCCCTGGACCCTCTCCAAGGGGTCTTTCTTATGCTGGAGACTCCACAGCTACATGTAGTACCTCGAGTGGGGTCTCACAAGAGTGGAGTAGAGGGGGAGAATCACCTCCCTTGACTTGCTGGCCACACTTCTTTTGGTGAAAGATAGAATTGGCTTTCTGGGCTGTGACCAGACTTTGCTGGTTCGTGTCAAATTTGTCATCCACCAGTATCTCCAAGTCCTCCTCTGCAGGGCTGCTCTCAATTAGTTCATCTCTCAGTCTGTACTGATATTTGTGATTGCCCCAATCCATGTACAGGACCTTGTACTTGGGTTTGTTGAACTTCATGGGGCTCCTCCTCAAGTCTGTCAACGTCCCTCTGGATGGCATCCCTTCCCTTTAGCGAATCAGCTGCACCATAAAGCATGGTGTCATCCACAAACCTGCTGAGGGTGAACTCATTCTCACTATGTCATCAATTAAGGTATTAAAACAGTATTGGTTCCAGTACATACAGCACTCATTACTAGTTTCTACTAGAACATTTAGTTGTTGACTGCAACACTTCGGATGCAATCATCAAGCCAATTCTTTTTCCTTCTAGTAGTCCTTCAAACTCATCTCTCTTCAAGTCTGCTAATTCAAGGGATTCATCATGAGAACTTGTGGCTTTCTTATACACAGCAAATAAGTGCCACAAGCTTTGAAGCATCAGAAATTAAAATTTGTCACAACTATGATCACATTTTCATGTAAATTTAAATAGGACTGATACAATCTTTCCACTTCTTCAGTAGGGTTTTTTTTKTTGTTGTATTATTACGTATCCTTTACTTTACCTCCTTTGAAGTATATGCCAATATTCACGGAAGAGTTAAAATTACACCATTAACATCTTGGGAGGTTTTCTTTCCTCACTATTATTTTATTTATTCAGATTAAGTTGTTAGTGCCTAGCAAAGAAAAACACGTGTAGATCTTTGGTTAACTTCCTTGAGCACATACTTAAGTTGCATAGAATTATTCTTCTGATCTTTGCAAGCAAAGATTGCACTTAGCTTTTCCAACTTACGCAACTGTGATGTCTTCATATTTGCTGGTGAAACAGTGTCAGGTTTCACACATGCTAGCACTCTACTTTTCCCATGGGCTTGTGTATTTATAGAAGCCAGCTAAGCAGCACTGCACAAAAAAGTAATGAGCACTGCACTGGGAACCATCTTATGGGTGCAAGTGTGATTGCCCTGTAACTTCTGGTGTGCCTTAAAAAATACAAAAATGGACAAAACAAGCATGTAACTTAAAAGGCTTTCTGATTGCCTAGTCATTGTTACTTTGAATTACCCCAAAAGTCCACTTCAAAATTGTGAAAAGAATGTATTTTCATTCTGGTGCATTTGACACATGCTCACTGACATTTAAAAACTATGGTTTCATACTGACTCCTTGAATGGGCCAGATACAGCAAACTGCACCAACAATAATTTCAGGGACTGCTTTAGTTTAACATTCCCCAGCGCAGTGATTTTCCACTTCTGAGTTTGCAGGCACCGAGGTTTTTTCCAGTGGTGGTGGTGCAAACCCTTGTGCAGTAAATGACAGCTCCTGACAGCTTGTTTTGTCACCTTTCACTGACCCTTGAGAATCAGTCAGACCACAAGAATCCACGCACAAGAGGATGAAAACTGCCGCTGTAGATAACTGGGGCATGTTTACATTTTGAACTCTCTGTGGGTTTCTCCAGCAGGCAGGCGAATGACTGCTCTTCACACTGCTATCCTGTAGTGAAGGGTCGCTCGTCTCTCGGCATGGCGCTGATGTCAAGTGACTGCTCTGGGTATTCAACAGGGCACACAGAGACCCAAGAGGCAGGTAGCCCAGCATCCGCTCCCCACCTCATTGCTTTGGAGCAGAAAGAGCTTTGTTTCTCCTGCTCTCAGCCACCCAGACACTGTGGTAACCTCATCAACTGCTCAGAGAAAACAGCCAGTTACACTCAACCAAATAATTCTGGTGGCGCCAAGGACCACAGAACAGCTTTGAAGTTTACTTGCCGTTTGTATTATGAAAAGGACCGTTCCACAGAGGCGTAGATATTTATTAAATCGAAGTTCTAAATACTGCAAAAAAAAAGAAAAAACAAATGCTTATATTGACATTTGTCACTATTGATAGGAGTAGAATGAGGCAACGAGCAATACAGAAAGAGCATAGTGTTATTTTTACATTTTTATGAATGTAAACTCGAAAACTCCTGGAGTCCCCTTGTTTGATATCTCTTTCAACCTGGTTGGATATTTCTTTACAGACCTCACCACYGGCTAATAACACACGAGCAAGTGAAGTAGACATAGGCTAGTCACCATACAAGGGAGTCTACAGGAAAGACCAGGATGCATTATCACAGAATCATTAAATACACTGAGCTGAAAGGGACAAAGATACACAGGAATCAAGTCCAACTCTTGACTCTGCACAGGGAAACCTAAAAGTTGACAATGACATACGAGCAAAAAATAGAACCCACTCGTGTTGTGAAATCTGAGAGCAAAAGAAAACATTGTGGCTATCCCTATGTCAGTCAATTTGGAAACTCTGGCATTATGTGTGTCCATCTGAACTGCTGTGAGAGAGGGCAGAAGATTTTCAGTGGTCAGCAGCTTCTTCCCAGGGTAACCTCACCTTCTGCACTGCCCAAGGCAGCCTGCCATATTCTACTGGTAAGTTAAAATTTAGTCTTTTCTGAAAAAGGAACTCTCACTTTTCTATCTAGCCTGGGACAGCACAACCTCTAAATGAGTTTGTCATGCTGTAGGGCAGATTTCTTTCCGCTATGTGTCCTAAAAACCCTCTTGATGTGTGGTTGTACAAAAGAGATCTCATTCGCCTGGCCAATCTGTTCAATCGACAAATACTCCAAGTGCTCACTCATGAACCAAGCATTTAAAATGTGATCTGTGAGCATGTCCACACAAGGAAGCAGTCTTGAACACCTGGACAGACAAAAAAAGTTGTTAAAAATCTGAAATCTGTCCACAAATAGAAGATGTATCTTTTATAGGTGCATTACTCTGATTCAACACCAAGATAATCAGTGAGTTTCCAGTCATAATCATAAGCCTTTATTTAAAAGAGCCCTATTCAAGTATCATCATGACAGTCCAAAGATTAGTAGTTTAAAATACACTGGAAGACACCGGAGATTTCTGTTGGTGAATTCTTATCTAAATCTACCAACAGAAATCTTGTTTTCAGCCTCCAGTGCTGCAATGCCTCTGTTCAGTGTAATAAAATGCTAAAGACCAAAGTAGCCAGTCAAGGACTTTCACCTGCACCAATGCTCCTTTCCCAAAGTCCTCTGCAAAAAGAACAATTTGCTTCCAAATCTGCACCTAAGAACTATCTCCATGCAGGAGAATAAACAAGTTGCACGGACATTCTGAATCAGAAGAAAGTCCTGACCAGACACTTCCCCACTTCAAAACAGTCAGACTCGACCTGTGATTGTCCCACTACCCCAGATGTCTCTGTGCTGATGGCTATAGCTTTAACTTGCACACTGAAGACCAGTCATCATCATTATTATTATTATTATTATTAAAATAATAATAATTATTATTATTAAAATAAGCTCAGCCTTATTTTGGCGGAAGTAAGAAAACTCTCACATACACAGAGCACTTGCTGACCTCCTGTATAATCGTGATGGAGAAGACATTCAGTAGTGTCAACAGCCTCAGGTGACAAGCGGTCTCTTCAAAATCTCTAGGAACAGCACAAATATATACTCCACCAAAGGAGGACTTTTGTGCTTGCACCTAAGCTTAGAAACCAATCTGAAGGAAGCATGATTTGATAAGAGTACTCTGGTTCCTATAATAGGTGCTTTTGTGCTTTGGTTTTGGTATATTAATTACAGATGATTATGACATGTCACCATCCAAGCTGCACTAGGATTAATCCACCTACTGAACTGAGTATCTGGAGTGAGGAAACAAATCTGGTATGTCACACAGCTCCTGAGCTAAAACAGCAGAGTAGAGCATCACCTGTCTGCAGAGACAGTGTGGGCAGACCCGGGGACAGAGAAGGTTGCAGCCTGCTCTCAGGAGTGTGGTGGTACAGGACAGCCCAGAGCGCAAGGGATTTGGGGCAAGAGAAGATGGAGGGCAGACATGTAGAAAGTAGGCATGAGAAGCCCCCCCACCATCCTAAAGGCTGGGGAGAGGTTCTTTCCACTCCACCTTACCTCATAGGTGCTGGTAATGCCCAGCTTGTAGAAGACGGGCAGGAAGATCTCAGCACTGCACAGCACTACCAGGCCGTAGGTTATGGCAAAGATGCAGAAGACAGCACCGTAACGATAGATCTCAGCAGGCGTGCCCAGCACGGTGACGGCTGACATGAAGCTGGCGGTGAGGGAAAGTGCAACCGGGACGGCACTCATGCTGCGGCCCGCCATGAGGAAGTCATTCGACGTCTTCTGCCCCCTTCCCACGAAGGCGTAGTAGACGCCAATGACGGCTGAGATCAGCAGCATGGCCGCAAAGACCACGTAGTCCCAGACGGTGAAGCCCGCCATTCTACCGGAGGGACTCACCCTTGAAACCAAGGATCTTCCCCAAAATCAGAGGGGCTGCTGCTGCCCCCGCAGAGCTGGCACGGGGCAGCCTAAGCAGGAGGAAGCAGATGGGGACGGATCCCTGGGGACTTGTCCCCCGCCGCGGCTGGGGCAGATGCGGTGCAGTGCGGTGGCACCAGCAGGACAGAAGCAAAGAGATACGCTGCGGTGTCCGCGGGTGGGACAGGTGCGGAGCGGTGTGGTTCGGTGTCCGCCGCCGGGACAGGTGCGGAGCGCTGCGGTGTGCGCCGCCGGGACAGGAGCGGAGCTCTGCGGTTCGGTGCAGTGCCCCTCGCAGGGACAGGGGCGCTGGGGTGCGCCCCGCGCAGGTCCTCGCCGTGTGTCTCCGGGGGCGGGAGCGGGCTGCGCCGGGAGCCGCACTGCGAGTGCCGGAGCCGGGACGGCGGGCGGGCCTTATACGGTCCCGATGCCCGCTCCTCCCCGCTGCGCTGAGCGCTCCCGCGGAGCGAGAAGGGGCGGCGATCCTGGGCCGGTGCGGCCCGCCCCGCGCCTCCGGGCTGCGGGATGGCGCCACGGCACAGCCCCACCTGAACGGGGTTACACCGCAAACTTGGGCCGCGGTCCACGGCTTTTGGAGAGAAGACATTTCAGCCGAGAGTTCCTCAGAATGGGGAACCTACCCTTCCTCATTAACATATTCCACCATCTCCCCAAATGAAGGAGGTGAAAATACGGTTTAATATACACTTTTCCATCAGTTGTGTAATCTGGAAGGTAACTCACTGAATCAGATTCACCGAGGCGAGTTGCTGAACACTGCAGCTGTGTAACAGGGAAGACCCAGTACCTGCACTGTGCTCACAGAAGTTTTACTAACAGTGTTCAACTAATCGCAGGTTCAAGAGTCAAAGTTCACAGGAATATCATAAATGCAGCTTCACGTACCTTACCCACAGAGGAATACATCGAAAACATCTATGGGATTTGAAGGTCATGGATGTCAAGTGGTGGAGATGCACCTGTTTCTATAGCTAGCAGCACACACAGGACTAACACAGCAAATACCTCATTTGGCCACTTTGCCATATATTAGCAATCCCAAATGGGGAATGAAGATGAAAGGATGCCAAAACTGACTAAGATGGGCTTGACAGCAGCATAGCCACACACAGCACACCTTGCAGCAGAGTTCAGGAGCTTTTCATCTTGAACTGTACATTGGCAAAGTACTATGCTGGAGGCGATTTCCTAGTAAAAGTCAGAACCAGCCTGAGGATTAAAAATTCCCCAATTTTCCTTCATGGAAATTACATTTCCTTTCCACCCAGCCTCTTCTGGCTCTTATCCACAGTTGGATATGCTGGAAGCAGTCTTTTCTGCAGGTGCACTGGGTTCAGTTCAAGACACTCTGACCTGCCTGTATATGACCATCTTGAGACACTGTTTTCAGCAGCCCTCTGTATCTTAGACAGAAACGAATGACCAGACACCTGACAGCCAAACACGGATGATGGAGCACTTCTCTCTCCTTGGAAGCTCTGGATTTGCAGGCCTTTTGGAGTTATTTCCAAGTGCATGTTGGAAGGAGGGGAAGCAGGTGGAAGTCTGGTCTGGCAGGATTATTAATTGAACTGTGTAATCATGTCTGTGTTGGTCTGGAGTCTAGATGCCTGTCTGGGAGTATGAATGTCCCTGAAGAGACAGAAGCTGGCCATGGTGTGCAAGTGCCTTGTCCTAATCTCACCACAGCAGGTTAGGACATCAGTCTCYCTGGCCCAATTACTCTCTAATTACTTGTACAATGAGTAAGAGCTTCCAGATGTCCTGTTGAAGAAGAGCGAGAAAGAAACTTATGCTATACACCTACCAATTAGGCTATTGTTTTATTGATCATCTGAAGTAGTTGCCCTAAATCAGCTTTTGACAACATGAAAGATTAGAAACCTTCCAAGCAAAGCTCCAACCAAAACCAGCACCTTCCCACTCAGTGCAATGAACAGGTGTTGTCCAGAAAAAGCATTTGTTGTCAAAAAACATGACCCCTTTTTCACAGGAAGGACATAAATGGCCTCCGGCCCAGCCAAGCAGCTTGTGCTGCTCACAGCTTTATGCTCAGTGTCACTTGTTTGCACTCCTTCAGGAATTAGGTTGCTCAAATCATTCCAACAATAACATGTATTTAAAGTATTAATTACACAGGATTAATACAATTTTGATTCTGCTTCTTTATCATTTTTGACATAATGTAAACACAGCAAGTGATAACATGTATTGGAAAACAAATCGTTTCTTAACTGAAACACAAGCAGCTATGAGGAAATGCACATCACTCTGGTTTCAGGTGGTATCCTTGGTTCTTTTAATAGCAGTGTTTAAGCAAATTGTCTTTCAAATCTCATCGTGACCAATACAGCATGAAAGGCTGGATCCTCCCATGTGGATGTTTCCGTTTCTGGAACCAGCAGCAAATCTGTATGATGCCCGTGTTCTAAATCACAGCAAGTGGACCTGGAAAACAGGACTAAACGCTTTTCTGGATTTTTCACATATGGAATCAAATTAGCTTCAYGGGTCTGTACGGTGTAACAGAAACAGACCTGCAGGTATTTGCTTTTTCTCATTGCTACAATAGGTATTTAAATGTCTTCGAAACTCAGAGAATATATTTCATTGTCTTCTTTAGCACCTTGCCCCATCTCCACTGGGCCTTTTGTGGTCTCTCATCTCACTGCCACTGACTTTGTTCTTGTGAGATCTACTGACATCAGTGGGATTCAGTGTTTAATAGGAAGAAAGTCACATCTCTCCAGCATCCTCAAATTAAAAAGGCCATGGATCTGACTAAACAAGCCCCAGACTGCCCTATGGGGTCCAAATGGTTCCTTTTTTGTGATTGTATTGGGCTCATTTCCACTATTGGACGCCTTTGTGAGGTGTTACTGGAAGTCTGTATTGGTTGGAAGGACATTCTCTTTCTTCTCTTTTTCATGTGGATGGGCCACTGCATTGGGAGATTGGTGGGATGGATTTCCTTCTGTAGATGAGACAAATATATTGGGCTGTTCACTTGGAGAGATGCTGCCCACCTCTCTGAACTCAGCTGGGAAAATAGACTTTGAGGGGTTCTCCTGCTTGTAGCCAATGTGGGCGTGGATAAAAACAACTGTAAGTGAGATAGGAGAGCACTGGAGGCCTGCTGACCATTGTTCAGCAGTGATGCAAGATCCTTTGCAATTTGCTTTGGCAGCCTGGGAGCTCTCCAACTTCCAGTAATTCCTTGCTTGAGTGTGCAGTTTCAGACTGTGTGGGGTTCAGCTGTACCTGCACCAGCTGAGCTGAGTTTGCAGATGAAGAACAGTTCATGCTCAATTTTACTCCCGTATAGTGCCAGGACTGGCCACTGTTCTCTGCTGCTTACACAGGAATCAGTTTGGAAACCTTGCCAGAGAATGGCTGGCTATTGGTAAAAACAAACAAACAAAATAATTTCAAAACAAAATCTGCAAAAACTAATTCTTGGTCTTTATGTACTCAGTTTGGCCTTTTCTGGGAACAGTGTTATGGTTTTTCATTTTGAAAAACTCTGTTTATTTTACTTTGGATGATTTTTCAGGAAATCAGGGGTGTGGGATCATGCTCTGTGTGTATATATACATGCATGCATGTGGAAGGTGGTGTTTGCACTTCATCCAATGACCACACAACACCATGACCCAATCTAGAGAGGCTGAGGCCTCGGAGAGATTAAGGAGCTACCAGTTGCATTAAAGTAGATGAGGTAAAAAAATAGGATCCCGTAAATGATCTTGTTGAAAGGAAGAATGCTGCAGGAGCTGAACCTCTATTAGATAATGGTGAAACCATTTGAGAGAAAGACCTTAAAAACACCCAGCTGTAGGCAAAGCTTCTCATCTTCTTAAGTTCACAGGCCAACCAACACTAAGGCACAGAGAAATGGGGATCCAGGTTCCACTTACTCCTCTGTTCATGGAGCTACCTGTTAAATTTCCTTTACAACATAGTTATTGTTAGGARTAACATATCCAAATTAATCGTTGACTCCTAATTAGACAGTCTGATTTTTCTCACAATGCAGTACTTCAAGTCAAAATGCACTTCTTTTACTTTTGGAAGATTTTGATTGCAGCAACAGCTTCCTACACACCATCACTTATCACCTTGAGAAGCTCGCATTTTCATGTAAAGGAAGCTCATTGCTGATGGTGTTTCATGTTTCTGAACATCAGTTAGTGTTTGGCTACACCTAATCTCTTCTACTTGCTATGCTTGTCCACACATTCCTGTGTTGAATTGCTGGGCTTAATATAGCTAGTTACCTGACTAACACCCTCATTGACTTTGCTTCTCCTGGTTTAATGTTCCTGTTGTGGTTTAATCCCAGCYAGCAGCAAAGTACCATGCAGCCACTGGATCAGTGCCTGCCCCACACCTTGCAGTGGGGAGGAGAACTGGAAAAAAGAGAAAACTCGTGGATTGAGGAAAGAACTGTTTAATAAGTGAAACAAAATAAAATCTAATAATAATATTTATTATAATGACAATAATAATTTTAATGAAAAGGAGGTGGGAGGTGATAAAACATAAGAGAAATAAGTGATGCACAGTATAATTGCTCACCACCCACTAACTGATGCCCAGCCCATACGCGAGTGTTGTGGTGGTGGAGCCTGCAGCGGGGGATGCTGCGGCGGCTGGGACCGCCACGGGAGAGACTGATGGGCCAGAGGGCCCCGGAGCGATAGAGGTCCAACAGTGGGATGGCTCTGAGGTCTGAAGTCTCCCCCTAGGTACGGGTGAAAGAGGTCTCCCCATTAGGCCTTGTTGCCTTATGTTAATCTTCCCTGTTTGGTTGGCCCTGTTGGCCTGTCAGTTATGCACCCTATYATGGTTAAGATTCCCTTGTACTTGACTCCCCATTGGCCCTGCTCCCCTGCTCCTCGCCTTGCCTCTCCCTATTGGTTTATGTTCTGTAACCCCACCTTCTCTGCGCCCCCTGGCCCTCACCCCATTGGTCCCTGATGCTCTCCCAGCCCCTTTTTCCCTGAGTATAAAACCCCTGGACCCTCTACTGTTCGGGGCTCTTCGTCCCTGGACACCTTCCTGCGTGCAATAAACTTTCTGTCTCAGAAAAGYCCCTCCTGACTCTTTGCTTCTGGCTGCATCAGTGAGCTATCCTGTGTGTGTCCGTGAGTGTGTTGGCCCTCCAGAGTGGCTTCCCAGCTGGGGATGCTTTTGGAAGGTTGCGGCACCCACCATCCACCTGCCGCAACACCCGAGCAGCAATCAGCCTCTCCTGGCCAACTCTTCTCCGTTTATATAATGGGAATGATGTTCTGCAGTATAGAATATATCTTTGGTTAGTTTGGATCAGCTGTCCAAGCTATGCTCCCTCCCAGCTTCTTGTGCACCTGCTCACTGGCAGAGTATAGGAAATGGAAAAGCCTTGACTTAGGGTAAGACTTAGCAACAATAAAAACATCAGYGTCAACATTAGTCTCATACTACATTCAAAACGCAGCACTGTACCAGCTACTAAGAAAAAAAATAACTATCCCAGCTGAAACCAGGACAGCTATCTTAGAGAAATCTTCCACAGTTTTGTTTACTGATTTTCTTTGCTGTCTTTGTAATTATTTTTTTGTCAGCTCTTTTTCTATTGATAATGTTTGGACACAACAGAATGACACTGCAAGGGTATTCAGAAGAGCAGTATCATCATCAATATTCCTTGCGAAATTTGGATGAGTTCCTTGGAAATAGTCACCTGGCACCTGTATTTTGAGCACTGGGATTTTCTTTCAAAGAGATGTCCTGTAATTGTTACCTCTTTATTTCCAATAATATCACTAGGGCACATTTCCAAGCATCCTTTTAGAAACTTTTTTCCAGCTAGTAATTCTATAGAAGTGCCTCTTGCACAGACTGTGTTCTGTTTGTGGGCAAAAACAAGGATGCGATGACACTTTCAGGTGTCTTATGTCTTAAAACACCACTATAAACACAAGTTAAATATTTCAAGAAGCATAGTTCTCTAATTCTATGTCTATAACATTTCCAATCCTCATCCTATCCAAATCCTRTATCTGAAGAGGTGTAGATTTGTGAAAGGTCTTTGTTTCAGACCCTAATCATGGGAAGTCTTTCAGGGTAAAGTCTTTCAACTTGTTTGCTTGAAGTGCTTGTCCTCCCATGCTTAGCTTGTTTGGGACACAAGGACAGAAAGAGTCACTTGCAAAGAAAGATCAGCAAGGAGAAAAGAGCAAAAGAGAGGCATAAAAGTCATGGTTTATGTTGACATTTTGAATGACACCTTCTTAGTTGTTTGTTTTTTCTATTTTTGCATTCCACTGAAATTTGAATGAATGCGGGTTGCAAGAAAAATAATTTAAATGTGAGTATTTAATGGTCTYGAGAAGGAAACTTCAGATTGTGTAACTCCCAAATACCAACATACCTTTTAAAATCAATAGTCAGTACCCCAGGATTGAAGGAAGTACTTAAGTTAGCCTTGTCTACTGAGCATTTAAATCTGAATGATTAGGAGTCTATAATGCATTTGCTGGAGAATTCTCCTCTTTCATTTAAAAGAACACATTTCAAAATTTATTTATGGCCTGTCTATGCAGTGAGATGTAGCATGCATACTTATTTGCTCGAGAGAAAAATTGGTATGGGAATAAAATTGTGGTACAGATTTTACTTCTTTAACTCAAATGGATAAATAAGTTACATGCTTGAACTTTATTCTCATGGCTGTGGGATCTTTTGTTTATTTAAGGTGTTCAATTCTGCATCAACAGAATTACAATTCAACTAGTTTGCTTACTTGCAGTTAATGTATGAGAAAGGGCTGTCAAATGTTCACCTGAATGATCAACAAAAAATTGATTTTTTTTTCCCTGACTAAATATTTCTGAATTTCCTTATTTTATTTCTGTTGCTTCCCCCTTTTTTCACTACCTGCTATCCAAACTACCTCAGTTCACATGTTCTAGTTGGTGTTATTTTGATATGTGTTTGCTTTAGGTGTACAGTGTAGGTACTTTGGTTATGCAKCTTGGCTCCCTACAGAAGGAGAGAGACAGGCTCTTCAGAAAGAAACTGTTGCTTTGATATGCTCCCTGGAGGAGCCTGTCTCTTTGCATTTTCTGCAGAGGAAGCCTCTGGAAATCAGCCTGCTAACTTTGGCACTTTAAAATACTCTGAAAAATGTTACCTGCCTCTGTCCCAGTGCCCTAACTAGCTCATCTTTTTTATTGTTTTATTTTTCCATTCATACTCCAGAGCGTCGTCACCAGTTCTGACATCTCCCTTGTTATCTGCCTTCCAKCCTTCTTTGTAATTGCTACTGCTAAATCCCCTGTGCTCCCTCAATGCTTTCATCCCCACCCCCATCTCCTCATATTAAGAAACTTTCTCCTCCCTCTCACACTTCCGCAAGAATGCCCTTTTTCTTTCTGGACCTGCAGTCCCAAGAGGCATTTCCGCTAGAATTCTGTTTCCTATTCACTTCATTTCTCCAATTTTTTAGTGTCTCTAGGAACTGACTGCCTTGCCTCTCTTTTTTAAACCCCTTTTAGATCGTCTTAAGTCCCTCTTCTACTCTCTGTCAAGGCTGCCCATGCTGAGATCACACAGACGCATACATTGCTTGGAAATGTTTGAAGGCAGTTATGCATATTTACACCAGCTCTATGTCTTTAATTGGTTTGTTTGTCAGGCATCCTCAAAGCAACATCCATCACCAAAAGTAGATAAGAAAGGAGGTTTTTCCCTCAGGTCCAACCATCTGCATCCATTGACTTTGGCATGGTTTGTGTCTTCTGTTTTCTTCTATAACGTGAGACTTGTTGCAGCTATTTCTGATACTATCTGGACAGTTTGAATAGCAAATCCCTGGGTTTTTTGAGCGTGGAAATGCTGCCAGCATCCTTGGTCTCTCCCAGTATGCTGCTGGGACACAGAGTAGCTTTTTTGGCCTCTTGTACTGCAGTCTTATGGCTGTTGCAGGATGCTAAGGAGCGGTCGGTGATCTGTGGTGGGTGGGGGACAATGGACGTGTTATGTGGATGTTCATGCCCAAACTCYATGGGAGGGGGACTTTATTAATTCAGGCACACTAAGACTCTTAAAATTAATGTCTGTTGCTTTAGTATATTGCTATCCAGTGTTAGCACGCATTCAAATAGGCTATTGAGTGGGGTTTGATGAAAATGTGGGTTTGGGGCTAAAGCAATGGGGAAGAAATAATAACTTTAACATGCATTTTTAAATATGCTAAAAAAAAAGTATAGCAGATGCTCTGTATCTGTACAGCACATTAGCTGATCACGATTTTAAAGGGGCTCATTTCATGTCACTTTAGAAGAGGCACTGGTGAGCACCCTGCAAGTACTCATCTTCTTCCACTGGCTATGAACACCAGGTGAAATATAGCCCTCCCTGCAGCCAACGGCTATAGCCAGAGAGGTGAACTGCACCCCTGTGGGAAGTGCCTGCCCAGTTCAAGCAACCAGGACTTCATCTGCTTCAGTGTCTTTTGGGTTTTTTCCCTCACTTGGAGGTTGGTGCTCATTTCCATTTCCTTTATTACTGAAGTGTCACTCCACCTAGATATCTCTTATACAGGGATCTATTATTTCAGTATGTTTCTTTTATCAATTGTTTTAATGGCTCCTATTTGATCTGATCATAAATTAGACCCAAAAGTCGGTATTAGAAGCAGAGCAGGGTTCAAAAACTTATTTAAATTTTGTGGTAAGAAAGGACAGCTCTATTTTTTTCTTAGCATTGTCAACATCTCTACAGTTAGAGCATCAATAAAATTTTTTGGTGTTTCTTTGGTTGGTTGGTTTGATTTGGTTTGATTTTTTGTTTTTTTGTTGGGGTTTTGTTCTGCTTTATATAGACCAATATAATTTAGCAGCCAGTGCCAGCAGCTTATGACACAGTGGAAGCGGAAAGAAGGGCTGCTTTGTCTCCTGATGTTATATAGGTTCTTCCACTTTTCTAAGCTACCCACAAATATTTCATCCAACAGTACACACCAAAATTAGACTGCTTCCTAACACTCTCAGCTTAAGAGTATGTATCAGTTTAAATGTTTTTTCCTTACAGTGCACTGCAGAGCTGAGATTATTAGAGCTTTTCTTCAGAGTTTCAGCTTTTGTACACTGTGTCTCTTGGATCTATGAGATCAGGAATGGATAACTGAAGTACTGTCTCTATTGGAACCTGAGAGCAAAGTTAGAGCTGCATGAATATTATGACAGTTCAAGCTTCAAAAAAGAAAAAGAAAAAGCAAATTAATTAGCCAAAACAAATCTAGGTACCTAAGTTTTGTTATATGAATGAGATGGATGCAGAGATATGGAGAACAGTATCAACTGCTTTGTACATTACTTTCTATTCTATACCAGGAACATACCATTCCTTTCAGTGAGCCTGGCGTTATTTTCCCCTGAATGTCATGCTGTAAACAGATTGTTAGTAGTCCCAGACACATGACAGACAGCCTGAAATCCAGATGGTCTTTGTCAAATCCAGATGCCCCTCATTTCAATGGTGAGGGGTAAAATGCAGGAGAGCATTCACATCTCTTTTAGGGGACAAGACTCCATCCCCCCTTTTAATTTTCCAYGCCCCATGCTTCCTCTGTGAATCCTCCTCCTGCTGCTTCTGTTACTGTTACTTCCAACAAGGCTGTAGCCAGTTCTGCTGCTGCCATTGTGGCAGAGCAGTGGATGAAGAAAAACAGCAGTAGCCATCACTGCAAACCCCTCCTGTCCTGRGGCTATCTGTACTCGTTATCTATGCAGAAATCAGAGCCTTTTTCTAACACAAATAAATTCTAAAACTTTCTTCTCCACCCCCCCCCAAAAAACCTACCCCAAAACAACAAACAAAAAACCAAAGCCTAAAAAAAACCCTCCAGGTTCCTACTGGGCAGGAMACTTGGAATAGTACCAGCTGGCATGAACCAAAATTGTCCCAGGGATTGTGTTGATGATTTATTGGTGTGGACAATCCCTGTGCTCAGGCACTCTTCAGTTTACTTGGAGAGATGGAACTAGTGCAGCCCACCTATTCCAGTTCTGCAGCAGAACCCTGACTTGCAACAGACAAGTCACTGGCCTAGGCGTGTCAAGGGGTTGAATCAGGTTGTCAGTGCTCTTTTCTATGAGGAAAAGTCCCTAAGTTCAGGATATTTCAGGCAGAAAACCTGGGATCCCAGAAATCTGAGATCTATATTCCAGCCCCTTGTCCAAAACCCTCTCTGATCAGCAAACC
This sequence comes from Amblyornis subalaris, assembly GCA_018881555.1. NCBI lineage: Eukaryota > Metazoa > Chordata > Aves > Passeriformes > Ptilonorhynchidae > Amblyornis > Amblyornis subalaris. The sequence continues at coordinate 10,955,859 of JACAXG010000009.1, read as the reverse complement.
TAAAGGTAGGTGAAATTCTCCCCATGACTCAGCTAGCATTGACCTGGAGTTGCATTATTTGCAGAATCTCTGTCCTTCAGGCATATCAGAAAAAATGTGGCCAAACAGTTCCACCACATTGCAGAACAGGATTCCAGTATCTTGTCTGCTTTGATTTTGAAGTGCTCTCAACAACATCCTACATAATCTTGTGGGGTTTTCTCCTGGCAAGGCAAAATGCCAGCTAGAAGCTGAGGAGGAAACTGGCAGTGAAAATATGTCRTTGTGTTTCAAAGGGCTCTTACTTTGCAGGCAAATTAAAAAAATATAAATCTGTTTGCTTCAGTTGAAAGAATACACCAAACTCCATTATGTACTTGTATAACCTGCTTTCAACCCATGCCAGCTTCCCCCTGTGCGAGGATTTTGAAGAGCTCCTGTGATGCAGCAGGTTTACAGCCACATCCACCCAGCCTGTGCACCCCAAGTTGTTCTGTGGGGTGACTCAAGACAGACAAAGAGAAAGGCTTCTGACTTCACAACCAACTCAGATAACTGTCACCACTTTAAGGCTCCAGTTACTCTTTAGTGTCTTTAATATTGATTGAGCAACCTAGCTTTGGGCATCCAAGCTTGGAAGTTGTTTGGCCTAATTGACAGGTACTTTTGTTAATCTGTTATGCCTGTTATATTCCTGTTAATCTGTTAAGCCTGTTATATTTCATTTTGAAAGGGAAAATCTTCTCACAATATAATTACCTATGTAAATTCCTTTCCTGGCACATCTCCACCACGCATCTATGAATATGGTAGGAAAATGAAAATTTGATCTCACTCCTGTGCACCTATGCAGTCTACAATATCCTGTGGTTAAAAATAGGCTGACCTGGGTGCTCACTGTCTTGTGCCAGGTAACATGTTCTTTAAGTCAGAACTCAGTGTCGTACGGGCTTGAGGAGTATGTGCTGTGCTTGTGATTAATACACATAAAAATATGACAGAAATAGGGCAACCCTGTAACAGGTTGGATACTGTGTATTTATGGAGTTATTGAGCCATGTCATGGGGGGCATCCACAGGGTCAATTGCAGATTTGCACATATAATGGGGTCATCCAGACTTTCCGAGACTACCAATTCTAAGGTACAATTAATTCTATTCTAATACAGATGTTTCAAGTACAAGAACGTGTCTAGATCTGCAGTGAATATAAAAAGAACCTGAAGTTACTATTCAAAGGCAGACATGTGCATTGTAAACATGTTCGTTGAGATGAATTCTGCCCTGTGAGACCATCCTGGGTTAAATATTGAGGTATTTTGCCCAAATTACTATTATTAGGCTAAACTGACACATTTCCAGAAGACAAGCCTGCTTTGCTTCTACACAGAGCGGCTCCAGCTCTTGCAGAGTCCAGCAAATAGATTTTGGACAGCAGGACCAAAAAGCCCAGGAATGGAGGGGACATAGGAATCTTAGACCTGTTTCAGAAGTGCTGATGGATTAGAGTCAGGGGATGGTAGCTGTAGCCCACACTGGGTGTTTGAAGAAGTCAGACCTGCACAGGTGACTACTTTGATAGACAYGCATGCACTGTTTTACAATGGTTTCCTCTACGTGCCTCTACAGGTATTACTACCAATAACCCATCGCTCTTCAGAAGGCTATCTGCTTTAAGGCCATCTGCATTTAATTTTCAGTGCCTTTAGCATAGATTTCTGAAGAATTGCTGACAGGGACCATCAGATAAATCACAGGGTGTTGGAGCTGGGGCCTGCCCAGAGATGGGAGAACCACATCTCTTACTGGAAAAGTAAAAGTATAATGCTTGAGGCACTGCAGTCAGAGGGGAGTGTATGTAGTAAGGATGTTGTTAACATAGCTGCAGCTCATACAGAAGCGGGGAAGGGCCCTTCTGGGTCACTGAACCTCGCCAGCTGAGGCGCCAGACCTGTCATGGCCGTACCAATACTGACACCTGGGTTGCTACCCTGAGGCTCACTCCGATATATCTCCWAGTGTGGTATTCAGTGCTGGCTGAAGTGCAGTTTCTGAGTACCTCTTGCACCCAGAAACTCTCATGAACATCAGCAGCTGCAGGTCTACCCTGATTCAATCTTCTGTGAAACTGCCAGTTTACAAACACAAAGAAGCATTTGTAGACTTTTAAAAACTTCTAATGTCTTTTATTTTGCTGGTGATCACTTTGGCAACAGTCAGAGCACACCTGWGCTCTTCTCCCTGTTACTTTACATGAATGTTACATTTCTGTACTGTTTTTCGCGAGTACACAATATGTAGGAGACATAGTAAGTGAATTTACTAACCACTTGTGGAGGATTATTTGTGCTCTTAAACAGTTGTATATTGGTGCCTAAGTTCTTTTGTGGATCTAGACCTCTCCAGAGGCTTTTAGCTGCACTTTCTCATGGAGATATTTGGGCTTGAAATCACTTAAGCCAACCTTTTCAAACTCAAATGCCTAATTAGACATTCTCTTCCCACTTGCAAACATCAGAAGTCCTTTCTACTCCAACAGCAGAAGAGCAAGGTTTAAAGCTGTCTCAGCAGCTCTCACTCCCCAGGTGCTGAAGCGAGCACGTTCCCCTGCGAGTCCAGATTACTATCGTGTTAACGGCTTATTGCCTGCCTGTGGGCAGCCTTTCTGGATGCACCTGGCAGTGTTTAACCTGTTGGGTCTGTTCAAAGTTGTGGGTCCCTACGTGCTCCTAAGAGTGAACTTCAGCCGTGCTCATATCCAACCTTGCRTCTTTCTGTCTGAATAACCTGCCAGCCTGCTTTCTGAAAGTGGCCTTGAGCTGCCTGTATCAGGCASGACAAGCAGCCTAGGGAGGGCCAAATTCTCAAGCTGTGCAAGCCGTAACCCAAAACAGTCGCATGGTTCTGAGCTGTTTGTACTACACCTGCCCACATCAAAGCTCCTTCCAACCTTCAGTTCATCTCCCATCTCACTCACACGTCCTTCACCTCCCGCAACTGCAGCCACAGGCAGATGCTCCCACAGGCTGTGGTTTTGCAGCAAGCGACGACCAGTTCGTAACCATTTCCTCTTGTGCGAGGATTTGGTTTGCATGTACTTTGTCTGCGATAGGCATTTTTTTTTAATTTTTGAGGTCCGGACACTAAGATCAGGCAGCTGAGCAGGGGGTGTTTCGGGCGAACCACCAACGCTGTGCTGAGGGCTGCGCTCTCCCACGATGCTTTCGCCATAGCACCAATTTGTCTTCCTTGGGCACCGCTGTGGCCTCCCCCGGTACCGAGATGCCCCAGCGCTCCACCCTACACCAGAGCGCAAGGCAACGGCGCAGCGGGGCTGCTCTGCCCACAGTCCTTAAAGAMACGCCGCCGGCCGCCAAGGTAAGACGGGGACAGGACCTTCCCAACTCCAGGCGCGGAGTCTCGCTCAGCATCGGCCGCGGCGGCCACCGCCGCCCGCCCCTTCCGCCGGCGGTCCCGCCCCTGCTCCCGGCAGCCCGCGCCAGGCATGGCGGCGCCCGGTGCATAGGTCCGCACGTGCGGGACTCGCCGTGAGGCCCTCGCTGCCACCGCCGCCATGAAGAGCAAGCCCTCGGCCCACAAGTCGGGGAACACGCACCGGGTGAGCGCCCGCYCGGACGAGGCTGCTGCCTGGGGGAGGGGACCTTAGGCTTCCGCCGTCGGTGTTAGTTCAGTGGTCGTGCCCGGCTGCCGAAGCGGTACCGGGGGAGCAGGCGGGATGGGCGGCGTGGCAGGGTCTCCTCAGCGCTGCGAGGGTCCCGGCCGAGATACCTGGGCCGGAGTGCCGCTTCTGCCCCGTACCCGGCACCTCGTCAGCCGGATCACCGTTCCTGACAGGCAGCAGGCGCACCGCGGCCCGAGTGTAGAAAACTAACATGATTCTATAAAAAAATAGTACCCAGTAAGAGTATTAACCAGGACGTTGATTCAAGAAGGCTGAGAGCTGGGCAGTTTGTTGAAGTCTGGGTAAATTTYTCTGCATCTGTTTCACCGTGTTGTGCAGACGTGTGGGCTGCGAGCCTCGGTTTTGCAGGCGAGGGGGTTGAGAATCAGTCCTGTTCCTGGGCGGTTTAAGCATATTTTGCCTTAATCTTCTCGTAGGGTATTATCTGGCATCTGGTCTTTGGAAATGGGGGTTCTGTTTGCAGTGTCTGTGCCATCAACAGGGATTTGGAAGAACTGTGCTCAGAACTGAGCAAGAAACATGTGTTTTTGTTTTGCAGTTTCTTACTTTTTCAGAGCGCTTAAGCAATATTAATATCGATATTATTCACCGGATTGACAGAACTGGAAGCTACGCTGAGGTGAGAGCAGCCATTGTGGTCGTGTTCTGAAATCACATCAGAAGTAGATACACTCCATGAAAGAGTCACTTAAGAAATGTATTTAGGAGAAAATTGGAAAGAAGCTCCTGCAAGAGCTGCCTTTCCTGGAGCCTCATTTCATGCTTTGTTCCCTTTTACTTTTCTACCTGCTTTGCAGTGTTGCCATAGAGGCACTTTGACAGTACCACCCTGATGGCTTCCATGTGGCTGGGGGGACTGTGGGTGTTTCTGAACATGAAAAATGCTGGTGTGTTACTCACCAGTCCTAGGTCTGGACATGCAAAGACTTGCAGCTGCGGAGTAGTTGCAAYAGAATCATAAGTTTGAAGATCGTAAGTTGTAGAAGAGCTCTAAGATTATTGAGTCCAACTGTAGGCCTAACACTTCCAAGTTCGCCATTAAACCATGTCCCTAAGTGCCACATCTGCATGTCTTTTAGATATTTCCAGGGATGGTGACTCAACCACTTCTCTGGGCAGTCTGTTCCAATGTCTGACCACCCTTTCAGTGAAGAAATTTTCTCTAATATCCAGTCTAAATGTCCTCTGGCACAACTTCAGGCCATTTCTTCTCATCCTATCACTTTTTACTTGGGAGAAGAGATGAATACCCAAATATTGGCAGCATGTGTATAAAGCATGAGCATGAGCATGTGTCCTTATGGGTCACAAGGATCATTTATATGTGTCATATAGATCATCATTATGATTATAGTTTCGTAGATTATTACCACCTGGCCTGCTGGATTGTTCTTCTGAAATTCTCACTCAATAGCTGAGGATGCCAAAAGGAATCCCAAAGCATTGTTCTGGGTGGACTGTGGCTCAGTATCTGAGATTATCAAGGCCGGTCAACAGAGGTATAAAAAGCAATTATGTAAGCAAGTCCTGTCACCACAAAATATTTTCTGATGTGTTTTGAATATTGAAAGAAAGTCTTATTTTCAGGGAAACTCCATAGTACCTGTTGAAATGAAGTAATTGAGATTTCTTAGAATATTCATTAAATGTTTAAGGCACTTAATAGTTGTCTTCATTTGAACCTCTCATCTTTACAGGACACATTCATTAGGGTTGGTAGCTATTCTTCATGTTTGTTTTGACAGGAGGTTGAAACCTACTTTTTCGAAGGACTGCGGAAATGGAAGGAACTGAACCTGACTCAGCATTTTGGTATGTCGTTTATATTCATGTTTTCTGCTTTCCTTAAACTGTTAAAATATGCTGCTTCTTCATCCAGAGCCGAGTGGGAGATTATTGACTGTTTTTTGGACTGGGCCTTGGAGCACTGTTATTCTTTAGCACCCTACATGTTTACCAGGAACTGGACTAGTTTTCAGGACTTCTCTTTTGTGCTTTGAACAGTGCAATTCTACAATGAAGTGGCCAACAAATGCCAGTCCTTCAACCAGCTGGTTTATTACCAGAGTGCTGTTGTGCAAAGTTTGAAGACACATTTGCAAGTTGAAGGCAATCTTGCTTACCAACCCCTATTAAAGTAAGTATATAGAAGCCTTGATGGTATGACAAGTAAGCATAAGTCCTATTGTAAATGTTCTTTTTCTTTGTTGTACCTGAGGAAAATAGAGCAGTGAGATGCCCAAAGGGGTCATATTCCCCTGGTAGAGCTTTATGGTTCTAAGTCTTAAAAAAAATATAGCTATGACAAGGCAGACAAACTAGCTGGAGCGCTTACTGCATGTCAGACAAAATATTAATGTGCTTTGTTTGATGTTAGTCACTTGTCCTCTTGTTTACTGCTGTCTGCTTGAGTTTTTTGAAAATCATAAGATTCTTGCCATCTGCAGCTGCCTAATAGATGATACTTCTAAAAAAGTGAGAAGTAAAAGTGATGCTGTCTTTGTTTCCAAAGAGACTGTGCTGGATTATGCAATGTTTGACTAAGTTTTTATTTGTTTTTGTAATGCACTAACACTGGTGTATTTTCTGAAACACAGTCTAGTGGTGCAGCTGGCTCGAGATCTTCAGGCTGATTTCTATCCGCACTTTCCTGACTTTTTCCTGGCCATCACTAAGTTACTGGATACACAGGACACAGAACTGCTGGAATGGGCTTTTACCTCTCTTTCCTATCTCTACAAATATTTGTGGAGATTGATGGTGAAGGACATAGATAACATATACAGGTAAAAACCATGTTTAATGTCTGTCTTGATCAGCAGTTACTAGATGCTGTAGAAATGTGAGTGCCACATGACTTAATGCTTCAGTATACCTTATAGCAGGCTTTCCCAGCTTTTCTCAGAGGGCAACTGGCCAGGCTTCAGGGAGTTACCAAATGCATAGGAGTCACTTCTGGGCTTGGRGAGTTCCTGAGCTGCAGGTGCTTGAAGGCTGATTTTGTATGTGCTTGCTGTGTTTTTAAACCTTTCGCAGGTATCTGCTTTTGGCTGCTGCTGTAGACTGAGTGAGCCTGTGGCCTGACCCAGTGTGATTGCTTGTTCAGTCTTACATTGCTGTTGTAGCAGGGCTCTTCTTTTTAACATAGACAAATTTCAATCTGGAACAGATGGAGCAAAAAACAGGCTACAAATTTCCTCCCCAACCCAGTAAAAGCTGTTGAGCATATTGAAAAATCATCTGCTCGACTTCTGAATCTGAGGCACCACTCCCTCTGCACTGAACATGTGATGAGCCACCTGCAACTGTTACCAATACCAGTGAACTGCAAATATTTATGAGCCTTGCAAACTGAATCTTTCAAAACTTTTAAGTGTACAGGAGAGCCTGTTGGCTCAACTGAAGTACAAATCTGGCTTATCAAATCAGCTTTGGTTTCACTTTTTGCTGCTAAGCATATATTTTGAAAATCTTGATGCTGAGGTTGAGTCTGTGTGGATCTGCAGATTTTAGAGGTGTTTCTGATTGTAACTTAATTTGCCTGGCACAGCCATTTGACCTTTGCAAAACTCTTGATCTTTATCCAGGGAGAGTGGGAAGGAATCTAGATGAGGAAGGTATTGGCCTCTCTAGGAGRACTGGTTCTTAGTGTTTGTAAAAAGTGGTAATGTAAACTGGAAACAACTTTTTTAACCAGCTGATGGCAATTCTTGCATTGCGCTTAAGACAGTGGATTATTTTGTGTCTTTGTAGCCTGTACAGCACCCTGCTGGCTCACCACAAACTCCACATTAGAAACTTTGCTGCCGAAAGTTTTGTSTTTCTAATGAGAAAGGTAAGTGGGATGTTTACTTTGGTGCTATCTGCATTCTGATGTGGTTTTTGGATTTAATGTGTAATATTAGGTTTTCTCCAAAGAAGGGTTAACAAGGCCTGAACTGGTATACAACATGTCCTGAGTCGTTATTTTCAGTGAGTATTTTACTGACAGTGTCATGCACTCCATATCAGTAGTGGCAAATAGAGGCCTTAGCACTCTGTTTCAAGACACGTTAAACTAAATGTCTCTGATTGGTTTATCTAAAATGACTAGAAATAGTAAGGTGATCTTGCAAAAGGGAGGCTTGAATTTGTAAATGCACATTTGCTCACTGTCTTTTTCACAAATACTTCAAGGCCTTTGTAGAACTGAAATTCTTGTGACAATGTTTTTGCTCTCTGGAAGATCACAGTATGTAACATTCCCAGGCAGATCAACCAAGATCAGACAGCAGCCTTTCCTGGAGTAAGGGAAGGAGTGGTAGTTGTTGGTTTTTCTTTAGTCAAAATATACAAAAGCCAGGATTCCTGAGACTAGATAGCAAATTTGAGTATCCTCATTTTTGTTCTAAGTTGAGAGACCCTAATAAAGGACATTTGTTTGATTGATTGTTTTCAGAAATTTATGAACTTTAAGTCAAGTGCTTGGAAATGGAGGGGTTTAAAATATTGGGCCAGAAATCCCTGTGRTATTCTCAAGTGTGATTCTAGTTTTGGATGACTGGATTCTGTGTTCAGCTGATACGTGTCTCTTTCCACATCAGGGCAATGACTTTTGTGTTTCAGTTGCGACCAGTTTAATAGCGTTTATGCATGTGTTTAAAATCATGAGAAAAATCAAACCCACACATAGCAGCTGCAGTGACCTCAGTAGAACTGTGTACATCCTGGAACTGTGGTGGCTGTAGTGACCGAATAGCTGATCAAATTTCTTCTTTCAATTTTCTTGCGTGGTCACAGAAACAATAAGTTTGAGCTGTTGTGGGAAGGCAGGACTAGGAGAATAACATGGTGCTGTGGAACCATTTAATTGCCTCTGTCCATCTGGCAGCTCTGAATAGAAGATAACATTTTTTTCTCCTAATGTTTTGTAGGTTTCTGATAAAAATGCAGTCTTCAATTTAATGCTCCGTGACCTGGGGGAGCACCCTGAAAAGGTGGAAGGTGTAGGACAGCTGCTTTTTGAGATGTGCAAGGGCGTTCGAAACATGTTCCACTCTTGTGCAGAGACGGTAAAGACAAGACAAGATTGCTGCTTTAACTGTTGCTGAAATGGGGCCTTAGGCAGAGCTCACTGAAACCATTGAGTGTTTTCTCATTCACCTCATATCACCTCAGTGGATCCTTGGTGATAAGCATGTTGTTAATTACTTGGTAGGATCTGAGAGCCTTCTAAGAATATTTTTGGAGATAGGAAGGTTGTTTTTAATAATTCCTATGCAGTATTCCTATATGTTAAAATTGTACTTCTTACTGATATTTCAGATTTTAGGTGATAGCCTTTTTTTCCCCCCTGTAGTCATTCTAGAAAGAATTGAGATCTCTGGAATACTTTAGCAATACATTGCACTAATTAATTTTAGTGGATCGCTAGACTTATTTTCTAAGCATAAGTACATGATGTGCTCTTTCCCTGTGCAGGCTATGAAGTTAATTCTGCTGAAGCTGGGGCCTCTTACTGAAGAAGAAATTGAACTGCCATGGGTAGCTGTTGGAGAAGCCTTCGAGCAAATGATCAGATCAGCTGCTGTGCATATCCATAAAGAGCATTTTGACATTGTCTTCAAGTGCCTGGAGGTACACTGATTATTTTTCTTCTATTATTATTTTTTTATTCATGAGTGACTGAGAAGAAACTGCACTTATTGAGAAAAATATTTGTGTTTTATTGGACCAGAACTGGGGTTTTTTGGKTTTTTTTTCTGCTTTGGAAATATAATGTACCGTCATGTGCATGGGAAAAATTCCACCCTTCTTTTCTAAGTTCAGAGTTACCCTGGCGGCTGTCCTTTGAGTGAGAAAGGAACTTAGAACTTATGTCCTTTGAGTGAGAAAGGAACTTATGTGAGACTTAGAACTCAGTCCCATGGTTGGACAAGGATGGTTTGTGGGATCTGCCTTTGCACACATCGCAGACCCTTGCTGGCTTGGGAATGGTAGTGCTTGTTTTGTAGTGTTGGTTCAAAACCACTTTGTAACAGTAAAGGGGAAGCTTTTTGCCCTACAGATGTTTTAAAGCAAAGACCTGGATTGAACCTGGAAATTCAAGTTTGAGCCTTGCAGCCAAGTACTGAAAATAAGAGTGTTTTTAGTCTGGGTGTTCCTGTGTTGCTGCTTGGGAGTTACACTCTGTGGTTTGAGGGAGCACAGCTGAGTGCTGTGTTGGATCAGGGTGATATAGAATAATCAGCAATCACACAGCCTAGCAGTGCGTTTTACTTACCTGACCAACATTTAAAGGTTTAGAAACATCTGGGACTTGGATTTGGTGAGGGGGATTGAAACATCTTGACAACATAGGCTGTGTCAGTTGTGCTCCTAACTGAGATGAAATGGGAAACTGGAGGAAATGGTACGCATGAACTTTAGGGTAGTCTCTCCAGTATGGATAAATAGTCCTTTTTGTTCCTTCTTGAAATTCCTTCCCTGTGACTAACCAGTTTCCTAGAAAATCTCTTCCTATTTCTTTGGCCTCACCCAGTATGATAGGAGTTATTACCTGACTGTCATTAGCTACAGATTTGTTTACCACTGAATGTTTTGTATCCCTGAGATTTCATTGACTCAGCATCTGCAGTTGTTATGAAATCTTGGAAATTTGTGACATATTTCCTTTTATTTTTAATGATGCTTGTTCTTTTACCCTGAGAACTGGTGGATGCATGAGGATATCTTGCTGAGAGGAAAATATTCCTGTAGTACTGTGATAGCTGTCTAAATTAGGTTCAATTTACAGGATCAAGAATAGGAGTTTATATCTTCTGGATAGAAAGAGACACTAACAGGCACTTGCATTGTCTGTATAATATACATTATATGAGTAACCTCTCAGCATCCACCTTAGCACAATGATGCATAAAGTGTAAAAGTACCTAAATTCTGATAATTCCAGTGAAAGCTGGGTGCTTCCATACCATTGTGGGTCTGGAGCCCAGTATTTCTCTTTCCTATTTTGTATGTCAAGTGTCGGTCTTTCTGGAGACCCTCATTTTAGAAGTTATTTGTRTTTCTGTCCAAGGAATCTGGGATGTGTGTTTTTACATAAGAGAAATTGCACAGTGTTTCTGCAAGGTTTAATTTGTTGTACATGTATGAGAGAGCCAACAGTAGTTTGTTGGGCAGCTGAGATGTTGATTCTTTAGAATGTCCTTCAAATAGCAGTAAGTGAAAGACAGTCTGTTCATTTATCTGAAACATTTCACTTTCCTGTTTTATTTAAACAGGAGTCACTCTTAGACTTGCAGAGGAAAATAACTAAGGTCAACTGCTCTATGGCTTCAGAGCAGATGGATAGGATTCTTCAAGCTTATCTGATCCTAGTGGAACATGGAAATGGATCCARAATCTCACTGCCTGAAGATGTCTGTCAGGTAGGTCAGATCACCACTTAAAGGTGTCGGAGGGGTATCAGTTGAATATGGAAGAGGTGTGGTCAGCTGAAGCACTCATCCACATTTCTGATGCATCACTGGGCTTAGGATTTGAGTTGAGTGAACAGAGACATTTATTTTGAGTATTGCTACCTCTTTGATCCTGTGAGATTCTATCTCTGTATTGTAATACTGGGGTAGTACTTTAAATGAGCAAGGGGGAAAGTGGGCTGCTGCTTCTAGAGGCTGTTCCTTCCTCTTTGGAGGAGACCTAGGCTCCCGTATCRGTCATGTAGAGCAGTTCTACCGGATTCACATACATCTGAGCCCATTAGGGTAGGCTTAGTGTCTTCAAACTTCAGTGGGACGATYAGGATTCGTTTCTGTGGGCTGAAGCTTAGAACACCGTGCCTTCCTGCTCCAGGGACTGCCCAGGCCATTCAGACCAGATAATCATTATCTTCATGGATGAATATCTGTTCTGTCTTTTACATTTCAGGTTTTAATAAAAATGTTGCAAACACCGTATCTCTCATCATCTTGCTGCGAGATGCTGCTGAACACCATTTCTGCATTCCTGCTGGCTGAGAATGTTTTGTTGCCTGATTCTTTGACCAAGGAAGCTATTGAGAAGGTAACGAGGACTGCTGCTTATGCCAGAAATCCCAGACTTCAAATTCCCTGGAGCAGGCTGATTTCTGGACATTCCATTTCAGACTGGAAAATATGCTATAAGGTTCCCTTTAGCCTTTTTGCACAGATAAGGAAGAAGCTGCCCAATGCTTTAAATAATGCCTGGTGAGGTCTTGGGGCTCCTTGACAGTCTTGCACAGGCTGTCAGTATAGCAATGCCACCATAGCAGACATCATTGCAATGAAAACCAGACTCTGAGTCAAACACCTACTGCCTCTGTATAGAAAGGAAGCATAACAGGGAAGGAACATGTCTTCCCTGAGGTAATAAAGCAGTGRGTCAAACTTAGTGAAAAAATTACATTTTTCATTAAGTTTCCAAACATTTGATAGGCATGGCTTAGCCTTGTGAACAAAGTTTGTATAAGTGTAGTTTTGATTTAGAAAGTACATGGGTAAGCATATTTCAGTACTACCTTTGCTCCAGAAGCATTGACAGAATTAGCTGCATACATTCCTATCAAATGCAGTGTTGCAAAGATTAATAGGAGATGATACTATCAAGTCTGATTCTTTAGTTTTCCTGTTCGTTTTGCAGTTAGCAGTGAGGACCATAGTTGTAGTGTGTGTGTGTGAAAMAATACTTGAAAGAAAAATGCCATGTGATTTACAATGGAAAAACAAGGCTGTTGGAATTATTTAAAAAAGATCAAATTTCATCTGGTCTTCAGTGTTGACTTGTGTTGAAGTAAGATTAGTTCTGCCTGTGGCATGAGGCCAGTTTTGCTCAGGAGACTTCCTTCAAACATGAGAGGATATTTGTGTGGGTGTCTGTTAAACTGGAGGAGGCTTAAAGCTGTCCTTGTGTTCTGAAGGGTTTGGGAAAGAGACATCTGGGGGTGTATTTTAGGTTGCACATCTTGGCATTGAGGAGCACTGATCCTTGGTATCTCAAAGGGTTGTTCCTGTTTCAGATTCTTCAAAAGCACAGAGTTGGCTCTGCCCRTGAGGTAGTAAACTTTCTGCAACCTGCTACACAGAAAAAGTGCCGAGTTGAAATATATTTTGGGCCTAAGCTTTTTCCTAACAGTTGGGGTGTCTGTACTGGATTCCTAGAATTTTCAGCTTGTGTTTTCCACAGCATGCTAAGGAGATAGCTCAGTTTTCTTTGCACAGAGACAGTCGGATCCAGCAGCGTTTGTCAAAAAGGGTTGTGTCGGCAGGGTTTGTTAAAAAAGACTGTGCATTTCTGTATCTCGCTTGTCACTTGGAAATGGTGCTGCTCTATGTGTTGGAACTAGCAAGAGAGACAGGCTGGGTGTCTCAGAGTTCAAAGCATGGTTGATTCATATACCAGAAAAAATGTCGCATGGGTAATGAAGAGATGATTATGAAATGTGTCTTGTTCCTGTCAACCTTTCATTTGCATCTTGCAGGTATTTGCAAGTGGATTTGAACAGCGTTTTCTTATGGACTTCTCTGAAGCAATGTTCACAATGAAGCAATTTGAGAAGGTAGGTGGAAGTGTTTGTGCATTATGGGTTTTTTTGTTGCTCAGGGAACAACTGGAGAATCCACAGTATATTTACCTGCCTTGTATGCTGAAGGATTGCTGTTTATTCGCATAATGTTTATTTAAACTTCTGGCATGATCTGATAAGAAGGAAAGAGGTTGCTTGTGCTATTGTGTTAAAGTTTTGTAAGGGTTTTCAGAGTTGGAGAAGGTGATAGATATCTGTTCACAAAAAGAAGCTTATCTGTTAGGAAGTAAGAGGGTGGGTGTGTTATGGATGGGAGGAAGATAAGGAGTTCTGGAGAAACTAAGTGGAAATGAAGAATAGGTGATGTCTGATAGGTCCAGCCTATAGCTGGTGATCTGGGAGGAGTGAAATTAATTAAATGGAGTGGGAGGTGAAAGCCAAGTTGAGGATCTGGAATGTCCTGATGAGACTGGATTTGGGGCAAACTTGAGTTTTTGCATGAAATTATTGCCCCTGCTGGGATAAGAGGATGTCTGGGTACTGGTGTCTAGGGGCACCAGAACTCATCAGCCCAGTGCTTTGCTGGCTTATTTGTGAGTGTTTGGATTCCTCTATGGTTGATGTTGTGGTTTTTTTGTGGATTTGATGATGATTAAAAAGACTTCCCAATCTTTGATACTTTACCTTTTTTTTTTTTTTTTGTCTCTTCAGCATTTTCTCCCATGCTTTCTTGAATACATTGAACATTGCTTCTCTGGCACAGATGCCAGCAGAAAGGATGAGGCCGTGGCAATTCTGGCTAAACTCATTTTGGTGAAAGCAGAGCCTCCTACCATTGGTTCAATGGCATTTGAAAAGTATCCTCTTGTTTTCACTGAAGCATCTGTCAGGTGAGACTTCTCAAGGTTTGCAAACACTAGATGCATCTGTGTGGCTGTAGGCCTGCAGAGCTACATAAAAGTTGCCCTCCAGTATTTGCTGGAGTTGCGTAAATGGGAGCATTGCTGGCAGATTTGCAAACCAAGTGATCCAGTAGGATCTCATTTTCCTTTTTGAAGTTAYTTGAGAAGAGATGCTGCTTTGGAAAGATAATCACTGATAAAAACAGTGTTGTGGTGCATGTATGATGTGGATCTCTTACACCAACATGCACGCTGCATCCCTTGGCAGGTAACCTTTGTAGTGACTGCTGCAGTTCTGATTACTAACCTCCTGCCTGTGCCCCATCTTCTTTCCCTGTATGCATATGTCTTGTCCAGGAGCTTTCCTGGCMACAGTACTATAGTCTTGCCATAGAGCACAGCTGGAAACCAAAGGACATGTAATTAATCCAGAAACAGCACTGTGCTGGCACAGCTTGACTGCTTTTAGTTGCAAAGCTAGCTTTGTTGCAGTTAAGTGGTTCTTTCCCCTGGAGTCTCTTTGGAAAAATTTGGTCTAACCGCTGAAGCACAGAATGACCATTGCTAATCTAACTATAACAATTTTTCTAGTAATTTTAACTCAGCTAATTCAAAACTTTTGACTTTCTATTTCCTTTTATGTAAGATTTTAGCTTTCCTAAAAGCAATCAACTCTCTGTGGGTCTTTCCTATTTTTATTTAATAAAAGGAGGTATTGATGTTTAGGGAACTGAAGGTTGAGTCAAAGTGATTAAATTTGGGTTTTTTCCCTTGTTTTCTTTGTCTCTTGATCTCTCTGATTTTTCAGTGGTTTGGAGTACACAGCTGCAAGGACCTTGGTCCTACTTGGGCTTTTTTTGTGCTCTTGCAATGTCATGGTAGAAATCAGGGCTGGGAGGCATCTCAAGAGTTGCATACCCCCTCTCCTACCTAGGATTAAATTGACAAGTCCTAAGCCAGTCCTGAAAGTTGTCTGACCAAATAGTTATTAAATATTTCAATTCTGGAGATTCTCGAGCCTCTGGCAGTCTGTGCCAGTACTTTGCTGTCTTTCTGGTTATGGTTTTTGATTTATTTGGACTTTCTGGGGTTTTGTTGTTTCTTGGGTTCCCAGTCCTCAGTATGTAAGTTAAACCTTCTTTACTGCAGTTTAAATCTCTTGCTGCTTATATAATCTCCTGGGAACATAAAGAGTAGACTATTTCTTACTCTTTGCATCAAGCTTTTACAAATAGGAGGCTTTCATCATCAGACATGCCTGAGATCTTCTTTCTCTGGACCAACAATCCTAATTCCTTGAGGTTTATGTTATAAATGTTGTTTCTAAAGCCTCTAATGATTCTTACTGTTGGCTTTTTATTAGCTTCTGTATTTCTTGAAGGGTGAAGCCTATGCAGTCTTCTGACTGTGATCTTGCAAGCACTGAGCGGAATGGAAAGATTGCTGCCCATGGAGTGTGAAGGACTCCTGTTCATATGTTCCAGTATGGTGTCAACCCTTTCTGCCTGCAAATAGGCTTGTTGAAAAGGGCTCAGCTTGTGATTCCCTTTAAGTCCCAAAACTTTTACCTTGCTGATTGTTTTCTGTCATCCATCTATGTCAATGCGATCACGGTTTATTCACAGCAGTCATAGAGAYGACTCTCAGGTGTTCCCAGAGTCCATATATCCTTGTTGTGAGGGTGTCCAACTGCGAACTAGTTTCTTTTGTTCTAGAAATACTATTTGAACTTGAAATAAAGACCTGACATTCCTTGTGGGCCATGTTTTGTGCTCTTCAGCATGACTAGATGATATTTTGTGCTGTAGAGGACATTGAGAAGAAAAAACTCCCTTATGTTGTGCAAGTTCTTTTTGCTAGTAGACGACATAATCCTGAATATCATAGGAGGAAAAGGAGCAATCTCTGATACGCAGTGGTGGATTACTAACAAGTTTGGTTTTATTTTTAGCTCTAATACAAGGCAACAAACAAGTAAAAGGCAAGGAGAAAAGGCAGAAGTACCAGTGTTGGATCATGTACTGTCTTTGATCCATTTACCAGAGAAGGAAGACCTCACTGACCTTTCACAGTCTTGGGTTGCCTTGGTTGTACTGCCACATATTAGGTAAGGGATATTCTGAGGTACTATTGTCATGTATTTCTGTAATACTGTCTGCTTTCTTACTGCCTACTAGTTCTCTGTCTGTAAGAAATGGCTTTACTGAGGTAAGGACAATAATTGCAAACGCTAGGCTCAGGAAACTGGGGTTAGAAGGCAAAAAAAAGTGCTGTGTGGAAATACCATGAGTCGAGAGTAAAGACAGGAATAGAATATCAGTTTCTTGATTATCTACTCACTAAATTTGGTACTTCGATACATAGAGGTGTTCTTGACACATTTCAGTTTCAGTGTTTTAAGCACTATCCTCTCTCAACAGCCTTTTTTTCAGTAATTGTTGAAGGAGTAGTTAAAAAGAAGATGCAGTGAATGCTACAAGCTAAATTGTGAATCAGAAATAGCAAAAATGTTTTGGTGCCAGGTTCAAACTTGGAATGAGCTACCTACAATTTAATAGATGTGAAAGAAGGCGTTCATATGTATGTAGGTGTCAGTGTAATAGAGATAAAAGTCTTTCCATTTATTTTGGACAGACCAATGAACAAAGAACACATTGTGCCTCGTGTGACAAGTTTTATAGACTCTCTCTTCACAGCCATTGACAAAGGAAGCCTCTGCAAAGGTCAGTTAGTTATTTCCTGTTTATTTGCTTTTTGTTGATATATAAAAAAATAAAAGCGATTTTTCAGATTACACAAAGCATGAAAATGAATAGCAGTAGCATTGTATCCAAAATTATTTACCAGCTTGACTAAAACTAGAAGAGCAAARCTTGGGAGGAAACAACCTCCAGGATACAATTCTGTATTTGCTGTTCGTATAATAGTAGTGGGGTGACAGATGTCCTGCATAGTGGAAAACAGAGGTAATTGGGAAGGAAAAGAAGAAAATGAGAAAAAAAGAGGAAGGAAATCTATCTAAACCAAATCCAGGCTGAAGCAGTCAAGTGAAGGAGAGACTATTGACTCATAAGCTCCAATTCAAACCTGTAGTGCAAAGTTGAGGACATTACCATCTGTCAATTAATAACTAAACAWCAATAACACCTATAAACTCAATCTAGCACACTCCAGTCAAATATGTCATTATCTCAAACCCTTTGAGCTCCATGTTGTGTGCCAAAAAGGACTGACTGTGGTTTGACCCAAGCTGGCAGCTAAGCCCCACACAGCTGCTCAGCTGCTCATACTTACCCAGTGGGATGGGGCAGAGAATCAGAATAGTAAAAGTGAGGAAGTTTGTGGACTGAGGTAAAGACAGCTTAATAGGTAAARCAAAAGCACACACAGAAGCAAAGCAAAACAAGGAATTCATTTACCACTTCCCATGGGTGGGCAGGTGTTCAGCCATCTCCAGGAAAGCAGAGTTCTGTCATGCGTAATGGTGACTTGGGAAGACAAACATCATCGCTCTGAATGTCCCCCGCTTTATCTGCTGAGCGTGACACCATATGGTCTGGAATATCCCTTCGGTCAGTTGGAGTCAGCTGTCCCCAATGTGTCCCCTCACAACTCCTTGTGCACCCTTAGCCCACTCACTGATGGGGTGGTGTGGGAAGCAGAAAAGGCCTTGATGCTTTGTGAGTGCTGCACGAAAACATCCCTGTGTTATCAGCACCGTTTTCAGCACAAATCCAGGCCATAGCCCCATACCAGCTGCTATGCCAAAAATTGGCGCTCTCTCAGCCAAACCCAGAACATTGTCTGCCTGTTATTCAATACCATTTATGTCGTGCTCAGGTACCACACTATCCAATACAACCTCATTATCCGCCCCTCCGCTTCCCACSCTTTGATACAATACGCCTATGTAATTCCCTTAGTCTATGGACCACCCTTGTAAAATGTTCACAAAATGTCCAGTGAGTTCATTTAGTACATGAATTTGTCCATCTGTTATGGTGGTCGCTCAGGACAGGAGAGTTGGTGTCTTGTGTGGAGTTGCTTGGCACCAAAGTTGGCTCATGTTGGTTCGCTGTTACACTCGCACTGCTTCTTGAAAAGCTTGTCCTCCACTGATTTGGGTGGTTCCTATTACAGTAATTCCTACAACATGCAACTTAAACCATGGATTACAGCCATTTAAAGTTATATCCTTTATAGTCTCCACTCCTGGTCCCTTTGGGCCAGACCACAGGGCTTAACACTGCAATGAACTCCCCTTGCCGCTGCTTGGGTTTGCAGTCTCATTAGGGGAATACCTGCTCCAAGTGGAACCTTACCTATTAAGTCCCAGTTTCTCCCAGGGTGTGCTTGCTGTGGTGTAGACTTACCCACCACCACACTTCCTTTGGGGTGCACCTGTTCCAGGGCAGCTTTAACCATGGGCCACAATGCCTTCAGAGATATACCTGCTCCAAATGTGGCCCTACCCATGGGCCACAGGGCTGCACTCCCTCAGGAGTGTGCCTGCTCTGTCATGGGCTTTTCTGTGGCCACACACTTTGAGGTGTGTGCCAGCATGACCTCATGCATAGCCAGTGATGCTACCAGGTGTACCTGCTGCAGGCATGGACTTATCCACTGGCACAGATGCTTCAAGTGTAGTTTCTCCAGCATGGACTTACCCTTGGGTCACAATTCCTTCAGAGGTAAACCTGCTGCAGCATGGACATAATTAATGCCACAGATACTTTGGAGTGTCCTGTTCCTGTGTGGACTTGTCCACAGGTCACAGTCCAATTGACTCAAGTTTGCACTGGAGTTCCAGGCTGTCTCATACAGCAAGACAAAAGCAGCAGCATTCCCCTGGCCACCTGCCCACCTGGGTGCATTGCCATGGCTGTTATCAAAATGTTCCCAGGTACAGTAAGGTGATAAGCAGTACAGCACTACAGCTGTGGAAGCAAAAAGAGTCACTAATGAGCAGTGGATACTAATATACAGTAAGATAAGCAAGCCCTATGACAAGCACAGAAACTTGCCAATTAATAGCTAAACAGCTTAACAGCTATGAGTTCAGTCTAGCACTTTGCAATCAAATCTGTCATTATCTCTAACCTTGCAAGCCACATGTTGAGCGCCATAAAGGACTGTTGTATCTTAACCTCAGCCAGCTATTAGGCCCCACACAGCTGCTTGCTCACTCAGCAGGGATGAGAGGAGAGCATCAGAAAGTTAAAAGTGAGAAARCTAATGGCTCGAGATAAAGACAGTTCAGTAGGTAAAGCAAAAGCCATGCATGCAAGTGAAGCAAAACAAGGAATTCATTCACCACTTCTTGTGTACAGGCATATGTTCAGCTATCCCCAGGAAAGCAGGGCTTCATCACTCCTAACAGTTACTTGGGAAGACAAATGCCATTGCTTTGAACGTCCCCCCTTCCTGCATCTTCCTCCAGTTCTATACACTCAGCATGGTGCCATATGGTAGAGGGGATATCTCTTTGGTCTTTGGGGTCAGCTGTCCCAGCTGTGTTCCCTTGTGCTGGTTTTGGCTGAGGTAGAGTTAGTTTTTGTCACAGTGACTGGTATGGGGCTGTGTTTTGGCTTTGCACTGAACACAGGGTTGATAATACAGGGATGTTTTTGTTATTTCTGTGCAGGGCTAACACAGAGCCAAAGCCTTTTTTGCTTTTCGTGCTGCCACACTAGCGAGGAGTCTGGGGGTGCCTAGGAGGTTGTGAGAAGACACAGCCAGGACAGGTGACCCTAACTGGCCAAAGGGATATTCCAGACTATATCACACCATGCTCAGTATATAAAGTGGGGGGAAGAAGGAGAAAGGGGGAAGATATTCGAAGTGATGGTGTTTGTCTTTCCAAGTCACCGCTACACCTGATGAGGCCCTGATCTCCTGGAGATGGACAAACACCTGCCTGCCCATGGGGAGCAGGTCCTTGTTCTGTTTTGTTTGTGTGCATGGCTTTTTGCTTTATCTCAACCCACAAGTTTTGTAGCTTTTACCCTTCCARTGTTCTCCCTTATCCTGCTGGTGGGGGAGTGAGCAAGTGGCTACAGGGTGGCTGGCTGGGGCTAAATGATAACCCCTTCCAACTCYATGTGTACCCCCAGCCTCCTCACTGCTGGGGCTGGGTGAGAAGCAGAAAAGGCCTTCGTGCTCTGTGAGTGCTGCTCAGCAGTAACAAAAACATCCTTCTGTTTCAACAGTTTCCAGCAGAAATCCAAAACAGAGCTCCATACTAGCTACTATGAAGAAAATTGGCTCTATCCCAGCCAAAACCAGCACACCATCTCTGACCCAAGTGACACGACCGATTCTAAAATGCTGCATCTTTTCTCCAGGGCTAGATGGTCACTGGGTGTCTTCCCTCTCTGGCCAGAAAAAAAAAATTAACAGAGCTTGCATAGAGCAGGGCACTTGTTACTCAGAGGGGTAGAAAGTATTTGGCCTTGTGACAAACTAGAAACAAGTTTTGGAATGCTCCAGGTTCAGTGTTCATTGTTCCTTTGTTTGTAAGGGCTGTCTGTCATTTTCCATTTGTAATACCTTTGTTAATACTCCTAAACATATTCACCAATCAGCTCTGTTGCTTTTACTTTAAAGAAAATGTCTTTGTCAAGCATGGCCCTTTTTGATTTAGGTCTTGCTTCTCTCGTGTTTGCAGGTTTTGCATGCTGTCATGATTGTTCTATTGGCAAAGTACTTAGCCTAAAAAAGGAGTATCTAAAATTTCTTTTCTTGGATCTCATCTTTGCYGGCAGTAGTAGCAGCTCTGCACAAGCTCTGCGTGTGTGCCAGAGGCACATTGCTATTTCCTCCTGTGCCCATAAGGGAAAAGAAAGCTAAAGTGACCTGAGTCCTATACTCAGGCTTCCTATTGTCCCATCTTACACTTATTTGCTTGGTTTTCTTTACCCTTGTCCCAAACCAGGGTTCCTGGACACTTCTTTTCATCCTCTGAAAATAATTCTTCATTCTTTCCACCTCCATGATTTCTGCAATTCCTTCACCTTCTACTAGGACTCTAGTCTCCTCTCACTGCCTGTGCAAGGCTCCCAGCCCTCTGCTCCATTTGATCTGCCTGGCCTCTGATCTCTGAGGCAAAGTGCAAGTCCCTGGGTGTTTTTGGTGTTCTGGTTGCTATGGAGTGCAAGGAAAATAGCTTGAAAACTGGGACAGAGCAACAGCAAGTTATCACTGGCAGCTCTTCAGGGACAGTATGGAAGTGCTTCCCTTATTCATCATACAGTTGTGTCTGTAGTGAGGTGAAAGCTGCTGTCTTTGTCCAGCAAGGAACACTGCTACCAAAGGGCATACAGGTTGCAGTTTGGGAACTGTCCTTATATTATAGATGCAGAAAGCTTCATCCTGTCATTACTTGCTGTTTCTCCTCTCTTTGAGGAGCTCCTTGTGGAGGTTAATGGTAAGCAGGATTTGGCACACAATTGGGGAATTAGGCAACTTGGAATAAAGGAATGTTTTTAGAGAAGTAAAGAGAAAATGAGTGCTCACTTCCCGTTCTTCTCCTTTGGCAGCATGTAAGACAATTATATCTTTTAAAAACTTTCTTTAATTTGCATGGTTTAGGAACAGTATTCTTCTGCTTGGAAAGAGATGAAGGAGGGGAATTATTTTTATTTTTTTAAAAGAAACCTATTTGCTAACTTACCAGTGTGAAGGGAAAGGAATTGCCCTTTCACCTTCTTGCCTGGCTGGACTTTGGCTATCCTGTGCTTTTGGGAAACCCTCTATCCYTGAAGGAATCGGAGAGATTTAGGAAGGAGAGAAAATTCAGCAAACCCACCTGGCATTTACTAATAAATACTCTGTCTTTAAGTACGTGGGACAGCTTTGAAGATCTTACACAGTAGTGCATTGCCAGAGTTCCAGAGTTTATAGACACCTGTTGGTGGTAGCATCAGTATGTATTTTTGCTTAAGTTTTGCTACGTTCGTATCAGTTTGGCAGTATTTCTTCCTTTAGAGCATTGTGCTGTCTGAGACTCCYGGCACAGTGCTTAGCTCCAGATCCATGCTTTCTGCACATGTGGGTGTGATGGAAACATGCTGTCACAGCTTTCAATGCTGGCTTGCTGGAGGAGGCACTTACTTTGATAGCCAGAGGAGCATTTCTTTTATGTGTTATGATTATGTGTTTTGGTTAGAAAATACACATGCCAGTTCTGGGATGCATATGCTGCCTTATTTCTGTGACTCCTGCCTTTTCAGGRTGGGCAAGCACCATACAAGCATGAGTCATTGAGAGCTGAGTAAATTTACAAGATGTTCTTGTTCTTTCTCTGCTCCAGGAAGCCTGTTTGTGGCCTGCCAAGCTGTAAGTACTCTTCTTAGTTTGGTGGAGTCTGCTGAGGTACTCCATTTGTTACCTGTGGGGCGTGTCAACAGCTTGCTGATGTAAGTAAACTCTGCCTGTTCTGTGGTGCTTCATGATTTTCCTTGCTAGGGCAAAGAGTTGACTTTGTAGGAGGTGATTAAATGCTTCTTTGTGTGCTGCCTGTTCTGTTATGTTGGTGCATTGGTTCAGTATTGTGGTTACATAATGGAACAAAGTTGTAGGCACTGTTTGTTTGGAGAACCAGGTAGATGTAGTTCCTGTTCAGTGACATTTTCTCTGCAAACTCGTGCTTTCTTACACAGCTGCAGGGTAGTGTGTCAGGGTAGTGGTTCTTGAAGTCTTTGGTGGCTTGAGCTTCAAAATACGCTGTTCATTTAGGAAGTTACGGTGCCTGTGTCTGAGGAATGATGGAGATAAAACAGCTTGCCCAGATCAGGCAGGAAGTATTGGCAGCAAGCTTTATTATAAAGCTTTCCTGCCAGCTTTGGGCTGGAGATGTGACACCTGCTTGGAGCAAAAGATGTAAGGTAGCAGAAGGAGGTTTCTCTGTGAGCAGGCAGGATTTCTGGGGTCTCACCTAAGCCTGGATTATTTCTTTTCTGTTGAAGTTGATCACTGACTGAGTACCTGGGCAGTAGCAGAAGCCCTTGTGTGACCTATGCAGGTCTATTTTTTGCAGCTCTGTGTGTGTGGGGGGGTCCAGCATGCAAGCCCCAACTCGGCAAGCCTGATTAACACAAAGGAGGAATCTCATGTCTCCTGGGCTGTCATGGGTTTTGCAGCTGCAAGCCAGTGTGCTGGTGAAGTCTGACTTCACCGGCCTGCTGGTGCAAGCAAAGTCTGAAATCAAGTGGAATTTTCCCTTAATGATGTTGTTATCACTACTGCCTTATTTTCGAATATCAATATTGTTGCAGTGCTCTCTACACTAATTAGCATTAGTGTATGCTAATGAAATGCTCCATTGTTTTAGCACTTTCCCTTCAGACCCCTCTGCCTTGCTGTTGGCTGATCTCTATTACACGAGGTTGGCGTTGTGTGGCTGTCAGGAACCCCTTTCTCAAGGGAACCTAATGGACTTGTTTGAGAGGTTGCATCCTAACATTTCCGCTGGTGTTTCCAAGGTAATCTGCTTCTTTGAGCACATGCAAAGTAATTTGTATTTTAACAATATAAAGTAAGTAAACATAGTTAAATGGTAGAGTCTGAAAGGAGAAACATGAGACTGTAAAGCTATTGTTTCCATAGTGCCTGCTTAGACCTGTGTCGATGGGGCATGAGTTAACAGAGGTGAACTGTTAGCCCTGTGAGCCTTGCCTCTTCCCCAGAGGTAAATCAGGGCAGGAGCCTAATGCATTCACTTCTAATTGCCTTCTAGACTACAGGAGTTCATCTGTTTCTCAGCTTTGAAATGAACCTAGTGAAATCAGTCTCCTGTACCAAACATTAACCTCTGTGTTGGTGTATATTGCTTGCATTCCTCTGACATGTGCTTCTGCTTTGAATAGGTCCGGCTGTTGACTGTTCGAATTCTAAACCATTTTAATAATCCACCTTCTACACAGATTGAGGTAGGGCTAGAACTTTTCATTTAACATTTGAAAACTAGCTGTGTTTCATGTTGCATGTGAACTGTTTTCCACTTTGCTGGAACAAAGCATGTATCTGGTAGAGGTYGTCCTCTGCTTTTGTACTTTCACATTCCAGTTTTGTTTCTTTGTCCCCCTGCCTCCTGGTGTTTTCAGATGTGTGCCTAAATGGTGGAAACCAGAGCAAGTCCCCTGACTTTATTCTTTGGTCTAGAATGGCCGTAAGTCTGTATAGTTTTGTTGAAGTACTTTTCAATGAGATGAAAGTACTCTAACAGAATTTATGTCACTTGTTTGTTCAGGGTGATGGCACAGGGGAATTCCAGCCAGTATTTGCCATACTGCTCCAAGCAGAACTTGTGCCAGCAACAGTAAATGATTACAGAGAGAAACTTCTCCACTTGAGGAAGCTAAGATGTGACATAGTGCAGGCTGCAATACCAAGTGGATCTTTGCAGGAGGTAAGGATTTATTGTTAAAAAGCAGTTGTCACATTCCTTTATTCCAAGAGAATGTTTTTATTCCATCACATGGATTGCAGAGTTTTTAATAAGAGTGCATCAAAACAATTAACTCCCAGATTATGTTTTAGAAAACTTAGTTGTTAGTAGGGATCACACCTCCCACTGTCCTTAGGTTTATTGTGTTTAGTAGAACAACAGTGGTGTCTAGATAAATGGCCCACAGTCAGATTAATCTGGGTTTGATGTCATGGAAAGGAAGGCAAATGATTCCAGAGAGAAGTGAGTCGTGAGCAAATTTAAAATGATGACCTTGGCCATGTCCTTAGCGTGGTCAAATGTTGGTAGGACTCCCACTGGCCATTGGTGACCCTCACTTCTGGATCTTGCTTCAGCAGGTAAATCTTTTATGCCTGTGACTGTTGAATCTCCTCTGCTGCTGAGCTAAAAGGGGCCTCACCTCCATGAGGAAGGATTGTAGGTCATTCCTCCTCCATGTAGGTCAGCAAGGAGCCAGTCTAGAGGACATGCTTCTGGGCCTAGTGCAGTGAATGCTCCTCGGGTCAAACTTTCCTCTGTCTGAGGTACCTAATGCTGCTGTGGCAGCACTGAAGTTGGAGAGAGAGACAGACAGTCCAGATCATCTGTGCTGAACTGCTTTTTCCACATTCATGTTATTTAGGTATGGTTACTAGATCTCAGTGCAGCTTACAGTAAATAGGTTCTGGATTTTCTCATGAAGCTACGAGAAAAGGAATGATGATGTGTGTGACTTTCTTCCTCARTTGTAGCGCTCCTGAGAACTTACTTGATTACAGTTTCCTCTTTAAGAAGAATAAGGGTTAGAGGAGGTTGGTTGGTCTTTAACTACTGTTTTTCACATCTCAACAAGATGGTATTATATGTCATTCTAGGTGCCTCTTCGGTATTTACTGGGAATGCTTTATATTAACTTCAGCCCTCTCTGGGATCCTGTAATTGAACTCATAACGTGAGTATATGCAGTTGGATGCTGCAGTCTGTGGTTGTCTCACAGGACATTCCTTTCGTTGTTCTGTGAACAAAAGCTGAGGTAAAAAAAGTCCAATTTGGAAAGATTTGTACATGAGAACCTTCATGTTAAATCTTCTGAAATTAATTTGATCTCTCAAATCTCAACCTGTGTAGACTCTTACTTTTTAACTTAGTTCCTGATTTAGTTCTTACTTTAAAGGGATCTTGCAACAAATACAGTCAAATAGCATCAGAGTTTTTAGTCAGAGGTAGCAGGATTTGATTTGTGTGCCACAAAAGGTTAAAGGAGCAAGAAGTCCCCCTCAGTTTCCCCATCTCCCAGCTTTTCTGTCCTTACTGGAAAACCTCTAAATCCTACTAAAGAGTAAGGAAGTCTTACTATGGTGAAAAAAATAATGTCTTCTTTCAGCATGACTTTATCTTCTTTTTTCCCCCCTCCGTTATACAATTTAAAAGGATGGGACTTTCCTCTTCAAACCAGTGAATTAATTAAAAAAAAAAAACTAAACCAACTCTTCAAAAGATATGTCCATGGTAATTATGTCTTTCGTTCTATATGATTTGCTGTATAGAAGTCAGTAGAAAGCTTSAGAACATTTTTACTCAATTTGAGTTCATTTGAAGTCATGAGATACAACCAGATTCTTTTAATAACAGTTGACATTTGAGATCCATGAGAAAAGGCAAGGAAGTGCTACAGCTGTATTGGGCAGATGTCCTGTCTCCGGACACCCACAGCGAAGCAGTGATCAAAGCTTTTGATTGTGTTAGCTGCTAACTAGCCGAGTGACACTTGCCTTTTCTTATCTTCCTTTTAATTTCATGCTGTGTTATGCTCTATTAGTTCTCATGCAAAGGAAATGGAGAATAAACAGTTCTGGAAGGTCCTGTATGAACATTTGGAGAGGGCTGCTACCTATGCTGGTAAGTCACCTCTCCTAAACATTGTTATCATAGTAACCCAGCTAATGGTGACTGTTTTTCATGTGCCCCAAATTTATGTGTGATGGGCGGATTCAGAACCAGGGCTCTTGAGTACTGCTGTCACATCCAGGGCAGGAGTGGAGAGGCTTGGAAGGAGACTGTGTCTCCTGTCCTAAACACTAGGTAGTAGATGAAAAAGGCCACCTGCATTACAGGAAGGAGTTGCAGGTTGTGGGAAGCCATGCAGCAGTTTCATCTATGCTTAGGGCTGGCATTGCTCAGACTGGTCAGGAGCAGTGACAAAACCTGTATAATGAGGCTGACAGTCTTCCTGATGCATGGATTCAGTGGAAATTCTGCAGACAGTCTTTTTGCTCTTGAGGTTTACCTGTGGGCATATGGAATCTAATATTTCAAGACAGAGCCAGGAGTATGCAGGCATTTGTGAACTTCTCTGTTATTCGAGGGAACTGAGCCCAACTGAGATGTGCCAGGGGTGTAAGGCATTTCTAAGTCTTTCAGGTCAGTGTTAAATACAGTTGTGTCTAAACAGGTGCGTGTCACCAAATGTATTACTTTTGTAATGGGGGATGGATCCCTTGCTACTGGCAATTATGAGGTAACCTGAAAAGATTTTCGTCATCTCTTCTGTAGAAATGGAGCTACAAAATGAACTGGATGAACAGGAGGAGAGCATTGCTGAAACAGAAAGTGAGAAGATGCCAGAAGGAGGGGTGGGGACTGTCTTTCTGGAGCAGCTGAGGAGTAGAACAGATTGTAGTGAACGGCTGGACCACACAAACTACCGTTTTCTACTCTGGAAAGCACTGGATAAGTTTCCAGACAGAGTGGAGCCTCGGTCGAGGGAACTTTCCCCACTTCTTTTGAGATTCATTCGGTAAGTAAGATTTATTTTTCAGTTGAGAGGACACATTGCTTTCAGTGTGTTGCTGAGCTTTAAGATTAGCTGTTCTATTAAAGACTTTATTTCTTGAATGCATGGCTGGTGGTATGTCTGTTTCCAGTTAAAATAACCTTTTGATTGAAATGTGGATTCTATTAGAAACATCACTCAAAAAGCAGACTGAAATGTAACTGGCAGTACGTCTCTGCTGCTTAGTCTCTCATTTATCGACTTGCCACTGTCACAGCATCGTTACTCAATTAGGGAGTGATTTCAGTGGAAATAAAGTTCCTCTTTTTTTTTAATGAAAATACATTTTAATTTGGAATCACAGAATGCCAAAGCATTTTCTCCCAAGATGAGGAAAATACTGATTTTGTTAGAGGCTGATTCAAATTCCTGCCCCTGGAGGGAGAGCAGTGGTGTGTTTGCATATGTGCACGTGTCAGTATGATGCACGTGGGGTAGATGTGATCTCATGGCAGGAGAAGGTTTTTGATATTCCCTTTCTACATTAGAAAGCCTGTTTCGCTAGCCTTCCTGGAAAAATCCAACCATACTGTAATAGGTTAGTTTCYTCACTTTCGCACTGCCATACTCACTGTTCACCATCCCACTCCAGCAAACACAATCCTCATGTCCTCCATGTAAGCTTTTCACAGACCTCTAGTAATTCAGTGATTCATGTCTCTCTCCTCATCTCCCCACCAGGTACCTCCAGTCTCCTCTAGTGCATTTGGTCACTACCTGGTATCTCTGCGAAGTGTAGGCAGAGAAGCATATACTTGCTGAAATATGCTTCTTTGGGAAGTTTAGCCATGTAGTGTCCCGAGACAGTGCCATTAATAGTAAGAATGGTGGATTGTGAAGTTTTTAGTTGTTGTTGCCCTGAAACCCTGAAAAAWGTTTTGCTTCTCAATTCCTTCCTTCTTTTTTTAAACACAGAAATGAGTACTACCCAGCAGATTCCTTAGTGGCTCCATCTCAGGATCTCAGAAAGAAAACTAGAGATACCATAGCACCAAAGGAAATACCTGCTGAAGAGATGAATGATATTGCTGTGGAGGAGGAGGAGGAGGAAGAGGAAGAAGAAAAGGAAGTAGGGGAACCRATTAGTGTAGGACTGCCAAAAAAGAAAACAAGAAGAGCCGCTGCTAAGTAAGTATTTTTAGTTTTCCCTTGCTAGTGCTTTCATGGAAAGGCAGATTCAGCAGCTCACATTGAGATACAAGCTGTGTTTTTGTATATATTATTTTTTCTTCTTTTGCTTGCGCTTCATCATTTCTCAGTGGATTGCAAGTCAGAAATTCTGCCTGCACAGATTAAAAGTCCAAATACACTGCCCAGGTTTTATCATTATCTCATTACCTGCTGACAGTCTGTGATGTGTTTTACTTTAAGCAAAAATGGTGTGGTATTCTGAAGCCATTCTGAAGTTTTCACAAACTCTTGCACCTTAATTCCCTGGCTTCTTTGTGTATATCTGTTAGTCTTTGAAAACTATGGGCATTGTCAAACACTTTGAAAAATGAGACTATTTGTTTAGGTATGTTAATATTGAGATTCTGCCATTTCCTGCGCGTTACAAATCGTGGTCCCTCTCTTCTTAGGGACCACGATTTTCATTTGGTAGACTGAAGCTACATGTTGCTGTAATGGCATTGTTGCAGTCCTGGATACATGGACTCTTTGTATAGTATGGCTATATATAGCTTATATATAGCCATAAAGTGGCTTTTTGTATGAATTCTCCCCAGTGATGACCTCTGTCAAATATCCCTTACAAATACATCACAAAGATTTATATTCTGACACTTCTTTTGCAAAGAATGGCCCTTGTAATGACAGAGAACTTCATCATCTTACATGCTGGAACAAGATGAGTATTTGATACGTGACCTAAAGTGTTGTTTAATCCCAGGTGTCCTATGGGTGTTTCATTTTGTTCCCAGATTCTGGCTTGTACCTGGCAAATTATCAGCAATTAAAATACAGTGACAGTCCAAGATTTTTAAATTTTTTTCCGAACCTCCATCTCAAAACATACATGTAGGTAAATGGAAACATTAGCTCCTGGTAGCTGTAGCAAAGGCATAAAAGGTTTACTGGGGCGCGTTAATGAGTTCTGGAGTGACCTCCCTTCCCTGGGCAGCTCATGCAGCCAGGCCTGTGCTGTGGGAGGATTCCCTCATGGGGCTCCACCACCCTGTGTCCTGTGAGGTCTGGCTGAGGCAGCGGGAGAAGGCGAACCTGCCCCAAGCTGCRTGTGGGGTTCCTGGAAGGCATTGTACTCGTCCCTTGACTGCACAGCCATGGAGGAAGGTGGCTGAGCTTAAGTGTCTGGGGAGTTTCAGTGTAAACTAGCAGGGGGAGCAGCTGAATGAGGACAGCTTTTACCAGTCCCACAGCACACATGGTAGAGGAGATCTCACACCTTCCTTATACTGGTCATCTCTGTCCCTTCCCACAAAGAGCAGGTGGGGCAGATGTGAGGTGACACAGCCACTTCTAGAGCAACTGACTCCCATCTGTCCTTGCAGCCCAGTGTTAAGTCCAGTACAGTCTGTGGCTGAATGCAGCCCTTCACATTGATAGGAGCAACGTGGGCATTAGTTAAGGACAAGTAAATAAACAAAGAGGCAAATACAGCAGTTTAGTGTTCCAGGCTAGGCTGGCAGAGAGAAGTAAGCTGCATCCTGACTGTACTCCTTTCTCATCAAAAAAACTGAGCCTATCCAGTGCTACTGAGGAAAAGGCCTTCTCTGTGCAGTGAAGTGACAGCTGGAAGGAGCTGCTTAGGAGAGGGAGGGAACAGGACACCTCTTGCTGTGTGTGAAATACTGCTGTAGACTTGGGATCCTCTTGTGTTGTTTTTTGTTTTCTTTCTTCTTAATGAATTTTAATTGAAGTTTGCCATTTGTTTGTCTCCTGGACATTTTAAAAAATTATTGTTTTGCTTTGTTTTACAGGCAACTAATAGCCCACTTACAAGTTTTCTCAAAATTCTCAAATCCTCGTGCATTGTATCTGGAGCAGAARTTGAATGCCTTATATACCCAGGTGAGGCTATTTGCTGACTTTCAGAATTGCTACTAATAAATGAACTCTTTCTTATTTGAATACAGTGTCTGATACTGCAGAAACCTGTCATTTTCTGAACTCAGCTGTGAGAGCTGAGAAAGGAGCTGTCCTTGAGAGGACTTTCTAGCAGGCTTCACTTGAAATGAGCCCCTTTAGCAAAGACCTGCTGAAGATACCTGGCTTAGTTTGCCACTAGTGACACATGCAAAGAGATCTGACAATAGACAAGTCTTTGTCAAGGTGGAGGAGGGGCTGCAGAGGGAATCTGTTTCACTTGCAGTTCCAGCAGGATCTGGGAGAGGATTTAGAATCCAAGGCTTGGGGAAGACCCAAGGAGATTTGTCCTTGTCCTGTAGTGTTCCATGTACCAAGAGTATGGTCAGTATGAACAACAGATCATTTTACATCAGTAAAGAAAATAGAATGTCTTCTTGAAGAATATTCAATTTTCTTGATTCTTTTTGGAGGGATTTCCCTGAAGGAATTGTCAAAAATACGACTTTGAAGAGAGATTCTTAGTCTTTATCCTACAATCCTTAGAAGGGTTTTGGTTTTTAATTTTTTAGTTTTACAGGGTTGTATTGGTTCCCASTTTGTGGATTTGTTCAGATCATTGGGGTTTGCTCTCATTGTTCCAAATTTGCATTTTCTGAGGTTGTGGGTATTGAAAGATCCATTTTTTAGTCCCTGAATTTGAGAATCTCTAATAAACATCCACTCTGTTTCAGTCTATCTCAAAATACTGCTTAGTAAAAGAGTTGATCCATGTGTTTGCTTGCCTGTATTCTTAGCAAAATATGGGACAGTTGTGTAGAGGTCAAAACAGTGCGGGAGGAATAGCTTGACATAAGAAGAAAGATTACTTCAGCACTTACTGTTGGCATTTCTGTCTTAGTATGTGTATTGTCATGGCTGGTGTGTCTATCTGGCATAGGGACATCATGGCAAAGTGACCTTTGATGACTCTTGCCTGAGCTTTTTGGTAGGAGACTGAAGAACTGATAAAGATGCTGCTTTGGGAAATGATATGTATTTCTTAAATTCCTTTCCCTGTCCTATAGAATCTTAGAATCACAGAATATGCTGAGTTGGAAGGGACCTAGCAGGATCATCAAGTCCGACTCCTGGCCCTGTGCAGGACACCCCAGGAGTGCATGAGAGCATTGTCCAAATATTTCTTGGACTCTGTCAGGCTTCGTGCTGTAACCATTACTTGGTGTTGTTTAGTGCCTAGGTTATGAAGAGTCATCTTCGAGAGAGGACAAATCTCAGTGATTCTTTGCATATCAAGTCTCATGAGTTGTTTGTGTTTCTCGCGGGAAAGGAATACAGGTATCTTGGAATGGTTTGGGTAGTCTGCTTTTTAATCCAGCCTTCCCAGATACACAGCTGGTAACTGGTTTTGGAGATAAATGCAAACTGTTAGTGGTCCAAAAGACAACTATGAAAAAACAAATATTATAACTATCCTATATAGATGGGAAGGAGAAGTATATATGAACTATCAGCAATCGTGTCTGCTTTTTATGAGTGGCAGTTGGGCATGTATATCTTGGTTTTGTACTGGCAACACATACATTCTGTTTCCATTTTGCTAAGTTAGTCCAAAACCTGCTTGAGCTGGTAGCCTTTGGATTGTGTCACTGTTTTCAGTAAGTGCTTCTGACTCCTAGATAGGGACTCATTTTCTTTCTTTTGTTTTTTGCAGTTACTGTCTCATCAAGACCAGAATGTACAGAGAATAGCTCTTGACTGTATAATGACATACAAGCATCCTCATCTCCTGCCATACAGGTAAAAGCTTTTATTTTATTTTAGCATCAGTGAATGAGCTTGCTTTCATATCAGAAACTTGCTTTGGGGTCAGTTGCCTCAAAGGGCAACTGTATTTGTTGAAGACATTTATGTAAATTTTAATTTTAGCCAGCTGTATGTTTCGTATCTAAGACAGGAAATAAAGTATTGAGGTTGATCAGTGTCTCTTTTTTATTTGGAGAAAAATAGCAACACTTCTGTCCCAGAATATTGTCGGTAAGTGCTTAGTTGTTCCATCATTTTCAAAGATGTCTTTTGTACTGATGATTTATAACCACCCAGAGAAAGTGACAGCATAAAACTGTAGTTTGTGGTTAAATAATCTCTTTGGAATATGTCCAGGACTTACTTTTCTACATAATTAGCTTGAACTTGCTGGTTTTCTAAATATTTTTTTATAAAAGGGTGAGAAAATAGTACTTTAATATTTCATATACAGCAAAGATAGGTAGGTAGGTAATTAGAAATAGATGCATCTGTGTGTCTGTCTGTCTATTTTTATAACCCTACCTGCCCTCAAATTATGTTTATTACTCTCAGGGAGAATTTGCAAAGGCTACTGGAGGACAAGAGCTTTAAAGAAGAGATAGTCCATTTCAGTATTTCTGAGGAGACCTCAGTAGTAAAAACAGAGCATCGACCAGATCTCATCCCTGTTCTTATGAGGTGTGTTCTGAAGTGTGAGCTCAAAAGCTTCATGTCAGAGTACCATGAGCAGAGGTGTAATGCTGCTGCTTCTCATTTTAAACAGTGGAGATAAACCTATGGTTAATGGTACAGTTTGACGACTTAGTGTGTGACCTTCTGTATGGTTTCCTTATTAATGCATTTATGTAATGTATCATGCTAATAGTGTTTTCTTTAAAAACAGCATTTTGGTACATACTGTTTCTGCTTAGGATTACAGAGAACTGTGAGAACGTTTCAGTTCACTGAGTATTSCCAGCTATTTGCAGTGTTGAGAATTGTTGTGCAGGTAACCAGTTTTATACCTGAAGTTTCCAGCAGAGCTTCCATTGTAGTGGCAGAAACTGATCTTTCAGTAGGATGTTTTTGGGCAATATGTAATAGTTCAGTGGAGACCCTGAAGGGAGAACTTTCACTCAGCTTCTCACTAGAGAATATTTTTAAATGGAGTTTCTCCTGCAGAATAAGAGGCTGGAAAACAGATGGCTTGCTGAAAGCTAATGCAACCTCTTTTTGATTCTTGAAGAATTCTCTATGGCAGAATGAGAAACAAAACAGGGAGCAAAACACAGGGCAAGTCTTCAGCAGGCACTCGCATGTCAATCGTTCTGCGATTTCTGGCTGGCTCACTGCCAGAAGAGATACGGATGTT
This sequence comes from Amblyornis subalaris, assembly GCA_018881555.1. Classification (NCBI taxonomy): domain Eukaryota; kingdom Metazoa; phylum Chordata; class Aves; order Passeriformes; family Ptilonorhynchidae; genus Amblyornis; species Amblyornis subalaris. The sequence continues at coordinate 10,922,267 of JACAXG010000009.1, read as the reverse complement.
CTTGGATCTACTGTTTGAGGCTGTGAAGCAATTCAGTAATGGTAGGTGGGTTTAGAAACTGGGGGTGTGGTACTTCCTTACCTGTAGAGATGTGGGAGGATAAATACACTTAGTACTGTTACGTGCTTCACTTTGGCTCTTAACCATGCCTTGAAAGGATGAAAGTAAACTCTTGGTAAGGACTAGGTTTCCCATGAGTCTTTCCTTACAAAGTACAATTGGTGTTTTACATGTCCAAGTTCAGAAAAACTGAACAACTTGCCACAGGTTTGCAAGTAAGCTGTAGCAGGCCAGGAATGAGCAGTGGCTGGCATCGTAGGCTAGCCTAGGTATGATGTCAGTAAACAGAGGTGGTAAAGTGCTCTGATACTGTAGCAGTGGGAGACCTTTGTGTGTCACAGATATGGAGACAGGCAGAGCTGTTCTTATTTAAAAAGCTGAATGTGAGGATCTGTAATTTAGGGCCAAATGACACTATTTTTCATAGAAAAATTATTCTGGATAGCRGGTGTCTCTGTGGTGGCTCTCTAGATAATTTGTTGTTCCTTTGCCTGTCACAGGACCTTGCCAGACTGCAGTCCTTCGAAGTATGTTAGAGGTAGATTTAGCTAAAGTCCTGCCTCTTGGGCGTCAGCACAGCCTCTTCAATGGTCTCGAAGTTGTGTTGAAAAACATGGGACATTTGATCCAGCAATACCTGCCTGAAATTCTACAGATTCTGCTCTGTATGACTGCTGTGGTATCCTGCATCCTCCAGCAAAGAGAGAAGGTACAGTATATGCAAACAATATACAAACATGTAAATTAAATTGCTTTCTTTCTTCCTCCTCTTAGCTTACACATATAAACACAGCTTCACTGATTCAGGTAAAGATAAGTTGAATGCCATTGTGGAGTGAAGCTTAGCAATTAGATGTCTGTCAAAATAGAGGCCAGTGATACTTGTCTGAAAGTGCTGCAGGGCTCAAGTAGGGCAGGCAGAGTTAATGTATTTAGAAAGCTGGTTTGAACTGTGTTTTYGTTTGAGTTACCGAAGAGAGAATTGGAGGTGATCTCTGTGCATTGCTCCTGCTTGTTTTGTGGAGAGATGGGCATGAGAGAGAGCTAAATGTTCTGTTGTAAGGATGTAGAAAGATCTTATGGCTGGAAGCTGAAATTTGCCTCAAAGTTGGAGTTTCTTGGCTGCAAGGATAAAACATTGGAGTGGGGAAGGAGAGGTTTTGCCTGAAAACATTGGAGCAAAATTTGTCCATGAGGTGTTTTGTTGCAGTGCTAGACCTCAGGGGAGCTCAGCATTGTGGGTGTTCACAGCACTTATCTTCACTGTCTGTCTCCTGTTATGGTACACAGGAAGGACATGGCTACCAGCCATGCTTTCAGCACACTAGAAGCATCTTCAGCTCTGTATCAGGAGTAGTCATACTAATCCAGTGTCACAGTTTGGGTCTCAGCCAGGTATCTGCAGAGCACTGCAAATGTTTTTTCCCTTGCTGAGCGATGGCTGTACATGCAGAAGGGGTCAGGTGAAGAAAACATCCTGTTAAGGATTGATTGTACCTAAAGGTGGGGCATGTTGGCTTATTTCTGCTCTGCATGCCGGAGAGCAGCACAGAGATCTCTGAGCTCTAGTCCAGCTACCTTGGGGGTCTGTTGCCAGCTGTTCAGAAGCTATAACACTGAGCCAGGCTTTTCTGTCTTTCTTGTGCAGAGCCCGTTCATATATTAGGTGGGAAACAAGCCAGCTGAGCAGTCATCATCATCACTGTGATGTTGTAAGGAATTACGAGATGATGGGCTGAGCAAGTGGGCTAGGTAATGAATGTTTTGTCACCATGAGCGCATTCTTGCCAAGACCCAGCTGCGAGCGTTTGAGGTTAGAACTTGCTTTGAAAAAAATCCATTGAACAAAGGAAGCCCTTGCAATAGGCAGTATCCAAGGTCTCATAGTTGCCTGTGGGCTGCACAGAACCTTGTAACTGTCTTCATTTATGAAGAGGATGAGCAAATTTGAGGACATCAGCATCCCTCAGTCTGACTTAAGCAATGGATTGCGTATGCCTACATGTTTTCAATGAGGACAGGAAACAGGAGTTTTAAAAGCTGCTTTATTCACTGCTAGGATAGTCACGTTTTGCCAGAGTTGCTACAGTAATCCTGTCATGGTTGTGTAATGTCAGGAGTGACAGTCTGTTGCTTGTCTGAACTTAATTTAGCACTTCATTAGCCCAGGGGCTGTTAAAAGCTCAAGGAAGAGTGTGAGAAATCTGTTTATCTTGACTAATGATTAGAAGACATTCTTGCAGTTTGAGAGTAATTTATTGCAGGCTGATACTGCCTGGAGAGTTAAACATCAACTTAGACCACTTTAAGACAAGTTATTAATTTACCATTTCCTACTGATTGTGTTCAGTATTGATTTTCTTTGTCCTCTTAAAGGCTTGATCTCAGACAACTCTTTTGGGGATTGAACAGTGGGAAACCCAAAATTACTTCACTTGGAGRTCACTGTTAGAAATAGTATCCTGGTTTGTGCTTTCTTTGGGCTTTCAAGCAGTTCATTTGCCACTTGAAAACTTATTTCACTCCATTAGTACACATTCAGCGCAGCTTGGAAGGTCCTATGCAAAAGCATGATTGGTTCCTTTTCCACTGTCTCCTCTTTGCCTTTTTTACCTGTGATTTTGGATTCTGTGTGGTGGATCATGATATGAACTGGAAACCCAAAACAGCTTCAGTATTGGACAGTGTCTTTTATTTGCTCTGATGTGGCTTTGTTGTTTCTAAGGCTGAAGTTCAGTAGCTCTGCACTGTGGAGCTACTTCATGTGCTTGTGCTATGAGCTGTATAGCACAGCATGGAAATAATTCAGATTACTCAGGTCAAGACTCCTCTCAGGGAGAAGAGTCAGAATGCAGCAGTGCATGAATTTCCTTACTGAAATGTTTTCCCCAAGACAGACTATGGAACATAACTGCTAAATGGGTACAGGAAGCATCCTTCTGTAACCAAATGCTGTACTCCCCACCCCACACTGCTGGAAGACATGATCCATATTCTTGCYTTCTCTGTTCCTCCCTCCTTCTCTTCAGCTGTTGACTTCTTTTCTTCCTAGAAGATCTCAGTGTGCAAAGTACAACTTCACTTTGGAGAGCTGATTTGGGTCCTTTCCAGTGTAAAACAGAATTGTTTAAGTGTTGGGGCTGGAACTGTAACTGTGGTGTAGCTTTCTGCATTCTGTCCAAAAGGGCAGATGCTACTGTCTTAAACCTGTCAGCATGGATTTTTTATAAGCTGAAGGAGTCCTGTGTAACTGACTCAGTGCAGGAACAGGCACTTCTTTTAGGTCAGCTTTGAGATGTAGATTGCTACTGTGAACAAGTTACGAGAGAAAACAGAAGTTTCTGCAAAGGATGTATCTGTGGTCAGTGAATTGCTGTATTTAATTTCAGAGCAAGAGATTAATAGTTGTTCTGCAAAGGTCTTACTAGGTTGGGATTTTTGTTTGGTTTTTTTTACAGGTCCAACCTAGATTGATTAATCCACTGAAGAATTTGAGACGTCTTGGTCTCAAGCTTGTGGCAGAGTTTTTTTCTGATTATGAGACCTACAGCTTTAGTGTGGAAGAGATTGATGCGGTTTTCCTTGCTGTGGTGTGGCCTCAGGTAAGTACTTCTTGTTTTTCCAAATAACTTGTGTGAAACATGTACCACACAGAAAACTCCAGCTGCACTGGAGTCCATTATGTCAGCTGTGTCCGTCACTAGATCAGATGTGGCCTCAGACAGATTCTGGCATTCCAGTGTGTCTGTGCAAGGCCAGTTTCTTGGCTCATGTCTGATTAGTCCTGGAATAATCCAGTCACACGTTAAAGCACAAATTAATTCATCTGAATAAAATGGATGCCATTTCTTTGTTCTCTAACCACAGAAGCAGGCTTCTTCCCTGGATGCTTCAGGGAAGCTAAATAATACCAGTCATTTCTAGGTGCACTTCACTGCTTTTCTGTGTGACAGTTGTTGGACCTGTGGTAGCGGACTGCAGAAACAAATGCTGCTGCCGGAAAGGAGGGACCCAGCAGGGTCTGTCAGTGGGCTATGTGCTCTTGTGCCTGCCTGCTGAGAGTTCCTTGTGAGCACAGGGACAAAGCACAGGATTGTGGCTTTTGTCAGAGAAGTTCAGATCACCTCTAAGCTTGGAAAATGAACTATTGTTAGAGAGAACACAGTATTTAAAATCAAATCATGCTGTCTTTGTCAGTGCACTGGCTCTGGCGTTGTCAGGGAATGCCTGTACCAGCTGCTGGGTTGTCTCTGCTCTAAAAACAGTTGTCTCCACACAAAGGTTAACTGAGTAARAGGGGCTGACTCGAAGAGTGCTCCTCCATGGAGGCTTTTGAGGTATCCACATCTCCAACTTCCTTGCAGCAAAAAAGCTTGTTAAAGAGTACTGGTGTGGTCTGTGAAACCCCAGAGCTGCTTTTCTAGACATTGTGTTTGTTTACTCCTACACTGTTTCTCTGCTCTACCAGTAAGCATATGTGATGTGTAGTGTGTGTATGTGGACAAACAGTAGATAAAATAGTACCAGACAGTGCATGTAGCTCTGTATGTCACTGGGCTGAGCAACAGGGAGGTGTATGTTCCATGGAGTCTTCTTGCAGCCAGGGTGCCATATGGGAAAAGCAGTGAACATTTACTGCAGTCCCAGAGCAGTCCAGGCAGGTGGTTCGGGCTTTAAGTCAGCAAAGCACTTAATGCTTTTGGGGAGCATTGTGTTTGCAAGTGATGAGTAACTCTGAACAAGATGTAATGTTATTATTAAATAGCTAGAATGCCTGTTGTCCTTACATATGTCAGGAAGACAGCTAGTTTGAAGCTTGGATGGTAGTACAATCCAGAAGCTCCCTCTGGAGTCGCTACTGGTGAACTTCATGAAGATTTGGTTTTGGCAAAAGAGTAGTTTTGACTTGTGTGCTTTCCTTATTTAAAACAATAGAACTGAGGTATGTAAAAACTCGTTGAGAGGGCAAATTGTTTTAAGCCTGTTGTACCTGGAACTGGAGTTTGCTGTTCTTCATAGCCCAGGATTTTGCTGCAGAGGCTCAATATCGTTAGCCTGCGCAGCAGCATTCTTGCAGGATTGGATTGATAGTTTACTCTTCATTGTGTATCAGTTAGAAAAGCTCTGTTTTATGCAGGGCAGTAATATTACCAGCCTTTGGGACAGGAGGAGAAGATTTTTAAGATCTTGGCTCTGATGGTCAGACCTGAGTTCTTTTCTGTTATGCTCAGGTCTTGAGCAAACTGAGCTAGTCCAAACCCCATATTCACCATCCTGGGCATTGCCCCTAAATGCACTGGAGCCTGCTCTCTCTGTGTTCACTAATGGTGCCATGCTAACAGTCCAGCAGTGGCCAGGGTGGAAACCCAGCTGTGTGACTTGGGTGGAGCTTGTTGGGTTGTAGAGTGGCAGAGAGGAGGGAGCCAGACCTGTGCCCTGGGTCACTTTAGCCTGTGTCCAGTCATGTGAAGGAGCAGCAGCTACTGTGTRTGGCTTAGGCTGGGCACCTCTTAGGTGGGGTTGTTTTGGACACAGAACCCTGTTAGGATGCATGGGGTGCAGTACAGTGTTCCTGAGCAGACAGGGTGCTTTTATAGCAGTGAGACCATGGAGATACAGACCAGGTGCTGCTGTCAGGGCATAGGAAGTGTGAGAGGAGTGAGTTGGGGGTGTCGTGCTTGAGAGTTCATAGGTATGTCTGGGAGAGGTTGCTAGGTCTCTGTAGCAAATGTGAGGCTTCCTGGGGAGCTAGTTTCAAGGGGAGGGCAAAAATGGTAGCTGGGATACTGTATAAATTGGAGTGAGATGATCTGAGAGTCATTCAACAAATACTGAGGAAATTGGGAAAAGGAGGATGACATTACTTTATAGAACGTGAGGTCTTTGCTAGAGATGGGATTTTTAGGTGGCTTTACTTACTTGTGTTGCATTGGTATCTGATTTTTACCTCCTTCAGGTCTGCAGACTGGCTTCAGAGAGTCAGTATTCTCCAACTTTCCTGCTCAAACTCATTCACACCTGGAGTAAGAATCCCAGGTAAGTGTTCTTCTGGCAGACAAGCCTAAGTACTTCTGAATACATAAAATACAAGGGAAAAAGAACTCACTAACAGGTTGTGAACAATTGTGTCCGAAACTACATTTTCTTTTTCCATTAGACTGTTACTCTTTTGAGAACGGTCAAAGCAGTTGGGAAGCTTTCCAGCTTATGCAAGTACTCACTTTCTAATGGGCTGCTTTTCCCGTATCTGAACAACTAGGCACATATGCAGCCCAAACCCAACTCACAGGTGAGGAGGAGGTCTGAGTTCTTAGGATATGTCTGTCTTGACCAATGACTTCTTAGTCTTGTGAGGTGGGAAGTCAGTTTTACAGTATATAGTTTCATTGATGTTTTTGTGAGTCTCTATTTCTTTATATTTTATGAAAGAGTTCAGCATAGAATCTGTGACTGAGAGTTACTGAAAGTTGTAAAAGAGCTTTTTTTGATGCAGACACTGTGAGAAGTTCCAACTCGGCTGTCTTGATTGATTTTCGCCTCTTCCACACACTCACTGCTTTTCCTTTGCCGAAGTCTCTTGTGTTTCCTTTAAGACAACCTCATTTGTAGGCATGAAGACCTTATATACAAACTTCTATTGAAAATGGTATTGGATCACTAGGTTAGGAGCAGACTAAGAGGAGACTCGGTCTGTGGAGAAAGGGTTAGGTTTAGATGATGCTATCTTGAAGCAAGAAAAGGAACTTAATTACCTCAACCTCCATTCATTCTATTTTTCATGACACTGTTCTGCTTTTTTTGCACTTATTTCTTGGTTGAAGTGGAAGATAGTCCTTACTTTTTTGTGTGTGACTTCTTGCTCAAAAGAATTACAAGCTGAAAATTCTGAACCTTTTTATAATCTTTCTCTCAGGTATTTCCCTTTGCTGGCCAAGCAGCAGCCAGATCACCCAGAGAATGATATACTGTCAAATGTGTTTGCTGTGCTGTCAGCCAAGAACCTGTCTGAGGCCACATCCAGTCTTGTGATGGACATAGCTGATAGCCTTCTCAACAGCCCAGATTTTGAACCCACAGAGCAGGTTTCCAGTTTGAGCGTCACTGACTGTGTTGTCATGGCCACTGGAGACATGACAGAAGGTATGCCTGCCTGAGAGTTATGAGGGGCCTGCTGGGTGCTTTGGATGGAGGTGTTAGATTATGGTGAGGTTGTCTATACTGGCTAAGAATGCTGGGGAAGACCACCTCCCAGCAGAGATGGAAACATCAATGAACAAATTTGTCTTGTCGTGCTCAAGAACTGCAAAGTCCTGTTTGTTTGATGACTGATGAGATCCACATTTGAGTGTCAAGGTCCTGAGCATGGAGAAATTCCTTATGAAGAGGGAAARTGTGTTGTTGACCTGTTCTGTCTGTGAAGCTTTGACTGAAATAAGTTCAAGAACCGCATTGCTGACTTGGCTGTGCGCCTGACGCCACATTTTATATAAAGGCCCCCTTCCTGTATCACTTTGATGTTTAATCTGCGCTCCCTGACAAGAAAGACCCAGTGTCTCTGAGAGTTAGTAGACAGGAACAGTAGTGTGCTGTGTTTGATGCTGTGGAGACATCTTTCCATCTTTCACCTGTGACACTCAAAGCTAGTGGAAGGGAGTGTGTGCCCTTGTTATGGCAGCTTTGATTTTCCACAAGAGGTCAGTGGTAGAATAAAGAAAACCATCTACAAATGCTCCAGTTATTTTAGGAGATGGTACTACTATTGAGGAGTGTCCTTGGTGCTTCCTTGTAAGCTTACACTTACAAGGGCTGTTACTGAAATCTGTGAAGAGAGAGGTGTGTGCTTTCTTTGATCCCATCTCAGACGCATTAGACTGGGTCCCAGCAGGTGCTGCTGCTTGTTCCCTGCCACCAGCTGCCCTGCACATTCATAGCTCCCATTTATTTATTCTTCCACTGATGAAACCTACTTTGTCTTAATTTCCCCTTTGTTTTTGTAGGGTTGCATCTCCCTACCGTTTCTTGCAGCAGTGTTTCTTGGGTGTTGCTAACTGTTGTATCTCTTACAGAGCCCCTCACCCTAGGGTGCCACTTGGTCCTGCCTCATGTTCCTGCCATACTTCAGTACTTCAGCAAAACAATGTTAAATGTGGAGAAGGTGAAAAAGAAGAAGTATAGAGCTCAAGTCAGCAAAGAGCTGAGTATACTTTCGAAGTAAGTGATTCTTTAGAGCTCAAAACAGTTAAAAACCTGGAAGGAGGGAGAAAGAAAGAGGCTTATTGTAATCGATTCCAAATTAATAAACATTATGTCCCAAACTGCTTAAATTTACATCAGTTGTAAATACCTGGATCTGTCATTGACCTTGCAAGTTGCTGGTGACTGAGGTGATAAGTTTTCAGAAATTGATTCTAATTGGTTTTTTTGCTGGTACTCAAAACCAATGTCTCTGGCGGGTAGAAAAAGGTAAAGAAATGTGTGCAGTCATGTGGAATTGATACTTGGGCTGGTACTGTGAATTTGGTCAGTATGCTGTGTTAGCCTGCATAGCCTGTGAAATGACACTGGTGCTGACAGGGTTCTTTTCTCTATACTGGTGATTGAAATGATATAAAAGAGTAAATTACCTTGTCCAATTGTACAGGATCAGCAAATTTATACAAGAAAAGAGTCAGAACTCAGTGCTTGTGAGCCTTCTCCTCCCTTTTCTTTATCAAAGTAACATGGAGCAGGTAAGTAAAAATTATTTCCTCCCCCTATTAAACATATGTTTTTCTTTTAGTAAACTGTTTAAGATACAGTTAAAAGTCTTATTGATTACATGCCATTTCTCATGATTAGCCTGAAGTCAAGTCTTCATGTGTTTGTAGTCTGATCAGAACATGGTGCCACTGTGTTGATGTGTACAACTCACCCAGAGGTACCAGTGCCCAGACTAACTCTTTTCCCACTTTTCGTGGGGAAGGTGTGCAGAAGTTATAATACAGTCTTTTACCTTCTTTGCCACTGTAGTCAATCCACCAAATTACTTGCAGTGTTTGACATAATTGCTSTTCTTCACTGTGGATTTTATGCACCTCAAATCCAAGGCCGCAGCATCTGTACAGCAATATTGAGTACGTATGGTTTTGTATGTAGTACCTGCAGTGTACTGGGCAGTGCTACATTGGTCTGCTGCAGGATGAAAGGCAAACTTTTTACAGTACTGTTTTTGTTTTTTAAATCTGTGAATCATTTGGGGATCGCATACAATTTCTATTGAGGGAGATCACACAAGAGCTTATTTACTGTGTGGGTGACCACACATTGGAACAGATTGCCCAGAGAGGCTGTGGAGTCTCCCTCATTGGAGATATTCAAGAACCATCTGGACGCAGTCCTGTGCCATGTGCTCTGAGATAACCCTGCTTGAGCAGGGATGTTGGAGCAGGTGACCCCCTGTGGTCCTTTCTAACCTGACCCATTCTGTGATGGCGCTGTTAATGTTCATTTCACACATTAAAGCAAGACTACTTTTTAAAGCTCTATTAGTTCTGCTGACCTTTGAGTCATGTGAGGAAAGACACATACGAGAAGTCTTTATTGTGATGACAGTCTTCTCTTAATGCTGTGCTTGTTTCTAATTGAAAGGTTGCAAGTACTTCTGAGAGATTTGATGATTCCATCCTGTCCTTCTGATGCATTGTTCTCATTCAGTATCTCTGATCTGAATAAAGTACACCAATGTTCACTTCATGTCTTGAAATATTTCCCAAGGAAATGAAATAATCTTGTGAGGTTTCAGTATTTATTGAGAGTTACCTGTCTCTTTCAGGGTACACAGATTGACATTCTGGAGACAGTGCAGAACTTGCTGAGGCATTGCTCAAACCCTACAAGCTTTCTCAAACCACTGGCAAAGCTTTTTTCTGTCATCCAGAACAAACTGTCTCGAAATAAGTTGTGCTTGGTATTCCAGGTATTGCGTTTCTACATCTTTCTGTGCTTTTTTTTAATCTGGTTTTAAAAGATCAAGAACAAAGTAAATAGCAGTATTTATCTTTGTACATGACTTTAAAAACCTTGTAAATCTACTTTATCTGTTAAGTGAAAGCAGCAGAATTGTATATGATAGAAATTAATGAGCTGCCCGAAGATTTGTAAAAGTTTTGACTTACAGCCCGGTTGATGTGAGCCTCACCAGGCAYCTTTAGTGTAAGAGAATTCAAATAAAGCACTTAATCTGTAACAAATCCTGTATGTTGATGAAATAAGAATGCATTTCAGTATCCTGAAGATGATTTTTTTATTTGTATTCTTCTCTCACAGTTTATAGTAGGCTGTTTTGTATTTCTTTGAAGTGACTTACATAATTTTTTCTTAGCAGGAAAACCCAGGAAACATTCAGTGTAGATATTTAGAAACTTAGGAACTTAAAACACACATCCTCCAACTAACAGAAGAAAGGGTCTTTTGAACATTCTGACAGGGGAAAGACTAATGCTGTTGCTTTATTTACTTTTTGTCTCAAGTGGTAAAGTCTTGAGTCATCCAAATTTTTAACGACTATAAGACTTAACTTTGTTTTTATGTTTCTTTTTAGACTTTATCTGATTTGGACAGTAAGTTGAAGTATATTACTGATGTTGTTAAGGTATGCAGTTTCTTTGCTCACTTTTTCCCCCAATATTGTACAATCACATTTCCATAATTTTTCTTTAACRACTTGTTGCTTTCTCTTAGCTGAACGCTTTCGATCAGCGACACCTGGATGATATCGACTTCGATGTGCGTCTGTCAGCATTTCAGTCAATCACAGCCCACATCAAGGAAATGCAAACAGTGGATACTGACTTCCTCATCCCCGTTATGCACAACTGCTTCTATACCATCCAGGTTGGCTGAATATTCCTTCTCTTGCTTTGTGCACCATGTGTCCATGATGAATCTAACTTTCAAATTATTTCCGTTGGCTGTTTTTTGGCACCATGTAACGYTTAGAAAGTATATTTAGATCTTCTTACAAACACCTTTTTTAAGTTTTGTCTGTTTACCTATCTGTGTGTCCAGAAGGGCAAATACAGTGCAGCACAACTTTCTGTTGGTGAGCCCTGGAACTGTTTGGCTTTTCTATTTGTTACAGCAGGTTCTGGTTACGTGGGCCTGCTGGTAAATCTAAAATGATTTTTCCTGATGGGAAGGGTGGGTGTTAATTTGGAACTAGAACTTCCTATAGGAAAGCTCTCAATTTCTGAGTCTCTAAAGGCCTCATTGTATTGTGTCCAGTGGTACTGTTCTGTCCAGGCTTTTGGGGAGAAAAAGGTCTCATACCCAGACTCATGTGGTGCAATTTCTTCATCCACTCAGCTTGGGGATATGGCTGTTAGTGACAATGCAAGCCTTTGCTTGACCAGTTTCATCCACCGACTGGCAGAAATCGACCACACAGAAGATGAGTACAAGGAGCTAATCCAGCACACTCTCCTGGAGTCTGTGAGAAGAGGTCTGAAGAGTAAGACTGAGGTAAGGCAGTGGTGTCTGATCACACATCTCCAGCTGTCTTCAGGACACTAGGGTAATGACACATTTTTTGGGTCAATTCTCAAAGTCCCCTTCTGGGATAAGAAGTGCAGGTACCCAGTATAAACTTACACTTCATTTGAAACCTTATAAAAATCTAAAACATATTAGAACCTAGCTATCTTGGGGGGTTTTTGCCATTGTTCAGCTTTTCTTAGTTATAGCTCGTTCTTTGAAGGGGAGACTTTAATTTATATGCAATTTATATATTATTATATACATAATAGATGTATTTGTTGTTACAAAAAATGGGACATTTGCCTGAAATACTTGTAAATGACAGCACTGTGGTTTTGAGGAGTGTAACAGCCTCTCCAACGGGTACTTAACATTCATTGCTTGCTGTTTGCAGAGCATCCAGCAGGACTACACATCATTGCTTTCCTGCCTCATTCAGGCGTTCCCAGAAAATTCCGAATTCCAGGATTTGGTACAGTTGACCAATCGCCATGATCCCGACATGGACTTCTTTGAGAACATGAAACATATGCAGGTAAAAGGCAGTAGGCATTCCTTTGTGCCTGTCTCCCCCTGCCAAGCAAAAGCATCTTGCTGTGGGAGCATGTTTTGCAAAGTATCTGTGTGTTGTCTACAGAGAAATTGAACATGTGTCATTAGATACTGTTACAAAAAAGAGGGATGTGACCATCATCACAAGAGATTGGGAATCAAAGTCATGTGTCTATCTAGAAATTTCTTGGTTTTCTCATAACCCACAGTCAGCAATATTGTCCTGAAGATCGCTCTGACACAGGCAGGGAACAGGTCTCCGTTTTTTGTAGCCTGCTCCCTGCTACTCAGTCTGGAGGCTCTGCAGCCCCTTTTCATTCACAGACCTTTGCAATATAAATGTTGCACAAAGCCTGATCTCCTGGTTTTTCTTGAAGTATGAAAATGCAACATTTCTTCTGCTTTCAGAGATGTAATCTGAGGGAGTCTTTGCTGTATCTGTAGTTACATGCAAAGTCTTAATTTTTTAACTTTGTTTTCTCTGGTCTTTGCATCTTGTTGCAGCAACTGCTGTTTGCAGTTGCCTCCTTTGTCTAATACCTGAAGATAGCACAGTCTTATGATTGTGAATTCACAATCACATTGAGTTGGAGTATCTATTGAGGCAAAAGGCTGGCGAAAGCCCAGAGATTGAAGGAGAAAGGCATGTCTTGGAAACGACCATAATATGTTTATGCCATTAGTTAAAACTGAGACATTTTCAGAACTGCTGGATGTACGTGCTTTCTCGTGCCATTTGTGACTCAAAGACCACCTCATTCATGTCTCCCATGTTTGACTCAGATCCATAGAAGGGCACGAGCTCTGAGGAAACTGGCAAAGCAGCTCACTGAAGAAAAGCTTGTGCTGTCTTCTAAATCCCTCCAGAACTACATCATGCCTTATGCTACAACTGCCATTTTTAGTGAAAAAATGCTTAAGGTAGGCTCTTTTAATTGAATGCATCCACTTGAATATTTTCACCTTTCTTATATACCATTTGCCTTAAAATCATAACCACTTTGGAAGGCTGATACGTTTGTGGGGAGTGAGCGTTCCCATTGCAGACAAAAGTGCTGTGCTGGTTTTGGTGGCAGAAAGAGGGTTTGGAAGGTGCAGATGCAGTCTGGATCCAATCCTATATCTGCTAAACCTGTCCTGGTTCTTGAAAGTTGAGCTCTTAACTGTTTGGGTTAGCATTTTTTGGTTTGGTTTGATTTTTTACTTGGGATTTTATTTGTCTTCTTTTTTTGTAATCAGCTTCTTATTTTTCCTCTCTGCCTCCAAACTGCTCTCTTTCTGGTTAGTGGTGAGATTAGTTACTCTTTGACAGTAGACTGTGTGACAATATAGGCTGTGCCTAGTAATGATGGTGGGGATAAATACTGTTTGGAGTTGGAGGGAAACTGCAGGAATAGGCTGAAAACACCTGAAATCAATAGCAGCTTTGTAATTGAAGTTTGAAGTGTGGCATTTTGTTAGTCACTTTCCATACATTTTATTGAAAATATTTGTAGTGAAATTACTTGTAATGCCAGTGTGGATAGACTTTGTACCTGTGACTTTGCGAAGGAAGGTTTCACACTTCTGTAGTTCCCTGCACACTATCAGGAGAACAGCAGACCTGCCTCTATCAAGCCAAGTAAATGTCTAATTTGCTTGCTGTCAGAAATATTCTTCTTAAGCTGAAACGATTAGAGTGTAGGCACAGGACCCAGCACCTGCAGCAATACAGACTGTGCCCCTCAGTAGAGTGACTGAGTCACTCTTTGACCAGAGGGCAGTAAAATGTGTTGAATGAAACTCCAGTGAAGAAACAACCACAGTAATTTCACATCTTAAATGGCTTAACAATGTGTATTTACAGTTGATCAGCATAGCCCAGCAATGTGCCATGTGTCTGTGGCTGGATACCTCGACTGGTTCTTAGTTCTTAACACAAGTGAACCCATAGATTTAAGTATGTGAGAAAAGGTAGATGTGTGCAGAAATATTGGAGGAAGTGGGTCCAGAGATCTGCTTGGTGAACTGTGATTTTTTTTTTTTTTTGTACTTGGTGCTTAGGAGCTCGAGCCTTGGTGCTCGAAAAATTCTGAATCCCAAGCATCCCTGCTAGACAGACATTACTTCTGTCTCTTGTTTCCTTGAGTAAAGGATGCTTTAGACACGTGATCATCATGAATGCTAACAGCAACTGCGTTTCTATCTTTTGAGCAGCATGAAAATATGGTAACAGCCTCAGTTGAAGTTATTGGAGCTGTCTGCCGACATCTTTCATGGTCAGCGTATTTGTACCACTTGAAGCATTTCATCCATGTCCTGCAAACAGGACAGATCAGTCCGAAGCTGGGAGTCAGGTGGGTACTGTGAGCAGTGCTGCTCTGGGTTTCTCCAAAGACTGCTAAGGTGTAATTCAGTGTTTTGATGTGCATCACATGGATTTTAGCCTCTTCCCTGAGAAGAGAGATTGCTGACTTTGAAGTGGACTTAATGGAAATGAAGGTGGGCATGGCCTTGCTGCCTGCAGCTGTGAAGTTTTAACAGGTCATTACTTTCTTACACCATGTCTCACTGAGTGCGTGACAGCATTACCAGCTTCTGCATCTGTTGGGCTGTCCCTGCTCCTAGGACACCTCCATTGCTCCAGTACCACTCTCTGTGAGATTTCACAGTGAGCTAGGTCACAGAATGCATGTAGCTGGGAAGTAACCAGTTTTTATTTTCTGGATTGTTTTTTCAGGATAAACCTCCCTATGGTGCAATGTCACTAAATCTGAAGTTTTCCACAAAGTGCTTGTAAGATTTTTCTGTTGTGTTTGTCTTCTTCTTTTTGTGCGGAGGGCTTATCTTTCTTCATGTTTTCCTTCTGCAGCTTGTTAGAGACAGTGCTGGAAGCCTTTCACTTTGACCATAAAACACTTGAAAAGCAGCTTGTGACCATTGACAACCAAGGTGAGCTTTCTGTGCCTGCTTGTAGAAACACTACCTGAAAGTGCAGCTAAAGAAAGTTTTGTGTTTTACTCTTGAGGTCGGCTACTCCCAGCTTTTTTAAATGTGCATACTGGAAGCTAGTGTTGACTTGTCTCTTCAGGAGCAGTGCAGACTATCCTCCAAAGTCAGGAAAGGTGGAGGGAACCATCTCCACATTACCACTCCATCCCTGGTGTCCATAAGCCAAAACAGCCCAGGCTGCGTTTGTGCAGACCTGTGTGGTTCTCAAGGTCTGCACCCAGCCATGTGGCTGCTGACACACCTGAGTTTTTGGTCCTTGGTGCTGGCTGCTCTCATGGCTACCTGCAGCCTGAGAAGGGTGCTGCATCTCCTCACCTTGCTTCCCTCACCGTTTCATGGGAGAAGTCATATCTTCAGCTTCTTCACCATTGTGGTTACTGATGTTGGGACGTTTGGGGGAAGGAGGAGGATATTTCACAGCTGTGCTTGTCAGTACCTCTTGCCTTGTGAAATTCTCAGTTGGAAGTGAATGGCAGTTCTCTAAGTTTCAGTCGCACTGACCTTTGCTAAGCTGACTATGGAGTTCAGACACAGAGTAACCTAGTCTTTGCTTTACACCTGGCTCTGAGGGGTGGTTATCAGAAACCAGCATGCCAAACCTTCTTAACCCAGTAGAAGAAACCTGATGTTTATTTGTGATTTGCTGTCACTGATGATAAGTAGGAGCTTTGTCTAGAACTAAGCCATCACAAGAGTCTCAATTAAGGGCTCAAGTTTTGTGATCTCCTGTATTTACCTGTGCTTTTGGCAATTACTTGACAGAAGCTGCTGCCATGGACCTTGAGCCAGTGGTGGAGGCTGAAGAAGCCATGGAGCTGGAGCAAAGTGAAGGGGAAGAGGAGGAAGCTGAAGAAAAGAATGGAAAGAATCTCTCTGAGAAGCCGGCAGAACCTGAGCAAGCAGCTGAGACATCTGAAAATGCTGAACAAGTGACCAAACCTGTTTCATTCTTACCCCGAAATAAAGAAGAGCTGGAGTGTCTGATCAAACACATTCAAGACACTGTTACAGTCAACATCTTGCCTAAATTGCACAGGTGTATTGTTGCAAAGGTGAGGAGTTGGCATTTGAAAGGTCTTTYGTAAGCCTGCGCTGCTACTATAAAGGTTGGGGTACTACTTTGGAGCCACTGAAAATGCAACACATTTTTTAAAAAAATAGACGCAACTGGAGAGAGACCACCTGAAAGCACAAAAAAGGTTTCATGCCCTTTGCTGAGTCACGGAGATTACTGACAGAGCCTCTGATCAGTGTGGGTGTGGTGTCTCTATTTCCCTGCTGAGAACTGGCTCAAACCACACAAGTGAAATGATTCTCTTTGTGCAGCCTGTTGAAGCCACTTGCTAGCACCACCCTGGTTTCTGTATTGAAAACAGGGATTTATCTCACCTGTCCTTTAGCTGTCTGGGTTTTTCCTGCAGCCACCAGAGGAGAGCAGGCTGCCTTACTGGCCTCTTCTAGGGTTTGCTGAGAAAAAGCAGGATATTAAAAGTGCATTGTGTCTTGCTCTCTTAAAAAGGTTAAAAGAGACGAGGAACACAAGCTTGTGAAATCCAATGTTGTGAATGATGATGAAGTAGTTCGCATTCCATTAGCTTTTGCAATGGTCAGGATGATGCAGTGTCTTCCCCAAGAAGTGATGGAAGCTAACCTACCAAGGTAAATCCAAGTGGAGCTCCCTAAATACTGTTCGTTGTACTGGGAATGAGCAGGCACCTTTCTCAAGCTGTGGTTGCATACAAGGCTAAATCCAAGAGGGACATCCTAACAGTCCTTAAATACTTCTTTAGGAAACTCCTTTTCCTAGTGACATTCCCCTCTGTCAGCATTCGACTTCTCTAAATCCTTACCTAGGAGCAGAACTGTGAATCAAGGTGCAGAGGCAGGAGTGGTAGTGCTGGGGAAAGAATAATGGACAGAAAGAAAGGACAATCAGTAAAACATCCTGAATAAAATCTCTCTGTGAGGCTGGCTTTGAGTACAGCTGTGGTTGTGCAACAGGCCTGAAAAGCAGCCTCCTTAGCTAGCAATGTAATCAGTTCTGCTCTGCTTGCAGGTGAACTAAGTTGTCTGTCTTTGTTTCCAGCATCCTGCTGAAAGTCTGCACGTTTCTGAGAAACAGATTTCAGGAAATACGGGACATTGCCCGTAACACCCTCATTAAAATCATGGAAGTGTTGGGAGTGCAGTACCTTCTGTACATCTTAAAAGAGATGCGGTCTGCTCTCATCCATGGGTACCAGGTAATGCTGAAATTCTTCCTCTTCTGCTCTCTGTAGGCTTTTTTAATGTGTTATGAGGAGAATCCAAAGGGAAGTTGTTATTGAAATTGTTTTGTACTGGTAGAATAGCTTGGTATAATGCAAGTAAATACTGTTGCTAATGCCTACATCAGTCTTCGTTATGCCAAGTGCCAGATGAGGGTCTGTACCTTAGAAGAACTTAGAGTCAAAGATGCAGAGCTGAGGTATGGAGGGGAAGGACGAATTTCTGGTTTCAGTAAGATTAGAGGAAATCTTTCCAGTAAGGTCATTAGGGCCATCAGTATCTGAGGGGAATTGCCGCAGAGACTGCACAGACAGTATGTGGTGATGCTAATCAAAGTCTTGCTTCCTAGATCCAGAGCCAAGGCTCTGACTATTAATTCATCTTTCTTCTTTCCGTGGTGGTTTGGATTAAGAATAATTTTTCATGTGAATTACCACAGTGGAATAGCATGGGCTTCTAGCTGCTGTAACAGTGAAAGCACGAAATAGGGCAGCCTAAATTTATCACTAAGAGCACTGGGGAGAGAGGAGATTCCAGCCCTCTTGCCAGTGCATGGAGGGACAGGAATCCTTTTCCTGCTGCTGCTACGTGGATTCTCATCCTCCCAGTGTTTTTTTTCCTGTAATGAGAGCTCAGGTGCAGTGTGTGACGTGATGTCTCTGCTAAGGGAGTATCCCCATCCAGTATTATTAAAGAGATCAATGCAGACGTTTGGAAACATGATCTGTTCTCTTTTTCTCTAGCTCCATGTGCTGACTTTCACTGTGAACCTCTTACTGAAGGGCCTTACTACCAGGCTCAGTGCTGGTGATTTGGACCCCTGCTTAGATATCCTGATTGAGGTAAAAGCTATTCAAGACTGAAAGAAAGAACATCATGAAGTGCTTGGGACAGATTCTGGGAGGTGAAGGTTTTGTGTAGACTGTCTCTGACTTGGTGGCAAACTGGGCTGTTGTGTGTACTGCCAGGGAAGGAGACTGTTCTCTACTGAGGCATCAGTAGACCCCTTGTGGAGAAGTCAGTTATCTCTGGGGCTGTATCCTGAGCCCTGCATCCTGAGAGGGAATGAGTGCAAGATTAAGACACCTAACTATGTTTTCCTGTACTCTAAATGGCTGTGCAAGTCAACAGATATCTAATTAGTGCAGTCCTCAGAGCCCAGGAACTCAGCTGGCCACCCAGATGGAGTATATTGGAATGTCTTGATCTGACTGCAGTCCCACTCCTTGTATCATAACAACACAGAGGGGTATGAGAAGAGTATTCTCATCTGGTGTGCTTAAACTAGGATGTTCTGTGTTGACAAAGGAAAGACAGACATGATTTGTAGGAAACCTGGAGAATTGTTTTCTCTGTGAATAGCAAGAAATAGTGTTCTGTTGCTACTGGAGGAACCTGCTTTTCATCTATCATTCACTTCTCTTGCCTGTTTTCCAAAGATTTTCAACCAGGAGTTGTTTGGGAATATAGCTGAAGAGAAGGAAGTGAAAGGAATTGTCTCCAAGGTCATGGAAGCACGCAAAAACAAGAGTTACGATTCCTATGAAATTCTTGGAAAATTCATAGGAAGGGGTCAGGTGACGAAACTTATTCTGCCACTGAAAGAGGTAAGAAAAGTCAGCCAGAGTCTGTCTTACCCTTGAGCACTCTCTGTTCTGTAAGGTGATTCTAGAGCCTCTGGGTGGCTACTTTGAAATCACCTGTGGAGTCTTGCTTTGGCTTCMCATTTTCCTTTGGGAAAGCAGTGTGCAACCAGCTCATTAAAAAAGACTTTACTACTGATGTCCAGGGTAGGGAGTGGCATTCTGGGAAGCTTTTAACCACTGCTAGAGGGGAAACATCCGACTTTGGGTTCTCCATGCACTCTCCCTCTGCCCACACTTGCTTCCTTTGGAAGTCCTGCAAGGCTGCTGTGTGGTTTAATCCCTTGTGCATGAAGGAAATGTCAACAAAATGTATTCAGGGTCTGTCCACGTGCAATAATTGCCTTTTCAAAGATGCAGATTTTTTTAGTAGAGGGCAAGCTCACACAGAAATGGAGCCCTGGTTTGCTCATTAGCTCTTAAGTGTCCTAGTGGCAATAGGTGAACTGGCTGGAGGCTGAGAGAGGCTGGAGAAGAAGGTAGGGATGTTGGTACAGAGCTGAGGCCATGGGATGCTGTTTCACATAAAGATTTATGCTGATTCACATAAAGACCTGGGGACTATGGCAGCATGTGATAAGAGAGAAATTGCTCTAGTTTTTCCCATGATTTCTGAATACAGATAACAAATCATTGCCATCGTGCTGCCCTCTTGAATTCTCATGGTTGTACCTTTGCAGACTCTGGAGAGCACTACAAGCTTGAAGATAGTCCGGAAGGTGCATGAGGCACTGCGTCACATCATGGCAGGGCTGATCTTCAATTCAGACATGAATGCAGARTCCCTCCTTCTTCTCAGTCATGGTCTCATCAGTGAAAATTTGCCTCTGCTCACTGAGAAGGCCAAGTGAGTTCCAGAATGTTATGGTTGTTACTGGTTGGGAGGTTTGCTTGCAGAAATGGCAGTTCTCAAATCCAACCAATCAAATATATGAGAGTTTCCTTGCTTTCATTTCCATTTTGTTTTCAGTGTAACTGAATTATTTGGGCAGTCAGAGGGCAAGGAGAAAGCTTAGTAATGGGAGTTAGCATTTGCTGAACTCACGGGAGTCTACTCTTGCRAGTGCTCAGGACCTTCAGCAAGGCTTTTTCACTGTGTGATGAGTTAATAACATGCATTTGGGTGCTTGRATGAAGGGACAAGGGACAGTGTTTAGAAGCAGGCTGCAAACATTTCCATGAGGCCAGGAGCAAGAAAAAATACGGGCTTTCACTTTATCGCTTTGCTGCTGGTGCAGAAGATGGGGAGAACCATCAGATTTTCTCCCCATCTGCTAGTGTCACTGCTCAGAGCTGGGTTTGGGTGTCGTGCATGTCCTTTTTTGTCAGCTGGCTTTCTCTAGGATCTGACAGCTGTTTGCAGACTTCTTGGGGCAATGTTTGTAAGCCATCAGTAATAGAAGTAAATGTCAGTAAATGAAGAGTGGTGGGCAGTGGCGGGAAGTGTATTTGCTTGAAGAAACTTCCAAAGCTGMTCTGTCCACTGAGAAGAAAAAAATGAGGATGTTATACAAATGATTGTGTGTTTGTTATCTCTGTAATAGTGRCATTGTTCTGAAGTCTGAGGGTCCCATCTGTCATGGTGCTTTCAAATTCATTTTATTTCATTTYGGTCCGTCTGTGACCTACTTTTGCTTGCTGCATGGGAAGCAGCTGAGCACAGTCCACTTCTTTTTACTCCCGACAGCAAGATGGTTGTGGAAAGGGTCAATATCTGAATATTCTCCTTTGCCATATGCTGCTTTTCAGGAAAAAAGTTACCCCTCCTCCAGATCCTCGGCTGCAACCAGAGAGCTGCCTGCTGCTCCAGCCGACTCCCACGAGAGGAGGGCAGAAAGCACGTGTCAGCAGCAGGACTAACACATATATCTTGGTTGATTCAGGACTTCGGGTAAAGATCTCAGACACAAAGCTTTGCATTGAAAATTTTTGTGAGGAGTATTCAAAGGGAAGTATTCAGGATATATTGTTTTAACAGCACAGCCATTAGTCTTAACTTCATTTTGTATATCGTAACTCCAGTGGTGCCTCTTAGAGAGCTACAAAACTGCTCAGCCTGTTGAAATATTTGGATCGGATATGGCATAAATTCTGCTATAACCTGAAACAGTGGTGGGACCTTACTTGACTTACTTGAGTTCCAGCCTGACTTTGAGATGAATGTCCTGATTTTTCTATGACAGCTACTGCACATGAGCCTGAAGAGATCCAAAGTAAATTCTTCTGAGGAACATGCTTTGGAAATGTTAGACCCTTTTGTTCAGCTGCTTATAGACTGCCTGAAATCTATGGATGTCAAGGTATAGTTCTGAGCTGAAGTCTGTCTGTTCTGTCTGCTTTACTAAGAAGAGTCCTGTGCACAAATGTCATCTTGCAGTTGACTTGCAGGAGAAGAGAAAGCCACTTGTTTTTCAAACCTGATTTAATAGGTGTGCAKATTAAGTTGTTTGAGGACATTTAATCTCAAGCGGGAGGAAGGGTTGTGGCTGATGGAGGACTGAATGCCCTGCTCTGTGTTGCAGGTTTAACTATGGGCAAGTTCTCCTAGAGCATGTTCATACAAGGAATTTACAGACTATCTGTGAGGATGTTTATGCGATCCTGTGGCTGCTGGGAGCAGTGCTGTCACAACTGTGGTTTCTTTTGATCCAACTCCAGTGTCTTTATTCCCAGCACCATAGGCAGCCACTTTTTGGGACAGTTTTTGGTTTGAGTGAGCCTAGGGAATGTGTTAAACTGGTTTTCTGGGAGTTTCCTGGGAGTGGAAGGCATGCCTCATACCCAGTGAGATACCTGAAGCGGGGCTTTCTGTGTCTTGAAGGCACCTCTGCTTCAGAAAGAGTTCTTACCCTCTACTGAAACAGTGCTGCGTTAATGTCTTTACCTTGTAAAATCAAAGTTATAGAATACTGGAGTGGCAGATAGTGCTTTTAGAGCAGAGAAACCCTTTGTATTACCTATGAATGGTTTTAAAGAGGTTGGTTTGTTAGCTGATTGCCTTTTACCACAACTGTAGATAGCCTGACCATGTCTGTAAATAAGTGAGAAAAGTGTTTTCTCAATGTCATTGTACCCACATGCTGTCCTTTGGCTCTTTCTTCCAGGTGATAACTGGTGCTTTGCAGTCCTTGGTATGGATTTTAAAGTTCCCTTTGCCTTCTGTCAGTACAAATATGGAGTCACTGATCAAGCAGCTTTTCCTCTTGCTGAAAGAGTTTGCCAAGACAGGAATAGCCAAAGGCCAGAATTTCCACCTGGTTGTGAGCTGTTTCAAAGTAAGTCAGACCCAGGTCTGCTCGTTTCTGCTTTAGGATTAACCTTCTAGAATGAGACTCTTCCAGCTACAGATCCCTCCTGCACCTGTCCCTGGAGAAGTAGTCTGGAGATCACAAGCTAGAGAGGAATATCTGGCCTTGCTGATTCTTTTCCCAAGTACAAACTTAAAASAAAGTAACTCCCAAAAAATGCACAATTTCTTCTTGGATCTGAAGAAATGTTTTTACAGAAGCATGTTTGCCTTCTTTCTTCATTATAGTAGTATCTTGTTCCACCCTGTCTTATGAGAGGTATCAGCTGCGTACTTGAATAGCTTGCTTTTAACATGATTCATTGGAGTAAATCCTGGTAGCTGAAGCGAGACATGGGACGGGGGCACTTAATAGTACTATTAACTACACTTATGTTATCCTGTGTCTCCCTTTGGATGTCTTCTAAATGCATTGCTGGTTAATTACAGCTTCATGACCATAAGGGAAAGTTAGAGTAATTCAGTGTTGAATGCCAGTGCCAGAAGAATTTTTCACTCTTCCTCGCATCATGATTCATGCCTCTGAGCATCCCCACTCATCTCAAGGACTAGTCTGAATTTGTGTATTCACTTGTGTTTAGTTTTTGTCTCAAAATTGCCATCTGAAAGCAAAATGTGACGCAAGTAGTGTTGGCCACTAGCAGCAGTTTATCTTTTCAAGCTGAAGWGGTATAAATCAAGCCAGACTTTGGTGTGGTCTTTTATTTTATGGCACTGCATGTGTTTTGACAATGTGCAATTTGATTTTGTAGTGTGTAACAATACTTGTGAAGAACGCAAAGAGTCAGATAACAAGCAAACAGCTCCAAGTGTTGCTTGGTTTTGCTGAAGAAGACATTTATGATTCATCACGCCAAGCCACTGCCTTTGGCCTTCTCAAGGTATTTCTGTGAGCCACCAGAATAGCAGTGATTCAGCTTCCTGTTGAAAGACCGTACACTCTCACATCAGGAACAGGCTACAGAACRCTGTTAAGGCTCTCTATTATAAGAGGGCAAAAATGAGCAAAGCTTTACTGTTTGACTTGTAGTCACTGTTTAAAACTGTTCGAGAGGTTGTTTTATACACATGCATATGAGGATGTATTTGGGTCTGAGTATGGTTTTGCTAAAGAATCAACATCTCTAATCATTAGACCAGGTATTCTGTGTTGCCCAAAAGAAACAGATATGGATGTGTAAGCTACCCGTTCTCTTTTTTCTTTTTTTTTTTAACTTCAATTGCTCTGTCTGTGTGCAAAAAAGTCAGAGTTAAGGTACCACCTGAGACCATTGTAGTCCGGATTATAGTACTGCATCTCACACTGTGTAAGCAGAATGACATGACTCCAGCTGTGCTTTCACATTTTCAGGCTATTTTATCCAGGAAGCTGATTGTCCCTGAAATTGATGATGTGCTGCAGAAGGTTGCCCAGCTGGCCATCACGGGTCAGAGTGAGCCAGTGCGAGTCCAATGCAGGCAGGTTGGTAGAATGCGGTCTCTCACTTTATTTACAGCTGCCTCACAGGCTAGAGGGCTTAGTGCTCTCACAGACATGTGCCTTAGCCCTGCTGAACCTCAAACTCATTTCCTATTCTTTATTGATCTTTGTTCCCCTTGTTATCTGGCTTTTGTTCTTGTGACTGGTGCACAGCAGAATTGCAGACTCCTTGTCTATAGTGAGACTGTGGTGTGCCTTCACAGAACTGTAAAATTGTTTAGATTGGAAAGACCTTTAAGGTCATCGAATCCAACCCTTAACCCAGCACTGCCCAGTCCACCACTAAGCCATGTCCCCAGGTGGCACATCTATACTTCTTTTAAATACCTCCAGCCAGTTTTAAAGAGTCCACCACTTCCCAGGGCAGCCTGTTCCAGTGCTTRACCCCCCTTTCAGTGAAGAATTTYTTCCTAATATCCAATCTAAACCTCCGCTGRTGCAACTTGAGGTCATTTCCTCTTGTCCTATCACTTGTTACTTAGGAGAAAAGGCTGACCCCCTCCTACAGCCTCCTTTCAGGCAGTTGTAGAGAATGATAAGGTCCCCCCTGAGCCTSCTTTTCTCCCAGCTAAACACTCCCAGCTCCCTCAGCCGCTCCTCATGAGACTTGTGCACCAGACCCTTCTCCAGCTTCATTGCTGCTCCTTGGATATGCTCAATGGCTTTCTTGTGAGGAGCCCAAAACTGAATAGTACTTGAGGCACGGCCTCACCTGTGCCAAGTACAGGCAGAGAGCTGCTCAGCAGCACTGACATGGTCCCTCCTCTGGAGGCTTTTGGGCCCATGTAACTAAGCCTTGCCCTTTTTTGAACCCCAGGATAAGAGAATTTGCCACAAATTCATGATTACTTCCCTCTGCTTCCTCATTCTTTCCACAGTAAAACCAACCAAAAGACAGAATTGGTTGCTTCATCTCAAGCATTGGGATACGGGTGCAGTAGGAGCCGCATGAAATGCAGCTTTGGTAGTTACAGGATGGATTTGGACGSATGCAGAATCTCTCTTAACAGATGCCTGTGCAAATCACAGTAGTACTTTTAAGATCCTCCATGTAATAGGAACGGGATGAAAGGGGATGATTCTTGTAACCTTGCTGTTCCATCACTAAATTTTCTTCATAACCTTTTTACAAGCTTACCTGAGTGTTTCTTTTAACTCCTGTCTGTATTGTTGTTTTTTCTTTCCAGATTTACTTAAAATACATTCTGGACTACCCCCTTGGTGACAAACTGAAACCCAATTTGGATTTCATGCTCGCACAGCTGGAGTGAGTTTATATTCCTGACGTCTTTGTGAGAACAGAACCTTGTTGCTTAAATATGACTCTAGTGTGCCAAAGGGCGCTGTGTGATGAGCAGAGGGCGTTGCTGAAGTCTTCATTTTCCTACTTCTAAAACACTTCCCTTTTTCCAAGACCAGCTGTTGATGAAGCAAGTCCTTTTTCTCCCCCCTTTTTCACAGCTGGTTTTGTTCTTTATCTGTTTGCAAACAAAAGTTCTGTTGTTTGCTTAGTGGTTAACCACCTCCACTGGTTGTGGACCAGGTGAACTGGAAAATSCAGGAGGAATAAGGGAAGGAGTATTTATATGACTTCTATCCCATGGCAGTGTCTCAAGTGCACTTGCAGGCCGAGTTGAGGCAACTGTACCAATTCAGCAGGCGTGTTATGCCTGGAACCTCCTCCTGAGCTTTACCCACTCCTTGCTCAAGGTGACAGTAGTTTACCACGTTCCCCAGCACAGTATGGCTGTGCTGACTCAAGTTGGCTGGAACCCTTTGTGGCCTGTTTGTGTCCCTGTGCTCATTCTCTGAGAGACAGAGCTGATGGGCCTGCTGCTTCTCTTCTCCTAAGCATCTGGTCAGGTCTGTTGTAGAAAGATCCCTATCAGTGTGTGTTTCTAGAATTGGTTGTTCTTGTAAACTGTTAGCAACTTTACTGTAGAGTTAACTCGTGCCTAACAGTTAATCATTTCTTCACAGGTACGAGTATGAAACTGGGAGGGAATCAGCACTGGAGATGATTGCGTACCTCCTTGACATGTTCCCACAGGTAACGAGCACCCCCTGGTGTTCCAAGCATCAAGCATTTACTGTGGTTTACATTTTCAGAGCACTTCATTTTGGAAGCACTTGGTAGTTCCRATAATTTTTTATAATGAGCAGAACATTCACTTATCTCCAAAAAACCTGGCCTTGCTCCAAAAGAGAAATGACATGCTAGAAAGTCTGCAGTACTTCTTTGCCTAATGTGCTCAGTTTGCAAGTAAAATAAAGCTGTGTCAGCTGGAGTTTGGATAAACTCARTGGTGATTTATGCCAGGAAGAAACACAACCAGTTTAGGAAATGGGGTACAAATAGAAAGTGAATTTTAGAGTTTTTRTCATTGTAAGGGTTTTTCAACATTGATGGGAGATTGTTGACTGAACTCGTGTGTGCTATACCATATCTGTTTGGTTGGCCTGACTGGAGAGGGAGGACTTCTCAGTGGGATGGATCAAAATGAAAGCTAAAAAATAACTGTGCAGGATCTATATAGGATCACATATGCAAAATCCTAAGCTGCCTTGAAGCTCTGCAGCTGGAGCTTAACTAAGCATTCAGGACACTGGGAGAAGTGCAATCAAGCAAGAATTTGAAAGGAAGGAAGAAAAATTCTGCACAGTAAGCTGTGCTTCAGCACTGCCTGATGATTTAATATTTCAGATTGGTTTCTGGGAACTCTGTAAAGTGGCAAAGAGCTGCAGTCTCTGAGAGAAGGACATTAGGGTGATTGCTGCAGTGCTGAGGGACTTAAGCCTGTTTCAGTGAGAGTTGGGCATGAAAAGCTCACTTTGCTGCCCCAGGGACATGGTAGCAAGTCAGACTAAGAGCAGGGCGGGGGCTGCTGTACACTCCCTGGGTGCTCCCAACAACTTAACAGTTCACCTGCCTTGACATGGAGCCCACTCAGGGCTAACACTGCTCCTGAATACAGTGCAACAAATACCCCTCTTTTTCTCTTTAAATGCCGGAAGCTGCTTGGGGATCTGTGGTTGATAATGATTGTTTCTTTCTAGGATCTCCTCCACAAATACTGCGGGCTGTTTTTTCTCTCTCTTTGTATGATGATGATAAATGATGACTCAGCCAAATGCAAAAAGATGGCAGCTTTGACCTGTAAATCTCTTCTCAGGAAGATCAACAATGACAAACAAGATCTGATGTTTTCGCTGGTCACAGAGTGGTTTCACAGCAGAAAGGTACTCTTKGGTCTTTTCACTGACCAGGTCTGAACTCTCTTTGCGGGCTGAGTAAGATTAAGGCAAGTGAGAGATTGCTGGTACTAGATCTGGTGAGTTGGTGGATTCAGTTGTACCCAACTTAAAGAGCAAGAAACGGTACAGCTTCATAAAACTGCACAAATATAGGGACCTGCTGATGCTGTTGGTCAGCCTACAGATTTCCCAGCTGCATTTTACTGCTTTCCAACAGGTTCACTTTTGGGTCAGATATTTCACAGTGTAGTCTTTGCTCAGGTTAGAGGTTTGAGCAAATCCTTAAAGCTCTTCTGATGCCAGCATTTTGGGCTGGCTGTATTTCAGACATGCTTCATTCTGTAGCCAGCAGTTGGAAGACAGCAAACCTAGTCTTACAGATCTGCTGTTTTGATGTGGGTGCTTAGGTGACAAGCTGTCCTCTAACTGATCCCAGGTTCTGTCCCTCTGCACTAGCAGAGTTAGTGTTCTTCAACACTTCATCATTTTCATCTTAATATGTTCTGTTTGGTATGTAGCTGTGAGCTGCCTCTTGCATTGTGAAGAATCAAAGCATGCAAAGTGGGTCCCAGACCTTTGCAGCTGAGAACTGGGCTGGAAAAGGTCTTTTGGCATTCAGTTTTAGGGTGTGTTCCCAGGGATAACTTGTGCTGCCAGGCGCTATTATACCTAGCTGGCAGCATCTCCTTTTTTAATATACTCTGGAAACCAGCTTAAGGTGCTATTGCTAGAGGAAGAAAGTAAGGGTTGCTACCAGCTCCTGCACTTGGGAGCTGCAGGATTTGATTATCAAGAGTTAACAAGGGGTGTTACTTTTTGTGTGTCAGAGTTCACACAGGAGGTTGGCTGCCCAGGCATGTGGTTTGTTTGTTGAAGTGGACGGAGTAATGTTTGAACGGCGGCTTGAAGCAGTCCTCACTTTGATTGAAAAAGAAATCAACCCCAGTAAATTTGAAAATGTAAGTAAGTTTTCCCCATGYATGAAGCTTGGGGAAAGAGAATTAAGAAAATGGAAAAAGGGAAGAAGTGTAGCAGAGATTTAACAGTTGGACTTAGTGTTTAGGACTGAGGAAAGACACAAAACACACACTTTGGTTCTGAAGGGGACCTCACTGACCTAGAACCGTGGTTTTTTTCCTGTAAGCCCAAATTTGATGTCATATGTCACAGCACAAGGGGGAAAGAACTTTGCGAAGCTACCTGGCCTGAGCCTGCAGCCATACAGTGTAACCAGCAGATATATTGGTCCTTGCAATGTGGGAGACATGTCTGCTAGCTGCAGAGATTTGTGTAAGCATTGCAGGTCAGGAGTGCATGGCTTATGACTGTCTGCTTGTCCATTGTTATCTACAGCTTTAACTTTCAAAGGGGTTCCCTTCCTGTACTTCAGACCATGGTTTTGTTGTATGGAAAATCTTTTTAGTGCACATGATTAACTCAGAATAACAAGGCTGCCTCAGATTCTGGTTGGCATGTGATAATCCCAAAGCGATCCCATTCACTGTGCCTGGGGAGTGGCCATGTATGTTACTAATGTTCAGCATAAGAGAGAAAAGAACCTAATACGTAAATTGGCAAGAAATGAAAATAAAGTTCCTGCAGTGAGGAGAAACTTGGTGTAATCACACTGTGTGCTGTGACATGTAGGTAAAGTACTGACTAGTTATATCAAGCCAGCTGGTGGTTGCAGACAGGGGGAGGACCACAAGCAGCACACACAGTGTTGTCATAACAACTTGGGGCTTCCCAGGTGATACAGGCAAATCTGCACTCAGCTGGGCTCTAATGGTGAGCATCAAATCCACACAAATACATGCACAGACACAATGTGTGTAATTGCTCGCATTTAGAAACCCAGCAGTTTGTTATAGTAACATCTGTATGAAAAACAAGAAGAATGATTCTAATACAATCTCCTGCAGAGATTGTCTCCAGAGGAAATGCTTCAGTGGAGCTGCTTCTGTTCTGTTTATTTTGGGAACTGGGTACAAGTCAGTCTTCTGGGTTTTTTAACAGTTGATCTGAAATTTATCTAGCAAGGATTAATAAGTGCTGTCCTCAGGTTCTCATAAGTATCTTTCTGGAYTTGCTGATTTTATTAGATAACTGAAGAGGAAGAGGAGAAGGCTGCAGATAGGCTGCTATTCAGCTTTCTTGTGCTGGTAAAAAAGCTAATCACAGAGTGCAACTTGATTCAATTAACCAAGAACCGTGATGTTGTGAGCAGTATCTGGGGTAAGTATTATTAAGGAATTATTACAGCTGTGTCACAAGAAAGATTCTTGCCTTATGGTTTTTCACACCCTAATATAAATGACTGAACKTTGACATACAAGATTTTCGTTCTGCAAAATGCTAACACACAGCAGTTACTGGGCAATGAAAGAAGTTGCTAATGGAAAAGGTTACATGGTTGGTGAAAACAAGACACCCTCTGTTTCAGTTGCTGGGCAGTATTTTCTATTACCTCCAGAGCAAATAGTTGCAAACTATTGCATATTTGACTATAATTACATTCTCTTGGATGAAAACATTGAGTTCTGCTGAGAAGATGAGATTTTCTTGWTCATATATAACCAGCCAGCAAGTAATGATGACACATGGTAATAGTGCTGTAAATACTGTGTGTCCGTCAGGATGTGAAGACTTGGACATTATTTGATTCAAGCAGTTTCCCTGTGTGTGAGATTATACAGTATCAGGCTGGTTTATTGGCATTTTGTTGCCTTGTTTTTAATTGCTTCATTTGCTGCATTCAGAAGACCTGATGTGGCTGGTTAGTGTCTTSAAGAGTCCAGCCTGCCAGGTGCCTTTAGCAAGACAGCACGGATAACCGTTGTTATCCTGGATTCCTTGGTGATGGGCAGCTTGGGCAGAGGTGAGACAGGAGGGCAGCTCCATTTCTTCTCTGAAGCATCCTCAGCCTCTGTCCAGGGGTTTGGTTTGACCATAAGCAGCAGAGCCAGCTGATACAAGTCTCAGAGCAGCCAGTCCCCTGACATCATGGGCAGAGGGGCTGTGGCACTGAGTCCCTGAGGGGACCGTAGTTGTTGCAGAAACATTACTTGCCAGTCAAGATTGGAGCAAATGTCTTTCTGTATTGTGCCCACTTTTCCTGCCCAGTTGGCATCGCTTTTCAGCAGTGGCCCTGTCTTTGGATGTTTCAGAAGTGCTGTGGATGCATTCAAGAACACCTGATCACTGTGGGGACATTTGGTTACCTGTAGCTTTTTGCTGCTCTCCGCTTTGGCTAGATTGAGTTGCTAGAAAGTCTTTTATTATGTTCTGAACAGATGAGCACAGTTCATTTCCTTCACYTTTTTATTGTACCATATACTGTGGTAATTCTTGGAGTGACCTGATTTTATTTTTGCTCTCAATGGACCAGCTCCTGTGCTGAAAGAGGTTTTCTTTTCCCCAGATCATGTCCAGTCTCACCTGTGGTATCCTCACAGCTGGGTCTGGCTGACAGCCACTGAGATCTTTGGCTTGTTGTTTGCTTCCTATAAGCCAGAAGATCTTGTCAACAAATGGAAGGAAAGCAAGTCAGGGAAGAGAAAAAAGACACCAGGAGATCTGTGTGCATCCACAGTCTTCTTGACTGTTGAACTGGACAAAAAGGTAATGATGTCTGTACTACTCCTTCACTCTGCCCACACCCATTCCCTGACTGGGACATAAAAATAGTTTATAGGTTGGCATGCACATTTCTCTTTTAGTCGCTTATCTGCTGCCTAATCCTTAACATTTAAAGGATTCAARGAGGTGTCTCTGCTGCTGGGAAGGGGCTTCTCTGGGGTCTTATTCTCAGCAGCACAGATTCCCCTCTAGATTGTAAGATGCAGCCAGAAGTTGTGTTGAGCTGATCCTTTGGTCTCATTTGGGAACTGCCTTTGGTGACTGCAAATACTGCTTTGAGTCTCTTACCAGCTCCCTTTAATGGAGTCATTTCTTTCTTTCCCCAGATGAARGAACTTGCATTTGCATTCTGCCATCAGCTGCAGTCCAAGTTCCTGGACATGTCTCTGAGTGAGCAGGTAAGAGCAGGAGGCTRTCTGGGGCTGCAGGAGGGCACAGAGCAGGCCCTGGCACATGAGGGAGTAGTGTCCTAGTCAGGACAGCAGTGCTGCTGTCTGGTGGTGGTGGCTCAGGGCCAGCTGCTTTCTGCTGAGGGCATCTGAGCAGCTGTGAGCCTCACAGGGGCCCAGAAAGTCCCCACTGTGGTGTCAAGCCTACTGAGGGGTGGCAGGGACAGAAAAGGGGAGCACCATGCAGGGCAGGACTGGGGTCCCTTCTGTCAGGGAGAGAGTGGCTCTGCAGCCTAGACTGGAGAAGGTTGGGCCAACACATCCTGAAGCAGGAATCCAGATCTCTGGTGATAGGTCTCTGCAGTTGCACTGGAGGCCTGGCTGTTTGCTGGGAGGATTTAGTCCAGCTTTATGCTGTTGCTTGGAGGTCTGACTCCACTGTGAACCTGGTCAGAGATCTCCTTGTGGAGAGCCAGGGGGTGCCAGAGTACCTCATGGAGAGACTCTCCCCTACTGCAGGAGGATAGTGGGGTGGGCCTTCCTGATAGGAGCAACATGCTCTGTCACGTGGCTTACCTGGCAGCAGGTAAAGCCATTGCAGCCTCCTGGGTTGGCAAGTTCCTGTTTCAGATCAAGCCTTGGGTCTTACATGCCCTGGTGCTTACGCTGAGGGAACCCACAGTGACTGACTCCTCTGTTTTCACACTTCAGGTTATAAAGAATTTGCTTTTTGTGGCCAAAGTCGTTTACTTGCTAGCCCCTGCCTCAGAAGAAGGTGAAGAGGCAGAAGGAGAACTCAGCTGTGAAGTAGAAGAGCAGGAGGTCTCAGAGGATGAGAAAGATACTTCTGCTCAAGGAGAGGGAGAAAGACAGGACACACAAGAGAAAAGTCAGCCAGCCACACTGCTGTGGTTAATGAAGAAGCTCTCTGTCATGGCAAAGCGAGAAGCAGCATATTCCCCTAAGGTCCCTTTAAAGGTAAGAACAGAGCTAGCCCCACTGCTTTTGAYGAGGTGGGCACTTCTATAGGATAATGTTGCTCTGGCTCTTTGCTTTCAGGGGACCAGGTGCAGAGAGTGCTGTGAGCTGGCACTGAAGTGCGGATTAGCAGGTGCCAAAGAAACAAGCATTTCAGTTTGGGGTTCTCAGGAAAGGCTTGTGCCAGTCTACTTGCTGATGCTTTCAGCCTTCATGTGGGGTGGTGAAAGAGTGGTAAACCCCAAGGCACCAAGCTGAAGGGGACAGAGCAGTGCCTTTGAACGCCCAAGAGCACTAGGCTTATGCAAGCAGGGGCATGGCAGTGTGGAATAACTTGCTAGAAGGGGAAGGGGGTGTATGGGAGAGCATCAGGAAAAGCACTGTTTCCCCATGGTGCAGAGTTAGGTTCAGCTTTCGTGTTTTCAGCTGCCTCAATTCAGGACAGTGAGAACAAGCCTATTGTTCAAAGTGATAACAGCTGTCAACCCAGTCCCAGCTCACACAACAAGGGGTTGTGTCTCTCTAAAGGCTGTACTKGGATGCAGTAAGACCTTGTAACAGCAGCGAGTTTCTGGCTCAGGTGTCTAAACCACCACCTGCTAYGTTGAACACTGATGTACAGCCCTACTGTAGCAGTTCAGTTAGGAAGTTTCCTTCCAGCCTCCCTCACTTCACGTCCCATGCACTTATTTACAGAGAAGCTGCATCTTTAAGTTTCTGGGAGCAATCTCAGTGGATCTGGGGGAAGACAGGATCAAGCCCTACCTTCCAACAATTCTCACCCCTCTGTACAGGGAGCTGAACAGCAACTATGCAGAGCAAGGTAAGTGATTGCCCTGACAAAGAGGAATGAGCATCAGAGGTGTGCCTCAGTACAGACACCACCTGCCATTCCTTTTGTCTGTTGAGGTGTTGATACTGACATCAGTGAATTTCACCTGCTTGCTGTCTAACAAAAATGCCAGGAAAGGAGGATAGTGTATAGCAGCTGGAATAGAAATCTACATGTTCAAAGACTGGAATGAAGTCAGGCATGCTCCTGTGTGCAAGYGGGTAAAAGCCTGAGGATATGGTGTAGTGGGAAGAGTATAGTACTCAAGGGTGGGCTCATGGTGGCAAGACTCAGAGAGTCCTGACTGAGGAGAGGAACTTGGAAGGAGCGCTTGAAAGACTGAGGGAAATATTTGCGTTCTTCAGTTTTCCCTTAGCACCTCTTCGTAGCCTTTTTTCACCCCCAATATATTTTTCTTTTCAGTGATTGTAGTTAATATATTGCCACTAACTAGTGATTCTAACAATTAAGCCAGCTCTTGTTCTGCTTATGAGAGATGCTGACTGACAAGGCTGGAATCATCTTTATTTCCAAAAAAGCCTATCCCGCTAGAACCCTAGTGGCTATATATAGCAAGCCACTTGTAATTACCTTTGGGATGCCTTTATCCTTCTAAAACTTTTTTTGCTCCTCAGCAGCAGCATTTTTGGTTTGCTGGTGTGAAGAGCCACTTGGTAGKTCTCTGAGAGAGCTGGTGAAGAACCAGCAGATTTCACAGGCACTGGTTTGGGCAAGGTCGATCAGTGCAGCCATCCTTTATTAAGGAAGGAGGAATCYATACTGTGCTCCTGGCTTTCATTCCATATGCTGAAAAGATGAAGTAAGTCGATTTTGTTTTAATAGATCCAACACTGAAGAACCTTTCCCAAGAAATCATAGAACTTCTCAAGAAATTAGTGGGACTGGAGGCTTTTTCGCTTGCCTTTTCTTCTGTGCAGAAACAGGCCAACCAGAAAAGAGCAATGAGGAAAAAGCAGAGGGCTTTGCAGGTAAGATTCCACTTTCTCTTCTGAGAAAAAGAAACAGGGCTTCTCTAAAGGCTTGAGAGCTGCTCAGGAAGGRGAGTTTGAGGAAGAACGTCATCCTGAATTAGGACGGTTTCATCAGTTCATTTATGCAACTTGTAAGAAACTGTTTATGATCAGCCTCTTGGGTGATGCTGATGCTTTCCCAGTTATCTGAAGGGCAAAGCAGCCTGAATACCCTCAGTTTTGAGGAACCTAAGAACACCCGTGCATTGTCTTAGCAGCCACCACTTTCTTAGCAAGTTCCTGATGTTTACAGGGATCCTTGTTAGTTGTAATTCAACAATGTACTATTTTTGCCTAGACTGTAGCAAATCCTGACATTGCTGCAAGGAGGAAGCTGAAGAGACACAAGAATAAAGCAGAAACCAGGAAGAGAAAAATAGAATCCCTGCGCCCTACGTACAAGGCCAAGAGACATCGAAGTCATGCACTGAAAGACTTAGCAATGGTGGAATGAAAAAGCTTTTCCTTTCTGGAGGATTAATTTATGAAAAGTAATACCAAGCTAAAGAACTAATTACTGTAAAAAAAGTATTTGCATAATTGTATTTATTAGTATTTTTTCATGTCCTCAATAAAAGCTTTTCAATTTTTTCCAAACCTGTATATTTACCAGAGCATGTACCATTGAATGGGCAACAACTGTAATATTTTATATTAGATTTTACTTCATTTGTAAGAAATAGTTTCTGTGATGACTGCATTCGTGCCTGTGAACATACTGGTCCTGGAGAGGAAAGTCTGCCTCCCAGCTTTGATCTGGCATTCAGTTTCTGCAGCTATACTAAGCTACTTACCTGTCACTTCTGGCTAAGGTGAGAGTACAGGAATAACAGCTCACGAAGGTGGAAGTTAAATTCAAATTACAGCCCTGGCACATCATGGCAGTAGTGTCTACTGAAGACATTTATTTTCCTTTCAGAAACCCACTKAATGCTGTTAGCAGCCAGAGGTACACTGCTTGTACTCTGTTGGTGCACTTCACTGTCACAGCATCTCTAAGATGAAGGATTATGAAGTCGAACAACATCAGCTTAAAGAAACCTCTGTAGGTGTTCAGCTGCGTGGCTGCTAGAACTGGCAGCACTTGGACTTGTTTCTGTAAAGCAAGCAGCAAGCAAGCAGCCTGTAGCAAGCAACACACCTTTGAGTAAAGCTGACAGTTCCAGATTTTATTAGTGTTTTAACTACACCAATATGCTGGACACCAAAACCACCAAAGGAAGGGGGGATGACAARAAAACCCCAACTTTCCCAGCCAGTAAGACTTTCATACAAATTAACATAAGTACATTCTTTAAACAAAAAGAAAGAAATGGAGTATCATATTGTACACAGACATTCACTTAGTTCAGTTTTACAATTCAAGAGAGGCATCCACATTACAGGAATCAAATTCAAATCTGTCCTGTTCTATTTACAAGTAGTTGTGGGCTGAAAATACTTAACTGCAGAAAGGAGGATGCTGCCTGTAGCTGAAACTTCCTTGCACCGGTCAGTTTTGTATCACTGCCTGCTCTTCAAGGCCTCCACCAACCTAGGAAAAAGAAAAAGGTAAAGTCAGTTTACTGAAAAGTCATTTCAATTCTGCTGAAATACATCCAGGAGCAAACCACTCATTCTTCTAATGTGGACTCTTATGTCAACCTTTACAAAGATCCAGTCTTATAAAAAACCCCACCAAATCTGTAAAATTAAGCCTATGAATGAAGCATAACTAGACTGTTTCTCACCATTCCATTGCTTCATCAAGCCCTGTGCCTTTAGTTGCAGAGGTTTTGAATATCTGCCATTTTCGGTCCTTCAAAGCTGGTAAGCCAAGGGCGTTTGCCATTTCTGTGGGAGTCATGGCCTGCTCCATGTCCTGTTTATTTGCAAACACCACCAAGATGGCTTTCTTCAGCTCCTCTTCCTAAAAAAAGGGAAATCGTGGAAGTTGTTGCAGAGACTTACTGAATTTATTTAAGCAGAGAAAAACCTATATAATAAAAAGGAACTTCAACAGCTCTCAATGATTTTGTTTGCTRATTTCTGTTCTTTAGAAAATTCTTCAGTGAAAGAATGGTATTTATTTTCAATTCCAGTATGATACCACACAGGAGCAGTTTCAAAACATGGCCAGTCCAAATTACAAAACAAGCTGGTAGTTGGATTTAACAAAGCACATTAAATGAGCCTGCAGTTATTCTGGGGGGCAGGGAAAGAGAGAGAAAGGAAGTGGTGCTCAACTCATCTTCTTACTTACATTATCCTGTTCTACATATGTTCTTCAGCTTCAAAACATAGTAGGATATTCATTACTGTCAATCCTTCAGGGCCTGATGTTGCCACCACTGCAGTACTGAGCAGCTGTCCTCGCAGGCAGGTAAACTTTCACATGACCACAAGGCTACGTGTCATTAACTGCCCTGACAACGCTGCACAAACCCATGAAATATCTGCAGAGTATTTAGTGCTTTTTTCAGTCAGAAGTGCTGCACAGGCTATGCTGAGGGCTGAAGTTTCACAAGTGAAGTTGAGCTTCACTTGATTCACTGAATGAAATTTCACATTCACTCCAAAAAAAGTTTGAATTTGTCAATTTGTTTTACTGCTAATGACTGTCATCCTTGTCTTCTTACCTCTAACATAGCAACAAGCTCTGATTTTGAAGTGCCAATTCTGTCTCGATCACAGCTGTCCACTACATAAATGACAGCATCTGTGTTTGAATAGTAGCACCGCCAATAGGGCCTGCAGAACAGAGAAGTTCCAGTCATATAATCTGCATGTTAGCARTTCTTTTTAGCTAGATAATTAAAAACAGATCACTCAGAGGAAGTAAAAACTCTCTCTGGGGTAAAAGGCCCCAGGAGACAAGTAGCAAGTATCTTCAAGAGGCTACAAAAATGAACAGAGAGTACAAATACTCTCCAGGGCAGAACAAAACAAAAAAAAAAACAAAAAAAACACAACCCACCCCAACACACAGGAGATAATAAAGCAGCTTAAAACCAGGGAAAGGACAGAAATGCTGGAGACAGATTTGTCTGGGAATCGGACTGCAAGACATCAGGTCCATAATCAAGGGACAGGAAAGCAAAGTTTAAAGATACAAGCTGCTTCATTACGGTCACCGAAGAAGCATAACCAGAGAAATCTTAAATGACTAATTCATACAGGCAAGTAATTAACAAGGATCAAAACAAACCACCTTTTTCAGAATTAYTGTACTGAAACTAAAAAGGGAAGGAACCTGTATCTCACTAACTGCAC
Organism: Amblyornis subalaris; assembly: GCA_018881555.1. Lineage (NCBI taxonomy): Eukaryota > Metazoa > Chordata > Aves > Passeriformes > Ptilonorhynchidae > Amblyornis > Amblyornis subalaris. Next base: position 10,885,076 of record JACAXG010000009.1, on the reverse strand, counting down.
CTTACGTACTAGCTAACTACCTGCACCTTGCTTCTGAGCACTGAAAAGGGAATTACAAAAGGATCCTACAGAGGTACTAATAATGACTCATTACAAAACTTGTGAAGCTTGCTAAAAAATTACTATCTATAACTAAATCCAACTTCCTAGCTTTGCATTCTTAAGAATATTGACGTATCTTTTGGGGTTTGTATCACCCATCCACTCTCTCAAAATGCTACTCAAYTGCCTACTACACTAATAAACTTGTTTTTCAAAGCAAAACTGAACACAAATGAAAACACTCGCTTGTTTTTTTTCWATCTGTAGTGCATCACAGGTTTTACAAACTGAATTCCATCAGATGAAAGTGCTCTGCTGACAACAGGCTGTTTTTAAAACTTAACCAATGTTCAGATGTGTCTGCTATGAGAATTCCAAGAACTTGGCACTTTTTAGAGAAAGTTAATTGAAGTTAAGAGATGTATTACCTTATGCTTGTCTGTCCTCCTAAGTCCCAAACTTGAAATTTCAGATTCTTGTAGGTGACCGTCTCAACATTGAAGCCAATGGCTGAAACAAAATTTAACAATTTCACTGTTGGTGATTTTTCTTTGTTTTTCTGAAGAATACCACACCATTTAGTTTAAGATTTTCAGACCTGAAAATTCTCAGTAGCTGCATAATGAAGATCATGCCCTTTGCAAAGCTACCCCAACAAACAYGACTCAAAATAATGCAGAAATTGTTCTCCTTTGAACAATAAAACCACGTTGTAAACATTTGTAACAAATGCTAAGGTTGTTAAAAATCAACAGAAATGTGCCTGAAATCACCAGAAGAAACAGAGCAAGGGTTAAAGAACTGGCCTGCTTTGATAACTGAGTACACAACTGACAGCAAGGGAACACTAAGGAATGTGTCCTTTGTGTCCATACAAGGTCCGTGCTCTCATAAGAACCACAGCAGAACCAAAGTAGAACCAACTTCTCAGCAGAGGACTTGACAACTGTGATGTCTGGAAGATGGCAACAAGGCTGCAGTGTATCACGTATGGCATTCCTTTTCCTGCCAGCCCAGAGAAATGCAGCACAGGGAAGTGAACTGTGTGTGCAGGCTGCTTAAGATTTTTGGAGGCTGAAATAAGCAAAACCCTCGGGCAAAAAGATTATGGCAYAGCAAACTGCTGGCTTCTACAAGGTAACACAGACCTGGCTGAAGTCAGATTCAGGAGGAACACAACAGACAGGACAGGGACTCAAAAGTCAAGCATCCCTTGTCCTTCATGTTACATGGAGTGATCCTGACCAGATCAACTGGGCACACACACTGGGTGGATGTGGCTGCATGAATGCCAAGGCAAGAGGTGAAATCAGTTACATTCTTTTAAATAAGCATCATCATCTTCTATGGGACCTCGCATTGAGTTTTGTTACATTTTCTACACAATGTAAAGTTAAATAATCCGATTTCTTCTCCATGTTAAACAAAAGTGTTTATATGACCCTCATAAAAAAAAAAAAAGGTATGATTCACCGACACCATCCTATACACAGTAACAATGACCTCTGGAATTCACATAATAGCTATATTTGGAAACAAAAGAATTATATAGTCCGCAGTTACCATCTACTGAACACTATCATGACCTATCACGAAAAGCCTGCCAAATCATACTAACCATAAAATGCTTTTTGAATTTTGCAGGGCAGCATAAAATATTCTCTTGTAATASTTTTATCCAAGAAAAGKTCTTAGATACAGCAGTGTAAGGCTCCCTCAACATAAGCTCCTTCTGTTTATGAAGGAACCATGAAGTAAATTCAGCTGACAAGGTTTACGTGTTAGAGCTACAGGCAAACCACAGGCTACAGGCCTATGGGACTCTGACCCTACGGGACAGATCACTTACTTGGAATCGTGGTAACAACTTCTCCAACTTGTAACCTGTAGAGAATGGTTGTTTTTCCTGCTCCATCCAGCCCCAGGATGAGAATCCTCATCTCTCGAGTTCCAAACAAACTGGAAAAGATTGTGGAGAAAAAGCCCCCTGGAAAAACCAGAAGAGAAAGGCATTTCAATGTCAGCCAGCACTGTGGCGGATATGGAAAAGCAGACAGACCAACCTCTTTCCTTACAGGACTGTAAGAAGTTTCTTTTCTCCAGTGAAAACAGACAAGTTCAGACTCTTGCCCAGATACCTCTGTGCTGAACTAAATCATGTTCTCCTGGTTTATGTTGCCATTTTACGATTTTATGGTAGCTCACTCCAGCAAATCACGCTGCAGCAGCATCAAGCTTTCTCACTTTGGTTACAATTTTATTTTTTCCTTTTCTCTCATTTGCCAAAATCTGAGTCATCTTCTTTTTGGCTTATCTCAGACTCTATCTTTTCAATGCCAGAGACTATACAAGGACTGAAAAAAGTCCGAAAGAATTCAGCATCAGAAGATGTTTATGTTCTTCCACAGGACCATCCACTTCTTTTTTTCTTGAAATTAGGTATAAATCAGTAGGTTTAAATCAATGCGTTACAAACTGTGAAGCTGCACTAAATCAAGTATGTTAACGCTACAGAGAAGTCTAGGAGCTCATTCTAAATGTCCTTTTCTTTCTTTTTTTCAGAACTGGCTTGCCCCAGCATCTCATTTATTCTCTAAATGCATGCAAGAGTACTTGTGGCCAGGCTAATATCTGATTTATGCCTCCTATATTTTTAATCATACAAAGAATGCTAATGTTCTAAGCCAGTAACAATTACAATTTTTTTTCCAATGACTTTTATAGCAAATATATCTAATGCTAAATAATAATTTTGTAAATACTTGTAAAAGGTAATGAAACATCCAACAAGCCAGAATCACTGGTGACACTGATAAATATATCAGAGACAAATTAAAGAAGATTTGCAACCAAAATCTTACTGAAAGATATTTTGATAAAAAAATATTTCCTGTGTTTGCCTATCTAGACATCTGTGATGCCTCTCCAGGGAAAGGAGGGAGCAACAAGCTTATAGGAGGGAGCATGCTAATACTTCAGAAGGAATTCAGACTGATAACAGGTTGCTTTATTTCTCCTCAGCCCATCCCACCACAGAAGCCATACACACTACGGACCTGGAAAACAAGGTATAAGGGAACATCAGCTGCCAGTCTGCATAGTGCTGCTCATGGCACCACTTACTGCCAGACAAGCAAATAGCCTTAAGAGAACTGAGCTGGAAAAAGGTATTTCAATAGAAACATTAGAAGTAGAAGGTTACTACTGGTTGCATGGAGGCCTAAGATCTGAAAATTCTTTCAGTCACTTTACTTACTGCCAGACATCTCTCACTCCCTCTTTTTATATGCTATCATGTATGCTTTTCCCACACTAAAACACTGCTGAAACACCCTCTGTAACAGGACAGGTTCACTTAACCCTTCGATTCAGGGCTTAATATTCTGCAAGACCCTCTCTCCTAATTCACTCCTTATTAGCAGCCCATTACAGACCGGAACCAGACTTTAGCTTTGCCAGGTGTCAGGAGTACCAAAGCGTGAGGACATGACCGAACACACCGTCCTGCCGCTGCTGGATTCGTCATCGCAAGGCAGCGCTGCGCCGCTCCAACGCGGCCTCCAGGCGCTCCAGCGGCGGCTCTCAGGGAACGGGCCCGGCCCGGCCGTGCGCCCATCTGGGGCCGAGGGCAGGTGGGCAGCGCCCAAGGCCGGCCCTCAGCCTCCCGCTCCGGCAGAGCTCAACACCGACCCGTCCGCCCACCCCGCCGCCCCCGCCTCTACGGCCGCCGGGAAGGGGCGTGAGGGACGGGACCCCTCGGGCCGCCGCTCCTCGCCCGCTCCTCACCCATGTCGAGCCGCTCCGCCGGCGCTCCGGCCCGCCCCGCTCCGCTGCCCTCGCCGCGCTGGCCCTGCCGCCGCCGCCCGGCTCCACGTCGAACGCCGCGGCGAGTAAACAAAGCGCCTCGGCCCCCGCCCCCGCCGCCGTTTCGACACGCGGAGCCGGGCAGCGCCCGCCCGTCCTCGGCGGCGAGGGAACGGCCTGAGCGCGGGACCCTCACCCTCCCCGCGCCCTCCCTGGACACGCCCGGGCGGGAAGGACAGCGGGGAGAAAGGTTTAAGGAACAAAAACCGCGGCCCCGGGGACAGCGCGAGACGAATCTGCGGCGGCGGCAGCGCGCGGCGGGCGGGGCCAGGCGGCGTCACCCGCCCGGGGCCTCCCCGCTGCCACGGCGGGCCCGCAGGAGCGCCGGGTACCGCGCCCCGCCCGGCACCGCATGCCGCCGGGACAGCCGCGGTACAGACTGAACCCTCATGCCACACAACGGACAGCTGGGAACCATGGCGTGCTCTCTAAAGTGCTGTGAATTCCTCTGAGCCAGCAAAATGCCGACCGTACATTCTTGGATTATTGCTTGGTTTTCTCTGAGATTGGTGGAGAGACAAGAAAAACGCTGGTGAGAGTCAACAGCCAAAGTCCAACTGTGTAAAACATTAATACGGACCTGCTCCTATGGAATAGTTAACAACCCTCACCTGATAGCAGCGCTGTCATCATCCCTCCAGAAAAATGATGTAATCCATGTAATTAGCTTGTGCAGATAAGTAAACATAAAGTCATAAAAAAAGTGAAATATTACGTAATGAAAACTCGGGAAACAATGTACAAGGCACACATGAACTAGGTCATACGATCAGACCGAGTTACGGGAGAAGTCCAACAAATCTCATGTCAATAATCAATGATTACACTTTTTTTTAATAGATGTTTTACAGAAGAGACAAGGATATATGAATATTTCGTAGGAGAAAAGTCTAACTATAGAACCAACCTACCATTCACGACTGCTGGCTTCCTCCCCATGCACTTTATTCTGTCTTTATACTTCTGTTGCAGCAAGAATAGCACAGAAACCTTTACTACCCCAGCTGTAAGACCCAAACCTAGAGCAGTCACCTTCCCTGACTTTCATCACTTTTCTCATATAAACTTGTTCAAAGAGAAGAAGCTTGTACTTCTTTCAGCTGAAAAAAAAGGCAGGACAAGAAGGAGCAGAAATAAGCAGTTCATGGTGCAAAAGGAATATAGAATCCACACCACAGTAAACAGTCTGCAAGTGATGAAACCTGAACCTTAAATCTGTGTGAAACAGGAACAACAGAGGTTTTAGTTTTTTCTGAAAGCATCCACAAATGTAGTATCATCACAGCTGCAGAACTTCCTGTTTCCGTGATGTCCTCCATTAGAATTCTTTCTTGCTTTTAATTTTACATTAGTCATAACTCAGTCAAAACAATCCTTTATTTTTTCTGTCAAGATGGAAGCAGTAGGAAAGAATACACAAAAGTCATCCACAGGGATTAAAAAAAGAAGTAACAAAATATTTTTGACAGTATTTAGAAAATGTTTGATCTATAAAATGTGATGATGCAGAAGGCCTGCCCTAGTACATTGCTTCACTGGGCCAGCAGCATGTATCAAGAGTCTCTTAGGTCCTTGATATCCTTAGGAGACCACGGATACGTCTGACAAGAGCTTGAATAAAGGTGTATCGTGACCGAACCTTGGAATATAAACCTTCGATGTCCAGAAGCTTCTTCTGCAGAGATTCACCAAAGCTGTTTGTGGCTTCAATCTGAAGCTGAGAAAAAGAGATTTGATGCATCATCAATACAAAATCTCCTCCTGAAATGTCAGCTTATCTATCATCAACTGCCTATCAACCCCTTCACTATGATTTATTCTCTGAACTGCTTTCCAAAGAATGGGTTTTTCTGACTCCTCTAATAAGTACTACTTACATTCTTTCCTCACACTTTTCTCTCTAAATTATATAATGGATTGACTTTCTATGGAGGTTTTTGGGTGATTCAGCACATTTACAGATTATCCCAATAACACCAGCTTATCACCTCTCCGAGTTTTAGGAATTAAATTTCTGGTTTAGGAATTATCAGTTATAACACAGCTTTTTCAGTTATAGTCATACAAACACATCTTCCAATTAAAATTTTCCTAGTCCTTTAAGGACTATTTAGAGAGTCCATGTGCACCAACAACATTTTTCCATTAATACATAGGTAAAGAGTCACTGAATTAGCTACATTCTAAGTATTTTACCAAGATGACACTGTACATTTTACTTCTGAACAAATGAAATAAATGACAGATGCCTCATCACAGAACACACAGCAACTTTTCTTAAAATTCTAGATCTTACAAAGGTACTTGAGATTGCAGTTTTGAAGAACAGGGGGTTTTTCTACAGTCATAGAAATGTCAGTGGGATTTATTAATAAATATCTTCTTTTTCCTGCCACCTCTGCATCAAATTTACACAAACTATTAAATTCTGTGTAAGTGGAAATTACTTCTATGCTAGCACTCACATTTTATAGACCCCTCAATTCCTGTAGCCCTTTTGATCCCATTTCTCTACAGCCTAGCTGAAGCTGACCTGTAGTGAACAGCTAGAGGATCACAGAAAATTGGGAAACTTGCCCTCATATCGCGAGTCTTTCAAGGGTTACTGACATTTTCAGAAAACTATTATTAAAAAAAACACTGTTTGACTGGTTTGTAAGGGAAAAAGAGTGATTATTCTGTTTTGTAAGTATAGCTCATTTTTTACTTAACTTTTCATATTAAGATTCAAAGATATGTACACAGCAGCACAACTGCCACCTGTTTCATTTTCCAAAAAAATTTTGGAAATGCTTCATTAATCCCAAATTAAGTTATATGCTGTTGGTGTTACTGCAGGTTGTTCAGAAGTGGGAAAACAACAGTCAGGCTGCTTCCAATAGCTGCATGGTAGCCAGGAGCATTCTATATCCTGGAGCAGACGGTCACATCTCACCTGTTCTATATCGTGCTGGCTCACTCGATTCAGCCCGCTACTGAAATCCAGGCTCGGCTCTGAACCAAAGGAATCTGGCAATAGAAAATGAGATGTTAAAATTATGTTGGCTGCTCCACACTACCTCTGTATCAAGTTATAAGACAAGTTTAAAACAGTGTTCCAAACTGGTCCAAAAGTAAACTTACGCATTACAAATTATATTGATTTTTTGATTTCAATGATTTAGAGAAAATACATAAAGAGTGAGTCAGAAATAATTTTTATCCCTCAACATGGCACTTTAAGCAAAAAATCTCCTCCCCAAAAACTCTTCTTCCATTTCTTTCTTTTTTTCAAAAAAAACCAAAATTCAACAAACTTAAAATCTTCTGGTGAATCAATGGTGCCTCTAGTTCTAAAAAGACCTTTAAAATCACCAATATTAACTTTATTTCTTAATTCCATCTTAGATTACTATATTGAAATATTTTCCTTTAAACTGTTTTGGATCAGTGATCTAATTATATTATTTGGATTTCAGTTAGTTTGAAAATCAGAAATAAAAAAAATATTTACTTTTACTTTCCTTTGGAGGTTATGTGCAATACACAAAATCCAAAAGTCTGTGACTCAACAATATCGGTATTGCCAATTCTCCAGTGGAATATCCAAAGGTATGCCAAATCCCAAAAAAATCTCTTTTATTAAATATAAATGGCAAGACCTTAATAGTATCAAATTGGTCTTAACCATTTGAAGTTATTCAAAGGCATTGTGATGTTTGAGAAATTTTACCTTGCAGCCTTCCTTTCTTAAATGACATCCTACAGGACAGAAGCGGGTCTTGGGAGTCAGTGGGTGTGCAATGCAGTAGGTAGTATTCCAGGTGGCGCCAAAGAATGAAGAGACATATTTCTATAATATCTGTAGACACATCTAAGTGAAGGACTCCAATTTGGTTGTCTTTGAATTGTACATTTACTGTATGAGCATATTTACATGCTTGGAAGCAGCTGAAGATGCCAGCTCAAACACCTGTCACCTCCTCCACTGCCACAGCCTGGTGATGGATTACTCACACTCACTCTCTATCACCCTGGAGAGCCTTGGCTCAGCCCTCGGGAAGAGAGCAGAGTATGGAGTGCTCATATGTTTTGTAATGGTACCTCAGTTGCAGAGACAGTGAATTAAACCTGAGGTTATGAAGTTGGGGATGGCAGTAACATCTTTGCTGCCAACAGCTAAGTGTGCAAGAGCACATCTTTCCCAAGGGAGGTTTCAGAGGAAAATTCTGATCTGTTGAAGAGAAATCTTTTGTGCATGACTGGTTATTTCCATAGAATTTTACTGGTGTTTATGAGATTTAGGTTTCTGCAGGGTTGACTGTAAGACTGGAAACTCCAATTATGATAGGCACCACACACTTGTACAATGTATGAATGTTCGGGGGATCTGGATACTAGGGCCTCAAAATRGGAATTACTAACTTGAAAATACTTACAATCTGGCAATAGCAGAACAATACTTTCCTAAGTTAATTGTCAGTATTTCAAATTTCCTTTTTGCAAAAAGTTTTGTTCAAAGTGGTCAGAAATCCAGGTAAAAAAACCCTGTTTCTATCTCTTTGCTTTTGTGGAGCATCACCATCATTAAATGGAGGGTCATTTCACTCTTAGAAGGATACAGGAACAGAGGGAGAGCAGCTTGGCTCGGTTATTTATTAGCTTCACCAGGCGTCGCCTTGCCAATACATATTTTTGGGAAGTGGAAATTTTGTCAACCCCAGCTGGCATAACTGACTGACACAACTGTAATAGGAAGAGAAAAAACAGAAAGACTCTAGCAAATCACAGAACATCAAGAGAAATAATAAAATTACTTATCAATATCTAGAACTTTCTTGTAAGCTACTATTTCTTTAAAACCTTGCTCTCTATTTTGCATTTGCATAACCTTGCTGACCAAAAAACGGAAAAATGAAACATATCCCCAAGCAACTATAATGAAAATCACAACTTTTACAAATTTAAGCCAAATATTTTCCTTAAAGTTTCAGATCACTCATTCTACAAACCCCATGACCAACAGTAGAAAGGAATATGCACAAGAAGTGGAACTATTTACTCATTTAAGATGCTTTGGAGTCTTTGTTACAGCTATGTCTAAGTTACTACAATACAGAAACTACAGAGTCAGAAGAACAATTACCTCTTTTATTTCATCTGGTGGCAGTTGCTCCACGTTTTGCAGTTTGTTAACACTCTGACGATGGCTATCATAGTAACTGAAGAAATCACCAGTGCTCTGTTTCAGCAGGTAGATGATAATGCCCAGGCCAGGCAAGTGCCAGTACGGGACCACTGGTGCTTGTGTATCTAGGCAAATTGAACAAAAAATCCCCCAAACTAAAACACCCCAAGAAATCAGTAAGGTATGTTCTCTGTCAATAATGTAGTGAAAGACATGAAAGCACTGGCAAGTATATTTTGCACTTGTGTCAGAAGTAACATAAAGTCTAGGCAAAAAGTTCTGTGGCTGCAGTACTAAAAGAAAGTCAGCCTAGTGCAGTATGAGTGTAACGTGAAGTGTAACTAGATTAGAAGACTTGCTATTTACGTATTTTAACCATTCAGCTGCATAATAACACACTGTAAACTCTTGCAATGTGTTGTAATAGAGTTCCAGTCAGCATCAAAACACATTTTACATATCATAAATGAGGTCCTAATTTAAAATAATGTAATCCAGCACAGATGCTGAAAAACAAAAGAAATCCTCACCTTCCCATCTTGTGCTATTTATTTACATGCACGTTTCTTTACTGATATATATGTTTCTGAGGCTGCCGTGGGAAGTGAATGAAAGCAGAATTTGTTTGTTTTAACTTGGTTTAGTTTCCTGATTTGGCTTAGTGCAAGGTTGAACGAGCATGTATTAGAAAGTCAGAAGCTACAGTACTGGCATAAAGTGACTAAAGCTTATATGAAACTACAGCCTCTGGTTCATTATTTTCTAGTAGCACAAATGTCATACCATTCAGTCTCATAAAACAGCAATTCAAAAATCTCACCCTGCCGAGGCCCATCTCGGTTGGTTGATTCTGACAGGCTAGGAGTAAAAAGACAAACAGTGTGCTGAAAACTGGGGGCGCTTTGCAACATCAGTGACTCACAGTATTCCATCACGTTTGCACAGATCTGCCAACAGAGGGAAAAAAAAAGAAGACAGTGTGTCAATTACAGTATGCATAGGCTTTGGAGCATTAAATTTTACATGGAAAAATGTCAATGAACAACATGCTTTGCTCCTCTCTTCTCTCCAGAATGTGATGGTTCTATTTTCTCGTCAGTTACAGACTCTCTTCAAGTCTAGGACTTGCAACTTTGCCTCTTTCCCAAACCTGCTAGCTAAAATTTCTGGATAATTTTAAGTCCCCTTTGGCTTTAACTTAGTGTTAGCCATTGCCCTCTATATCCAGCTTTCATTTTGAAAATTTCTGATCAATTTAAGCCTTAGAAGTTCATGGAGTTTGTACCCAAAACAACAAAGGTTTCTAATGCAAATGTAAGTAAACACATTTTCAAGAGTCACTTTAAATAAAATGTGGAACCCTATACCAAACTAAAACCAGTATAGAGCATTACCACTATCACATTAAAGTATGATAACTAAACAAATCTGCACAGCAGGTAAAATGTTGAGACTGAAGGTTCTTGCAGCTTGTGTCCTTACCTGTTGCATGGCCAACTCAATTTCATCCCTCTTGTTCACTCTGTCACCTGCTGCGTTATCATCTTGCAGCTTGAACTGACGTAGTCTGTCTGAACCTCCAAACCGACTGAGAAGTCCTAAGCACTGGCGCTGCAGTAAGAAATTAACATTTTAATTAGCATCTCAACAAATGAAGTGCATGATTCTTTTCACTTAAGTGATACATGTCCCTTAAAACACAGTAATAAGAAAGTAATGCAATAAAACTTTCAGCACTTTGTAAACAAAATTTAAATTTTTAAATGTAAAGTGTTTTAACTCACCTTGAATTAATTTAGAAATTAATGGCATCCTAAAACACTGCCAATGAGAAATGAATGCAATTCAAAAGTGCAGAGCTTTGTCTTATTTCTCTTGCAGACTAGTATACCGATTACTATCAATGACAGTTTAGGTTTACCCATTCCCACACCTAAAACACCTTTACCTATATAGACAAACAAAATCTGAAGATAAGTGCCATAAAAGTAGACTGCAAAAACTAATTCAGTAGCAATTCAGTAGGAAAGAAATAATCACTAGCGTGTTTGATATGCCAAATTGTAGAGCTGGAGACATACTTATGGCAAAAGTGGTAACAGAGTATTTCTGCATTACTTCACATGCTTTGGTGTTGACTTCAAATTTTTCTCTTCCACATAAGATGACTCCTAAGCCAGGGAGGGAAACAAAGGCCCTGATGCAACCCTGATGTTGCCAAATGTTATCTTTTCTACTGGAATGAGGAAGTGTGGGGAGACACCAAAGAAACCAGACCACCAAAACCTCACTCCACCCCACTCACACATAAACCAGTCCCACAAAAAACCCCAAACTATTACACATTCTTCTTGATGCCAGAAAACATCCCTTTCCTAACTGCTATTATTCAGAGTAAGAAAACAGGAAGAAACATCTAGATAGCCAATTCTAAAAGGACAAGGGTTAAATATACAACCTTATTACCTGAAATCGCCCTATGTGTCCTTGTAGCTCCATCTGTGTCCCTTCATTAACATCCATGTCCAGCTCATTTAACACCCCTGATAAAAAGATACAGCCATTAAATAACTGGTTTGGGGGGGGGGGGGGGTTAACAGGTTTATGCAGTATATACATTTAAATGCAAGCATTGATCAGAAATATTTCAGCCAAACATACAACTTTTTTGTTGTATTTTGTTGTATGTATTTTGCATATCTTTTGAGCAAAACATCAGATACAAATGAAGCTACGAGGAGATGCATGAGAGCCTGTAGCTTACTGCTCTGGTAAGTAATCAAATGGGGGCAAAGGGGAAGGGAGGCTGGCATGGAAATTGCAGCTGTTGTGCAAAATTCTGTATATTGTAAGCAAAGAAACACTTGGGCTTAACCTACAGCACTGCACTCCTTTCTATTGTAGTCAAACATCTCTCCTGAACAAAGACAGCCACTAAATCAAAATAGAGAAGTTATTTTGAAATGGTAAGCATGCAGAAGAAATCATTATATCCATCACAATAATTATTAGCCCTCTGTGAACATAAGTCACCCAAGAGAAATGTCAGTAAGCTAAGCAGTGCTTGCCCCGGGAAGCTTTCTTTTTTAAATAAATAAAAACAGAGAAGACATTAACAAAAAATATGGGTATGCAAACAATTTTCTATCTTAACTTCCTCAGTTACAGAACTTATTGAATGAAAATTCTTTTTTGAAGATACTACATATACTTTGAACACTTCTATTTGCAAGTCATGTCCAAGACAAAAACTACTTACTGTGCAGGTAGCATGATGAAAAGAAAATGGAAAGTCAAATACATAGGGGTAAGAGCACTATGTCCATTGCAAATCCACCATATTTACTTCAAGAACAATTATTTAACATTTCTTTATTTTTCTCAGAGCTCTACATGTCAAAAAAAAATCTGTATTGTCAGAGATATTCTCTTCTGTCTTACAATTCCTTTACAGAAAACAAAACCTAAGATTCATGCAGATGGGGCTGAGACTTCAAAACTGCAGTTCCTACCTGGCAAAGCTGCCTTGCTGATTATTCCTGTCAGAGAGGCCAGCTCCTGGAGAGATCCAACACTAACATCTTGACACCTCAGGATTGCCTGGATCGTATCCGAATGGGAAATTAGAAACTGCAAAACCTGTACCACAAGAAAGAATGAGAAAATATGAATGACTCAAAATTTAACGGTGAGCAGAGAGGAAGCAATGCTTTCAAAGAATTTTGAAAGACCTTCTGTACCAGTGAGGATGGGATTTTTTCCTAAAAAAAGCTTACTTTCAGAGCAAAGAAACATATAATTTCTTTGAATGAGCAATAGCAGTGATACTCCTGCATCTTTTGGAACTTACCTGTCCTGCTGCTTGCAGGTGTTGTGCCATGCTAGATGTGAGGATCACTTGGCACAGCTGAAGAGCTGGAAGAAGAATCTGGTGATAACGTTCCACTGGAGCAGGAATGAAGACTGGGGGGTCTCTCATTGCATACATTCTTAGGAGGTTTAAAAAAAAGAAGGACAAAAAGAAGATAAAGGGTGCAAGAGTGTGAAGTCCACTAGTGAGCCACAGCCTCAGCCTACTATCACCCTCTAGAATCTAAAAACATTCATATTTCAATAACAGGTCTGGACTTGAACTCAATTTATATCGGAAAAGCAACACATTTATGATACAGAGCTGCTGCCAGACATTTTCTTTAAGCAGAGAAAATTACTTCTTTGTATTATACTACACTAAACCAGATTACTTTGTTGTAGAAATACAGTATCTGCTTATATATAAAAGTAAGTATTCTCAAGTATTTTAGGAAAAGGTGTGCTTAATTCTAAAGCAACTGTTAAATACAGTCCTCTACACATGTCCTGTAGGTTTTATACAATCTTATACATCTAATGGGAACTTTTAAATAGAGTACCTTGTCTAAGTCTTAAATTTTTCCAAAGTGTTTGAACCTCCAGTGTGTCGCTAAACTGTAAATTTGAAACAGGGACTGAGGCTTGAAATCGACCAAGGTGATTTCCCCAACTTCCTTCTCTGAGATCTTCTCTCTATCACCTCCCTATGACTAACATGGTGACACATCAAGAAACTTGCCCAGCAATGTATAACTGAATGTTAATTTTTTAAAACACATTATAAAATATTTTTAAAATAGCATTTAATTCACTGCTCTCTCATTAATGTTTTATGAGGGAGGACAAACTCTGCACTTCACCAACTGCAAAGCCCCCAAAATAACTTTACAGTGTAGGCTGTTTTTCAAACAATACAGTCCAAATTATTTCATAACAATACATTAATCACTTGTATCTAAGATATCAAATAAATTTTTACATAGTCTAAGTAACTAGCATGCAAGTAAGACTTCACGCCCACTTGTGTGAAATTTTTCTCTCAATGAACAGTAGCTTTAAACTGAACTGATAGGGTAAAGAAACACACAGAGAATAAACCCACAAATCATTACTCAAAAACCGTGGTGCTATAAAAAGACTCATAATATGCTTCCAAGACTGTATTACGGTTTCACAATCAGCCAGGCAACCAACACTTACCCCTGATGGTCTGTTTCGGGTCGCATGTCATACACTTGGCAYTGTGCCAGCCGCACAATCACTCCAGACCGCAACAGCTCTAACGCACCTTGCTGACTTTTAGCTACTCTAGTGAGGAATGCCTAGGGAAGAGTAGAGAAGGTTAAGTTTTGGAGATGCACAATGAGACTTAAGGTGTCTATTTTCTCTCCTGATTTTAGCATCATTTCAAATATCCTTAAGGAGTATCTTCAGCGCAGGTACCTTGGGGTGCAGCTGTAGTGCAGCTGCGGATTTAGCTCTGGGTGGCAGGAGCTGCAGGCAAGAGGCTATGAACTGCCAAGTCTTTGCAAAACAAAGGGCACGGGGGACCTGTGGCGCCAATTGTACAGAGACATCACAGGAGCCAAGGACTCCACTGGAAGACCCCAGACTATGATACACATAGACTGTGAGGGTATAAAAGCCCAGGACTTCCTTTGTTCAGAGTACCTCCTCAGAGGCACCAGCTCGAGCTCTTATTCTGTTGTTGCACCATGATGAAATCATTTTAAGGATCCAGATGTCTGAGACTCTGCTCTGGAAAACCTGGGGTCAAACTGGTAAGGAAACCCAGTCTGACTGTGTGAGTGCGGTGAGTGCAGGGAGGGAGTCAAGAGGAGCGCCCATCGGCACTGGAGCTGCCTGCTGTGAAGGGGTTTTGGTCCCAGCAGTTAAAATCTCTGGTGGTGCAAGTGTGACTGCCAGAGTGCTCCTGAATGGTCAGACAGGAAAGCTTCCTTAGCAATATCTCTGAGTACAATCAATGCAAAGTGTAGACAAACAACTTTTACTAAAAAATAAAATTAAAAAATAAACACCATACCACAAAATCATTTCTGAAGTACTATTACCATTTTGGACTCATAGGTGTACAGCGCCTTAAGTAAAGGGGGCTGAGGTGAGAGCAAGCTCTGAAGAGCCAGATCATCATCTGCTAGGCTATCCACAAGCACCTTCAGGTAGCCACTATTGGAGAGATACAACAGCCACTGCTGCTGCTTGTCTACTGAAACAATGTGATCAAGCAAAGCCAATGCCAGCATCTGGGATGAGGGAAGAAAAAATAAAAATGAAACCAACCAAACAAATCAAAACAGAATTAAATCTATGAGATCAATGAGATTTTTAATAAAAACCTAGAAATATGAAAAGCTAAGCAGTTCCTTCTAACAGCTTCTTAAATACAGAATGTATCTCTTCACTACAATTGCCATCCCTTACGTGAAAAATATTTTAAGATTTCTTACACTATAAGACACTATACTACACTAGTATGTATGAGCCAATTACCTTTCCTTTAATATTCTTTAAAAAAATATTACAGATATTGTTGACTAATAACTATGCCAAAATATTTTAATGAAGTATTGCCTCAAGCATGATTACTATTCAAAACCAGTTTGCATTCTGACTAGATTCTCGTCTACTGTCTATTATCAGAAACTACTTCTTCATGAAGTCACCACATCTTCCCAAGGTGAGTAAATAAACTGCTAAGTCCATGATTTAAAAATACTAACAAATAACTGTAACAGAGGTCCCTACCCACACATCTTTTGCAGCAGAGCTTTCTACCCTCATTTTTAAACAACAGGACACATAGGTTTATTGAGAAAAAAATTAATATGCATGTATGCCCCTACTTTCAACAGCTTGAAGGTTGAGTGGGAGGACAGAAACATGAAAGAGATCAAGTATCTAAAAAAATGCTCTAGCTCTACCTCATGAAACTTCCCATGTCTGCATAGAAATAAGATGTTCTCTGAAACAAGCAGCACACTAATTTCAAAGGAATAGATTCATTTACCCGGCCTATTTCATGGCCATCACAAGCATCACGACAGACCACCTCCATCAGAGCTGCCCCATAACTCTCAATAGTTGCCATGTTTTCCCGCTGCAATTTACTAAACACGTCTTCAGGAGCTGTCAAATGTTCCCACATAGTTTTTTTAGCTGTAAAAAACAAATAAAACAAAAAATGAAAAAATGCAAAGATAGGCAGCTTAGCATTAGTTTAGCTACAGCTGATGATACATCCTTCAGGGCATTCTCTCTACCTTGCAACAGAAATGCCCCAAACAATGGTCAAGGGTTTTTAAATGAACTGTAAATGTTTTACAAATCCACTCTTTCTTGAATATCACACAGACCAGCCAGAACAAAAAGGTGTGTGCCTGTATACATACACCACCCTTGTAGACAGTATGCTTAAAATAATTCAAAGATTCAGTATGTGTTACATAGAAAAATTAACAGGTCTACAACTGGAGGTGTTCAAGGCCAGGTTGAATGAGGCTTTGAGAAACCTGGTCTAGTGGAAGGTATCCCTGCCCATGGTATGGGGTTAGAATGAGATCATTTTAAAGGTCCCTTCCAACCAAAACCACTCTGTGATTCTATGAACTTTTATTGGAACCAAAGCATTCAGTTTGAGGTAAGCAAAGTGACTTAAATGGGAAAGAATGAAACCAAAGTCAGTAATAAACTCCACAGGGGTCATAACAAATTCATAGTTTGGTTTTTTCGTTTACTACCGTAGCTCAAAATGCAGACCAAGTGTGAGTTTGCATGCAGGTACCAGCCCCAAGGTTTGTTTTTTTTCAATCCCTGTCTGAGCTCTAACGGTTAAATAATGACTATAAACACTAACAAATCACGTATTTAAGCCATTCACAGAGAGAATGAGATATTTACCATAAGCACTCTTGGATAAATAGCAACTCTGCTTGGCTTATTTTTTGCTTATTTTTGTTGGGGCAGGTGGTGCATGAGTGAGGGGCTTTTGTTTGTTTCCCCCCTAGGGGGATCTTCAGACAATGGAAGACAAAGGATATGAAATAATCTTTAGGGTTTGTTTGGGGGCTTTTTTTGTGTGGTTGGTGTTTTGCTTTTTTTGCTTTGGAATTTTTTTGTTTTGTCTTGTTGTTGGTTTGGGTTTTTTTAAAATAGTATCTCTATGGTATGAGTGCACATCAGGTTGTGAAGGCAATATATTTCTACTGCTAGACCTACTCGAGAGCAGTTAGTTACAAGTAATCTCCACTCCTTTGACAGTCTGGTAGCTATGATGCGTAACTTTAAATGGACACAAATGAAGCATCCTCTTTAGTGCTAGAGGTCAGAAATTTAATATTCTCATCCAGAACAATACATTTTGAATGCATATATAGCTAGACAGGTTCAGAATATAAGATATACATTGTTTAGCATAAGCAACTAATTTCAGAGACTCTAGGAACAAGATGTCTTCCATCTATTTCCAGAAGACAACTCAGCATGCAAAAACCGTACCATCCAGGGTTTAATAACAACTTTTTTTTCTCTTTTCCAAATGCAGCTGGACCATACCTGCTTCTAAAGTGTCTGGTTCATCTGGCCTCTGGGCAATCTGCAAATAATAAAGCAGTGATCCATAAAGGTGTGTCCTCACTCTCTGAAAGCCACCACCTGTTAACAAGAAACATTCGCAATTAAAAACAAACAAACAAATTCCATAACACCATCTTCCAATGTACTTACTTCAACTTTCCTATGATAGTGCTGGCAGAAATAAATAAAACAACTAGATTTCTTAAAGTGAAGTTCTATTGTTTGCATAAAAGGGTATTTATGAGTAAATTCAACAAGTTTATGCTGCTCCAAAAGAGTGACTGTATGAAATTCTCTTTACAGTCATTTACACATCTCTCTTATGTTTGTTGTTCAGATTTAAATAGACAAGTGTTGCCTAATTTTTTTTGTTAGTAACATCACTTACATCTATACTAATCATGTAAGATCCACCTAACTGACTGCAACAAAAGTCTTCACTGCAGTAACAGAAAGCAGCTCATCCCATCTTTTTACTCTTGGCACACACACACTGCAAAGTTCAACACACCTGTTTTCAAAATGAAATCCAACAGCTTTTTTAAGATAATGTGGAGGGAGGAGTCACCAATAGAAGCAAAACCCATGGATATGCTCTCAGAGCCAGGTGATGAGGTAAAAGAACCATCCAGCATCAAGACATATTGGGACTGTCCCACCATAGGGAGTGCAAGTGGCTGTTTCTGCTCTGTTTTCACGGACTGGCTCAGGTGGGCAGTCAGAGTGAACACAGCCCCTRCCACCACTGGCATCAACTCCTGAGCTGCATCATCATCAAGGATCTTAATACAGAAGAAAGAAAAAAAAAAGGCAAAAGAGAAAAAACGTTTACAAGTGTCTGATTTCATGAGTAATTAAAGCAATTAGTTTAGCCTCTCACATCTATTTCATTCATGTATGCATAAGGATTTCATTAACATAGCACTATTTAAAACAGAACAAAACCAGTAATGTCACAAACTTGTTCAGAAACCTGAGTTGAACACATTTTAATTGAGAAGACCATTAGCCTTCTGTTTTTTATTTACATAAATCACAGGCAGGATGATAATAAAATGTGGATGGCAAACAGGGAAGAAAGGTGTTGACATTTGAGATGCTTTATCAGTAAAATATCTAAACCTAGACTAGGGAAAGAACAACTGACACCTCCTATGCTTTACAGCTATTCAAGAAAACTACTACCATTAAAAATGTGAAGGTACAACTTAGAAAATCCAAAGGGTAGAGCATCAAAGCAGCATTAAGACAATGTGGAAAAACACTAACAAGAAGTTAGCATGTACTATTTTATTCACTCTATTATTTAAAAGGTAAATCTGCTATCTTTATCAGTAACACTCAAGGAGCTTTGCTCTTAAGCAGTATAGTCATTTTGTACAGTAGTTCAATTATTTTCAATAGACAGTAACAATATTTTTTTTCTCAAATTCACAAAAATCTTTACTAAAGTGTTACAGAAAGCTAAGAGTCTGAAATTTTCTCTCTGTAAAGATTTTAAGAAAGAAAGTGAAGGCCTTCCTTTGTCTCATGTTTTTTACATTTTGTTCACATAAAAACCAAAACCAGCACTCCACTAAAAATAGCTCTTAGGTAACTCCTACAGAAAAAAATAATGGAAGTAACAAAAACAAACTAGCAAAAGGTTACTCTTTTCCTTGAAAAGTGCTAACATTTTCATAATATTTCTCAAAACAAAACTATTAATCAGAACAACAAACCACATCACTCTCACAATAAAGCAAAAACATAATAATGCCGCAGCAGCCTAAAAAATACAAGTATCTTTCATTAAATTTTGCCTTTGAGAATGGCTGGGTCAGTAGTAACTGCCCAGTCTGCCTCAAAGATTATTGCTGTAACTCAGCAGTAAAACATCCGGACTTTTAAGACAAACTCTCACACTTCCAGAAGCCCTTCTAATTGTAAAATCTTTAATTTTTCTACTACAAAGCTTCATTCAACTCTTTCATTTTTCAAAAGCAGCAGCAGTAGGATTTGCAGTGGTCATCTAAATGCAATGAATGAGCAAACGCAGCACTGTTTGCCTTCAGCCTTCAATAAGTTGTTCTTTGTTTCTTGTCAAAACAGGCTGTTTCTTTTGCACACACCTTTCCCAGACTACCATCAATACCAGATTATACTGAAACATCTTTGAAATTTGTCAATATATGGTTCACAGTTCAACAGTAGCTATGCGAGAATACAGAGTATCCCTTCTGTCCACAGTGCACTCAACTTCAGCATAGCAGCAATCAGAAAACTAAAAAAAATACTACAGGCAGACAAAATATTTTTGGATTACAATCAAAATTGCAGCACTTTCACATAAAAAGATACAACAACAAAGCTTAAGGAGAAGGTTGATTTCCAGTATAGCACTACCTTGTCATGCACATCCTGCAAAAGATCACGGATAATCAGTTGTCTGTCCTCAGCCTGTATGAGATCCTGGGGGCAGGCAGTGAGTATGATTTCCACCAGTTGTCTCCATGACTCCAGAGCATGCCTCTTGGCATGGAGGCATTGCAGCAGCTTGTTCCGCTCTACTACGTACTGCAGGATAGTGTTGATTTCCTGAACAGCCGCCACAAAGAAACGTAGTTACAATATGCCAAAAGAAATTCACTGTAAAGACAGACTTCAAGATGACCATTTTATCTATTAGTAATAGTCTTCATAAAAAAAAGTTAAGTTTTCGCTTATTAGAAACAAGCTGCTATTATTACTTTAACAAGATAGTCCATTCCATTTCTGAGCTGCTTTTCACATGGCCTTTCATCATGAATGCCTCAATCTCATAGGAAAGAAAATTGACCAGGAAAATTCTTTTCTAGCACTTTAAAATCAAAACAAAAACAACTATGAAAAATCTATTTGTGCTTTTTCTTCCCATTTAGTCTGAGTCATTTCTCCTTCATCCTTCACATCCATTTAACCAATTTCAACTGAACTTAAAAGATGGCAGGAAACTCAGAAAATAATTAAGCTCCAAATTCACTGAAACTACAGCTGTGTAGAAGAATAAAGAAATAAATTGGCATCCCCTGTAAGAGAAAGGCAAGATGAACTTGGCTGTAACATGAACACACTGTACTTGTCAACAATCAGTCTTGACATCAGTACATAACTACTTTGTGTACAGTGGGGTGGGAGCTGCAATTGTTATCACTAATGGGGAGGGAAAAGGTTAAAGAAAAAAGAAAACAGACTTCAGGTCTGTTGTTTAGAGAACGGTATGGTAAGAAGAACCTTATCTTACCAATTTTGGGTTTTTTTCTTCAGAAATTACTAACTCAAAAGTAGCACTCAAATCCATAAGCTTTTAGAGTAAAGCTTACTGCTTGACAGAGTATGAAAGCCACCAAGGGCAATAACAAACAGTAGTTAACTTTTTCTATACTTGCCTCCATAAGTAAAGGTCTCTGGCCTATTGCTGCCATGCCTTGAAGGGCATTGACTTCTGCAACCAGAACTCTGTGAAGGTACTGAAATTAAGAAATTAAAAATGAAATTTTAGTGATTATATGGTTTAACTTGGTAGGTAGATAAATACCACACAGCCATTCACTCCCTGCCCCATGGGGTAGCAGAGAGAATTGGGGAAAAATAGTAAAATTTGTGGGTTGAGATAAAGACCGTTTCATAGGACAGAAAAGGAAAGCAGAGGGGAATAACAGAAGATTTAGAATATACCAAACAAGTGATGCACAACTGCAGTTGCTCACCACCTGCCAACCCCTGCCCAGCCAGTTCCCCAAGATGAGCAGCAGCCCACAGCCAGCTTTCCCTCTAGTTTATATACTGAGCATGATATCATACGGTATGAAATATCTCTTTGGCAAGTTTTGGGTCAGTTGTCCTGGCTGTGTCTCCTCCCAGCTTCCTGTGCCCAGACCCTACTTACTGGTGTGGTGGTAGGAGAAGCTGAAAAGTCCTTCACTAAGTGTAAATACTGCTTAGGAATAACTAAAAGATCRAAGTGTTTCCAACATTATTCTCATCCTAAATCGAAACAACACTATACTAGCTACTAGGAAAAAAATTAACCCTATTTGAACCAAAACTAGGACAAGTGAAAAAGCAGATGTATTTGTACCTCCTGAAAGTATCTAGGAGATGGCTACATACTGACAGGTGCGACTGAAGGACTGGGATTCAAGTAAGTTTTACTTATTTTTTAGGATCACAAATTTTTCAGGACTTTTTATCCTACACTCATCAAGTAATCATTACAATGTGACACTATCTTAAGTAAAGCCTTCAAGAACTACTGCAGTACACAACTATGTTGCACATGTAATTGTGTACACACATGTAGTACCAGGTAGTTGTGTACTGGAGACCAAAGAAATATGTAAGGTAGATGTAATATCATCACTTCGGTGTTTCAAGGTTGGAAAAACATTAAGATAGAAAGTATTTCCTGAAAGTGTCTTAAACTGATGCATTTGTCTACTGCAAATGAGGAATCAGGGTGTGCAATGTAGAAGAAACAAACTAATCTCAATAGTTTGCATTAATTATGCACATATCTGAAACACACTTTTTGTGTGAAAGCAAGTTTCAAATTAATGCACTGATTTATCTTTTTTTACTACTAAGATAGAAAATACCACATGTAACTGGAAAACACAGACCACTGCGCACCTTGACGTTGCAGACCACTTGTCCACGTGCATTCTTGTGCTCACAGTTAGCAATGACTTGCTCAATCTGAGCCCGGTCAAAAAAATCCAGTTGTAAAGGCTCCGGAATGTCCTGACTGAAGTCAATGGAATCCAGGATATTTAAGATCTTTCTGCGTACTGGAAATGCAAATCAATTCAAATTATATTCAGAAGTATCAAGGGGAAAACAAATAATTGACAAAAGGAGCCTAACTGACCTTTGTAAATCCAAATCTTAATCTCAATGTGTAAAGTTTCAAAAGAAAGCATTAAATCTTCAGAAAGTGCTATCAATCTATATAACAGGTTTAAAAACATTTTCTAGAGCCTTAAATTCTTAATATGTCTTATATTGTACTGTTCTCCCGTTATATATGCATGCAATCCAGTATTTACAAATACAAGATTCTAAGTTTTTCTCCCAAATGAAACCAGGCTGGTTTTCAATGATAACCACTGCAGTCTTTTGTTGAGACGCCAAAAGGAATCTGAATTTATTTATTTATTTGGGACTTATATTCTTTGCTGTGAAAATACACGTATGTTTAGCCTTAGCAACAGTCTCACTGTTAGCAATAAATTTTATAGACTGCCACTCTCCCATTTCATCTTTGCACAAATAATTAAACACAGACTCTTCTAACTGCCTTTCCAGTTCAGTATTTTCACTCACTCCAACCATCTATATCAAGGTTCTACAAGTAACTTTTTTCCCCACACTAAAAAAATTGGTTCATGTACTGCTGCTGTTTAGAATGTCTACTATTTTCTTTTTCAAAGTGTCGTTTCTGGAGGTGGCCCTCTTGCCTGTTCAGGATCAAATAAACTTTACTAATGAGTAATCAACAGTCATAATGGTTACCTTTGGAAGCAGTGTCAAAGTGGAGAAATCCACTGACTGATCGACTTTCATCTTCCATCCCTCCTTCACCATCAGCTGAAGGTAATAAAACATAATAGATAAATTACAAAAAAAAAAAAAAAACAACCAAAAAACTAAATGGAAAATATGACCTACTTTATTAATATTGAAAGAGAAAGATAGAGAGAGCACACAGTGATAAATGGATAAACCTTTCACATGAAAGTCTTCTAATATAATACAGCCTTGAATGTTAATAAAATGAAAATGACACTTATCTCACAGAAGCTATCCAATTATCATATATAGATCAGAATGTACTCAAAATGCCTAAAAAGACACCCCACCCTCCAGTATGAATAATGCAGTTGGATGGACACTGTAAAATGAGGAGGGTGTCTGAACAGTTCCCCATACTCAGGTCCCCAGATGGATGAAGAGAGGGTTCAGGCTGATAGAAGTAAGGGAAAACACCATACTGTAGAAGCCTGTTACAACATCTTCCATTTATTCTATTTTCTTCACATAAAGTTTTATTGCCATCTGGTTTTATTTTTCTTGATTTACTTCTACCTTGTTCTGAAACTCTGAAATCTTGCCTTTCTATTTAATATTGCATTTTACATCACATTGGGATGAAATATCATTTTTGTGATGTCATAGTGTTAAAAGCAAAATTGACCTGTAGCTACTGTCTTCTTTGAGGGTTGAGAACTTGTGACAGACATTAAGACTGAAAAGGTCTGTCTATAACTGTTTACTATGAAAGACCCTCCACCTTCTCTGTAATGATTCTGAACAGCAGCCCAAAATAGATAGTTTTACAATTTTAATTAGTTTTTTAATATTCCCCTCTCCTACCTCATAAACTATTTTTAATTTTTCTATCAGCAAAGAACAAAAAGATGCCCTGATTTCTTCCACTTTGAGAGTCTACAACCACCATCATCTTTCTTCCCATCTCTCCAGCAGCAATCCCACACTCAATATAACAAATTGTCACAAGCTTATAAAGAAAGGAATACAAATGAAATCTCTCATACTCCATTTATTCTAGCCTATTTACCCTCACAGTAAGTTCCTCTTACCCAAGTATGGTTTCACAGGCATGTCATCGAGCAGCAGATGCAGCAGTCTCTGTGTGTGGGAGCGCTGGCGGTTCAGCGATGTCACTCGCATCTCTATAGCTGCAGTCTTCATTAGCCAAGACATTTGGTTCAGTGTTGAAATCTCGTGTTCTGGATGGGGATAAAGCAACAATTATAAAATTCAGCATAAATACTATTACTTACTCCAAGGAAAGCATTTTTCATTTGAGAAAGTTTTTAGAGGATGTCATTATTTATTATCTGCTCACCAATTGTTTATAAGACAAAAGGACAGAGATCTGACAAAACCCATTACGTGAACATGTGGTTATTTCAAAAACAAATCACACACATACATGCAATTAAGCATACACACATACACAGCAAATCTGAATACAACCTGTACTAACAGTCATTGTGGAAAATGCAGTGCTTCATGAGTAAATAGGGTCAGTTACAATTTCAGTGAAAATAACCAGACATTTTCCCAAAGTGAACTACAGCTTTAGTCAAAGTTGGTGAGACCAGAACATGGGTCTCCCAGAATCTTCATATTCTATACTCATCTAATTTAGATTCCTAAGTTATGTAAGAATCACCTACAGCACTTTACACATCCTGAATACATGTACTTGAACGCTAAGTTTACTATCATTGAACAAAAAAAGACGGATGGTCAAGCATCTGATAAAGTAAGTACATTTATTCAGTTTAAGACACCCGAGAAATATTGATTTGAAACATAAAACATATCTATTGGCTTAAAAGTATTTTATTCAAAGAAAGGGAAGATACAGGTGGTTACAACCATCAGCCTTCTATTCCCTTGGTTCTTTATAACACTCTTGCTTTTCAATTTTTTTTTTTCTGTAGCATAATCTAATAAAAATACAATGATAATTGCAATATAGATTAGGATGTGCTTCTGGAGACTTGATGCATTCCAAAGCTAACATTCTTTTCTTAAAGTTCAGCAGTAATAATCTGAACTTCTTAAGCAGAGAGAGTTCAATCTTGGCAGAATTAAAAGATTAGCAGAGCTTGCAATTCATTCAGTTTAATAATGCTACCTATGTTTCTTCTATCATTCCTAGGGAGTCAAGGGATGCATTGAATTTCAAGCATGCACAATCTTATTGTAGCATAAAAATTACCTTTGATAGAAAATGGCAAGTACTGAAGCTGAGTGAATAAGAAATCCTGACTGGTCCTCAAATATCTCATAGTTGGACCTGAAGTGTCAGAGCATGCACACAACTGATAGATCACCTGACAATCAAAAACAGTCAATATCCATTTATTGAATTTATTTTAAAAACAAACCAACAACCAAATCAAAAGAAGCATAACACTGTTTTACTGCTCAAACAGTATTACTAGTATTTACAGTAAGTTTTCCATCAGCTTACTCCAAAGTTGAACATATTATTTATAACAGATGTTGAATTATGACATTAAAGGACTATGAGCATGTGGATGATTACAACGGCTATTTGTTCACAACATGACACTATTTGTTCAGGTCACTTAAAAATTAGTGTCTTTTTCAGTCTCCATGTTCACAAAGACAGGAAATGTATTAAATTTTCCTCCCCTTCTACAGAATTGCCTTTTGCTTTTAATAATGTTTAAAATCCTTTCTAGAGTCCATGGATTTTGAATGTGATACAAGTGTGTAATCATATGATTCTACGATTTAAGTGCAAACATCAGCTACCTCACACATCCATCCAATTCAGCTGTCTCCCCCACCTGACCCTCTCAGCCAGACATATGTACATTCTCCAATGGCTACAGAACAAAGCAGAGAATTTCACTGGCTTATTTAGAATTACATGTTAGTTGCTGTTAAACTACACTTTAAAAATCAAAAAAAAAAAAGAAATTGGCATATTGTCACAATGGACTTAAAGGCTGACCAAAAATATTTAGGTTTAGTTTTATAAGAACATCCCAATTCCAAGTTTCTGACATGAGTGCAGATTCTTTGATTTCTGTGACACTGCAAGATAATACTTTTTCAAACAGAAAAAGGTAAAATAGAAAGAGTTCAATGTATACAAAAACCTGACCTATGCATTTTAAAAATGAAACTATTATCAAAGTCATCAACCATCTGTGTTCACCAACCAAGAAGTAGCTAATTTTATTTAGAGACTACTTTCAGTATACGCCAACAGAAAACATGCTGAATACCTGGTAACAGAGTTCTGCAAGATGGGGAGATTCCCGAACTGCTGTAGGCCCATTCCTTGTTTCAGTACCCTTCTCCAGTATGTTCAAAATAGCATGAAGGCAAGTCCGTGGGCAACCCAAAACACCTTAAAATAGAAAAATAACTTAACCTTCTTGATCTTACTTGCCTCCATAGCAAATATAGGTTTGTACACAGAAATACAGAAAAAAACTAATTTCTTCAGATACCTTGTGCTGTTCTATACCGCTCCACAGAGCTGCACAAAAACATCTGGCAAAGTTTGATCTCCATTAGTTAAAATCAAAGAAGGAATCATGTTTCAGCAAAAATCAAATGCAAACATTTATAGTTAGTCTGTAGGCTTTTGAGATGCTGATGAATCAATTTGAATTCTTGCTTTTAAACTCTTAAATGAATAGCCATTTGACAATTTCAAAGAATAGCTTTAAATAATTTCTGTCTTATTTTACAAATACTGCCATTATATGACTAATGCTCCTAAAGGCACCTGACACTGTAACCAAGGGGAATAGGGAGCAGATTTTAATACTGAAGTCAAAATCCTGTCTTTTTGCATTCTACCTTTAGCCAATTTTAATTGACCCAGAAAGAGGTTCTGAAGCAGTAAAAGCATCAATAACCACAGTTCTTATAGGGGAAATAATCTTCTGTTTGAACATGTATAATTTATGCTTTAGCAGGAAATTATTATCTTCGGAATGTCTTACGGTCAGTATTTCTTCACATTATTAACAAGATAATTGAAAGATGTGGGCAAGGCTGTCTCACACCTTTGAGACAATTTCCTCATCACTGGCCTAACATATTATATGCCCTGTAAAATTGTGTGGGTGCAGATCAGTAAGCTGTATTGTGTAACTACCAAATTTCAAAATATCCAAAGAAATAAAATTCAGGTCCTATCTACTCTTCATTTAGAACTATGAAGAACTAAAAACTGCTAGGCCATAGCATCCAATACAAACGTAAAGATAAGAAATATTCTTCTCTAAATAACTAAAATCAAATTATCAAATGTTTGTTTAAACTTGTTTATATAAAATATCATTTAAAACAGTTGAGAAAGAAACTTGTATTTCAGACTGAAAGAGACACCACCTCAACACCAAATTACCGCCACGTTATGATATCAGACCACTCTTCATGGCTTAATACAGTTGAGTCTTGAAAACTTCCAAGCATTAAGACTGCATGACCCCTCTAGCCAACCTGCTTCACTGTCTTCCGGTGAAAAAGTTTCTCCTACACCCAATTTGAGCCTCTCTTGTTTCAATTTATGCCCACTGCCTCTCGTCTTCTTGCCACACTCCTCTGAAGAGTCTGGTTTTATCCTCTCATTAATGTCTTTGTAGGTATTCAAAGACTTTTACTAGGTCCCCTCAAAGCCTTTCTCTTTTCCAGGCTTCCCTCAGCTTCTCCTCATATGCTGAGTAGTTTCAGCTCCCTGACCATCTCCACTGGACTTGCTCAGTCTGTTTTGTAACATACAAGTTAGAAACTGAGGAGGCAGACAAGACACATAGTAACACACCATTATTCTCACCAATTCAACTTTAAACTAACAGGAGTGATATTTCTAAAGTTCACATTCTCATACATATATTAATACAAATAAATATATATTATGAATATATAAATGTATTCATATATTCCTAGCAGTAGAATGAAACTCCACATGTTCTAAAAGGTTTTCTTCTACAACATTAAAAAACAAAACTGATTTTCTTCCGTATAATTAATTTTAAACAGGAGGTGAGGAGAGACAGGACAGTAGCCAAGCAGTATAACTAGTTCAAAGTGACAATCTGCTTTGTAGATTCCCATGTTGTCATACGTAGGTACTACTTGGATCATCAAATCAATTTCTTTGTACTGGGGACACAACTACGCTACAATAAATAATAAATAAATTAGTGTTTCACTTCTAAATTATCATATTCCCTCACAATTCTAATTTCAAATCTGTTCCAAAATCTAACTTAAACAAATAATCAAATCCTGAAGTTGTTTAAATCCTGCATTTGAGTACTAATATATCTTTTAATGTAGCTTTTGAGGACTTGAACAAGGCCTATTGTCTTGTTCTTAAATTTAAGAGTAAGTGCTTTTCCCTTGAATTTTCCAATAAATTTTCTCAGTGTTGGTAATAGAACTGATTAAATGGCAGATCAGCTTCTCCTCTTCATACCTGGATCTTGCAAATTTGTGGTGCTGACAGGTTTCTTTAGTTCATATCCCAAGAGATACAGAGCAAGGCTGGGAGGACTACACTCCAGAGAGGTGATTAGCAGATTGAGAATATGGATCCTTGTTTCATGATGGATTTGGGCCCGCTTCTTTTCAGGCTCCAGCTCTTGATTAGAAAAAAAAGAAGAAAAAGCAAATGTGGTGAATAATGAAGTAAAAAAATCCATTTAATAGAATAATTCTCAGAGCCTTCAAGTTAAATAGAAGAATGTTAAGGAATCAACTTATATTAGTGCAAGGGGATACAGACCAAAATTCCAAATTACTATTAATACAGCTCTAAATAATATATCCAAAGCAATGTTAAATACTTGTCTTCTGAAAACAGACTCAGTTTGTAGTTGGCTCATCATACTGCGGACATATCTTAACAAAACATTGGTGTTTTTCATTCTGTTAAAGGTCCAATTCCACAGAAAACAGAGGAAGATTGTTTCCTGAATTAAAAGCACTTTTTACACCTCTTTCATTAATTTCATCCCATGTAAAAGACAATCGTTTAAGCCATTTTAAGAAGCCTTTTACATACCCTCATCTGGATTAATTAGTTCTTCTGCATCTTCATTGTCTAAACATTCCACAAATCCAGCCATCAGCTTCTGGCTAATACTCTGTATTCAACAATGGAAGGATGGAAATGAAGAGAATTTTAAAAGTATTAAACTCAATACTTTTCATAATTCCCTTCATGTAAGTCGACAGAAGTTCTAGATGAAAATTACATAACCTGGTTAATAAGCAAGAGTTAAGAGCCACAGTTGTTCTAAGAACAGGCTAGCAATTAGCCACTGAACAGAAAAAAAAATCTGCTGTTGTTACATATGCTAAATTATACTCAGAGATTGAAGACTATAAAGTCACAAAAAAATCTGCATATATCAAAGAATAGTCCTTTTCCCTCTTAAAAATATTTGGTTTTTTTTCAATTAATGAAACAACTGTTTTTCCAATGCCACAGTAAAAGATTTTTTAGAGGTTAGTAGATATAAGACAAAATATAGTTTTAATGTAGTTGATCTAGAAACCCACCCTTTAAAGTACCATTATGAAGCCCCAGTATTTCTCCATCAGTTTCTCTTTCCAGATTCAAAGAAATAGATATTTACCTGATCATGTGTGAAATCACCAACTAGTTTTATCTGGATGTTGGAATTATCAGAAATACAGCACAAAATCTTGGCACTTTCAAAAGCCAGTTCAGGGTTGCTGTTTCCATGGTAAAGATACCTTCAAAGACAGAAGATTATTGTCATGAAATGGTTGAGAATTTTACTTTTTCAAGATGGTAATGCACAGATGAGAAATTAAACATTTAGAATGAAAACATTTACAAATCAAATTACATAAGATAACATTAAAGCTTCAAACAAAATTTCACTCTACATGAAACACTTAACGCTCTTCCACTGGGAGAGAGGAGTAGGCTGAGTAGGGATAATAACCTTTCCTGGAATTTTTACCATTCTTTTTATCCAAAATCTGTATTAAATACTGCAGTGTAAGTTAAAACAACTGTCTGCAGGCATTTAATACAGTAAGTAATGGACAATACTGGAAAACATGGCCAACAGCAACCAAACGCAGCTTAACTTTGCCACTCTATGACAACTGAAGTCTAGGGCAAAATGAAAATTATATGCAAGGAAATCATTGCACATAAGGTAGCCAGGAAGAAATCATCACAGAGAGAAAATTCAGAAAGAAAAACTATAAATATAGATCCCAATCCTGCACTAGACAATCACAGATCATACCACCTGTGAAGACACCTCCCCTTTTCAAAAAAAAAATTCACAAGATGCTCTGTGTAAAGACAAGCATTGGCTAGCAAAACTAATGAAAGGATCCAGGGTCCAAACACTTCTGTGCCTCCAAAACTCCTCCCTTCTCAGTACTTTGTACATACCTAGCAATATTCACCACGTGATCTGCCTTTTTAGTGCGAGGATTGATTCCTTGAAGCAGCTGCTCCAGTGGCGTGACAATAAGAGAAAGGTGGCTCTCTCGCAACAGATCCATAAAAATATTCTCCTTCTGTAGAGTTAAGTTTAGAAGTGCAAGGCAATACTGTACAGCTTTCTCTAAATGCTTCTTCCCTGCAGTGCACAAAGAACATAAGAAATACAAAGGAGCAGCTAAATAGACTACATTCATAAATGTCATTCATCAAGCCTTGCACCAAGAAAAAAACTTGTCAGTTGTTTACTAGAAGGAAAACTTCCCCCCAAACAAATTTTTGCATGCAAGAGATACACCATCAAGTTACAGATACGCAATGTTAGCTTTAAATCCTACTTAGCATGCATTTTAACTTCACATGAAAAATAAATTCTAGGCACATACCGGGAAATGGAGCATAAGTATCAAGCTGCTTAACCCCTTCTTCTAGCAAACTAAGGCAAAGTTCCAGCATTGGGGACTCATTCAACAGATGATACATCAAATTGAATCCAGGTGGTTTATACGCTATTATTTCTTCTCCTAGAGACAGAAGGGATAAAAAAAAAATACAACCTCTAATAAAAAAAACTTCCATTACTCAACTTAGCATAAGCTACAAAACATAACAGCCACCATGGTTCTAAGCAACATCTAAAGAGATGAAACATCCTGTGTACAAAATCTTCTGAGATTTTCTTTATATAGAAGCCATTGAGGTAATTTTAAAAGTTTGGGAAGAGTTGTAATGGCAATCACCATTACACAGAGGCCTCCCAGGCTGAGGTGTGCTCTGAAGTTGTTTTCATTTAAGAAGTGGTTCTCATAGCCCTGCTACAAGAAAATCCATAGGCATCATGATGGAATTCATGCTAAGAAACTTTGTATCAAGAAAAAAAAATTCAGAGCCCAAATAAGCCTTAGATTTCCTGTAATGAGGCAACTGTCATTTACTTTAGTCTTTGAAAGAATAGTTGTTCAGAATTAAATTACTTCAGACCACAATTCTACTCTACTGTCTGCTTTGAATAATTAATATATCAATAATACTAATATTAAATGATATCTCAAATACAATGACACCTTTAAATTAACCCTATGAATAGGGGCGATTCAAATATAGACCAAAGAAGTCCAGAGGAACAAGCCAAAACCAAGGTGTTGTTTAAGTGTCAAATATTGCTTTTCAAACAAATCAGAAATGAAAGAGACAGAGGTTATCCTCCTAATAGAGAGGGAAGTAGAAAATAGTGTACAGGAAGCCTTACTGAGTCAACAATGCAGATCTCGATAATATGTGGACATTTAAAAAGCTATCTTAAAGCCTTGGTCTAGCATTCCACTAGCTTATCTGCAATATTAAATAAGATCCCAAGACAGAGGCAACAAAGAAAAGCAAGTTACAATTGTCTGTCAGTGAACAAATGAACAAGTTAACCTTGTAACTCCACATATTGGTCCACAAAGTCTTCAAGTTGAGGTTCGTAGTCCCGCAATAACTTGTAAAACACTTCCAGGACTACCTCAGCTACTTCCCACTGCAGATGATCACAAAATGAAGAAAAAATCATCCACAGATTAAGACCGATACTGCAGCAACAAGACCAAGATGACAACGAATACAACATGCAGTGCAGTGATGTACTGGATCAGAAGTATAGCTAGTATTTCAAAATTAGTCATGCCAACAACACTATAACTCATCATGTCAAATAATTTGAAAGGCCRAGCTTTCTTTCTGAAGTGGAACATTGAAACAGATTTATTACCTATTTTAGGCTCTTTTATGCAATATACATATTAGTATATTGAAACTATAAGCAACAAGGYGCCTTTATTAGGTATACAGCTGAGAATAGATCATTAATAGCTAGCTTCCAGGATACAGTTTGGCATGTGCTTTCATCCAAAAGTACTGTAAAACAAAGCCAAATTCCTTGGTTCAGCAAGTCAGAATTATTTTCTGAGGTAACACTGAGAAAAGGACAAATCTGACTTGCAAATTTGGGCATGTCATGTTCAGAAGTCATTAGCCAGGTAGTAGACTTGCAGAATTCTGTAGAGCAAATTGAAATTTAGGACTACGAACTCTTTTTTTAAAGGCTACTTTATACAGGCTCCTTTGAAGTATACCCTGACCCATGAGTTGAAATATCACCCGTTTACAGAATCAAAACACTACGAACTGCTGTAGATTACTTTTGCTGCATCAAACTTGCACAGCTTTCTCAAACAGATCTAAGCCACATCAACAACTACATCCTAAGAAAAAAAGTGTTTTCAAAAAAATACTTTTTCAGCAGCTCTTCGGTAAGCTCTGGTGCGGAATCGCAGAAACACAGAATCCCTGAGGAACTGGAGATAGGGATCAAAGCCAGGAGGGCGGAGACCTGCTCCCAAGTTAGCTGGGAATGAACTCTCCACCAGCGTGCTGATGAGTCGACAGAACGCACGAGTTAAAGGATATTCCTCACATCGGGACTCAATCTCATTCAATTCAACCTTCCCAAGAGGACAGCAAAAACAGAAGGACACAAATCAGATTTTGAGGGAGGAAGAAACATGTGAGAACAAATAATATAATAGCATCACCTGTGAATTTCTTTACAGTGAATTGACTTAGCAGCATTTTTGTCTACAGTACACCACAAACAGAGCAAAAGCAGCAAAGCATCAGTACTGTTATCTTAGTTCAGCAATACACATTCATTCATTTCTGAGCTACTAGAAGATATGCCTCAACATTTACATACTTTGCTTTTATTTACCACTGTTGTTAGAAGCAAAGTGAGCTGTACCAAGATGTAACAAAAGTGAGTCCAATTCAGGAAAATCTTAGTAAGAAGTGCTCATGAGGAATTTGAGGGTTTAGATGCTCTTCTGTTACTACTATGAAGCTGCACTAGATGCAAAAATGGATAAAATTTTCCAAAAATTACAAGCAGGCCTGAAAGTAAATTACAAAGCAGTGAAATGATAGTGCCTATTAGAAAGGTTTCCCATGGACACAGCACTAGATGCAGCCTCTGCAAGTGTTTCCCAAATTCATATGCAGACAATCAGAGAGGCTGCCTAGGTACAGAGAAACTCTTACCTCAATACCAATTGCTTGTCTCTGGCCTGGACTTCTCACAGTTTGTAATATCTTCAAAACAGAAAGAGAAATGAAAACAGACAAACAACACATTTCACATAATCAAAGTGCTTCTCCATCATTTCTATCAGGAATAAAAGATACTCATCACGTTTCAGATCTAAGAAGAGGTTTCCTAAATCCTCTTAAAAGATAAAAAGCCAAGATTTTTCTCTCTGAGAGGCTGGATTGTATGTTTTACACTTGTACGCTTCCACTTTTACATCCCCCAAGATCCGTGTAATGTTTATTGTTACATGAAACAAAGCGCAGAAGTGTTTTCACAGTAATGATTCTTGTCTTGGGTAGGGGAAAGACATTTCCCTTATTATCTCTTACAACAGTATATTTTAAGGAATATCATTAATTAGGAAGCAAAGGTGGTGAGATGTCATTATTATCAAGTCTCTTATTAGCAATTAAAAATCAGCCAGCAGTTGCAGTTCAAATAAGACTGTGTCAGGAAACCCATACTTATGTAAAATAAGCACAGCCAATGAGATCTCTGAGGAGATACCATCATTTTCAAAATGGTTCCAAAGTATTAACTAGGCGAAAAAAATTATATTCAACACTGGCAAAAAGAAAATTTAGGAGGAAATGCAATACTATTTCAAATATACTACTGGCAATTTCAAAAAACTGGGATGCTATAGTTCTAAGCACTGAAAAATCCTAAGATACCTGTGTATATTCCAGGGATTGCCAGAGTGAAGCAGCTATTTCAGGAGATCTTCCAAAAGCAGTAAGGGTTTCTAATAGCTCTGCTTTCAAAATAGGAGGAATGCTGCACTGCAGAAGTCCCAGGATGACCACAACTGGTGTCCACTGAGGGTGCTCACAAAGAGCCAAGCGAGCATTCTCACTCTACAGAGTTCAATAGAAAACAAAACTGTAGATTATTACTTTGAAGGTTTTTCATGTTTTATAATCTCTAACTCACAGTTCAGTATCTAAGACTCTGCTTTGTGTTTGAAGCTACACGAAATACCAGAAGAATAGGAGACGATTCCAAAGCCAAGCATTTTAGTTAAACAAAAAGCAAAGTATAAAGACTTACAAGTACTAAAATTGTGCCTATCTGCACAGAAGAATCATTGGGATAATACAAGCTTCTTATAACAACCCACTTTTTAGTAGACACATGTTCATGGAATTAGTCTTTAAGCATTTACACTCTAGACAGTTTCTTCAAGCACGGGTACAGGGACTTGTATTAATATTTCTATTACATATTTTCTATATTCCTATTCTACATATTTCTATGAACTCACACTGCATTTAGGGATTTGTTAGGAACTTATATTAATTTGTTTTAGTCTAAGAACGGGATCATCACTCATGTAAGCTCACTAGAGACTCTGAGCTGAACCACTGGACAGGAACAAGCCTCTAGCCTCATCAAATGGTAATTCCCTGCATCTTTAGAACAAATTTATCTTCATACCAGATTTTGATTTGATGATGCCAAGAAATATTAGTTTTAAGAGTTACCTTTTCCCCAGGCATATCTAATGCTGACATTACAGCTCACACCTCATTATCATCACCACCAAGGACAATTTTTAAAAAGCACATTTAGTTTCACTAATCTGCCTTTTGTTTGTGTCAGCAAAACCAAGGCTGTCTCACTATATCACAGAACTTTTAGGCTGCAAAGTCTGGTGGGTACTTAAGAGCGGAATTCTACTCTAATCAGAATTACACAGACAATTCACAATACAAAATTATGCACTGCAGTTTTATTCTTCTGGAATCCTCTTCCAGTCAATTCTTTCAAAACCTTTTACACTCTTGGTTTGAGGACATTTTAAATCATAACCCTGGAGGCAAGTTTCACACCTAATCAGTTTCCTTGCCAAATTTCTACCATTTCCTTTTGAATTCAACTATTATTTTTGCTTTTTCAAACTCATAAATAAAGGCAAAGAACTTTCCTACTTCATAATGATTTGTTGTGAATATATCTCATTTCTGAAAGACATCTCCATTATCACAACCAGTGTCAAGGAAGAATATCAGTAATACCAGCAAAACAGGAAAAGGTGTCATCTCTTTCTGCCTCACCTAGACTGCATGTTTGGTCATTGGTTATTCCTGATGCTTCCCATACTTTTGGAGTTCAGTAATCAAATGACAACTGCTAGGTAAATTTTTCTTACATACCTTTTTGGTAAAGGAGAACTTCACAGCTGAATGATGATGATTTGCAAGGAAAAAAAGTGTTAACAAAGAAAACCAAATCAAAAGTTACTTACCCAATTGACTATAACAGTGGTCAGCTGTAAAAATGCAATTAATCCATCCTGTTCTTTCTGTGTGATGCCTCGGAGAGGCAGGTGGCGATACTGGACACTGTCTGCACTTGGCAAGTCTTTCCTTAAGTGCTCATGATAAAGCATCAAAGAGTGGAAGAAATGCTCCCAGGAGACAGGACTGCCACCTGCTCCTTGGATGTTTTCCGCTAGAAAAATGACAAACAGGTGACAAGATTTTCTTTCTACTCTTTCACAGGGTGAAAAGCACAGTAGTTAAATTTAAAAGGACAACTTTCTTATCTAAAGGAAAAAGTAAAGCCATTGTTTCCAAAATTAATCATTTAGGTTTGGGGATTTTTTGCTTGTTTATGTTTTTTTTTAATTGAGACAGAAAGGCGCTAATATGAAAAATCACCACAAACAGGTTTTCTGTTTTATGAATTGGAATATTTGCAGCATTATTTGTATCTTCAAAGTCGGGGGTTTCTTTACAATTTGACCAATGCAAAATGAATGCAAAACACAGGACCGACCACCATCTTACTTTGAGAAAATAGTATTACATGTATCAAAAACTTCTAACAGAAAAAAGTGCTTCTGAACAAAGTCAGCTCAGGGAAGTTACATTGTATATTTTGTAAATATAGCTAACTTTAAGACATTATTCATTTTTCGTTCTATAATAAGCAACACTGATATTCTGCCTTTCTTATGATGTTAAGACACAGCTTCTTTAAAAAAAAGMATTAATTCACTAGGCAAACTGCTTGCTAAGGTGCTCAGACATCAATTACCTTATCCATCAGGGTTTTTTTTTTCAGATTACACTTTTAAGTAAAGCCTTCCAATTTCATCTTTGTACTAATAATGAAAAGTTAAAAGTATGAGGCCACAATTCATGTCATATGAGTCTTTGCACTTTTTGAAAGAAAAGGAGTTGAGAAAGAGCTGAAGTGTCACTTCTCTTACCATGACTACTGCCATTGACTTTTAGCAAACTAAAGCAGTAATGAGCACACTGAGGCCCACTAGCCAGTCCCCGCAGCATTTTCAAGTATGGGATGTAAATTGTGGAAGGAAGGAGATCTCCCATTTGCCTAACAAACTTTGACAAGACAACCTAGAACAAATAAAGATCAGTGTTTTTAAAAAAAAAAGGTAAATCTGAGTATTTTAGGAAAACATTAGGCGGCAAAAGTCAGAAGACAGATTCTAATGTAATCAGGGCAGGGTATACAGGTGGAATCACAATTCCAATTAAAATAAAGTTCCTTTGCAGACTGGCCTATTGAGTCTCCCTGAAAGTGAAAAAACTTGTTTGAAAAAGGAACTAAACAAAATAATTCATGTGACCGCAAAGTATACTAACTCTCCAATTCTGTATTTCTAGGGATAAAATTTACTTCCGCTCACAAATGTTCCACTGCAGTATTACTAGCAAATCTCACAGTGCAAGTTAAGCGATATCAGGAAAGAATTCACTATGCTTGTCATACAGCTGCGCAGTAGCTCACACACACAGTGTTTCAGGGTCACATTAGGCTGCTTGCAGATTGCACCTGGCCCTAACTTAAGTTGTCAGTATTCTGGGTGGATCTTGGGATGTGTCCAATTTGTCTCGCACTAGGTTTGCCTAACACTGCACAGTCCTTTAAGAACCGTTGAGGGCTGACAACACCAGGTATCCAAAGAGTTTCTGGAAAGTCTACTTCATCTGTTTAGATTGCTTCTTCATCTTAAGTTCTGTCTCTCATGGACTATAATCTTTGAACCCTAAATAATTAAAATATTGTTAGGATTTTTACTGCTAACCAACTGCTGTTAACAAAGCGGTTTTTTATAGTTAATGAATTTAACTTCTCATTTACATGAAAAAGGTATGTAGAAGTCATCAGACAGAAAACACAAGAGCACTACCAGAACTCATTTAGCAACTGTAACAAAGCAAACCTAAAGAACATTTTCAAAGAGGTTTGTTAGTACTCTTTCTTGCTAAGTTTAGTGACAAACATGAACGACTGGCAGTAGTTCATTTTAGGGTAAGCAACAACCACACCACACAGAGCAGGACACATGCAGATAATCCACTGAAAAAAGGTAAGGTCGTCTTAGAGGATATCTGTAATAATGATGCCAAAAAATTTGTTGCTTGGGGTTTTTTTGTTACTTTAGTTTCAAGTTACTAGTAATTACTCAAGAAAATCTAGATAACCTGGCGCTGAGGGGGCCGCTGGTGAGCTACTCCAAGGTAGGACCCCATGATGGTGGATGTCTGCAGAGGCTCCGATGGACACCAGTACTCATGAGCAAGTTCCAGATTAAAGGGGTCTTTCCTATACAACTCAGCGATCTATCAGGAAAAGGAAGATGTTAGGAAAGTATCGACTACAGGAAGAAAAAAACAATAACTTCAACAATAAGCACTGCTTCTAGATTAGCTAAACACATCTGAGAGGCAAAGCATCCCACGGCTGGTGCTCTATTTCTTAAAACTCTCTGAAAATGACAACTTCTAAGTAACAGTATCGGAACATGGCAGCCAGAGAAATTCAAAATGCACACACCAGTGAAACTTTAGTAACTTTCTATCTAATTATTATGGATTAAAATGTTGCTAAGAAAACAGTGTCACTTCTCCTTAAATAACCATATGCCCACTTTTATAAATTAATTTTACAAGTTAGCCAGTATCATAACTAGAAGTCTTACTGGTTATCTGAACATAAAAATTTTTCAGAGTAAATTTTTATTTCTAGTTCTTCATTTAAGTTTATTATATTTCTCTGAGCTGCTTAAGAAACTATTTCACTCCAATTTTCCTGCTAATGTCCTATAACCTAAAGGAGTACCTTTGAAAAAGACATGTGATACATGTTTTTAAGTTATCAGAAAATATAAAACGCCTCAGTTCACTATGCAAATCTGTTTTCCAATACGAGTTTTTTGAAAGTGCAGTTAAGTAACTTTAATAACTAATATTTAAACAAACATAATTCTTTTTATTTCCATTTTACTTTGTTTCAATTTTCTTTATTTTATTAAAACATGACAGAAACAGAAAATCTTTCTTTTAAATGTACACTTATGGTCAAAACTCTACTGAAATCAGAGAATTTGTAATTCTACCAGCCTTGATGGAGTCACCTTACTGAGCCTACTCTACAGCAAATACAAAACAGTCTTCCAAAATTCTCGTTACAAATATATCAACATATGAGAATTACTTAAACATTTCAATTATTTATCTGACTAATTGTCAACAGTGGGGTAAAACCTCTAAAACTGTCAAACATAAGAAATAATGCCATATTCACTTACTAAAAAAGAATTAAATTACATTAATATCAGAAACCAAGGCAGTAAATTAATTCCTTTATACGAAAAATTATAGAGAAGTGAAAAAAGGA
This sequence comes from Amblyornis subalaris, assembly GCA_018881555.1. Lineage (NCBI taxonomy): Eukaryota > Metazoa > Chordata > Aves > Passeriformes > Ptilonorhynchidae > Amblyornis > Amblyornis subalaris. The sequence continues at coordinate 10,845,737 of JACAXG010000009.1, read as the reverse complement.
AAAAAAAAATTAATCCAAAAGGAAAAGATCCAGCACTGTATGGTGTCATTCAGATACGGATTTTCAGATGCAAAATGAAAGTCACAATCATTATTTGCCACAGTCATTTATAAGAAAATAGGGCTTACTAAAAGCATTAAATGCTCCAGATCTCTCCGAAGAGAAATAGGTGGATCATTACCCATCTGAATACTCATGTGGATCATGCGAGCATCTTCATCAGCACGGTTTCTCAGCTGTTTCACCTACAGGAATCATGAAGCGTAAAAAGAAACAGTGATCTATATTTAGCTAAGAATGAAATAGAACAGAAATAATGGAATGGTCTACATGGCCTATTAAAACTAAGAAAGCAAATGTACTTGCACGAACGTGACAAGAATATTCAATTTTCTATTTTTTCAATCCTCTCTGCCCCCAAGATCTTGCATTCAAAGGTATATTCAATTACTTTATTACTACAAAAGCCCTCAGTTCATAGTAAAAGCCCTGCACTTATATCACAGGAGTTTTTCCTAACTAACTTCACCAGTTCCTTTGGTTTGGCCCCAAGAGGTGGATCCTTTTCCTCTTTTCAATTTCAAAGCTAGACGGCTTACAAAGACATTCAAACAAAGAATATTAGACTATTATTCACAAGGAGAGAAAAGAAACACAAAACACTGCAAAATAATGTTTTCTGTATATCTGTGGATTGCACCTTTCTTCACCATTGAAGACTACTTCTACTTGCAGCTACTTCATGATTTGAAAAGTTCTGAACTGATGCAATTACTTTGGAGCTACACTGTCTCAACCAGAAGCATTATCACGTCAATAAACACCACAGGAAAAAAAAGAGAGAAGGGCAAGAAGGACCATAACAATTTWAAAAAAAAAAGTAGCTATTTAATCAGCATCCTAAAGTTCTCTGTGTTGAAAAAGCTAATTACTAAACAAAAAACAGCTGACACTTAATTTTAAATTCAAAAACCTTTTGACAAGAGACCCCACCAGAGGCTTATAGAAAGTAAACAGACATGAGATGAAAAGTTTTGTTAAATATTACGGAGACATTGAAGAACAAGAAACAGAAGTAAGCAACCAATTCAACACACAAAAAAATAAAACATGGTGATGGTCAACAGAGACTGGTTCATGGTCTTTAATATATCTCAATGTGCAAAACTGAATGAGCAGCAAAATAATTGTGTCTCATCAAGAAAAGAGAGTTAAAAAATACTAATAAAGAGAAAAACTGTTTAAAAACTAGAAATAACAGTGGAAAGGGTCAAAGCAAACCAGCTAAATCAGCATACTAACTGAACAAGGACAAAATTGAGTGTTGATGAGTTAAATAATGAATTATTTGAGGTACTAAAGCTAATTACCAAGTTCCGAAATAATGTAATGCAGTCAACCAAGAGATTTACCCAAATTATCACTGGCAAGCAGCATAAATGCTAATACTATGCAGAAGAATTAATTAATATGCTGACTTACGGATTTAAATAAAACTGAACAAAGGTTATACAGATACACAAAGCAAAACAAAGGTCCTGTGAAACAGACACTTCTTTTACCTAAAATTCGAGATTCAGGAGAAACAGCTGAGGACATAAGCCAACCACTACCTAACAGCAGCTAAGACAAAAAGTTGCCTTGTAGGGCTATATCCCAACTGCCTGCTAACAAAGTCTTTCCTATGAAAAAAATAGTACTGGTCTCTATCAAACTAGAATACAAGTCAATGGTCTGATTTTGGCTTGTATCATGTATTACAAAATCCTGCTTATAATGAAAACCTCTCTTCATCTTCAAGCATTAGCTACAACCAACTGTAAATCTGAGCCAAAGAAAAAAGAAAAAAAAAAAGTGAAATGGAAAAAAAATTTTCTTTCCAGAGATAAAGCATCCAAGTCCATAACGCCATGAAGATAACATGTACCACCAAATCAAGCAACAGCCTTGGGATTTTCAGGCATTCTGTGGCTACAGGAGACAGAGTGACATCTGTTCTGAATCTATTATTGCAGAAACTTCAGTCAGGGTCAGCCTCCAGCCACCTTCATTCAAAAATCTACCTTACATCTCTTTAATAAAAACTGGTATAATTATAGGAAGACACTTCTTTCGGAAAGCAGCACCATTCAATGGAGAACTGCTTCAAAAAAGTTCCCAGTTCCAAACTTGTTTGCACTTGATCGTTCCAGGGAATTCCATAAAACATCTCTCACATATTCCCCATATATTCAAAAGATTCCTAAGGGCTACTGTGTCTGTATTACAGAAATCACCATTGTGTGCATCCTTCACAGGATGTCCAAAGCCTGTTAAAAACATGGTAAGTGTTGGATGCTGGCAGCCATCGCAGCAGAAATATACTTGCAATTTATCAATATGAACTTGGTGGAACTGACATTATACTTGCCCTATGGATATTCTGTGGGTTAAAAAGACAGCAACTCCAACAGATTATAAATAAATTACGATTAAACCTCAAAGCTGTCTACAACATGTTCATAAAGATTCATGAGGCTCAAATGTTGTTTTTCCTGCCAATATTGCTCACATTCTGTGAGGTTACAATGAACAAAATCTGGTTTTAAATCCTCCTTTTTGCACATTGAAAAAAGTAATTATCTGGCAACTCCAAGTACAGCTCAGCACAATGAAGGTCACAAAATAAATCCTCAATCAATTAAATAAAAGCATTTTCACAGAATTTTGATTTTCCATATCTAATTACAAGATCTTGCACGAATGAAACTGTTGTAATTTTTCTAAAACCCTTTTGCAGCATTTCTCTTAAACTGAAAACAGTTGCTTATTTTCCCAACAATTGATACTACTGAAAAATCATAATCCCTCCCCTAAAATATGGAAAAGATCATTAGTAAAAGAATAAATTAAAAATGACAGACAAAAACCATAACTTAATGTAGGTTACACTATTGTCTGTATCAAAAGAAAAAAAAATTTAAAATCAATACCCACATGCATAGCCACCAATTTCAGCATTCATTTAAATTTTAATAATGTAAAACAAATACCACTACCACCATAAAAGCTTGTTTGGCAAATCCCACCACACTAAAGTGTTTTAAAAACCACATTCTACTTCAGTGTGGAAAACAAACCCCAAACATTATGCCTTCTATAAAGTCAACAAATTTTCTGAACTGCAGGACCTGAAGCTGAGAGTCATGTCTGCATCTCTTTGCCCAAACATTAGAAATACAGAAGAGATGCCCACATTTCTCAGTAGCTCCCATTCACACAAACAACTTACTTTCATTGGCATGAGTGCAAGGAAGTCTGTGACAAGGTTGTGAATTTTGCGAATGTAAAATTCCTCCTGGTAGAAATTTTCAGACCCCACAACAGATTCAGTCAGGAACAGGAAAACATAATCAGCAATCGCTAGCTCTGCCATTGCCTCATCTGCCTCAGTGAATTCTGCAAGAGCTGGGCAACAAAATTCACAAGAGTAGAAAAAATAAATAACAATAATCTGTTACCAAACAAATATATTTCAGGATACCCAGCCGACATGCAAATTTACATGCTTCTATCTATGTTTTTTCTGCCATACAGGAAAACACTAGACTGAAACAAAGAGAAATTAATGGCAGATGATAACTTCAATTTTCTGCTTTAACAAGTGTTACAGTGCATAATTTATTTACCCAAAAAAATCTAAGGCAGTGAACCAAGAATCATAGACCATCCTTAATTAAACATTAATTATAATGTTTGTGTTTTCTTTAATAGGTCTTTTGGATTAGACTCAATTTTGACCTAGAAAGTCTGGAAAGCTTGTGAAGTTCAGAGAGGAAAAAAAAAAAAAATTATAAATAGATTCGTCCTCTCAAGATATGGAGGTTTGAGATTTACAGATGTAAAAAAACATAACCAGGAATCTATTCTTAATTTAAGCATTCAAATGATACTAAAGCTGAAAGTGTAATCTTTGAATTTTCCAGTCCATTAAAATCTCTTTCACTTCAATGAGGCACTGTTACTGTCCAATAAGTAATTACTTCTGAATCTGTGTACATTTCAGAGCAATTCAATTCTTGACAACCAAACTCACATACTGAGAAAGCTTTAAAGTGTTAACAGTAATTTTATCATAAATAAATAACACTTCAAAAAGGTAAGAGATCATTTGACTTACACCACTTGCAAGCTCTGAATACTAATGTGCAGCAACTGAACTTTAGGGTAATTTACCTGTCACATCAGATAATTGGGATATTCCTCGTAATGTCAGTGCCCAGGCTAATCTAACAGTAGCTTGCAGGCCTGGTAATTTCCAGGGCTGAGACTCCTGAAGGCGAGTGTGTATCGTTGCTATGTACTGTCTTTCTGCTAGCAGAGGGAGCCGGTGCATCAAGTCTTGAATAACAAAAACAAACACAAAACCAATACCCAGTAAACAAACGTGAAAAAAAACCATGCAAATCCTACCAATTTGATACTGATCAATAAGAAGATTGTTTAAACGACAATTTATCCATCTGTACAATGTAACCACTGGAAAAGCTGCCAGAATTACCTTCACGATCCTCTGCACCTTGTTCCAGAAAGCTGACATCAAAGCAGTAAAGGAGAGCCATGAGAAGAGACAAGTTTACGCCGTCCAACGAGCCATCGGCTTCCACTGTTACCTTCTCCAGGTAACTTATGAGGATTAGAGTGTCATCCTTACTCAGTGGGGACTGACAAGTCCAGACAAAGAGACTTTCAGCCAAGGACTGTCGGCATTCTTTAATGAGATCAGAAACCTTTAAAAGAAAAACCAAACAAAAACCAAGGTGAATATTCATATTCTGGTAACACGTTCAATTTGACCTTCTCAGCCAATCACGATGACTGGCTTAAGTTAAAAATCACTCTAAAGACAGCAGCTACAGAAAACGTTGAGTTTATCTGCTAAACACCAAAAGGCACACTTCTGCTGGTCAATTGCATTCATATTCCCACATATTTCATGAGAGGTGTGAGTAGATACCCCGGAAAAGGACTACATGCAAACCACCATCCCCAACAAGGTCAGGAGACATCAATCTACATAGAATCTACACAGCTGTAAATGTTATCTCACAGAAGCCACATTTCCTGTCCCTAATTATACAACTGCACTGGCAGTTATCCCCAGGTACAGTCAATTTTCCCCTTGCCCCAAAAGAGATGGCCTCAACTCTACAAATCCCTAACTTTTAAGATAGCGAGAAATGCAAAAAAAAATTCAACTTTAAAAATTTCTTCCTTCAGACAAAATGTTGTATATCAACTTTAAAATATAAACATGAATTAAAACTATCATCCCCTATTATGTATGGAACAAATATCATGTCCCACATAAAAACACAAAACACTGAGTTTTAACTGCTTTAAGTCTTATGAAAACAGTAGAAGTTTAACAACAACAACAAAAAAGCCACTTATGGCCTTTCATAATGGTCCAAGTAATACGTATTTTACTTAGCTCAAGTACAAGCTTCTAATAATATTCTTATTCTGTATCTATTGCACCTGGTTAAACAAAAAATAAAGAGCACCCTATCTCCTGTAAAATCATATGCATAGTGATAAAAAACTTATCAACATTTAAAGTAGCAAGAGATTGCACACAGACTCCACCAGAATTCATCACAATATTGTCAACGTATTCATTAGAATACAAACAGAAATATGGTGTTCTACCTAAAAGGAAGAAAACAATCTGCTAACATGAGCGTTAAATGGATCTTAAGGTAAAATTAAGGTAAATTAAGGTTAATTTAAGGTAAATGGGAAGGATATTCTTTCCACAGTTTCTAGATTAATAGAGACAGTGTACAAAGTAGATAAAAAATTAAAATAATAATGTCTAAAATCTTCCTGCTAGAAAAAATATGCTGCAGTTAGTCACAGTGTCAATTAAGTTCAAGAATTACGAAGATGAGTATGCATTTTCATACAATTTTCACTTGACTATTAGAAATGCTTCTGTTCATATTAACACAATTGGATTATTAAGAGAATTATTTGCCTGACTTGACTTGGTTTCAATCTGTTTTAATAATTTGTGAATTAGTTCACTTTTTTTATTGTCATGGGGCTGATAATGGTAGTGCTGAAATCAAATAATTTAAAATACAGGCTTCAGAATTTAAAAAAAAAAAATGTACACGTAGTGTAAATATTAGGCTTACATTTTCACTGTTACAATTCTTCACTAAAAATAAGGCAGCCCCTAGCATCTGGGAGCAACAGTAAAATAGAGATGCAGGAAGCAATGTGGATCCCACACTGATGCTGCACAAGCTGTGGAGCAGTAACTGTGATCTCCTACACAGTAGCAGACTTTGTGCAAAGGTAAAGAACTCTTTGCAGTCTAACTCTATTCTAATGTGTTCAGTAATAYAGAAGAATATTCACACTTGGTGAATTTTACCTCTTTGCGATGTTTCTCACTGCCCAATCCTCGCTCTCTTTGGAGTTTATCAAATTCATTGTTCAAATCAATGTGAGAGACAAGCGTAAGGATCTTCTGAGTCAAACCCTGCTCCATTAGGTCATCTGTAAAGCGTGTTGTCATGGAAATTAACTCTTGACTATAACAGAAAGAATATAAATTTAACAATTAATCGTACTTTCCCAGTCACAGAGGAAGTCTAAAATAATGAATCCCATCAAATGTACATGATTACAAAAAAATGTACAAATAAATTATATACAGAGAGCAACTAAATGTGCATCACCAACCAGTAAGCAGTSCACTCTCAAAACATTATGCTGAATGGACACAAAGTCTTTAGGTAGCTGTAGGTTCAAGAACATGGAATATATGAATACAACAGGGATCAGCTAGTTAAGATTTCTATTAAAAGGAAAAAGTACCGTATAGAAGATGGACATAACTCGCAAGTTCACAGGCTCTTTCTTAGTAGTAAATGTAATTGTCCAGACACTGCACTCAGAATTTATATTTACACTAGAACACAGCTTTTCATTTTTCTCTAGCCAATCAACCATTGCACATTGGAAGCAAGCAGTGTGTACTGCTTTCTTTTTCAAGGCAAAAAGTAGTAGCATATAATGTTCACCAGTAGATAGTACACGCCTTTCAAGTAAAGGCAGGAGCACAATTCTCTTTTGCAGTACACAAAGTCAGAACACAGCAGGGTTCTCAAATACTGAGCAATCACCACCAGTTAGAGCAACACTGATTGTGAGAGTGTCTGAAGCAAAACTGCCAAAAGGTTAAGTAGCATAAAAACTGAAAGTAAAATAGATATCCTTATAATCCAATAAAAATATGTGCAAAAAAATGATTATGCTTAAAAAACAAACATGAAAGCACCTGCATCAGGTTAGGAGAAACAAGCAAATTTGCGACTATATGTATTCCCTTTAGCCTAATTACTACTAAAAGCACTCAAAACAAAGAGCTTTGACCAGCCCATCACCCTAATACAGACCTGAGTTCCAATGTCCACGTCTTGCCTTGGCGTGACTGGATGAGGGTTCGTAGTGAATTGGCAATGCATCTTTTTCCATCCCAGTACAGCAGAACTGCCACGAGACCTCTTGTAAGGCCAGGAAAATGAGGCTGCTGGTGTTCTCCTAGTGAATGAAAATGCACAGAATAGCCAAAGAAAGCTGAACATACACACCTTGATAACAGCACTATATCTTTGTATTTCTAATTGAAATACAAATATCACATTCAAAGTAACCGTAGTTATTCACTATCACTTTGATTTGTTTCAGACACTTAAAAGAAATCCCAGATATTTTGGGTGCTATTGTTAAAATTAATATTCAACTATTAAAACATTCAAAAATTTTTTTAAAAGTGCAAGTCCATAAACATCCTAGTTCAAATGGTATTTGCCACTGATATATACCCATCTTAATAATCAAGCTGATTATCATAGAGATATTTTTTTATTCAAATTTAAGTTTTCTATTTGAAATTACACTGAAAATTCAAGTTTAAAATAGAAAGTAAGACTGATTTGGAGATGGCTTTCCAAAGGTGATGAATTTGCAAGCTACTTCTTCAGCAAATTTTTAAGGTAGTAATGATAACTAACAATTATAGCTTAATAACTCTAAAATCAATCTTCTACCTGCAAAGAATGTGTCACTCTCCAGAAAACTTCTTTTACTAATCAGTTATTAGATTATAGAGTCACATACCAATGTACAACTAATACATAATTTGAAGAATCAGTATCTATTACACTGCTTTATGGAAAAATTCTCAATCATTTTTTAATTATGTTTAAATTCAATGACAGAGAAAGTAAATCATAAAACCTCCTCAAAATATTCCCCCTTTTGCAATAGTTGACTGTACAAACACTAAGGTTCAGAACACTGCTATCATATGACATTACAGTGAGAATAGATTCCTTTTTAAGAACATTCTATGTCAGGAAGCTAAAGCCTTCACTGCATCAAGCATTCACATTAAGCATACACTTAAATAAGAAGGCCCTATTTAAGCTGTATTTCTCCAGCCCTAAATATTTTCCTTTCTCACCGGCTAGAAGGAGCTCAACAGCTGCCAACTCTCCAATATCAAAGAGGTCACTGAGGATAAAGGCTTCTCTGATGAGTTGCTCTGGCAAAAGCCTAGTTCCCTGCTGACCCTGGATAGCAACTCCTTCTGTGCTTGCTTTCTGTATTTTCTCATGCTGCTGAACATTTTTTGGCTGTAAGAGAAACAAGCATCGGAAGTTAATAAAAATGGCAAGATCAAATACTGAATAAAGCTTTACATATTAATCCTTCCTCACAAATACAGTTCTGTCAGGTTAGGTTGTCATCATAAAAGCAAAGGCAGTGTTTCTAAAGAGAGATAGTAAAGGCACCCTAAAAATGCTTCATGCTTGGACAGCAGTGGTCTCTTTGTGGGAACATACCAAAAATAATCTTATACAATGGTACTGACATTCAGTTTACTCAAAATAATAGAGATTGAAAATAAACTTTAATACAATTCTCAACAGGAATTGGTATCAACTCAATGAAAGACACCTGGGTTGTTGATCAGAACTGTTGCGTTACTCCCAGCTATTTTCTACATCATTCTTTTTCCATTAAACTGAGATGCTAAAATATACTGATGAAACTCTATAGCTGATTTAAATTTTCTGACCAATCAGATAAAAAAAGCCATCCACTATTGGAGAAGTAACACCACTGAAAGAAGATATATTTCTAGTTACTACCTTATGATCCACCAGCCAAGAAGCAGTGAGTTTTTTCACATCATCTGACATTCCTAACAAGATACATTCTGTATTTTTTAAGTTCATGTGTTCACCTGTTCTGTGTGTTCATTAATCTGACTGAAATATCAGACAAAATAGCTTTGTACTTTATTTCAGACACAAGAGTGATGAAAAGAGTTAATACATGACATGCATCATCAGTTACTTCTACTATTCCTTTCAAAATTGCACTCAAATAATGAGAGAAAAAAACAGATCATAGAAAAAATTATCCTGTAGAAGACACAAAATAACATGTATTATTCAAGCTATTTGTATTCTAACAGCAGAACAAGACTGGTATGACACATTTGTGTTATGTAGTGTAAAAACATCAAATGAAAAGAATGGTCAGGGTCTAAAACGGCATGTAAGACAACACTGTAATACAGAGTAAATCATCATCAACTCTCCAACTCATTCCACAAGAGAGCATTAGTCCAGTACCGGATTTCTGAAGAGAGAAATGAAGTCAGATTTGTGTTTCTTTAAAACTTGATCGAGACGATGAACAGCTTCAGGTTGCCTTTTCCAAATGGCATTCATTACAGTCTGCCATATGTCCTTATATGGACCCCACAAGCTTGCAGCTAAAAGAAGAAATAAAACAATGGATTTGATTTGAAATTGATAAAGAAAGAAAACAAATTACTTATACACTGTTTTCAATAAGTAGACTCTTTTCTAGTTTACTGTTATGACTATCAAGCAAAGCAATATTTTCCTTTCTTAAGGCACAAAAAAAAACCCCCAACGATGGTCTGATATAAAATTTAATTGCATTTAGGGAGCTAAAGAAGCAAAAAAGATCATGTATGCACCTAAGTTCTGGTGCTGAAAGTCATCTTACAAGGATACTTAAAATACAACAATTTAGGTTAGAAGAGACCTTTAAGAGCATTAAGTTCAAGCATTAATCTGGCACTGCCAAGTCCACCACTAAACCACGTCCCCAAGCGCCACATCTACATGTCTTTTAAATCCCTCCAGGACTATGACTACCACTTCTACAGAACACTCCAAAAAAGGACTACGTTCACTATTATAAACAACCCATCAAATCAAAATATACAATACTCTTGCATTACAGCAGATGGCTAAAGAAACATGGTTTCAACCATTTCCAAAGATTACTAATTGAGTGAGCAAGTTGGGAAAACCAAACAGCCTTTTAAGCAAAAGCAAACTATTTTAATCACCCTGATCACTCCTACATTGTCAGAGATGAACCACTGCACTGAACTAGTCATCCGAAAGGCATATAAAATCCTGCCTCACTAATCAGAGAAAAACATTCTCTGTTGAGAGAGAACAAACTCCTTTGATTACTCAAACTCGAATTGATATCCCTCCCAACAATCAAAATGCAGATCTCCTAAGCTTCAAAGTACCTCTAGAATGTCAGATCAAAGACTGCCAGTCTACACACTTAAATGGTGAAGCCATTCATGCTGAGTAGCTATATATGAATTTACAAATGACTGAGACAACATATTTAGCAGTGCCAGTATGGCTGAATCAGGGAAAAAAAGGGACAAATTGGCATCAGTGTTTTAAATCATACAATGTTACTCCCGCTTAGAAATAGTTACTACTGAATGCATAATTTCACACTCAGCTGTAACTGGCTGTCCCACATAACTTCAGAGATTTATTTCCACTTGAAATTGTCTTTTCACTGTTATTACATTATCAAGTCAAATAAACACCAGCAGCAAACCCTAGTGCCTGCCAAAAGCTGTTCAACTACCTCCCTGACCCATTTGTTTGCTCTTGTCCCTATTACGTAATTGCTTTGCACCAGCCCAAACACATGTACTGTAAGGCATTAGAAAAATTAAGGATCTAAGTTCTCTACCCAAAACCTAATACAAACAAAATTTATTTTCAGCAGGATCACATCTACAACCCAGTTTGCTCTGCGATGGCACAAGCTATACAAGCAAAAAGATAGATTATTGCAGAGAAAGGAATAAGCACCTGGGAAGGGAAGAGGCTGGACTTTACCAACCATGCTTTTTCCCACTTAAGCTGTTCTATTATCATTAGTTTTAGAAAGGCTGACCATCCCATCAGGGACAGCAAAGAAGGATAGGCTGAGCTGCTTCTTTTGGCAACAACAGCAGTAGACAGTTACGCCTGAACTTTTTGTCACGTTACAGACTTAGCCATGATATATCTGTGCCCACAAACAACATACTATAACCTAAGGCAAAATCTTCATTAGTTCCTGTGCCACATTTAATTTTTCTCATATTTCTGGTAAAGAATTCCTTCTTCTCCCCTTTTTTTAATTATAAGGCTGTAAACTCTCTTGCCATGTAATTTATAAAATAAAACAGTCTCATTTGAACTACTCCAATTTTCACTTCACCAGTCATATTCCAAATGAAGAGTCTTTGCTTTATTACTGCCTTTCGGTGAGGCAACAAGGATGCAATTCATTCAGAGAGATCAAAATATCTTCTCCATAAAATTTGTTCCTTGCTTAACACAGGAATGGAGGTTTTAATTCTATCAACTACAATTAATAGCGCCTATTAATTGTCACTATTGCCATACAGACCTTTTGGCCTATACTCCAGTGATAACTGTTTTTCTCAGGGTCTTCATTCTCCTATTAACCTAACGAAGCTCAACAACAGTAAATGCACCATCTTGCACCCAAGACAGAATCACTGCTCAGGCTGGGGACCAAGCAAGCTGCCAGAGAGTAGCTACAGAAAAACACCCAAGCATCCTGGCAGGCAGGAAGCTAAACACGAGTCAGCAGCACACACTCGTAGGAAAGGCTGCCTGTAGGCTCCAGGCTGTATGAACAGCTGTAGCCAGCAGATACAGCTAAGTGATTATTTAGGCATCTCACAGTCCTTCACTCCAGTATGTCGTCTAGTTTTGGGCTCCTCAGAGCAAGACACTGAAATAGTGAGCCAGAGAACAGGATGAATGAGAGGCTGAAAGAACTGACCTGGTTCAGTCTCACAAAAAGAAGGCTAAAGAGGAATAGGAACTTTGTTTTCTCCAACTATTGAATAGCACTATACATAGAAAGCAGAGACAGAAGTACCCCAGGAGAAGATGAGCACCAACTAGCACAAGCTGTGATAACAAAACTTACAATTAGCCATGGAGGCGGAAAAGAAAAATTGCTGTGAGTGTGGTCACACATTGGAACAGAGTGAGGCCTCTGGAAGGATCTGCATCCCCACAAGCACTCAAAGGTAATTCAGATAAGGCYCTGAAGCAACCGATTGAGCAGCCTTGCTTTAAAGAGGAGGAAGAGCAGAACCACTGAGCCAGATGAACTCCTAAGTTATTCTCTGATTATCTAATAATTTATTTTGTATTAGTTACACTGGGCAAGTGGTGTCTTTGTAACCCAAAACTGCTCCTTGTGACAGGCTCTGAAAGGACCACGGATAATGCTGATGCTCCTAGTCCTTAGCAAAACTCAATGGATGAAAACCCAGCTCCACATTTCCGAGCTCCATGTGTACCACCGAGCAAAATTCTGGATTTATTTCTCTTTTGCTTCTTAAGGCACACGGCACCAAGAGATGAGTGTAATACCGAAGTGATGCGTAACCACGTGTGGTCTGAGCTACCACAGCCCTCTCGAACCAAGAAGGCCTTCGCAGCCTGAGGTCACTCCCCGCCAGGACCAGCCGGGCGCGGCGGCAGCTCTGACCGCGGAGCTCCATCGCCGGGCAGCTCTGTGCGGCCCGAGCCCGGGCACCGCCGCACGGGAGGCCGCTCTCCCACCGCCTGCCTGCATACCGCGTCCCGCAGCCCCTTCCCGCCGCCCGCTCGGGCCTTGCCTCGCCGCCTCCCCACGCCCGGCCTTCCCAGGGCGGCCGCCCCCGGTGCCGCGGGCTCTGAGGAGAGGCGCAGGGCCGGCGGCGGCCCGGGAGCGGGACGGCCGTGGGGAGAGGCGGAGGACGAGCCCTAGCCCCGCGCTCGAGTTGTTCTTACCTGAATTTACCGCCAACGGAGCCGCCATCTTGGAGGGAGGGAGGCGCGACAGCCGCGCCGGCGCCCGAGGAAGGCCCAGCCAACCCGCCGGGGCGCGGGGGCCGGGCTGGGGCGGGCGTCCCACGGCTCCTGCCCTTCCCGGCTGCGGGAGAGCACAGCTGGTGACCATCACGAAGCGGAGGCTTCCGCGGCTCCGGCAGGGGCAGCAGCTCCGGCGGCAGCGGCAGCGGCATGGGCAGCCCCGCGCCCCGCCTGATGGGAGCTGTAGTTGCAGGTTGATCCTTCATCGTGTCAGTTGGCTTCGTGTTCCCTCGAGGTGGCTGCGGGAAAGGGAGAGCGCCGGGCTTCTGCATTCCGGCCTTCCTCTTCTGATGTAAATAACACACCGACTCTGTGTCGTTCAGTTTCTCTTTCTCGTTCCTTTTCCATACCACGCTGAAGGGAGTTTTGCCTTCTAAGCCCTGCCCTATAAGCCGTTATCACTGAATATGGCTAAATGCCTGACTTGTCAGATGCTGCACTAGGAGATACATTTATTAGGATATTTTAATTCTGTTTTTTAACTGAAAAAAAAGATTACTAGAATGGCCTCAGCTTTTCTGGTTTCAGATTGAAGTCTTAAAAAAAAAGTCAATAAATAATTTTTGAATGTGAACTAGGGTTTACAGTATTGTATAGGGGAAAAAAAATAAACAAAAAAACCCCCAACCGTGATAGGAGTTATCCTGCAAAGAAGGCTGCATTTAAACTCAAAGTATGTGCAAGAAAAAAAGTACCAGGCATGAAGAAAAGAAAACAAGAAGCATGTTTGTACACTTATATATCTGGAGCTGAGGAACATATACCACTATCTTAGAAGTAGTCTGTGTCTGAAGTCAGTTTACCATCCTCTGTCCCAGTAGTAATCAACTCTCCTACAGAAATTCCCTCCTATGTTACGTTTAGGATAAAAGATTCTGCCAAAAGTATCGTTTCAGTTCTATAGTTTCCCCTCTTGAACTTTATTAAAACAGTATTTTGTGTTTGCAAAACCATGTCCAATGAACTAGACCCATGGGAAATTGGCAAAATAACTATCTTTGCTTTTCTAGATTTCCCCTATAAGGGGATGGCAGAAGGGGTAATAGAGCAGTGGTCCTGGGGTGAGAGTGAGTTGGCAAGGCAGCTATAAGAAAAAAGAGACAGAAAGCACAGAAACTGTTTCACAAGGGTTAGTCAGAAGAGGAGAGAGAAAAGGAAATTTTAAAAAAGGAGGAAAAAGTCTGTCCTGTCAAGAACAGCTTCTCTCAGAGTTCAATAGATGAATCTGTTCTTATTAATTTGGCCTAATTTGTTGATTTAGTCAAAGACCTCATATTTCCTTGAGATTTACCTTTTCGTGGTCTTAGGCATGAGCAGGCTGGACCTATAATGATGAGAATGATAGTGAATTGTTCATTTTATTCTAGGAAATGAAGAGTGCCAGGGAAGAGGTGAAAGTAGAAAAAAAGCGAAGTTATTCCACCAGCAGCTGAACTAAAGCAGCCTTGGTACCTGGGTACAGCATTCCTGTATCCTCTCCTGGACACCCTTCCCTGCAAAACCATAGTTCAGGTCCTATGCTGCCCAAGTGCCACCCCAAGACTCATGACTATGAAAGGCAGGTATGACAAATTTGGAGATGCAAGCACTGATCATCTGGCCGCAATAAATGTAATGCATAACTTGAGGTTTTGCTTCAGTCTTTCCTTCCACAGTGATTCTAATTTTCATCTTTTTCCTTTATACATTCTCTGATTTTCACAAAGTTTATGAGCCCTTTAGCCTTTGACCAGATTAGTTTAGAATTGATTCAGAAATTGCAACAGGTTCAAAAGTGACTGAAAATTTTGGCATACAGCATGATTTCCTAAGCTGTGTTTCCTTAAGAAACATGGCTTCTTAAAGACGAGAGAGAAATAAATAATTGAATCAWTTTTTTTTCCTTTTTAAAAAAAAGCCTTTCCCAGGCATTAAGAGCTGTCATATTTCTTTTGGCATTCAGATGCAGCCAGATTGCACACACTTTTTTTGAACTCTGTTGAAGGAAAAAATCCTTTCTAACCACTGCAGATTTAGTATTTTAAATTTCCAGGTAATTCTTTCCTCTCCTTGCCAATTGACCTAGGGTCACATAGCAACAAGAAAAAAAAAGACAGCCTGAAATAGTGGATGACATGGGGTAGGTCACTGGGCAGCTGAACTTCAGAAGAAAAATACCACATTTAGCTCCAGCTGCACAGCATTTATTATGTTCTTTCTCTGTCAGCAATGTGATATTTTAATACAAAGTAGTTGTGACAGTACAGCTCCTACTGGATGAAGTAAGAGAGGCATCTAGATACACCATACCATACATTCTGCGCATATTTTTATTGGCATAACTGCATCCATCCATCCATGCTTTAATGAGTAGGCAAGTCCATGAATAGTAATTCTTGCTTATTCTCACTTTATTTGCTGCCCTTTAATTTAGGTTCCTATTGTTTACCTGGGATCACTGGCTGGTTTGGTAGTCTGTTTTTGACAAGTCACTATAGGGAAAGAATACCTCATTCCTCTCCCTAACAATAGCTCTCAGCAAGTTCTCCAATACAGATGGGTTCAGGGAGGGACATCAATGTCTTTCATCCTTAATTACTAGACAGAAATCTGTGAAGTATCAAAGGTAGGCCGACACTAAATACCTGGGATGGATATTGATTCCCCTGGATTCCAGGGAAAGGAAGTCCTGAATTGCCTGTAGAGTAGAGAATTCTGCTTGTGTCGTGAGAGACCTATATTAATTTCTATAGGTGGAAATAACTATTAGTAATAATTAAGATGAGCTGCATAGTGGGAACCTACTCTTTGTAACTTCTAGGTGGTTTGTGATGTACTACAGGTGTAACATTCTTAACTTTGATAGTACTAGTCACTGTGGTTCATAGTCAAATCATACATCAAGACACAAAGATAACAATGATGATATAATTTATTCTCTTTACATGTTCTTATTATCAGGAAGAATAATTATTAGCCAACACAGGAGTATTGTTCAAATGCGTAAGAGGCCCTGCTCAATTTCCTACCTCTAATCTTCAATATCATTATGATCACATCCTGCATGATGGAGTAAAATGAAAAAACGCTTTTCTGCATTGCAGCTGAAACTGAAAAAGTTGCTTTGTAGAAGTTGGATCTACATAAATAGACCAGCCTTTGCCTTTGAAATATGCCTCTTTCCCTGA
The DNA here is from genome assembly GCA_018881555.1 of Amblyornis subalaris. Taxonomy (NCBI): domain Eukaryota; kingdom Metazoa; phylum Chordata; class Aves; order Passeriformes; family Ptilonorhynchidae; genus Amblyornis; species Amblyornis subalaris. The sequence goes on along the minus strand of JACAXG010000009.1, from coordinate 10,829,263 downwards.
TTACACCATAAAACTTCCTGGAGCTCTTGTTTTGACTGACACTAACTCTGTGCATCTCAGCTTACTGTTTTGTAAAAATGGGTATGACATCTCACAGCAGGCCTGGAATGCCGAGTGAATGGATCTTTAGCCTGGCCCCATCAACTAAACAGAGGAAAAATAGTGTATTTTTGCGTTACATTAGTTGGGAGAGTAAAAAATCCTGAATTCTCTACTATGCTGGCTAATTTTCCTGGAAACTTCTTAGCCTGGCTATAATCCTGTCTTTGCTGCAAAAAGCATGTTTTATACATGAAGATAGTTAGCTTGGCATCAAATCTTAGAAAAAAGTCTGAGACCTTTCCCTGCAGCGCTTCTCAAGGAAGTAACTTTGTAATTTCTCTGTCTTCCATCCTAGGTATTTCTAGTGTCACCATGGTATCTAAGCTCATCAGAGAAGCTGTGTGAGGTTGTTGCTAGCTTCTGTAAGTGGTTTATCTAGTGAAAAGCAACAAAGAGCTAAATGTTCACAAAGTTATATGAATACCTTCCTTGGGGTCAGGGAGCGGGTGAGAGGAGCTGAACAACACAAGTGCTGCCCTTCCTGTGTAGGTGAGGACAATTGTTGACTATAGGCATCTGACCAGAAATGAATGCCTTGATAAACAATATCCTGCTTGTCAATTGGATCTTTATGATCCTTGTTTAGGCTTCAGAGGTGAAATGAAAATACTGGTTTTGGCTGTGTCATGTATTGGCACTTATTTTGTCCCTAATTCCTGCTTTGGGGCCCTTAAAACTATCTGTCTTGTTATTCTTTCTTCTCTATCCTGGAATGAAGAATAGCCTTTCTTTTTTTGTAATAATTTCTCCATTCAGCTACTGAGAGCAATGAGGCAGTTATTAGCCCAGAAGGTAATCTGATTAGTGCAATGATGTAGCTGCTGTTAATGGACAACAAGAAGTGCAGAAACCTACAACTGAGGGGAAAAAAAAAGCAGGGGCAAAGTGGAAATATTTGATATAGTAAATAGAAGTCTTGGCACATCAACTACCTTATTGATATTCATTCTGTTCAGTGATTTACATATCAGATTTAAGGACAGTTGATGTTTTTGCTAGTTGCCAGTTTCACAAATTCAGGCTTTATCCTGTAATTCACTCTGAGCACTTTCTAAAGCATGTTGTATACGTTCTGCAGCTGACTTATATACTTCTTTCATCCTTTTGGGTTCCCATCGGAGAATGGATGGGTTGGAATAGATGCAAAGCTACAAAAGTGTAATGAGTTCACTTGGACAACACTGAAGATGTGTAAAGTTGCACAAAAATCTCTGTGCCAATAATGTAAAGCACAGGGTTTCTGTAACTAGATAAAATGCAAGAAATGGGAGTGAAAGTATCTTGGCAGTCAATTTAAGCTAAATTGAAATAAATCATTACTTTGTACTTACAAACTGATTGAAATTGATATAGGAACCAATGAGACTCAGGAAAAGGGTGTCTTGCAGTGCCATCTCTACTGCAATGCTTCACAAATTATGCTGCCATTTTGTTAATTATCTTCCCAGCACTGTCCATTTCTTTGGAGTTCTCTGAGCACAAGATAAGAAGCACCCTGTACACAAAAGATGTATGCAAAATTTAGCTTGTGCACTTCTGACAATGTGTTACTGAAATACTTTCCCTGTCCTGATGCTCTGAGGTAACTTATGTGAATGAAAACCCTGTTTAAATAGGTAGCATAAGAAAGGATTTGCTTTCCACTGCAGTGCATTTTTTTGTTTCATGTAAATTTCCTTAGGATCAGGAAGATTTATATTCAGGAGCAAGAATTCAAAGGACATGGATTGAACAAATTCAATTTCTGGAACAAGCAATGGTATTAATTGGTTCTGATGTCAAAATATTTCAGTGGAAGTCACATGTCTGTTAAAGTCTCCTCCTGCCTTATTTGCTTATGAAGATTGCTGCAGGAGGATAATGAGAAGCAATATTAGCTCTTCACAGTTAATGGGGCAATTGTTGAGACCACACATTCAATAACTCCTACCAAGGTGACACCTTAGACACTGGAGCACTAAACTATACTATGTGTGTGAATGGTCAAGGCTGGAGTTTATGGTTTATGCTCATTCAGTTGCTTGAGTGCTTAAGAGTACAATAGCAACAAACCTGTTTCTTATGAGCAGGTTTCTGAGCTGCTTGGCACATATAACTCTCATACCTTTCTTCTAGATGATGTCAGACAGTCAAAATTAATTTCCCTCATCATTCAAGAACATTCCTATTCTAAACCAGACAAAACTAAATCTGTGTCATTGAAATGTGATGAAAAACACCTGGTCAGGTAATCTGAACTCTCAGATAAAATGAGACCTAATCAATGAAGAAAACAAAATTCTCAAAAGTAATTGTGTGTGTCTGTAAATGTCCAGCATGGTGGAATGATAATCCTTTAAGTCTTTCTGCAAGATAAGAGTACTACTATTGTAGATTAACTTTGGTGCAGTTATAATGAAGCATGCTTAGGAGAATAGTTCACTCTGAAGTTAATTGAAATAATTTCACCTATTGAAAGCATGCATACAAGAAATACTGATTTGAAGAACAGAAATTCAAAAGTCAGGACATACATTCAGCATTATGGTTGATATCTGCACAAAGGGTCTCTTTAAGTAGACAGCAGTAAATTATGATTAAAATCTCAGGTTAGCTTTACATCTTGTGGTATTTCCTTACAAACAACCATCAATATTTGCTTGCAAATAACACTCATAATGTATCACTAAACTGCATTTCTAGGTGTCTGCTTGTTAACAATATAATCTTGTTTTTCTTATGCATCACTCTGAGTCTTGTTTAATGCGCAGTCTGTCTGCAGAAACAAGTAATTGTGGTGAGATCCAGCCCAGGAGAAGCTTGAGGTACTGACTCATTCTGAAACACTGAGGGAAAGGTTTGCTTGCAGGTATATTTAGACTATAACTACACAAGGACACTAAGCTGTGAGAAACCCCTAAAAATTAGGTGGCCTTATTTCTAACAAAGATTTTATTATGCCTCTTGGGTGTCTTAGTTTGGCATCGTTTTGTATTGGAAGATGGTAAATGTTTCAAAGTATGTTTTCCCAGAAATTCTCAGAAATTCTAGTGTCAGTTTTGAGGTGAGGTTCAAAGAGCATTATAGGGAAGATTGATGCCTCCCTTTCACTGGAGGAGTTCAGATTACGTGTTCAGATTGTGAGAGGCTTGCTAAATTCTTCCCTCCTGTCTTAATATGCAACTGCTACCTCCCATAAATGTTGGAGGGGTCTTTGGCATTCTGTGCTCTCAATCTCTTGTTAGTGACACTTCATTTTGCAAAAATAATGAAACTTTCACCAGATATGCAACTGGAACCTGCCGGCAAACATGGCAGAGAAAATCCCACCATTCAAAAGGCTAATCTGACCACCAGGCGAAGAATATGTCTCTTGTGATTTGTCTCAGTGATTAAGTCTTTTTGACAAACACATCAGCATCAGACTCAAATACTAATACACTTTCTTTTCACAAAGAAATATAATTTATGTGTCAGCTACTTTGGAGGGTTCTTGAAAGCCTGAGCCATATGTGAAAGCTAACTACGAGCTCTGTCAACCTGATCAGCTATAACCTTTTTTCTTTACAGATATTCCAAACCTAGGCAATCTGTATTCATAGAGTGGATTTTTTTTTTCTGATCTCAGCAAGAACAAAACCATATTTTTATTTTCATTGATCAGAGCTATTCTTTCAATACTTTCTGGTTTGTTTGCCTACTCAGATAAATCAGTGAGTCATATAGCCCCAACGTTCTCAATAAACTGATTTCTTGTCGGAAAGTTGTCTTTTCTCTCTGTTCGTGGCTTCATGAAATAATGATCCAACTCCAAGTCTTGTCTCACACTAACTTTCATGCATAACACCAGAAAAGGACTTTTTGAGGAGTTAATATCCCTCTAGAGTTAACAACCTACTTCATTTCTGGGAAACCCTGTTTATAAACAACTTACCTCCTCTTTAAATACTGTACAAACAGAAACTTAAAGAATGTTAAGGGGATAGTTATTAATTGCTGGTATTTAGAACCATGGGGAAGAATACAGTACAGTACAGGAAGTACACACTCAGCTAGTATCACCCAGGGCAGTGTATTTTATTCTTGTGATGCTTTTCTGCCCATATCCCACATTTTCTCATCCAAATCACGGCTGGAGTCAGCCATAGTTTAGTAAGTTCTTCAATTCAAGCATGGCTGCCATTGCAATTGACACAAGGACTGCTGTGGTAGGACAGGAGTAATCACCTTTTTGGTAATCTTCTGTCACATGTTGTTTCATGAACAAACTGCTGAAGCTCAGCCTTTTCCCAGCAGGGCACACCTTGCAGGTAATGGTGCTGTCGTTCTCCTCCATGGCAGTTGTCAGCCCTTTGCAGACTGAGCTGCCAGGGCTCATTTTACATCTTTTATTTAAAGCAACTGCTTCAATTTCACAGGTGCAAACACTTAAGCACTGGAGCACTTCCTAAAAAGAGGTCTTAGAGTCACCATACTTTTGAACTTTTGAGTGCTGAATTTTTTTGAGACTTCTTTCATGAACTGGTTACTTTGTGACATGCAGACCTCCTGTAAGAAGGACATACCATGCTCTAAATTTTAAAACTGTCTATAAGACGAAGATGAGCCATGAAAAACTAACTTTACTCTAGTTATCATCTTAATTCCACAGTTATCTAAAGGGAAAGATACCAGTTAAAGGTGAATGCTGTACCATAGCTAAGTTTTCTTAAGGAAGTACACTGCTCAGAATATTAGACAAGCACCTTTTACAGCTTTGATTGTTCAGTCATCTCAACAATTAAAAAGAAATGCCTAATAAAACACAATTAGGCCACCTGGTCCTGCTTTTTATAGGAATACAACAGAACCACTGTTATTCTTTCAGCCGTCTGCATATTTTGAGACCTGAGCCTTTTTTTTTTTTGTCCATCAAAGTAGATATACCTCAATAAATAGATATTGTAACTATTTAACTATTTTTAAATAAAATCCACAGGGGCATTTTCACTTAAATTACTAAATTTAGATAAATTTGATTTTTAATGAGATCTTGAAGATGAAAAAATAACTCCCTTGTCTTTACTAAGATCTCAGCTGAGACAACTTTACCTCTCCTGCGGTGAGAATGTATGACTTCACTCTAGTGGGAAAGGTCTGAGAGGTCTGAGGCTTTGAAGTAGGCCTTAGATGAGTCAAGGTATATACTGCTCAGAAGAATGAGGAAAGGTATATATTACGCAGAAAGAAGGAAGTCCAGTGTCTGGATTCCTATCTGCAAAGAGGAGGAATGAAGAAGCAAGCAACCAGCAAGTCACTTCTCTCTTGTCTCTGATTTTAGCCAAGTCTTTTTACACAAGTAGGAAGTAGCTGGCTACCCACCTAATCTTAATGCTCTTATTCTGCTGCTTCTACACTGGAGAGCAAAGAAAATGATGGCTCACCATGCCAGTTGAATGAATGGGTTGTCTCTGAAGGACAATGAAGATGTCCACATGCATATGGCAGAACCTACTGTTAGGCATTGCCTTGTGCATCTTACTTAATGGTACGTTCCCTACCCTCCTCTCTCAAGAGATTCTTCATTACCTTCTACTTTGTTTAGGCATAGCTTTACCCTTAAGTCTTTTCCAAATTAATTCCAACATAATACACCCGAGAAATTAAGCATGGAAGCATTTGGATGCATTTGGTAGAAACTGGTGGGTGTCCACCTGTTTTTTTGAATCATAATATTGTACATAGTGTTTTCCACAGTGTAGGTCTAATATTCAACACAGAAATCCTGTGTGGAAGGCTTGCAGAATGGAACCGTCCTTCAGAGAAGGTGAGTTTTCATTGAGCTCAGGAGAAGTTGCAAATGCTCCATTGTTTTGGAAATCAGGCTACTTTCATGGGTTCCCATGCAAATATAAACACCTAAAAGTTTCAAATTTTGTGTCTTTTAGACACTACACTATTTTATTTACTAGTCAGGAGAAATACTGCTAGGCAAGGACTAAAACCACACACAACACTGAGCATATCCTACCTCCTTACCATGTCAATCCAACAACTGTGCAGTATGTTTAAAGGCCCAGCATACAACAAGTTTGCATAAAACAAATTATAAGCACTTCAGGCAAGCATGACAGTACAGTATCAGTGGAGACATTTGAGACACAGCTGTTCTGAAGCTTTCCATGCAAAAATTAATTTTGGTTTCCCAAATTTGGTATAATACCAACACAAAGAAAGCAAGGAAGAGAAAACAAAATGAAAGTAAGTTAAAATAAAAATCATCATCTGATTTATATGCTTTAGCAAAATATGACACCTACCAGAGGCTGACTGGCTACAGTTTCAAATAACCTATTTAAGAAGAGGCAATTTATCATTCCTTAAAACCCCACAAATGCTAGATTATTAGGAGTACAACAAACTGGGTCTACCCAGGGCTTTAATTCCATGTCTGGCCTGTTAGGAGGAAATTCTCATATTCATACACTGATGTACCAATGACTTTAAAATGCTGCAGAGGAAAACATAGTACAATTCTAAAATTCATATGGAAGAATAAAAAAGGTATATCAAAGCAGAAAAGTATCTACCATTCTTTAGGTGTCTTGGTTAGTCTATTAAGGGTCGGGACCAGCTTGGAGTCTGCTCTCTCTGGATATGTTCCTAACCTGTGGTGGCTCTTGGCCTGGTCCAGTCATGGTATAGAGTGCCCACGGGAAGACGGAACAGAAGGGGAAAGAGGGCAGAGCAGCACAAGGCACACAGCACAACCTTCACTCTGTCAGTGTGTCAAGCACAGGCTAAGAAGAGGAAATGTTCTCAATCAGAATATAAGAGCCAAATTTCTCTGTACAACAAGGGAGTCCATGTCACACAGAGTCTCAGTTACAGTGCTGCCTATATGCGAAACTGATCTTATTATTCTGAGATCCCTCATTGGTCATCATTACAGTTGGTTTCCCGCAGCTCCTTAATGAACATATGCATATTTCTGATTAATATATGCTTTGACTTTCCTACTTAATCTATTATTTTGCCTATCTAACCTATCTAATTTCAGGCTTGTCTATCAGCATTATTTATATAGAATAAAATTACCTGCAGTAGCTCTTATTCCTTTTGGCAAAAGGAAATATATCTGTCTGGAAAACTGCAAGGTTGCAGCTGGAGCTTGGCTGGTGCAATATATTTACAAGCATCAAACTTCATGCCAACCCTTTAATGCAACGTCATACTTTCTTGACAGGTGAGCTCTTGTCACACCTGGCTTAAGCAGAACATGAGTTTCAACACACAAAAAGTCAGTGGAAATTCTTGTAACAGTTCCTGTTTATACAGCAGCCATGGAATCAATATGCAGGATAAAGTATTGCATTTTCTCAAGTCATGCACTTTTTATTTCATCTCAGCAAATCCCATACAGCTGAGGCGTTTTTATAAGAATGTGAGCAATTTTGAGCTCTGTGGAAAATGCTGAATGCTGTTGGATGCAGGCAGAGAAGGGCAGAAGAGAAAAAATACATTCCTTTGAATACRCTAATATAGAAGGCAATTAAGGAATATGACAATAATGAGCAATCATTCTGTCTCATAATGTATGTTTTGCTTTAAAGAGCAGGTGATGACTCCTTGAAAACAATAATAAGTAACATAATGAAGTCTTGTCTACACAGGGATGTTACTTCAAATATTTCAGATGAGTTGGCTCGAGCATATTTGTAAAAATTGTTTTAAAGTGGTTGGGCTTTCTGTTTTTGCATGAATGAAATCCAGGCTCAGCAGCTCTCAGCTGTGAGCTGCATCCAGCTTATGAAAGGATTCTGCCCATTTTTGAATTATTATCCCTCACTGTATAATGTGATAAGGTTTATTTGCTGTCTGGCCCCGGAGTGCCCTCTTCTGTCACAAGATCATCTGGATTAATTATGTTATCACTCTTGCTGAATGCTGAAATTCCAGTATGTGAGTGTTCCCCCAGATTCACACATTTTTTTGAGTAGCACCTCTTTTCCTCTCCTGATATTGTCTCTTGGGTTGTATGTATTACCACATCCAGCCACAATTCTATGGCACTGCCTCAAATATTAGTATTTGTGACTGTTGGCCAAACTGAATGCAAGAGAGAGACGTTCCTGAGAAGTGGGCCAGTGCCACCATAAAGCAAAATAATGCTGGCTTTTCTACAAGGACTGAAGGGATGTGAACAGGACCTCCAGGACTTCTAACTGTCCAGAATAGGATAAGCTGTGAAAGATTTATCCATGGGAAGTCACTGCTAAACCCCATTATTGTAATGGACTCAGGTGACTTACCACATCTGTCAGATGATGTCACTTCAAATATGGAGTTGTAGAGCTAATATTGTTTTCAAACCACTAAACTGAAATGCAAAGACTGAGGTTACAAAAAAGCTGTTTGAAATCCATATAGGTGGTTAGCTTGAAAATGCCGCTGAGGGAAGTATTCCTGTCATGTCCTGTGTTATGTCATAGCTCTGTGTCTCTTAGCCAGGTGGTATCTTGATGCCATCACTGGCAGGGGAAAATGAGCTGTATGAAACATGAGCCTCTTTCCATCTATTTGGCACCCCACCTTCCCTACTGTGGTTGTTGTGGTGCTCCACAAAAAAGATCTCAATCATCTTTCCCCCCCTTTAATGCTTGCTACGTATCTGGGCTTGCTGCTGCTCTTCTTGCCACTCAAATAACGTGGCAGCACCCCATGAGTTAAAAGGAATACAGTTTGGAGGGAAGGCATATTTATTGCAACAGCGAATGCAGGAAAAAAAGCAATAGCAAATACACTTTGGCTTATAATTTCTTCAGCATTCTTTAGCTCCCTTCACATTTTGTGAGATGAATTACCAAAATTTAACATTTCAAAATGCTGAGATTATAACACACTTATAATCAAATCTTTAGCAATACAAAATTCTTGGATTCAGGCCAATTGCTCTACAGTCTGTTCCCTTCTAGTGCACATCATGCTGACCTGTGTGTGTTAGAGAAGATCTTGGGGCAAAGACTGTGCTCCATTTTTACTATGCACAGAGCAAAGCAATGCAGCCTTCTTGGTTTCTTACCTGTATGTTCTCTCTCACTTCTGCAATTGAATGTATTTGAGTACCCTTCTATGCAGTGCTGCACATCTTTCTGATTTATCTATTGCCTTGTGCAGTGAGTTTTTCTCAGCTCTTGGAAACATACTTCTAGGTAACATTGCTACAGAGGTGCACATAGAACTGCAAACTTAAGTCCTGTTACTATTCAGTAGCAGGATTCTATTGTTCTCATTAGCCTAGCATCTTCTTCCCTCCTGCCCATCCCAACACCAGCACAGGATTTCTACAGAAAGGACATGTAGAGAGAGAGGTTTCTAATTCTTTACACACTACGGGGTTCCCTGAGAACAACCACTTCCTGGTGAAGCCCAAACTGGAAAAACAGATGGGAATAACATTCCAAAACTGATTAAAAAAATATGAAACCTATGATCATTGGCACTGAGTTCAGTGCAGAAATAACAAATAATTGTAATTTTTCTCTGGCAATGAAGGAACCATTATGATGAGGAACATTAGCCTTACCAGTCGTTTGATGCATAAAAAATATTTCAAAAAAGAAAAGGAGGATAGGAAAGACAAGTTCAAGGATTCTGTATATGTTCATCCGAATTTGATTAATATGTAGTAACTAATTATTTTTACGTTAATATATTAAGTAAATGTTACAGTTGAAGATATATACAGAGAAACATGGAATTTCTCACATATATAGTTGTTTATATTCCAATTTATGTTTTGTTTTCAGAATAACATTGCATAAGAGTTTGCACGTCAAGAGTACTACTGAGAACAGCGTTGCTTGTTATGCAGACCTGAGGCTTGCCTACAGCAAGAAGTAGTAAAGTTAATTTATAGAGCTTTCCCGTGTTGCATATACGTATATCAGTCTAAAATTTAATATGTACAAGGTAATGTTAACTTGTTTTAGGAAGGCGATAAGCTACATCAACACAAGTTCCACTGTTAATAGAACGGGTATATTGTACAAGGCTGAACTAGTATAACACTTCAAACTAAGAAACTAAAGTAAGGAAGAAAATAATTCATGCCACTAAATGTAATAGTTGTGCCAGTGCATGCGGTGATGAACTCCTCTCTTTCCTATCATTTGCTGAAATAAGTAAAATTCTCAGGTGAACATTGTCATGGCAAAAGTACTAATAGCTTGTGCACTGGAAATAACTGATAATTAAACACCCAGAATGAGGCTGGCTGTCTGGAGAGCCAAGCATGCCAGGGCAGGAGAGACACAAGAGAGCGATAAAGGTGGTGAGTAAAAGCACTCTTGTCTGTTAGCTGAGGTGATGAGGGCCTTCGTGCGGGTGAAAAAGGGAGGGTTATGGGTGCAGTTTGAACAGGTTCATGGCCCAGGGTGTCTGGTAGAAAGAGGAGACAGAAGCAATATAGTTTCTCTGAGTTTCTACAATATAAAAAGAATCCTTTTCCGGGAAAAAAAAAGAAAAAGCCTTTTTGGCAGGGGAGAGATCCTCTTGAGATTTTTCAGACAATTGTTTCTGTCAAAATTAATAGTAATAATAATTATAGCAACAAAAGTCTGTTCAGCAAAGGGGCATCACCATGTTGCCTGTTGCCGTGGGAAAGCCATACTCGGCCACAGAGAGGCACCGGGAAGGATAAGGGAGGAGGTAGCGCAGGGGCCCCCTGCCGAGGAGCAGGGCTGGCTGGCAGGCTGGGGCGGTGGCAGGGGCGGGACCGGGATGACTGGGGCAGCGCCCGGGCACAGTCTCGCTCTCCCGGCGTGCGAGAGGATGCCCCTGCCGAGTTTCGTGGGAGCCGCATCCAGCCCCGAGCGAGCGGCCGTGACAGCCGCCGCAGGTGTTCCTGGGCGAACGCAGCGCATCCCATTCCCTGACGTTGTAGCCAACAACCGGCAAAGTCCCACGGGGAGGTAAATGGGATCGCTTCGACCCAGCAGGGGAAAAAAACCCCGAAGCAACGCCAATGAGAGTAAAAAAAAAAAAAAAATTAAAAATCAACCTAGTGCTTGAAAACCGCGCCGTTTAACGTCCAGTAACAGGTGGCTGAAGTTGCAGCGGGTTTATGGACGGGGATTGCCCGGAGCAGGGCGGTGGGACTGCCCTGCCCGGAGGAGAGCTTGGAGTCCCCAGCCCGACGGAAGAGAATCCAGCCCCGGATGGGGATGGAAATGGAGATGGGGCCGCCTCCGCCTTCCCCCGCGCTGGCTGGGCCGCCGCCGTCGCCTACAAGCCCCATCATGCCCCGCGCCGTCGCGGCCTCTGGCGTCGATCCCCGTCCCCCTCCCGCGCCGCTCCCCGCCCACTGCCGGCAGCGCACGCGCAGCGGGGGCGGTGTCCGGGGCAAGTCTCCCCAATGTAAGATGGTGGCCGGGCTGGCAGCGGAGCGCCCCGAGCTCGGAGATCGCCTGTCCCTCGTGTAAAGGTCGTCGGAGCAGCCGCCCGAGTGCCCGGCCGGCCGCCGCTGCAAGTCCCGCCCCAGGAGCGCCGCTGCGGGTTTCTCCCCTCCGCTTCTCTATCTCTTTCCTTGCTGCCTCTCTCCTTCCCTCCCCACCCTTCTCCTCCTTTTCCCCTCGCCTCCTTTCCCGCACGCTCACTCACTCACCCACCCGCCCGGCCGCCCCCGCCGCGCCGGGCAGCCTGCGAGGGAGAGCCGCGCACACGCACCGCGGGCCGGGCAGGCAGGAGGAAGGCGAGTGAGTGCGAGCTGAAGGCCGAGCCGGGGAGGGAAGGAGGGAGGGAGGGAGGGAAGGAGAGGCGAGGAGGAGGCGGGGGGGAGCCGGGCCGCTCTGACTACGAGAGCGCCGAGGCTTCGCTGGGACGGCGCAGGCCGCAGCCCACCCGCCGGTGCAGCCCCGGCGACGGGGGGACGCGCCGGGCCGCTGCCGTGCGCCGAGAGCACCGGGCCGTGAGGGGAGGGCGTGGGGGCGAGCGGGCTGCTCCTCCTACCCGGGGGGCGCCGGGGAAGGGGCTCTCTCGGTGCCGCTGCCCGGAGGAGGCTGTATTTATTTCCTCCTCGCCGCCCCGGCGCGGGGAAGCCCTTGGGCCGGGCCGGGCCACCGGCCGGAGGCGCGGACGGACGGTGGCCCCGGAGCTGCTCGCCTGTGTCGGGGCAGGCCGGCGCGGGCGGGCGCGGGCATCGCCGCATGATTCACTTAGAATTTGCGTGGAAATTTCCTCTCTCCTCTTCTTCCTCTTCCCCGGAGTCAAGCTCCATTTCTTCTGGTGATAGGCACTTTTTTCCTGAGAGAGAGGAGCAAACAGATGGTAAATGGCAGCCTCTTAATTTCGGTGTTATTTTATACAGTCCTTGCGACCTCCCGAGATTTATCTGTCTGTAAAATAACTGGTATGTAAGTTTCTGTCTCATACTTGCAAAATCCTGGAAGCTCTTTCCATTTTGTGCATTAGCAGAAACAAATGACAAGGCTGTGTACGGGTGCTAATCCTACTTCCAGCGGCGGTCCTACAGCTCTGCCTGCCAGTCTAAAAGTGAGCTGCCGGTGCCTTCGTATGTACAGTAAAGGGGAGGGAAAATACACTAGATAATTATCTTGAAAAGCTTTGTTACCATACCAGAAAGGATTTAATTGTCCATGGCTTGTATGCTTCTGTCAGTGTGGTAATACCAAGTATGTCGTTCATAGGAGAAGCAATTCTCTCCAGAGCATATGTTAACGTAAGCAAAACCTATCAGCTAGTTAAAGCTGTGGAAACTCTAGACCTGCAGATGTTGGCTTACTCCTGTCCAAAAGCTTTAGAAGTTAATGTTGCCAGTCACATGTTTACTGAGCCTGTAAAGGTTTCTAACTCGCTGTGTTTTAACTGTCTGTATTTTGTTGTAGTTTTGAAATGTCTTGTCTTGAACGTCCCTGTACTTTAGACTTCATATTCATGTAGACATGATGTCTGGCACTAACAGAAGAGCACTCATACTGAAAGATGAATATGTAGAAGAATGAAATTTTTTCTAGCTCCTTTCTCTCTCTGCTTAAAAAGGAAAGGGAAAAAATAAAATACAGGCTTATGAAGAGCAGGGAGTAAAACAGCTGTTTGACTCAAGAGGGTGAATTAGTTTCAGATGGCCTACAAATAGTCGAATATACTGCTGGTTTCTTAGCATCTCTGTAATAATGTAGTGATCCAAGTTGTGGTCTAGGCTTCAGCTGTGCTGCACCTTAGGCTTTTGGAATTCTGTGATAGAGTTTGCATTTCATAAACAAGATGAACACACGCTAATGTTTAGAAATGCTTGGCAGTTGAACTTCACTGAATTGCAAACTAAGTTCATTTTAGGGGAAAAGATTGTTTTGGAAAGGGGGAATACAATGATAAAATTATGTCTTCTTTTAACTTGCATGTTTCTTCAGGTGCCTCTTTATTAGCTTTTAAAATTATGAGTGTTGGAGGATCAACATCTCCTTACAGATCTCTTTAGAGAGAAAAGGTGGTGAATGTCTGTCAGGAATAGTGTTCTACTAGTTTCTTAGTACCTCAAKAGAGTTTAAGAACATCCTTAAAGTGCTCACTAAATAAAAGGCTTGGGTTAAAAAAGCTGCTGAGAGAGTATACACAAGTATGTGGCTTTTTTTATTTAATTAAAAATAATGTCTACGTACAAGTACATGTTTTCCTTCATGGCTGTTGTTCATAAAAGTTAACGTATTCTTTGAGAATTAAATGTTTTGAAATTGCTCTGACCAAGTTCCTAAGTGTATGAGCCCTGAAGGCTTAACTCTGGCAACTGTTTCTCAAAATTTCCCCTGCCTTTTTGAAAGAAATGGGATTGTTTCAAACAGACAGCTCTGTAAGCACAGGTAACTGTTAAGTGGTTGATCACAGATTGCATCTTGGACCTTGGTTGCTCTGGTAAGATGAGGCTGATCTATAGGCCTTAACACATGCTGAAAGGAAATAACTTGCTCAGCAGGACTGCTAGGGTCAAGGGTTCCTAAACTTTCACATGGTGAATAGTGCCTTTAGGTTGTACAAACTACCTCTTGTGCCACTTGCAGTTGTACAGTATTGCTGAAATAACTTGAATAAGTGCATATGTGAAGGACTGCATAACTTACCTTGCTTCAATGTTCTGAATGCTTCCTCTCTTTAAAGATGTTCATGCTTACTTTTTTTTCAATGTGTATCTTCCTACCTGCTTAGTCTTGCTTTTATTGGATGGAAACAATGTGAGGAGCTAGACCTCTAAAAATAAATAGAGCCCCCCTCTTCTGGTTCTTGGAGAATAGTCTAGGAATTTATTCCTTTTGGGAGATTGGTTAACATTTGTTAACATTTTAACAACTGTAAACACTTTCCAGACTTGGAAAATTAAGTATAGTAGCAAATGGTTTGGCATGGCTTGAGCTGCTGCTCAGATGGTTCTTCCTGTAAGCAAATTGGGAGGGCAATACAAGTGTCTAGCAGGAAATATGAATATAACCTCTGGAAGTAAAAGCATGTATGTGTTTTTGCATTAAACTATTTGAATCAGTTAGATGCATGTTTTTATCAAACTGGGGTTTTTTTTCCTGTCATACCAGAAACTTTGATGTGCTTGATTTTGTCAGATGGCATTTTTCTTGTATGAATTTGAAAAAGGAATCTTTTATCATTTCCTTATTTCAAAATTGTATCCAAGATTATACAAATTTAGTGAACATTCAGAATACATGTTTTTGAATTCTGGTTGGCTGTTATTACACTGGCTGCATCAGCTTAAGAGGAAGAATTAGTGTTTAAACTAGTGATGTCCACATACGACTAAGATCAAGTAAGTTTTGTGGCAGTATGTTTTATTTTCTTTCCTTCCACTTGGCTGTTCTGGGAACATGACAACTCCAAGGTATTTCTAGTAGGAGTCTATCATTTAAATGGAGCTTGCAAGTGTTTTCTAAACATGTGTGTACAAAATAAGGTATTCATAAACCTCATGCATGTGCTTTAACAACTTGAGGAAGCCTGCATCCAAAGCTATCAGGACAAATACAGGCCAAGAGAATGATACTTCCCATCCTTTTCTGTGTATCCTGAAAGCTATGTACTGTGTTTTTATTCTGGAGCAGAATATGTTTGTGTTAATTTCATAATGATCAATCATTTGTGTATTTTTATTAAGGTATTTCATCAGTTGCTGGTTTTCAAATTGGGGAAAGATAGGATTTTTTTTATCTTTTGGTCACTGAGTTAAAAATAAAGTTGGATGTAGAGCAAGCAAACATGCTACTGAACTTGGTGGAAAGGGTGCTTGGATCTTTGCTAAGGTTTCTTCTCTGATCGATGCTGTCTGATTTTGATCTGATTCTGTTTTCTTGCAAGGGAAGAAGGGAAGACTTCATCTGTCTGTGAGTAGCTTTCTAAGCTACTGTGATCCCAGCATCTGTTTCTTTTATCTTGCTGTTGTCTTTGAGAGGAATAGATGCCTAATATGAAGTGAGTTTCAATTGTCTACAAAATCTGATGTCATTGTACTTCTGCATGTCTTGGTTGTGAGATGGAGGTCCCTTGTTGTATTGCAGGTCCTTGGGCTGTCCCTTTCTGGGCTTTGAGTATTTTACTTTTCGCAGCTTAGCAGTCCTTGATTGCTGGAAGGTGATATTGCAATATTTTGTATTTGATTGCAAGTATCAATTATTAACACTTGAAGTTTGGTGTGGTGTTTTTGTGTTGTTGGGGTTTGGTATTTTTGTTTTTCTTTTTCAAAACAAAGTGGAAGAAACTGTAAAAATGGCAGCACACTTCTCTGTCTTTTAACTTCTAATGAATTCTTCAAATTTGGAACAGAAACACATGAGCTTTGTAGGGCCAAAAAAATGTGATAGGCATGTGTACTGTGATTTTCAAGTAGTGCTTCATCCCAGGTTTTACTTTGGCACATGTTTAGGCCTTTTTTTGTGGTGGAGTGCTTATGTTTCAAACTACTGAGCTCTAATCTTTTCCTTGCATAACTGAAGGGGCATTTATTTTTCCCTGTGTGGATGTTCTTAAATGTTTTCTTCCACATAAGATTTGATATGCAAGAGTAGTAACTAAAAGGGTAGCAGTCTATTCATTGTAGGATAAAATACACTGCATAGGAAGACTTGCTAATAATCTTCCAGTCCAATTTGTTTCAGGGACACTTGACTTTAACAGGTGAGATTTATTTGAAAGCAGGCTTCATGTTATACTTCAGTTTAAAGTTACTTTCACCATTATAGATTTAATGTGGATCCTGTTTGAATAGTGTATATTAATTTTAAATTGCAAGATCCATGAGCTAAGACACCTCAAGTGTGAAATACTGTACTTGCAGGTGGAGTAATTTCATTATTCCTAAACCTATCTCTTATTATGTTACAGTAAGTTGCCATCTTAAAAAAAAACAACAAACCACAACAGAATTTGAGTGCAGGACTGGAAATAATTAAATTATATTTATGTGTGCTTTGGAACTGCTTACCTGAGGAAGTTTAGCTGGTAGAAGTTTTGATGAAGGTTGTGTCCCAGATAGGTAAGCATGTGGTGACTGTTGTTCAGAGTTTCTGTTTTGTACTACAGCCTAGAGATATAGGAAAATGGGATAGGGAAGAAGTATGTAGCAGTAATCACTGGATGTGGGGAGAAAGTGTTTGGCTCCCTTTTTTCTTTCTCTGTCTCCTCTCCATATAATGAATGAAGATGGGTATGAGAAGCGATAGCTGTGCCTGTCAGTTAAAGACCTAAAGCTTCTCTGTGATCTGTAGGTGTTACCTTGGGCTGTTGGACATTGCAAAAATAGAAGCTATTCCCTGACTTTGAATAGCTCCTGCTTCACTACATGTGACTTTTGTTTTTAATTGAATGAAGTTTAGAATTAGTCTTCAGTATCTCATTCATAAAATGTGTCCTCTGAGAGCTCTTAAACTAGCATTAAATAAAAGGCCAAAACTTGCTAGGTCAAAATTAGTGTTTATAGGTCAATGTGCCCAGTAGTTAATTTGAATGCATTTCCTTCTATCAGTGTGAACTGTAGGGGCCCCTAAACTCCTGAAGTTATGTTAAACACACTGGTCTGAATGAGAGAGGCCCAGTAGCATTAATCCAATTTGTCTAGTGACTTAATCTTACTGCCATTTATCATGTAACTGCTGCTCCTCTGAAGGAGCCTTCTTGCATGTGTTTCTGTTGATTGTTTAGCAAGTTGAATCCCTCTTCCTAAGAAGGTAATCTTTCCTTTTATGAAACTTCATCCTAGGTTAAGGGTCAAGTAATTTATAACTGAGGAACCATGTTAGAGAAATTAGAATTTCTTCCCATCTTTGAAAACTCCTTTGCTAATCCTTTCATTTAGTAAAGCATSTATTTAACATATTAATGTTGTAGTTTCATAGTTAGTGGCAAATTGATTCTAGAACATAGGTGGTAAGTCTGAAACCAGAAGATGATCATTGGTTTTGCTTTACATAACTGTTAGTGTGAGTCTAAAATATGGAAGAACAGCTGGTAAGTTTATGGAAATAGCAGCTCTTATACTCATCAAGCTGTCTTCTGCACAGGGTAATGTCGTCATCTGGCTGGTTTACAGTTTCATTTAAGTCTTGAATAGTAGTTATAATTGTAAGCATGCTTCAAGGTAGGTCCATTCTCATGTTTTCACCAGTGTAGTGGCTTCCTCCTCTAATTGAGCCCTTTTAGAGCCATTATTTTCCTAAATTTTTTGCTCATGGTCTCATTCTGATTTAACCTTGAGGCTTGTGATTCACTGGGGGTGAGGCAGGGGCATACCTTGTATGAGAACTATTCCTCTGGTTACTACTGTATAAATACATAGCACAGTAAAACTGTGAGAAAAGCTGGTGAGAGCCAGCTGTGTTGTGTGACCACATGACTCTGGACTGTCTTAAGAAAACACCATACCTTGGGCAGAAACTGTTTAAATTGGTTCTGTAGTATCTTTTCCTGGGAAACCGGCTATATTTGTTTTTGAGTTCAGTGACCCAAAAGAGAACACAATACAGCCATCTTTATAAGGAATCCTGCAGTGGCACGTGGCTTTTATTTTTTGAGCATAATTATATAGAGTATAAGTAAAGTGAAGAGTCAGAAAACAGGCACTTTTGAAGTAAAATTGTTATTCTGTCTCTACTCATAATTAATACCAGTTACCAAGAGAGTTTTTTTTTAATTCTTTGTACGTGTATATATATATTGAGCTATTGAGCAGAAGTGAAGCAAAATTTGTTTTCAAGCAAATGTAATTTGGTGTGATGAGGTGAGAGGGACAGGTTCCTTCTGCCATTTGCAGTGCTGTAGTCATCCACTCTTAATAAATGAGCCACTTACTACCAGCTGCTGTTTCTGCTATATTCAGTGTGTGCCATCTCAAAAAGACAGTGAAGGTAACTTCCGTGGAGGTGCAGTGCAGCATCTTTTGACTACCATTTTTTTCTGAGACTTATGGTGGACTCAGAAAATACCATAGTTTATGGAAGTATAAGGAAGGAGATGGGCTCAGTGTCACTGTGTTTTGATTTGGTGGGGTGTTGTTTGTTGGGTTTTTTTGGTGTTGTGGGTTTTTTTGTTGGGTGGGTTTTTTTGGTGTTGGTTTTTGTTGTTGTTGTTTTTTGTTTGGTGGTTTTTTTGTTATTTTTATTTACTAGATATAAAGTCAGATATTGGAGAGCATCCTCCCAGAGCTGACATCAGCATAAATGTTTCTGAGGCATCCTTAATGTCTTCATTTTATATTTTGCTGCTTCTGTTTTTAAAGACATTTACATCTTTCAGCCAATTCTTTGTTCTCTTAAGGCAGTTGTGTGATTTTCTTATGGGTTTTGGTTAGTTTGCATCCTATATAGGGTTAGGCTTCTCCAGAGGAGCTGCATTCGGCTGCTCTTGCTTGGTGAAAACTCAGACCTGCCTCTCTTAGTATTAAAAAGTCACAGCATTTAGAGGATATGTTGGGCGAGTGTGTTTGCAGTCAACTTGAACTTCTGTACTTTTTATGACATGTATATGTCACAGTCTGACAGATTGCTTGAGATTTCATTCAGCACTTTGTACATGCCAAATGACCAAAATACCTTAATTTCGCCTGCCTGAGTTAGTGCAGCTCCAGGTGTAGTGGAGGTAGCAGTAGAGGGAATTCATATAAAACCAATACAACTCATTCTACTTAAATTCATGGAAGCTGATGCTGTTACTTTGTTCTCCCTTTCCTTTTTTCTTTTAAGGCAATTGCTTTATATGTGGCTGTGTCTAGAATTTGTTTATCTTCAAGCAGTTCTGTATATTCTGTTCCTTATTGGAATACAGGTGCTTCCCTCAATGCAGGTCTTGATCTTTCTCAACTTTGTTTTTTTAGTAACAAATATGTGTTTCCCTGAGAAGCAGAAGCAGGCAATTGTAGCTTGTGTACAATTATATATGGGAATAAGGATTTATGATATGAGCGAATATTGTACAAAGCAACCACCTTTCTGGATTTCTAGCAGGTATGTGATGTATGAGTGATAAGAAGGGCTTCTTCTACTCTCTGAAGCTTTTCTGTGCTTTTCATTAAATTATTGGTTTGCTTTTTGAAATAATTCTCATTTTTAAATAACAAAACTGAAAGTAAAGTGAAATTCTAAGTATTCTCTGTAGAAGCCAAACCAGTCCTAAACTGTGATTGAGTGTGACTGTGACATGGTAGATGTTTTTACTCTTTTCTGTTGACTCTGATGTCAGTGAATGTTATTGAAACAGCATCCTGCTCTTGTCTGAAGCAGATGATATCTTAAGCATAATATTCTGCTTTTCCATACTTAAACTGAACTAGAAGTTAATCTTTTTCTTCAACCAGTAGAACTGATCGGTCATCGGATTTATTTGATACTGCATTTTAATTAGATGTACCTTTTATGTTATCCAACTGTTTTCTAAATTGCTAAAAGAGATGCTTTATTGTCTTGAATTATGTGCTAGAGAATTCCAGATTTTCGAGACGCTTCACTCTTTGTCMTTTTCAGCATGAAACAAGAAATGAGCCAGAGGCTTCATTTCCACCTACTTTCAGATAGTGCCACAAATTTGAGCACAGGACATGTGCTATATTTGGAATCAGCTTTACCTCCCAGATACACATCAAGAAGAAGCTGAAATGGTTCACTCATTTGTTTTTTCCATCGAGCTTTGCAGTTTGTAGCTATGGGGGCTAATGCTTTAGTTACTTTTTCACCCTTGAAAAATTCTAAGCATAGGTACCTTGGTATAAGTGTTATGCCCCTTTAAAGTGGAAATGGGCTTGTACGTATTAAACTTCTGTTGTAACTTTACAGTACCTTGTGTATTTACATACTAAGACTTATATGGTGTAACAGCAGTCCTCATGGTAGGGAATTGTTATAATAAAACTTACATTTTTTAAGCTAATATTGCAAATGTAGGCTTGTTTCTCTGTTTCAAACATGTTCTGTAATTTCATTATAGTCAATAGCTCTATTCCATTGGGTAAAGTTTACTACTTAAATGTTTGTAGGATCACAGCCTTAATTGGTAGTATTTTGGTTTTCTGCTTTGAGCACTGCCTAAATGCAGTTAAGTTCTAATGCACGTGTGTGTTGCCTTAGGTTTAAAATGGAAAGTATAGACAAGTTTGTAGAATCACTGAGTGGTTTGGTTTGGAAGGGACCTTAAAGATAATCTCATTCCAACACTCCTGCCGTGGGCAGGGACACCTTGCACCCGCTCAGGTTGCTCAAAGCCCCATCCAGACTGGCCTTGAACACTTCCAGGGATGGGACATCAACAGCTTCTCTGGGCAACTTGTTCCTGTGCCTCAGCACCCTCACAGTGAAGAATTTCTTCCTAATACCGAATTTAAATCTCCCCTCTTTCAGTTTAAAACCTTTACCCCTTGTCCTATCGCTTCACTTCCTGATAGTCTCCATACTTCTTGTAGGCCCCCTTTAGATACTGGAAGGCTGCTATCCAGATCTCCCTGGAGCCTTCTCTTCTCCAGAAGAGAACAACCCTAACCTCATAGGAAAGATACTGCAGCCCTCTACTCATCTGTGGCTCTTCTCTGCACCTGCTTGAGCAGTTCCTGTCTTTATTACGCTGGGGGCCCAGTTAGTTATTCAACTAATAATGTTCTGTCTTCCAGCAAAGTGTTCATTTGCCTGTCGCTTAAACTGACTTGGCTCTCCTGGCTTGACACCCTCTTTGGTGAGCGGCAAACATTGTCACTTTTTGCAAAGGTCAAGTTTGCTTTTTTCAACTCATGGCTGTAGGTATTGGGTGTGAATGGCTGAGAGTGAATCTGGGGGCAGTGGCTGCTGTTTCACAAGTTTTAGGATGAGGTTGAAGAGACTGATCAAATCCTTCTTTTTCCATGTATTTCTTTGTAGTTTCTCGGGGATTCTGAAGAACTATTTTAAGCCTGTGCAAGGGTTTATTTTATTTGTGTGGATTTTTTTAAAATAGTCTGGATGAGGAGTACAGTCCTTTCTCTGACATATTTGCTTCTCATCAGCTGGGAATGAAATATAGAACATGGGTTTTCTGGAGAGACGGAGGTCTGTGGAGAAGATTGCTTTTTTCTATTAAGGAAGCATCACTGCTTCTTCCGGTATCGGTAGCCCTACCACCTTTTCTTTTGAGATGTAGGTACTGGAACACATCTCAGTTACTGATGGGGGTATGAAGTAAATCTTTGGATACATTTCTTCTTCACTCCTTCCCCTGTCTCTGAGATTTCTTGATTGACTAGTCATGACATGGATTTTCCAGTCATTAATAATTTCTGATGTTTTTTGCTTCATCAAAGAGAGACTAATGATAAGAAATTTCAGGACAGTAACAGCTCTTCAGAAAAAGTCAAAGTCACTTTGGAGGATTGGGAAGACTGATACAGGAACTTTTGCATTTAATTGTCGGTAGGGTACTATACCTTACCAGAAATTTGTTCCGGATGCTGGAGGGCTTGTGGTGTCTTTGTTAATGTTTTTACTTTTTTTTGGTGACAATGGTTTAGGCAGCAGCCCTAATAATGTGCTCTTGTTCTCATCCCTGATATATTTCTGATCTTTGAGGCTGGATTGTTGGTTTGGTCTTTTCTTTCCACTTCAGTTCAGGACATCTCTTTTTCTTCCTACATATCCAGGGGGGTGTGTGTGTGTGTGTATAAATATATGAGCTTGTAAAACTACAAGTCTTCATTCAACTGTATGATGGTTTTATTAGAAATTCTTCCATAACTTTTAATTCTAGTGTAGAAACAGAGCTGAAGGCTGAACAGGAGATACTCTCTAAAGAGTTGATGTACATCCTTGGGAGGGGTTATAGTAAGCCCAGAAAGGCAGTGTATAACTCATTTTAGCTTGTACTGGAGCAGATTTTAATATGAGGTCTTAGTTCCTGCAGTTGTATCTGGGGAAGTGCAAGGATGAGGACAACAGCTGCTCTGAATCAAAACTTTGTATCTGTAATGGAAGACTTTAAATCTAGCAGATGTGTATGAGAAGTAAGTTTGTTAAAATTCTGTCTGCTGTTAGGGAAATGCATCTTCAAGCTGCAGAAAAGACTTTGGGAAGCAGGAGGAACTAATGGTAGCCTTGCGGTACCTATGGGCAGGCTATTGAGAATACTGAGCTAGGCTCTTTATAGCAGTGTATGGAAGGCAGGCAAGAGACAGCAGGTGTGCGTTAAAATAAAACTTCATTTAAGAAGGAAATGTTTCTCCACGGAGTGGAACAATTATTGGGACAGGTGAAAGAGGTTCTGCAGTGTCCAGCTTTGGATGTTTTGATGTCCAACTGGATAAAGCTTGGTGTAATATAGATTTATTTTGCTCATCTTGATTTGAGAAGGAGGTTGACTAGAGAACCCCAGAGATCCTTTCCAACTGGAATTGTTCTATGAATCTGTAGCAAAAACTGTAACCATCCTCAACTTCATGAATATAAAATTGTCCATGTTAAAGCTTGAAACTAAGAATCAACAATGGACCTATAAACTCACAGGAGGTTTAACAAGACCAAGTGCAAGGTGCTGCACCTGGGTTGGAGCAACCCTGAGTATCAATAGAGGCGGATGAACAGATTGAGAGCAGCCCTGCCGAGAGGGACTTGGGGGTGCAGGTGGATGAGAGGCTGGACATGAGCTGGCAATGTGCACTCGCAGCCCAGAAAGCCAATTGTATCCTGGGCTGCATCCAAAGCTGTGTGGGCAGCAAGTTGAGGGAGGTGACGTTGCCCCTCTACTCCACTCTGGTGAGACTCCATGTGGAGTGCTGCATCCAGCTCTGGTGTCTCCAGCACAGGAAGGACATTGACCTGTAAGAGCAAGTCCAGGGGAGGGCCACCAAGGTGGTTAGAGGGATGGAGCACCTCTACTATGAGTAAAGGCTGAGAGAACTGGAATTATTCAGCCTAGAAAAGAGAAGGCTTCCAGATGACCTAATTGACAGCCTTATGATAGCTGAAGAGAGCCTACAGGACAGATGCAGAGGGACTTTTTACAAGATCATGTAGTGACACTCAAACTGAAAGAGAGTAGGTTTAGCTTAGATGTTAGAAAAAAATTCTTTAGTGTGAGTGTGGTGAGGCACTGGCACAGGTTGCCCAGGGAAGTTGTGGATGCCCCTTCCCTAGAAGTGTTCAAGGCCAGGAGGGATGGAGCTCTGAGCAACCCGATCTACTAAAAGGTGTCCCTGCTCATGGCAGGGATGTTGGAACTCAGTCGTCTTTAAGGTCCCTTCCAACCCAGGCAATTTTATGATTCTATATTAATAGCCTTAAAGCACATAGTGTAGCTTCAGTGGAAATGTAGGAGGGCTTTTTTAAACGTAAAAGTACTCCTTAATGTAAATACTGAAGCTTATGGATGTAATGCAGGATCTCTGAATCTCTTGCACTGACACAGGATGTTTGTTTTCTCAAAGTTCAAGCTGGTTGCTTAAAAATTTGGTGATGAAATGCTCAAAAGGGAATGGGAAAATACCAGGCTTGCCGGTGATGAGCAATGGGATGGTGTGTCAAAACTTGAGGAAATGTGCATTAATGGAATCCCTCAATCTGCTTCAGGAGGTTTTGGCTACGAAGTACCACACCTGAAATGTTTCTACAACAATGCAGGCAGCATGAGGAACAAGCCAAGACTAGCTCAAAGCTTTGGCCTTGTCCCAGATATTTGATATTGGCGTAAGTGAAACCTAGTGGGTTGAGTCTTGTGATTGGAGTGCCCTGTTGGATAGTTACAGGCTCTTTAGGAGGGATAGGCAGGGCAGAAGAGGGGAGTGTGTGTGGTGGGGGGTGGCATTGTGTGTAATGAAAGGGATAGAATCTGTGGAGTGCACGGTTATCAATGGTCCAGTTGAGAGTCTCTGGGTTAGAATCAAGGGGCAAAAAGAATTTGGATGTCATTGTGGAAGTCTGTTGTAGACCTTCTAGTCAGGATGATCATGCTGATGAGTTATCCTTTGAGGAACTAAGGGAGACTTGCAAGTCAACTGCCCTTGTCCTTATGGGACTCTTCGACTTGCCAGAAATCAGCTGGGGGCATCACACAGCGGGTACAGCGTGGGCCAGAAGATTCCTAAAGACCCTAGATGACAACTTTATGGAACAGGTCCTAAAGGAGCTGACTTGGAAAGATGCCCTCCTTGATCTGCTGTTTGTCAACGGAGAGGATCTTGTGTGCAAAGTGGAGGCTGGTGGCTGTCTTGTCCACAGCGAACATGCAGCGAATGAGCTTAAAATCTCTGTTGACAGGAGGAAAAGTGCCAGCAAAATTTGAACTCTGGACATGAGGAGAACAGACTGCTCAGAGAACTAGTAAGTAAAGTTCCCTGTGAAAATGTTTTTGCAGGTTGTGCTGGTTTTACTGTAAACCAGCAGGGGAAATTAACCCCACACAACTACCTCGAGAGAGATTTAGGTCAAAATTACGACTTTAATAGAAAGGTTAAATTAAATGCAGTAATACAGAAAACACTGGCTTAAACTGACAGTCACAGTACACCATGGCAGTGGTTGCAGTCCTGTTGAAGGTCTGGAACTGGGTGTCCAGTGGTCTGGTCGTCTGGGTGTCCAGTGGTCTTTTCTCTCAATCCCCAAGGCTGTTTTTATGTGGTGTTTCTTGGCTGGTACCTCCCCGCAAGGGAGGGGATTTCCACAATGAAAGGGGATATTTCTGATGTTCTATTCGTCGGGGCTTATCCAGTTCGGTAATGGGCCATTGGCAGAGATAATCCACTCGGGATGGGTGGTGCTTGCTGCTGCTGCCCAGGATAGTTATCACAGTTGAGATAAGAGATACTGCCCGGCCTCACATGATCTACCTCCCCTCGGTCATAGCCTCAGGGACCACATGTGTAAGTAGCTGCTGTGAACGACCCAGCTTATCAAGGAATTATGTGGGTGGTGATAGAACCTTTTTGGTTAACCCAGGACACAGGTGCTGGGGTTCATCAGTGCTGCTCACTTTTTAAACATCACCTCCTAGGAGCACAGGAGCAGGCAATTCCTAAATGTTGGAAATGAAGCAGATGAGACTGAAGGCCAGCTCAGCTGAATAGGAAAATAAGGCAAAAAAGGCCCAGTTGAAGCAAGGTCAGGTGACATGGAAGAATAGAGATGCTGCTTGCTACTGTAGGGAGAAAATTCATGCAGCCAAAGCTCAATTGGAGCTGAAATTGGCCAGAACTGTTGGTGACAATAAAAAGAGGTTTTTTTCAAATACAGTAATGGCACAAAGCAGTGTAGAAATAATATCAGCCCATTACAGGATGAGGATGGTCACCTTGCAAACAGCGACATGGACAAGGCAGAGGTGTTTAATGCATTCTTTGCCCCTGTCTTCAACATGGATGATGGAGCAAGGGCTTCTCAGTGCTCTGAGCTGGAGGACAGTGACTGTGAGAATGACCAACTCCGAGGTGACCCTGAACGTGTGTGAAAGGTATCTGCTGCTCCAGCTGGATCCCTACAAATCTATGGGGCCTAATGGGATCCATATGAAAATCCTCAGAGATAGGTGATGTCATCACAAAGCCTCTCTTGATGATTTTTGAGTGGTCTTGGGAATCTGGAAAGGTCCCAGCTAACTGGAAGCTGGTGAACATTGTCACAGCCTTCAAAAAGGGCAAGCTGGTTGTGTGTATAGATTGGTGAATGAGAGACTGGAGAGCAGTGCTGCTGAAAGGGAGCTGTAGATCCTGGTCGATGGCAAGTTGAACATGAGTCAGCAGAGCCCTGGCAGCCAGGAGGGACAGTTGTGTCCTGGGATGCATCAGGCACTGCATCGCCAGCTGGGCAAGGGAGGGGATTGTCCCACTCTGCTCTGCACTGGGGCAGCCTCACCTCAAGTGCTGGGAGCAGTTTTGAGTGCCACAATATAAAAATGGCATGAAGCAATTAGAGAGCATCCAAAGAAGGGCCATGAGGATGACGAAGTGTCTGGAGGGAAAGTCTTACGGGGAGCGGCTGAGGTCGCTTGGTTTGCTCAGCCTGGAGAAGAGGAGACTGAGGAGAGGCATTGCAGTCTGCAGCTTCCTCATGAGGGGAAGCAGATAGGCAAGTACCGATTTCTTCACTCTTGTGTCCAGTGACAGGATTCAAGGAAAAGGCATGAAGCTGAGTCAGGGGAGGTTGAGGTTGGCTACCTGGAAAAGATTTTACACCCAGAGGGTGGTTGGGTGCTGAAACAGGCACCCCAGGGAAGTGATTAGAGCACCAAGCCTGACAGAGTTCAAGAAGCATTTGGTCAATGCTCTCAGGCACATGGTGTGACTCTTGAGGTGTCCTGCACTGGGCCAGAAGTCGGACTCTATGATCCTGATGGGTCCCTTTCAATTTAACATATTCTGTGATTATGTGAACTTTTCCATACACTGTCCATGGTACTGCAGTTGCAGACATTTCCCTTCCCCAGCTATAGTCAGGCTGAGAATGTGTTGGACTAAAAGTGATTTAGCATTGAAATTGGGCTAGATTGTATGTGTGTGGAGGGGCAGTTGTGGATGTTTTTTATTCCAGTCTCCCTTGTAAGGTTTTCCTTGTTTGTTCTTCAGATTAGGTGCGTCTGTTCAAAGCCTCAGGAAAGCAACAATGTTGTATTTGGGTAAATGTTTGTTTCTGTAGGTGTGTCTATGTAAAAAGCAGGAGAAACATACTTTACTTCTGTTGGCTAAAAGGCACAATTTTGATAATCCAGAGTTATTTCTTCAATTTGTATCTGCAATTACACTACAATTTATTTTATAGCAGAATTTAATCTAAGACCTTTAGGTAGCTTTCTTGTGATGATCAGGACTATGAATAGAGCCCCTAATGAAAGATAAAGTTAGGTGTTGAACATCATTATAGTGTTTCATATCTTTGGCAGAGTCTCTTGGGAGAATGAAGGAAATCTGGTCATAGCACTTGCCTTCTTCATCTTTGCATTGTACCTATAGATAATGTCCTTTACACTAGTTATTCTAGATTTTGCAGGTGTTCTTTTTCAATATTGGGAATTTTGTTTGGGTAATTACAAGAGTGTGTTTAAACTAACCCATTAATATTGCTCTTGGATGAAATCTGAAAGATGTGTAATTTTTCAGTACATTAGTGCTTGTATTTCCTTTAACCACAAAGCACTGTACAATAATTCTCACTCTTTTGACTCTTAAGACTTGAGGATTTAATGGCATTTGCAAAGTAAAACTAATTAGGGATTGATCAATGAATACATGTGTTTGTAAACCTTTACAGAATGCTGAGAGTGTTTGAGAGAGCTTTTTATGTGTCCGGTACTATTCTTCAGTTCTTTGTCAGTCAGAGAAGTTTAGCAGACATAATGTAAATAATTGTAAAAGTATACACTAATTCTGGCCTGGAGGATTGGAAAGGTACTTTGTTCTTCATGCTCACCTTTTTTTGGTTTCTCTCCATGGGTGGTTATGGGCAAACTGGGGGGTACTATGGGTGCTGGATACCTGGGCTGACAGGTATAGTGAATAGTTTACGTGTGTGTCATGGTTTAGGAATGGTGTTCCCCAATTTAGTGTTCCCACTGAAATACTCCAAAGCATCTGTTGCTTGCTTGGCATACTGTGTGACCCAGAAGGGCCCGCCTCTCCCATCCCTGGAAAATGGTATAGAATAACCTCTGTGTCCTAGCCATGCCCCCTCCTGACTACTGCTGGAAACAGGACAATGTGGTCACCACCAGCTCTGAGCTAGATCTAGGTGCCAGCTGGAAGATCAGAATTCTAAAACACTCAGTGACTACTGGAGAAGTAGTGCTCTGCAAACGAAATTTTGGCATTCTAAGAGCAGAGGTGATGAAGGACAAGCTCTTCATCTAAGTGTATGATGCTTTTTCCTTTTTTTTTCTTTGAACTGTTGAACATAACAGGACGTTTTCTGTTGTGGCCTGTTTGTTTCCCTCCTATATAATTTATCAGTGAATTACTTTTGTATTTTAACTGTTGCTAGATATATTGAAAATAACATTTAAGTAATATTCCCTTTCTGTATCTAAAAATGCAAGTGTAACATTTGTAACAAGTGTAAGCTTTTTTGAAAGGTAGAGGAGGAAGGCTACTTACTTATATGATATGTTCAATTCTACATCAGAGTCCTTTTAGAGATAATTAGTATAAGAAAACGTTTCTGAAAGACAAAATGGCTTTTAAAGGTTGATAAAAGTTGAGAAGCAGATCCTGTATGTTTTGTAGAGAGCAGTAAAATAAACTTTTTTCAGTTTAAGCTTCTGTAAGGTTTTTTTTTCTGTGCAAAGTGCACAGTGATAAGAAATTCTAACGGTACACTGCTGCAGTTCTGCCTAAAATACTTGGCATTATTTACATACCTGTATGTAATGAATTTTGCCACCTATACCCCAAATTTGTTTTGTTCTGTGAGAAAAGAGTGAATGTGAGATTTGTGAGCACACTTAAATAGGAAGCAGATGTAGTTGTGACGTTCAGCAATGATAATGCTGCCTGTTAGAGACATGGTGTAATGAATGTGTAATAGATACTTAAGGGATTTTTTGATCCCTCTTAAACTGATGCAACATGCTTATTTTACTGCTCAGTTATTATGTGCTGAAGGCTCTATTTTTCTCCTTTTATCTTGTCTGAAAAGACTTTACTATAGTAGATAACTTACAGTGTGTATATTCCAAGAGTATCTTAAAGATCTATTCTACCCCTCCCACCCCCAAGTGTAGCTATTGGTTTTCTCTGCTATGCCACAGTTGATTTTAATCAATTTACTTTCCAAATAACTGTGTTTCTCCTTTTGCTGTTCACTAACAAGGTGAATTACTATTAGTTTTAATTCTTACGCACACTTTAAGAAAAACTTTAATGTACCAAACTTATCTTTAATGGTGATGAAAATTTGGGACAGTGGCTTTTGATCAAGTGCTGAATATATTAAAAGTCCTATTTATAACTTACATCGGTCAGTAATTACTGAATTTTGAAAGTGTCAGATTTTGTCATCCTTTTCTCCTGTGCAAGGTGAGGGCTGCAGAAGTAGTATCTTGTTGGATGCAGAGACAAGACCAGTATACTAGTTCATTACATATGTTGGTCTAATTAAAGATACAATCTCAGCCTACAAAACTTGTGGCTTCTTTGGAGTAGAATGAATGTAGGAGTGTATGCAAGGTGCAAGGATGTGGCTTCTTCATCGTTGGCAGTCTCAGGACTCTGCAGAGGTGTGCAGTGCTAGGAGGAGACAAGTTTTCTTTCTCATCATGCTCACTCTCATCTTCTCTTGTGGCTGTCATTAATCCATGTCCTGCTTAAGGAAAACTGCTGTGGGTGCATGCTTTGTCTTTGGTACTTCTGTGTTCAGGTGTAGCAAAGTGGCTTTTGACTTCATGTTGAAAACCTTAATTCTGCATAGTGATGTGTGCTGTGTTTTATATGCTGTCTATGAATTGAATCTAGAGGGAATATTCTCTGTACTCTAACGTGTTTCAAGGACTTAAAAACCTCTGCCTATAAATGCACCTTTAAAAGTGTTCAGAACGATTTTCAGTCTTTAATAGAAACTATTTTCAGATGACAGTTGAAAAACGAAACTGTGGAGTTTTCATTGAAAGATGATTACTGGGAATGTAGTCCTTTACCTTGAGACTCCTTGTGAGGGAGAAATATTGTAAATTCTGTGTGTGATCGGTTTGGAGCTCTTGCCTTACAAAGAAGGCAGCTAACCTGGCAGCTGTTGTAACCTCTTACCCTAAGGAATGGGGCGGTGGGAAGCATGTCCTTGCCACAGGCTGAAGTCGGTATGCTTTCCTCCTCCTTTTCTATTACTCTTTAACTGGATTTGTTCTCTGCACTACCTACTCCACCCAATGAGCGTTTCCTTCCACAGGGTCAGGGAATTGAGTTGCTGATGTTCCAGCAGTTGCAGGAATACTTCATCACTTTCCAAAGGTTTGCTGTTTGTATGAGAGCTGAGAATTTATCTGACTAACATTCTAGTGTAAATTTGGGAACAGTGATGTAGTTCAGACCTGCATACATAACCAGATACTAATAAACAGAATGCGAACAAAATGGCAAGAGAGCACCACAAAACCAAATGTGCCATTTATTCACCCCGACTATTCATATTGTTAACTATCTACCGCCATACTAATGCTTTGTAGGCAGTCGGAACTACCAGCATCTTTCCATGTGCACTCTTGATAACATCTGATTTACTTACCTTTATGTACAATACTGATCACGAGCCTTTTCCATTTCAGTAGGTAAGGAGAAAACACTAACCTGTTTGAAAGGCACATGTTCCTTCCTAAAAAGCAGATGAAAATCTGTCTGTTATTTTATTAAGTCAGACGAGCAAAGATACTTTATGTGGTGTTGTGGTCTGTACAGATTATTTTATCCCCTCTCCATTACTGTATGGATCTGGACTTTTGCAGATGGGTATTAAAAGAACTTGGAATGTGTAACGTGTTCCTTGTCAGGAAGCAGGTGACCTGGATACCATATCCCTGAATAATATGGTATTCCACGGCTCCCTTTCCGAAGTCCTCAGGAAAAATGTTGAGAAATATCTTTATATAACTCAGGGATTAAATCTAATGCTAAGTGGTGACTTTCATTTTGAAAGTGGACATTGCTATTAGAGACAGTGGAAACCACCCTGATGTAGGAACAGTAATATGGGTTTTCAGGTTGCTCTTTAAAACATTTAATTACTATTCAGCACCTTGCAGATGAAGACTAAACCACACTGTGATGTTTCTATTATAGGTTCAGAATCACACATTAGCCCACAAAAGTAGCAGTGCAATATGACCCATTGCTTTGTTTTCTTATTTCTGCACACAAATTTTAAATGGATCTGCTGTGTCTTTAATTTTGGAAGACTTTCATCAAATTAGGCTCTGTGCTTAACTGTTTTCCTAAACTATATTGCATGTCAGATACAGTTAGTGCTGTCTGTCCTGTAGTCAGTATGCACAGAAACTGTAAATGTAAAAAGCACACATTTGTATTTCCTTCTGGTTCATTATTACTTGGCCTCCTGATGCCAAGACCCTAGAAATTCTGAACAGTAAAACAGACTGAGTGGGTTAGGTTTCTTGTAAAATGCAGCTGCTGAGCTGATTTAGGGTTTGTTTGCATATTAATTTTTCAAATACTTTGAATAGCAGGGTATATGGCTGTTTATAACAGCTATGTATGTTAGCCATTTTCCCTTTGAAAATTGGATTTGCAAATTGTTTCCCTCCAAACTCAAAGTGTCAGTTGGTTTTTTGTGAATCAGTTTTAGGATGTGTGAGTAATGCTGTAGTTATGTCCAAGATTCAAATATCATAAAGCTTACTAAGTGAAATGTCTTAATGAAAAGAGAATGATGTTGGCGGAAGAGTAGTCAGAAATGGTTGAGCATTGAAGACCAAAGCATCAATAACAGCACATCTCAAATACGTGATCATAGGAGGGGAAAAGAATGTTATCTTGATGCTCACTGGATTCTGTTCTCAGAGGTCTTGTACGTGAGTCTGGACATGCTGAGCAAATCTGTCCTGAGTAGCTGTACTTGGCCCGGGCTGCTGGAAGAACAAGGAGAAGGGGTGCAGACGCCTCTTGGTTCTGACTTGCCTGAATTCAGGAATTACTGATCAGATGTGTGCGATTGATTATATGGCTGCTTCTAGTGTGAGGCTTATTTGGAATCTACTGCTCATTCAAATTGGTGTTTGGTACTAATGGCTTTCAGAATAAAACACCTGGTACTTTTTGTTTTTTAAAGAAGTCCCTGCAGCTTGTAACTTGATTTCTTGGTGGCCTGCTTTGATACATTTTTGTATGGATTCAGCTTCTCTATAAAAAGTGCTAGGAAAGCCTTCCTGAGCCTGTAGAGACCTCTTTTCTGACCACTATCTTGAAAGAGAGAGGATTGTTCTGCTGAAAGACTTATTTATGATGGATTGCCATAGTGATCAAGAAACAAAGATGTTCTTTCTGTGTTTAATATTCTAGATCTACTACCTTGAGACTTCTCTAGAATCTCTGTTCCTGCCTGCCATTTTATGTAGAAAGGACTGTGAAGCTTTTGGCACTGTTTAGCTCTGAGGATTTTGGTTATTATCACTGTGCTGGCCATGCGGAGTCTGGCACTGTAATAGACCACAATAAACAGAGCTTTTTAGTTGTCTCTGAGAGTCATGTTTAGCCAATATAGGAGTACCAAGAGTCCAAAACCCTCTTTTCCTGACACTCTCATTTCTGGCCCCAAACAAAAAAAAACTTGCACTGTTACTGGTACAAGACAGCTGTCTTTCTACTTGTGTTTCTCCCCGTAGTGTGAAAAAGTGATAATCAACCCAAGGATTTTCAGAGAAAGCTACAGCTTTTCAGGGAAGTCATGATGGCAAATTCGGGTTTTTTTCCCCACCTGCTTTTTTTGATGCTTTCACAATCTTTTAATCATAGTAGACTGGATGCTGTGAAGCCTCTATATGGTAAACTACCTTTTGCAAAGGCAGGAATCTCAGCTTCTGTGGAAGGCTACAAGGCAAACTCATTCAGCTTATTTTGTAGAAAGAAAAGAAATATTTTATAAGTGCTTTCGGGTTTTACTGAAACCTAAGCATTCAGCTTCCTAAGTATATTTTCATCGGTCTGTAATACAATCAAGGAATGAGTTGTAGATTTTCCAGGAACAGAACATACTTGCCAATATATTCTGAAAGCTGACCCTGAATATAAGGGATGTGACGCTTGACAGTGGTATGAGTTTTCTGTTGTAGTTTCAAAGATTAGTTGCTTCAATAGCAACCTAATCTGTAGATAATATGTTCTTACAAGTTCTCCTTTGCTCTTAAAATGTTGTGTAGTACTATTTTGGGGAAAATCCATGGTGTTTGCTTGTGAGGTAGTGTTACAAAAGTCATCTCAGCTTTGTTAGCACCAGCCTTCTGAATTCCCTTTCTGCGAGACAGGTTCTGTACACATAATGTATGATGTCTCCTTTGTGTCTAATGCAATGGTTGACTGTAATGGACCTTGTTTAGAAGTGAGTGATTCTTCTGTAAAACAAACTGTGCAAAGAAGCTTGCAGCTTGGGGGTAATATGCTTGACTTTCAAGGTTTAATGTTGCTATTTCACAGTATAGGTGCCTTGTGGGAGGGCAAGGAAATGACCTCACCTTGATGCAAGATGTTGTTTATCTGTGGGGGCTAACTGTTGCCTCTTAAATGTTAAAGCAAAATTCTTGTATACTGATCTCCTTGGTTGAAATTCTTTGATACTTGTTGACAGGATTATCTTGTAAATCAAAAGTTTTGGAATACATTGAATTAATTCTTAGAGCCATGGCTCTGGGCTGTGATTGTTTGTTTTTATTTTCTTCCCCAGAAACTTGATTTAGGCTTTTCTCAAATTTCTTTGATAGGGCCAGATTTGTAAAGAGGCTTATGTGCTGGTTGTGTGAATGCCTATCTGGGGACTTGTTTCTCATTCCTGGTTGTCGATGTTGTAGGTTTGATCATCACCAGAAAAAGTGAAGAACAACTCGATTGTGATACTGATCTCTCTGGGATGCTTGCCCTTGCTGAGGAGACATGGGCTTTCTCTGAACCTGCCCAGGCTACGTGTATGATTGTTTATGCTCACTGATGCTGGTTGCAGGATGTTCTTTGTACTTCTGCCATCCTTCTTAGTACAGCAGAACTCTGACTTTTTGGTCCATTGTGGAGTCTTCCCCATGCCTTGGATCCTAAAGATTTAGATAGTCCACTTTCATCCATGCCAGCCCGCTTCCTCTATTTTGTACCTGTGAAGGCAGAATAAAATGAGCACAAGCTTACTTTGGCAGCTGATGGAAAGGATCACTGGGATGCAGACTCTTGGGACTTGGCTTTGATTTACCTTATCGTAAATATAACATTACTGTGGAATTCAGCCCTACATTATTGGTAGAAGTGGGCTTGAACTCTTAATCTGAACAAATAAATGGTTAACTAATTTTCTTGCCAGAAACCTTATCCAAGGCAAAGTGAAAATGCATGGATTCAAACTCTGATTATATTGTCCAGTTAAGAGTATTCAAGCAGAAAATTATTGAAGATGGTCTTTCTCCACCTAGAGGGAATCTTGATGTGATAAGCTTTGCTACCAGGTGATAAATATGGACCCTCCTAGAGGCTGCTCAAAGTGGGATTATGTAGCCTCTCTTTTTTTTTCCCCTTCACGTTTCACATGTAGCAGTACCTGTATTGTCTGTGTATTTTGATGCTGCTCTTTTCCAGAAGTTACTTCTGTTGCTCTTAAGGTTAAAACTGTCCTCTTCACTGTTGAAAGCCATTTGCTAATGAGAAGAGACAGTACCAGTGTGCACAACATTAGAAGAGAGTCCTTCTAACTAGGCAGTATGAGGCTGTGTAATCTACTGACTGTAGACATATTGCTTCTTTTTTCTGTGAATATTTAAGATTGCAATTGTGGCTGTCTATACAGCATATATATGAAGTTGTAGTACATTAGGAGGTGCTTGGATCCGATTATTTGAGATGTTGCTGTGCCAAGTAAAATTTTATTTATAATAACAAGTAAACAAACAATAGTATGGTCACAAACAGCTTGTTTCAGGTGATACTAGCAGTAGGTAAGTTAGTCTCTTGTGTGAATGCTAAAGTTTTGGAGCCAGATTATAACTGGCTTTTTAGTGTAATGACATTCAAATAATAGTGCAGAAATAGCTCTGTACTCCCACTTTAGGAGTAGACTAAACCAATCTTGATATAACTAATGTCTTCCTCAAAATTTTATCAGTTCATAGAGTCTAGAAAAGCATGCTTATGGACAGTATCTCAGTGATATGGGTAAATGTTTCCCCATCGTAATACCTGGTATTGCTGCACACAAAAATGCTTTTTGCTGTAGATTTTGCTTATGATGTCTTTTAAAGTCTTGTAACTGAAAGCATTGCTATACAACAGTGAATCCTGAGAACTTCGGGTAGTACCTGTAGCGTGAAAATAAAAGTGGTGCAGCTGCAATCTGCACATGTAGTGTAAGTGTGGTTACTTCAACAGTTTCTAACATTAAATTAGCTTCTTATATGTTTTGTTGATCAGAATTGGGGAATATTTCTCAGCAGTTCAACATTATTTACTGACGTACTTCTACGAAGAGCTGTGAAATTTTGTGGTGTGTGTATCTGTTGCCCGATTAACTTCTGGTAACCATCCTCAGGACTTCTAATGAAGTTATGGTGGGAGGGCTTTTCTCGATCTAAGCTAAACATGAAGATCTTTATACTTTCCTTATCTTTTTCTGTGTGAGGTACAGACTCAGCAGATAAGAACTGGACTCCTCCCCAGCTGCCTGATAACCATATGTCACTGAATAGACTGTGAAAGTAAACCTGCAAATAAGTTGTAAACTCGTAGAGACAAACTCAGTCAAACTCTTAAGCAAAATGGCTTTAAAAATAAATATGATCTAGAATTTATAGCTCTTTTGCACAAAAGGTTTGTGATTTATTCTTTACCTCATTGAAGTTTGATTCAGAATAGATCAAGCATTAATTATGTTTGATTTTATAAATTTGCACTCCTTATTTGTAGGAAGTAGGACTTGTATTGAAAAAGTATTAGATAAAGAATGAATGTGCAGGTATGGAGGGAGAAACTTCTGCCAACTTTTCAGGGCATGTGTACTAACATTGGAGTTTTTACAGTTACAAATGGAGGCAAGAAATCCCAGTTCTACACTACTGGTTAATATAGTCAAGATTTTTGTAATATTTAATGATTGGGAATGGCAATTCACATGTCAGCATTCTGTAACTGATTCCTGGTTGTCATTCTCTTTCCCAAACTGTGTATTTTTCTTGAAAATTCAAAATGCAGCTTCATTAACTTTGGCTTGATGCTCCTAAAGAGAAAATTCTGGCTTTGTTATTCCTGTGCTGAATCAGGAACACAGTCAGGGGATCCATTTGATTTTTTTTTTTTTTCCTTTGCTTTCTTTCTTTTCTAAGTGAGCTGTAGACCACAGCATATATGGAAAAATGTGAGGTACATGAAGAGAAATTACTGCTAAGTTACCTGATTTAAAAAACCCCCAAACTCTTCATCTTGGTTGGACCATATGTAATCAGAGTCATTAAAAGGCAAAATACTTGATTCAGACTTGGAAATATTTTAAATGGTATAGTGCAAAAAAGCTGATAGTCTGTCAGAAGCTGTTACTGCTCCAGCAGTTTTCCTTGAATTCTCTCCTATGTAGAGGAATGACAGCAGCTCACAGTGTTGCTTCTACACCGTATCTCTAGGTCCAGAAATATAAAGTGATTTAGCAATTTTTGAATAGGTAATTTTACTGTCTCTGCTTCATTCTTGACTTTTTCAAGAATGACTTGTATGGTGATACAACGTATCAAAACAAGAGTTTTGATCATATCATCGCTTCTTACTCTCTTGTGGTCTTCTTCAGTTAAAGCCAAGAGGTCTAGTTAGTAGCCATCTGCTGATGTTGCTGGTCATAGGGCTGACCTATGTGTGGAAACTTCTTCCTTGGGAGAGAAAGTGGGGTTCCTGTCAGCTTTCCAGGGGAGCAGTTGCAGCTTTGGAGGAGAGGTATCTCTGGAGTTTTCACCATTGTTTTTTGACTCTATTTAGAGAATGTAGATTTGATTATATACACACTGGGCTGCTTTTCACTTAATTTTTTTTTCTTTTGGAGTCTTTTTAGAGGCTTTCAAGAGTGAGACATGCTTCTGGCTGATACTGTATCTGTACCAAACTATTTTAATTATCACAGTTCTTAACTTAAAAAGACTTGTGAAGACTTCATTGTTTCATGGCATCTAGTAGGACGCTGAGTTGTGAGGAATAAAGCTACAATCTGGAGAATCAGATGATGATTTGGATTCTTTGTAAAGCATCCACATAGTTTCAGAGTGAAATGAAATTTTTTTTTCCATAAGTTAATGTTAGACATAAAGTACAAACTTCTAGGGGAGGCATTGACATAGATGCTTCACAATTTCTGACCAGGGAAGTGATGAAGTATTAGTTTGTGTTTTACTAGTATAAGAATAAGATGGCATTTTCACTCTAGTACTCTGTGTGGCTGTTGATTTGTCAATCAATGTGTCATACAGCATATTTTATGCCAGTCTTCTAATCTCTGGCATCAGCTGCCCATTGAGTTTCAAGTAATGGAATTGTGGGCACTGAGGAGTGCAGGGACTTTGACAAAGAGTTTTTATTCTTCTGAGCTCAATGCTTTGCATTATTACTTGATTAGCAGAAGCACTCAAGCTGGAATCACTACTCATCCAGAACCTGTAGATGAGCTGTATAAGGCTTTCTTTCTCTGTTCGAAACTTGTTTTGATGCTTCTCTCCCCTTCCAACCCAACTAAAAAGTCTTTTTGCTTTCGTGGATTATAGAAAAACATGAGAGACTTAGTACTGTTGTTGCTAAGAAATCAGTAATTAGGCTGATATGTACATGCTTGCTGTTTAAAATGACTTGAAAGTCACATAGTAACTCTGTTGCTCTGTAAAGGTCAAGTTGTCTGAAAATGTTGGACAACTGCGTGAGTTGAAGCCTAATAAAAACATTTTAATTGACAAGGTGGAGCGAAAACAAATAAACATTAAGTACTTTGTTATCCATTTTTTGAAGGTTGTTTTAAACAGATTTGAAATACCTATATAAAGAGCTTTGAGAATTACTTAAAGTTTATTCTCTCTCAGATTTTCTGGTGTCTTAGTTTGCTTTCCTAATTTTAAGGATGCTATGGAAGGGAACTGAGAATTTTTTACTAACCCCAGCTGGATCTCGTATACCCTAGATCTGAAGTGTATTCAGCTGTGTTATTAAGCTTCATAGTGAATAATTCTTAGTTTTATTCATGTCTTGGTAACACAGAAAAAAGGTTACCTCATACATTGGTTTATGCTCTTTCTATTCAATAAACCTTCTCAAATAGTCTGTGAAATTAAGAACACTGTTGAAGGGAGTTCTTGGCTAGAGGCAAGGCATTGTGAGGTGGTCAAT
Source organism: Amblyornis subalaris (assembly GCA_018881555.1). NCBI lineage: Eukaryota > Metazoa > Chordata > Aves > Passeriformes > Ptilonorhynchidae > Amblyornis > Amblyornis subalaris. Next base: position 10,790,667 of record JACAXG010000009.1, on the reverse strand, counting down.
CCCCCCACTTACGCATAAACAGAAAATTTGCTGCTTGCTGTGTGTCTTGTGTGAGAGTTTTTTGATAATACTAATACGTGGCTGCTATGCTGTTCTGGTTTGTTATCATTTACTATTGCTGTGACAACTCAACAGTTCATAAGGTGAGTTAAAGAATTGGGAAGGTTCCTGATACACTAAGCAGGTTGAGAAAAGAAGCCAGAACCTGTGGTCATTTGTAGACTTTGGTTTCACATCTAGTTTTCTATAAGCCATTTTTGGCAGTTCTTACTGGCTAAAGGAATGTATATGTGTCTTTATAATGTGTGGTGCTACAAATAAGAATGCAAATCTCTCTGGTATGATTGGCTTCTATCTCCGTTTTCTGTGCTTCTTCCCCCCTGCCCCCAGCACCTCTAACTTCTGGTATTATTCCCAAGATAATTTCAGAAGTGTGTGTGTTAGCTACTGGATACTGTTCCCCTAAGAGCAAAAGTGCTGCATTTTAACAATTAAAGATCCTCGGATTTTTGTAAAAAATCCAAAGAGAAATATTTCATGTGTAGTGTGCCTTTGCTCTGGTGGTGTTTTCCTTAGTTATGCTTTGTGTGGTACTGTTTCAGTACCTGCTTCTTCAGGGGCAAATAAGAGAATTCTTTTGCTCTAGAGGGAGTCATTTATCTGATAGTTAAATCTCTGGAGATCTTTTTGCAGGAGGTTTAACTGAATATTCTTTTTCCTTCATTTGGATAACAAATATCCAGGAATTAATAAGAAAACTGCTTACAGGTGTTTTGCACTGAATAGTACAAGTGTTGTAATTAGAAGGTACAGCTGAATAGGCAGGCTAGGACTTCTAAAGATGCTGCAATGGTCTTGTTCATGCTGCACCATGAAAATGCAAATCAGGAGTTTTTAGAATGTAAAAGCTGAGCTGTCCTTGAAAGCAAGTTTAAAAAAAAATCATATGCTTTATTCTCAGCATACTGCATTGATGGTGTTCTGTGCCAGATTGTTCTTCAGTGATGGTATGACTTTCAGATCAGACCAGTTGGAATATTAAGTCTGTGTGAACTAATGCAGCTGGAGCAACAGGTCAAAAGTAAGTCCTTCTGGAAAATTATCCAGAATATGATGGCTGCAGGCAGGATGTTGCAAATAGGTTATGTTCCAATACTCTCTTGCAGCCTCAGGTGGGGTGAATTTTCCTGTGTGTGTAAGAATTTCTGGGTCATTGCTCTTTAAAGGCTGTGGAGCTCTTCAGACCCGAGCTGTTCTTTCTAATTGGATCTGAGCATATTTGCCATTATTATTAAGTATGCAATCTAATAGAAGCTAGCATAAGAAACTTTCGTTATAGAATGGCGTGTTCTCACCTCTTCTGTGAAGAAAGAAATGGAATCATAAAAACTCTGCTACCTGGAAGCCTAGAACAAATGCTGGTTTTTTCATCCCTTGAGTGAGGGCATTGTATGGAAATGTGAATAGGTTGAATGGTGCTGGGAGATCAAATGAAAGTGGGAGATGGTAAGAAGACTGCCTAGTAGACAGGAAGAGAGCTGAGCTGTGTCATGGGAGATGAGCAGAATATCCTGAATGGCAGCACAAAGGGGAAGGGTATTGCTGTTGTGGTGACTTGGTGCAGTGTGTTGAGTTTTTTGCATTGCAAGTTTTGGAGTTTAAGTTTTAAATTGGTCTGTAGATCATATGTATGAGTATGTATCACCTTAATAGGGACTAGCTAGAACACAGCATTATGGAAAAATTGAGCTATGATATGGTGATGTGTAGATACTCAACTGCAGAGTATATGTTTTGTGCTGGAGTGCTGTGTGAACACAATAAAGACACTCCATTCCCCAAATAGCCTCTTAGCCACCTGTGGTTGCTGCATGATTGGCAGGTTGGTCTGTCAAGGTCATGTTTCTGACAGTGACTGGTAGCAGATGCTCTGAAGAAAAAGTACGAGAAATGGAATAGTACCTTTTTTCCCAGTAATGAGAGATTTAGGGAATTCAGAATAGTTCAGATGGAACATATTTCATATTTAACAGGAGCTGACAGATTTTTATTTATTAGTATTATGTGTTATGATCTCTGCAACATCCTTTGACACCAATTTGTGATATAGGGTTTGCTATATACAAATCTGTACAGGTATAGCTATTTTGTTTGACTTGTTGCTTGAGCATCTGCTTGTGTCCAGAGGCAATAACCATGCTGAAATATGTATACCAATATCACATGGTTTCTGTGTGTGACAAGGGCTTCAAAAATACTTAAATTAATAATTGTATAGCCCACTTTTAGTTCATTATCCAAATGCCTTAGACATACCATGTCCATATATTGTGGTGCTGTAGGTACAAAAGTGAAATGGGGGCATGCAGAAAGTGAAAATAAGGAATCCTAGAACTGAATGTGAATGAATGTGGGAAATTAATTTTGACAATTACAGAGAAATACTATTATTTTAATTTCACTGAGATGACCTATATGCTAGAATAGTGTTGTCTTGTATAATTATGTCCAGACCTTTATGTGCTTGCGGATGAATGTGAGAATCTTACTTGACCTTTTTTCTTTCTAAATAAAATATAACATCTTGATTCTGTTCATGACCTGTAAGAAAGTAAGTTATCCGAGTAAATATCTTACTTGGCATTGGTGTGTCACTGATAGTGTGTAGCGCTTTATGCATCAATGTTCTGAGTGCTGTAACAATAAGCCAATAACAACCAACTCTTGGTTCAGTTTAAATGAGTAAAGTGTGTTTTTGTGGTCCATGGCTTCTTTTTTTTTTGCCACATAACTGTCTTGAAAGAGTTTGTGTTCACGTTGGGTTTATAAAGAATGATTAGTTCTCTTTTCATTTAGCAGGTGGCTGAATCTGACTATTTTTGTTACTAGCTTCCTTGAGGGTGTTAGGTAGAAACTTCTCTAGTGATTTCTTTGGCTGAGTTTTGCACTGTTGCTGAATATGCTGCTTGAACAGTTGCTACCTCTAGGTGCTTGTTTGTGTTTTCACAATACTGGAGCAAGCTTCTGTATGGCTGTGTGATGTAGTAGGTGGAGGATTGATTTAATTAAATATGACCATGCAAAGATAGTTGTTTTGGTGTTTTGGTTCAAGTGATGGTACAGCTGCTTATGCTGGCGGAATTCAAAGTCTGAGACCATGAGAGTGAGCTCCCTAAGCACCTACAGGGAGACACAAAGCAGAGGAGTGTCTAGAGGCTTCAGTTTTGACCTCTGAGCTAAACCTCTGAGCTAACTTGAGGATAATCCTAGCCAGTGTAACAGTGTTTTTAGAAATACTGAGATGACTGCTTCATTCCTGGTCATACTTTCCAAAGTCCCCATACTTTTGGGACTTTGTCAACATCTTAACTTCTCTTAAATGTTGTTTGTACTGTGATCAAAATGTAGCTGCCAATCACAGAAGGAGTAATAAACATTGTTCCAGAAAGAAGACATGGGGAAAATGGACTTTGTAGTTACTGGGCATGATTTTAGAATCAGTAGTACGTTTTGCTTTAAATGTTCAGCACAGTCAGGAAAAAGAACTAGGAAGTGAACTTTCTGTTGGTCTCAAATGAAAATTAACTTGCATGAATTCAAGACCTTGCTTGCTTGCTACTGAAGTATCTTCTTTCCCAGTCAGTAACAGCGCTGTAAAACTCAGAACAGTGTAGCCCCTTTTCAACACTCTTGCTCTTTGATATATCAGTGTTGCTAACCAGGTGATTGTAAAATACCACTGTATTTTGAGGTGAGTGAAGGTCTGGTAAGAGAAAGTGACCGCTCTTCTTGTGTAGGACTCAAAAAAATGACGGGCAAGTACCGGGTAGCATATCAAAGAGATGGAAAATTCTGTGGAAGTTTCACATATTTCTTCTGAATTGTGTGGATGACTTCGTTAAAACACTTAGTCTTCTATCTATTACATGGATTTGGGATGTGCATATGTGAGCTTTCTGCATATGGGTTCTCAGCTAACTCACCGAATCTCCCTCAGTTCTGTGTACTTAAATCAGTACAAATGGGCTTTTCTCTGTAGCTGCCTATGAAAGGTTTTAATGTAAACCGTCTGGTGGTCACTGCAATGCAACGAAGTGATAGCCTTTCTTTTTCAGAGTCTGAAGAAGGTGGATGCTGTTTTCCTTTCAGCAGTCATTAATGGGAGGAGGTAGTCCAAATGTGCCTCAGCCACTGTGCCCCCATGCTGGCCAGAAGGGGAGTGCTGGGCTGACAGAGCTGCTGATTCTCCCCTGATTCAAGAAAGGGATAACCCATTATAGCTGCTGCTTGTAGTCTGCTTGTCCTTCTCCCTCCAGCTTGTATGTGGGATTATCACAGAGGTGAAGTGTAGAAGGGGAACTGATCCTTCAGCAGAGTGGGAGCAGGGGTCTTGTGAAGGGGGCTGCCTTCCCAGTAGTGTTATGCAGGCGAGCATCTACATATACTGTGGTTTTGAGACTTCTTGTGGCTGATGAGTTTCAAGAGATACAAGGCCATGAAAAAACGTATGGGTTTCTGTTTGCGTAAGTTTAGTGAGTCCTTACTAAAGGTTCAGTGCATAGACTCCGACCTGTTTCACTTCAAGTGTCAGGTATGTTTGAACTTTAAGTGAAACATTAGCTAATGCATGTCTGGATTTCTTCCTTCAAGAGGCCCTAAGTCTCCAAATACTTTCTGGGATGTGACTCCTTATTGAGGTTTTTAATGACTAGATTTTGAGAACTTTTGTCTGTGACACTTCTGTATTTTCCTAAAGCAAGTAGCAAGGCTGGATTCAGTCCATTGTGTGAGAGGAAGAATGTGTCTGTATTCCCTGGAGCTAGCTGTCCTCCTGGAAGAGAACGTGAACTTTAAGGGATGTGTTTACTAAAATGAATTGCTAGCAAATGGAGATGTTCTGGTGTCTACTGTGGAGAGATGAGGAGTGTGTGTCAAGTCTCAAATTGGTGAGAAACTTGGGGAAAAAGAATGCACAAGAAGCTATTTTTTTCCCCTGCCTCCCCTCCTCCTTTTTTTATGACCCCTTTTAAAGCTAAATAGGGAAGATAAACTGCTGGAAGTTAAACTTGCTCACCTCGAGTGCGAAAGGGAAAGGAGCAAGCATCTGCATCCTAAATGGACTGAAATCACTAGGTGTATTAGAAGTTAAGTTGTGTTTACATGAATACCCTCAAATAGCAGGATCACTTTTTCCTGACTGCAAAATTTGGAGGATATCATCAAGAGTAACAATTGTTTGGTGAAGCTGATTAGATACAGCTGTCATCTGCTAAGTAAGCAGTTCGAAAAGTTAATAAAAATTTCTCTTTCTATTTTGCGTGTTTGGAAAAGAAGAGAACTTACTAGTTAGTATAGTAGAAGGGATAAGGCACACAACTATGTATTTCTGTAGTTCGAGTATCACCTTTTACAAAATCACTACACCTAAAACATGCTGCTGGACATTGTCCACTTCTGCTTCATCTCTGTATGAATGTTTTGGCATAGTGTCCTGTAAACAAGATGTGGAACTGTTGGAGCCATGTTTGACTGCAGTTGTTGGAGTTTTGGAAAGTATATGGACAAAGTCTAGCTCCTTGTATAGCATATGTACACGTGCGCAACCTTCCTCCTTTTATTCTCCTGGCATGCTATTAATTTAATCTCTTGGAATTTCACCCCAAAGACCAAATACTCTGGATTAAGCGCAACATATAGTACTGCTTTTTCGTTTTTGCTACGGCCGCATTACTTTTCCCGTTATGTTAACCTGGAATTGTTTGGAATAGCCTTAGAGCCGACTAGTTACTGTGTTTCTTGTTAGTGCATGAGCTATATGCAGAGTGCATTATTGATGCCTTAGTATACATTTTATTCCAGTTTTGAAAAAAACAACCACTGTTCTGATGCAGATTTCAGACCCAAATCCTGGTATATAAACCCGTCTGAAATGGAGACACTTCAGTGGAGAAGCTCTAAATGGGATGCTTGAATGGTCTGTGGCCAAGTAAATATTTCCTCAGTTTCAAGAAACATGGCATACAGCTGCTCCTTACTCCTTGTAAAATAACGGGCCATTTGCTGACTGAAGCAAGCTATTGACATTATTGCTAGCAGCTGCTGAACTCTTAGTGTTAACTTAAACAGCTCATAAATGTTAATTATGTTGCAGTTTTGTCAGAGCTCATCTGCATATCCCAGAGGCACTAGCTAATATGTCATGCTTTTTTCCCACATGAATTGATGACATTTCTTAGTGGAGATTCCAAATAGGAACTTCCTCAGTAAGTTCAGTAATTTTACTGTAGTGGTGAAAGTTTCTTCAAGACTGCTCTTTCAACTACAGTTTCACCAGTACTAGTATAGCTTTACTTAAATGTGTTTCAGTAGGCTCAGTGCTGCTGAGCATATGGTGGAATGAGTATGAACGAGTATGCAGTAGAAGGGAATGTGTTGGGTGCTTACTAACCTGTTGTTGGGAGATTTGTGACATAGTCAAATTCAAACCTAAACTGAAGAAAATCTGTTGGGTTTATCCTGTGCTTTGGTTTAAAGTCACTTCCATATTGTTATGGTTTTTCTGCTATACAAGTGTGAAAAGTGTACAGGCTGCTGTAAAAATGTGTGTTATCTGCATAATATCCACTTAAATGATGTTCGGTGGCCTTTTAACAGTGCCTCCCACTCTTCAGCCAGTGGGAATGTGTTCTTAAAAACAAGACAAAGCCCCCAAACAAAGTAATCCTTTCTTTCCTTCAGGTCGGATTCTGCTAGTGTTTTTTGTGAAAACACTCATAAAATTCCAGAACCTGCTTTTGAGACTGTCAAAATGATTGTGAATATAGCATGAATGAAAGCATAGATAATGAAGAGAAGGCTGCTGTATTATCATAGAAGTTTAACTTTTTGATTTTAATCATTGTGAAGGTCAGAAAGAGGACAGTGTTGTTGCTAGTGCATGCTATATAGAGAAATTATGCTTACAAGATGTAAAAGCTGTTCTTTTATCCTTACTTTTTTGTGGTCATCCAGTGGAGCTACTTCTCTCAAGGGCAGTGATATGTATTTACAAGAACTGCACTTTGTGGTTAGAGGGTATACTCCCTACCAAACTGGTTGAAATTGCAGTTTGTCTGGGCTTCTGGTATCAGCCTGTGATTACAGGTTCATCTAATGACAATGCAGCCATTCCCATACAAAGTTATATGCTCTCTGCTACGTATTTGGATGGTGCTTTGGTTGCATACATGTGTGTTTTTCCTCTTCAGGCTGCTTGTAGAAGAACTTCTGTCCCTGAAGAGGTGTGCAGACAGGGACAGGTATTCCAGACTGATGCTAAATGGATCCTATCCTGTATGGTGGGTGGTCCCAATGTGAGCTGGAACCTCTTGGGCTTTATGAGATAGACTTCATGCAAGGAAGTATGATTTTGGGTGAGGAAGATCAAAATAGGACCAGTTGTTTGGTTTTTCTTTTTTTGAGAGTGGTTAAAGTATCAAATCAGTGCTATGTAAGGCGAACATCACACCATACTGAAATCTGTGAGCAAGGGTTTGATCTCAAAACATTCAGTCATCTTATTTCCAAGGACAGAATTAAATGTCACTCTTCTTGAAGTAGGTGGATGTGAGAATTGGTTTCTGCATTTGCTCCTAAAAGCCTGGAGAAGGATTGGATAGTACAGTCTAGTAGCCTTTGGTTAGAAATGAAACAGAAAACCTTTTGGTAAGTAGAGGGGGACTCCAGATTGTGTGTGTGGTTCATTTATAATTACATTACTGATGTTTTGGGAAAAAAGTGATTGCAAAAAGAATTCTGGGTTTTTTAAAAACTTCAGAGCTCACTTATTTCTAAAGAAGTGGTGTAGTTCATTAGAGCTAGTATGACCATCCAGCTATCAGTTCTGGTCACATGTTTTCAGTATTTTTCAATGGGTTTTTAGTTTTTGTTCATTTTTTCCTTTTATTTTTCTTCCAGAGGTCCACCTAAAAATTCTACTGTTGTCCTTTAATTCTGCCCCATCTACATGCATGTCTCATGCAGCAGATGGAGAGAGCTTGCTGAGATTAGATACAATTTCACATATCCAGAGTGGTACTTAAATGCAATAAGAAAGAAGCAAATGCCCAAATTGACTATCTCCAAGTGTCTTGTTTTGAGTCTGAAAGTAAATTTCTTATGCTTCATCCTTAAATTGACAGAATAGAAGCCTACTCAAATGACTGAATTCAGGAAATGAGTTAAGAAAATGATGACTTGAATATTGGTGGTCTTCAAAATTCTGGTCCAGAAATACCTTGTTGTGGTTGCTCTCTAAGTTACAACTTGAGTTTTTTCATCCACATGCATGTATTTTGGCTTTGGTGTGAATTGGGTGCTGATGAAAAGCATAATTGACTTGGATGAAAGTTTGACACATGTAGAAAGCTGTGTACCTGACAAATCTTGGCTAATGCTGTAGTCCTAAAGGTGATCTCGGAGATCAGTCTCTGGCCAAAAAATTGAGATGGACGAAAGAAACAAATTCTCCTGAGTAAGAAGCTTTCCTTGGTTTTGTTTGTTAATTCTGTAACCTACTCAAAAGTTTGATTGGATAACCTAGATGTTACTGCAAATCTGATTGTTCCAAGTCTCTGAGCAAAGGAATAAATTAATCTTAAACATTAAGTCCTGCCTTCAAGGATTTGACTTTGGATTTGTAAAGGACTTCAAGAAAGCAATAGTTAAAGGAGCTGGTGGAACAACAATGTAGGGTGTTACACTGACTACTTTGCAATCTACATTTTGAAACCCAGACAGGCTAGTGAACTGCCGAAGTGCTTGTCTGTCCAGGTGGGGAGATGCATCATCAGTACAATCTCATATTATTTATGGGACTCACAAGTAGGAAAAAACATGCAAGTTTATTTGGCAGAAACTTGTGGGTTAGTAGGCAACTTGTGTGGGGAGAAGGAAAGAGTTGTTAAAAGGTACAAAAGAAAAGTTGTCAACAGTATTAATAGTATTTTTTCCTTTTTTTTCCCTCTTGCAGACCTTCAAGTGCTGACCCTCTTGGTCTATTAAGTTATTATAAACTTTTGCTGCTCTGCGAACATATAAAGATGTCTCGCAGCCCTGACGCTAAGGAAGACCCTGTGGAATGCCCTCTTTGCATGGAGCCTCTGGAAATTGATGACATCAATTTCTTCCCTTGCACCTGTGGCTACCAAATCTGTCGTTTCTGTTGGCATCGTATCCGCACTGATGAGAATGGACTTTGTCCTGCTTGCAGAAAGGTAAATCCCTGGAACAGCGGCTTGTCTTGCATATATCACAAGGCTCTTGCATTGTGTTGGTACCCAAGACATCCTTTTCCTTAAGGGAAACAATCATCTAGTCATGGCTTAGGTCAAGAGTGAGGTGTTGGATCTTTCAGATTCTGTCTGCATATGTGTTGAAGCTGTTATGAAGAGGCTAGTCTTGGTTTATTAAATTCAGAACTGGATTAATAGGGGAAGCTGTGGATCAGAACCAAGGCATGCTGATGCTGAGAGAACTGCCAAAAATAAAAAAAATCCTTTGAGTTGGTGTGCTCATGCATTAATATAGTCTTTTCAGGAAGAACAGTGAGGATTCCAGCATCAGGGGTTTGCTGAGGGCTAAGGTTCAGCTAAACTGACAGAGCTGTCTGAGAGGCAAGCTTATAAAGCACCGACTTGCTTTGTTTGTGGCACTGGAGCTTTTAATCTGTATTTTAGTGGATACTAAACATATAAAACCTTTGGAAAAATATCCAGTGGTGTTAAACTTTAAAGCATTTAATAATCTACACTACGTCTATTTGTCTTGTATTCTGATCTTGTTGCCAAATGCTTGAAGGTAGTAGTTGGTATCTCCCTCTGTCTTGATGTCTGGCTGATACTTTGGTTGGCCACAGCTGTAAACCTCAGCTTCACTAAGTTGCCTGTTACTTCCTTTGAATTATTTTATTCCTCCTTTTAGTGTTTTGCTTAACCTCATTATTTCCTTATCTTCAGTGTTTAATAAAATTCTTTCTCAATATCATCTTGTTTTTAATGACTTCCCTTGATTGGAACTTTCTTGCCTGGCCTTTCTTGTAATTGCAGCTACTTATGTCTTCTCTTTCTCCTACTATTTAATCATGATCCTATCCTTAGTTTTTGCCTTTGTTGTCTTCCTGTCTCATGTTACAGCTTTCTTTTCAACCCCAAGTAACCTTGCTTGGTCTCATTATCTTTATTCACTGCCACAGTATTTCATAAGCACTTCCAGTCCTGTTTTCTTGCTGCCCCTTTGGTCTTTGGCCACACTAGAGCTATTACTGCTCACCTGTGTTCGGATGCCTCTACAAGCCTGAAGGCTATCTCACAGCAACATATGTTTTTTAAAAAATTCTGCAAATTTGAGCTCTGTGTTGTACAAGAAAGATCCACATCATCTGCCAAATCCTTCTCCACTTGTGATACCTGCTGTAGATGACACATGCTGTATAGTAATTTTCATAGTACAAGAAAATTTCTACTCTTCTGATACAACATGAGATTTCTGGGATTTCCTTGTCTAAGTCGCTTCATTTACCTGGATTTAGTACACTACTTTTTGCCTGTTTGTTATTAGAAGTTTGTGAAATGTATTGGAAAAATCCCAGAAGCAGTGTGCTATTCACTGCCTCTGGGTATCTGAATTTTTTGAAAAATGGATACTGCCACAGCTGAACTTTTAAATGTGGAATACTCTGCCCTATGACTGGATGTGCAAATATTTTGCCTAATTGGATACAGTTTGGTCAGAAAAACTGTTTCATGAGGAAAGCTAGAATGAGTGCTACGATTGGAATGAAACATACCGACCATTCCTGGAGAGAAGGGAGACCTTCATAACACACGAGGATTATGTTCTTGGTACTTTCTTCATCCATGGACTGCAAGATATTCTTGAGCAGATTTGGAGCTGTATCACTGGATTGTAAGAGGCTGGCATGAAGAAGGCTGGCTTAGGAGGATGTTTCTTCTGTGGCATCGACAAAGACATTGTGATGCAGAGACCCCCACCAGGATCTTGGGAATAAATCGTCTTGAGCTGCAGAGTTGCAGCATTAAATAAGTCTGAAGAAGCCATCCTTTGAAGTGTGCTGGACAGAAGGAACCAGGTATGTGTATTTGTGTTTAGTGTGTCTAAATAGTCCCTATCTGTGCGTAGTAAGGCTTCTGAGGAAAGATCTGAGCAGTTTTCTGTTCATATCTACTATGTGTGTATTGATTGTGGCCGCTTAAAATGCTGAAGCACAGAACATGGCAAAGCAACAAAATTTTAGCAGGAAAGGTTATAGTAGGTGCAATGATTTCAACAGGTATGCCATATTTTTATTATGGATATACCAGTGCAGGATACTTACTGCAAAATGGACTGGGAATAAACATATATTAAAACAAGGATGAGTATATTATTCACAATTACATAATAGAAATCTGCTATTTGTGCCAGTATTATTGATCGCAGTGTGACTTATCCAGTGATTTGAGCACTAATCTTTAGAGAGGAACAGTGAACAAGTTCCCTCTCCAGGGATTTTGGTTGAAGAGTTTGGGCGAGATTTTGGAAAAGTCTGTAATAAAATAGTTTGGCTAAATGCTGTGGTGGCGCCTATGCCATTAATTTGATAGATCTGAACTGTACGTTACATGTATACCATTATTTTCCTAAGCTGCTTTAATTCACTTCTACGTGAAAAGATGTTAGCTTGTGGCTTTTTCTACCAAGGAGAAAGTACTTCTACATGTTTGAGCTGTTATATAGCTTAACATCTGCATGTGCAGAATATGTTCGTGTGGTTGCAGTCAATTGATTTTAGTCTGATTTAGTCTTCAGTTTTCTCCTATGAATAACGGTAATACACAAACTTTGGCTTTGTTTTGATTTATGAAAGTAAGGTGCTATTATGAATTAAATGCTGGTTGGAAACTGGTACTTCTTAGTATTAACATATTAAAAGTTTTCTAAACTTCGTCCAAATCTTCTGAAATAGACGCAGAAATTGTTTCTGTTTAATTCATTAACTGCAAAAGTATTTACTTTAAAAGAACAAAAAAGGAACTATCCTGCTTTGAGTTCCTGACGCCCTTCAGAATTGTAGGTGTAGTCAGTTGCAAAACACTAAGCAAGCCTTCCTGTTTTTTCCAGTCAATTGATTTCTTAACTGTGAGTGAAATAGCTGCTAACTAGTCAAATTAGAATGAAAATATGCTGTCTTCAAAAGAGATTTCTGTAGCCAAAAGCTCATTTGCAGGTCAGCTGACTTGCTGGTTCTGGTTGTAAAGCCAGTGATTTTTGTCTTTGCAGTGATATTTTTATTTTCTTTTCTGTAAAATTCAGCAGCCTAGGTACTGTTTATCATGTGAATAATATGTACCATTTCCATTGCTTTATTAGACCATAGCACTCTCAGACCTTAGTGCCAGTTCCTGCACTTTTTAAATCCAACAACAAAAAAGCCTAGCTCATTCATGTTTTTAATTGCTTTACTCTTCCACCAAATAATATGACTTGGTACACAGTTGTTCCTGTGGTGGGGCTTTGACTTTTACTCCATTTCCTTGCCTTAGTGAGCTTTATTTCTCCTGGCAGCTTGTGTTGGAGATGGGGAGAAACAGTATACTGCTACATGTATGATGGAGAAATCAACATACTTTCAGCATGTTTTTGTCCATGTTTTTCCTACTACTTCTGTCTAAAAGGAACACTTGGTCTTAATGCACAGTCTCCAAATGTCAGTGTTTCCTCCTGTGCTTTTAATCCCACAACTGAGTAGTTTGGTGCAACAATTGATATTTTGAAATAGAGAGGAAATTGGCTTTTTTTTTTTTCTTAATTCTTGATGTAATGTATTATGGTGTGTACTATGCATAAACGTTACTGACTTTCTTTGTGTTTCTCATTTCAGGACTACTCGGTAGCAAGGCAACAAGTGGAAAATGTTGGTACATCCGTTGTGTGGAAGGAATGTGACCCGTCTGGGAATGACAAAAGCAAAATGCTTGATAAATCACAGCTCAGCTTTCAATAATTGGGAAATGGGGAAAAAAGTCTGAAAGAAAACAAAACTTAAATAACAAGACAAAATTAGTGAGGAAGACTGAGAATTCGTCAAGGGCCATCTCTGATTAAAGAAACAAGACTTCAAAAGAGACATTCAAACTTTTGCTGAAGTTCTTGTTAGACTACCAGCAATGTGCAGTTAGTGTAAACAAAATTTGGTCATTTTCCATGATGGCACACTTGTTTGGGTGGCCTCAGTGGTTTTTGCTGAAAAGAATTTGTATAACTTAGGTGTCAGCTAAACTTAGTGAATCAGTGATGTTGACATCTCCTAATGTCTTGCATCTGAAAATATATCAATGCTGATAACACTTGAGGTAGCTACTTCGTTTGATCTCATCCTCTATCAACTAAGGCATCAGGGATAATATGTAGAACAAGCATCTTTTTTAAAAAAAAAAAAAGATGTGAGCATGTCAGTAGCATTGCCACTTTAGTTGTTGCAAGACCCGAGAGCTTCTGATACCTGTAGTCTTCTCTCTACCTCTACTTTGTAGCATTAGACAGAGTAAACAACATACAAAATAGTGCTGTGAGATACACCAGCAGTCAATCCACCTTACTTGGCTTTCAGAGACATGTTCCAGCAGTCTTCAGTGCATGCACCTGTTTGTAGTTGAACCATCATCTGAGTTCATGAACTTCAGCGCTGTGGGAAGCAATGACTCTGAAGATGGAATAATTTATTTTCCTATTTGTAGACTGACTTGGTCCTTATTTGAAAGAAAAATGATTTCTAATACTAATTTTGTTAGAATTAGTTTCTGGAATGTTGATGCTGTGCTTATTTGCCTTCCACCCTCTTTAAATGTGCAATATCTCTTAATTTGTTATCATGCCACACATGATATATAGATAGGAAAATCATCTATCACTTCTTAAAATTGTGTTTCTGGGTTATTCTCGGCTTTCAAGAGGTGCATGCAGATTCATTTACAGATCCTGCAAGTCGGGAGATCCAACTAGTCCTATTCCTTGAAACACTATAAGAATCTCATACAAAACATAGAATATGTAATACAGCTCTACAGTATCTGGTGAGAACTTTGAAGATTCTGTTGCTCAAACAAGTGCTGATATCCGTGGTGGCAAACCAACTACTGTTTTACTTAATGATTGAAACCCTTATTCAGGTATCCTCATACTTCCTGCTGAGATGGAGACATTTCTCTTCCCCTGATTCTGAAGCTGCTGCTTAGTTGTGTTCCTACTAGGAGTTTTTGTGCTCTCCCATAGAAATACAAACTACTAGTTTTACTATGGACATATAAATGTTCTGTTCAGGGTTATGCTTGAGCTACCCAAGATGTTTCCTGACTCATGTTCAGGACCTTCAGCAGCAAATAGCTGTAGAGAGAAGAAACGTACTGTCTGACCTGCTTCTCACTTGAGAATATGCTCTAAATGTGGCTATATTTGACAAGAAAGAAGCTGATGAATTTTGGCACTGTTTGCTGTAGTTTTCTTGGACCTTCAGGAGCCTTATTGAATCTGCTGAAAACCAGGAATGCATTTCTTGCACAGTACTAGAGAGCAGACTCTTGCAAGCCTTGCCTTGCATAGTATGGGATGTGAAGAAGGAATTAATCTGTGAAAGAATGGATTGTGGATATGAATATGATACGACATCACTTGATGTAGGGCAAGCTGTATTTTTGGAGCTATATCTATGTTATACTGGTGCACTTTTCTTCCCATTCCTACCTGAACTCAGCTTGATTGTGATAGCTGAGTTAACTCACTCTTGTCCGTGACCAATATTGTTTATTTTACATAATTGACTAACACAGACTTTGAGAAGCTCATTAAGTGTAAAATTACTCTGCATCTCTGAAGTCTTCATGTGTCTTCACATGTGTTAAGACATGAGATAATAATTGGCTATAGCAAATCTGCAATGGCCTTACTAATGGGTCGTTGGTGTTCATCAAGTACATTCTGAAATCTGTATAACATATTCCATGTTATCTCTGAATAATGTATCTTTTTGAGAAATGTTATGGTTTTGACTGTTCTTCAAGGGTAACTTGAGTCCTTATTGTGCTTTCATGTTAAGGTCACCTCTGGCTACTGCTAAAGTATCTTAACAAAGTTAAATTCCTTTGTGATACTAAAACATGTTCCAGAGGACTTGATATTTAGCTGTGAGATGCCATCTCCTGAAGTCGACTGCAGCGTATTTTCAGAAGATGCCTCAGGTGTAGCATAATGATGCTGAACTCTAAACTGAAAAATGGATCTTGGTTTGTTTGGAGATGTACTCAGAAGACTATCAGGTCTGAGCACTTCGTGGCTCTTTGAGTTACATCATGCAGCTATGAGGAAGATATGCTTTTAACCTAAACATTTTCATCTGCTGCTGTAGATTTTTCTCAGGTTATTTAGCATGACAACTGTCATTAGCGCGGGACAGTCAGGAAGATGTTAAATTCATTTTTGTTGGACTTGCACACTGAAATCTTTGGTTGTGGCAGTACAAGAAAAGACCTTAGTTCAACATAGTGGTGATCTTGAGCTTATCTTCTTTATCTTATTAAGTCTTTGCCTTAATTCACATCTCCCATACTCTTCTCATTTTTTACTTCATGTCGGTGTTTAGAAACTCTTCTTTTTGTGTGAGACATATTTTATGTACTTGCTTTTGTGCTTAGCATTGCTTTTTATGTACAGTGTGAAACCTAACTTTTCAGTCTGAAAAAAATAGGACAGGTAAGGAATGTGGAACTGCTTTGATGAGTAATCTGAGGCAGAGGATGGTGCACTGTAGTCTGCAAGACCAGGCTAAAATAGTGCCTTTATAGCATGAATAGAGCAGTCTTTCTAGGTAACTCTGAGGACACTTGTATTTCTGTTGTATACTTTTGAGATAAAAATATACAGTGTTATGTCTGTGTTTGAGGAGTTATCTGTGGTAGATAATATAGAGTCTAAAAATGCACCTTTGTCCAGGGGAGGGAGAGACCAAATTTCAAATTGGTACACCAGCACGGCAAGAATACTGTGAAGTCAGAGTCAGTATGCAGTAATTGTGTTGAAATCTGTCTCTTCACTAGAAGTTAGCCAGGTAAAGATTGAGTAATGTAATGGTGTTACTGTCTTGAACTTGGCGGACCACTGAAACTACATTTGTGTTTTGATTTCTTATTTCGTAGTCTTGAATACATTTAAGTACCTAGATCTGTATCAGACAATAAGTATAAAGTGAATATGCAGTGCATGATTTCACCCTGCTTGGTAAGCTCTGTTAGTGAAATTTTAACAGGATGTGTTGGCTGTCATGTTGCAGCTGCTTGTAGTCTTACCAAATTGACTAGGCAGCTAGGTTAGAATGTGGCTGTTGCCCAAATCAATATTATGGCTATAAATAGGAGAATTCCATGAAAATATGGAAGATGTTTACCTTTCCCAAAGGAATGAATATGCCTCTATAATGTGGGTGGCCGTAACAATCAGATCAGTATAACAAAGTAAAGAAATTTTTGCATTAAAACATGCTGATTAATGATTTTCAAATGTGTTGTTTCCTATATGGGTTAGTTTTAATGCTATTTGTTATGTTTAGCCATATCCAGAAGATCCAGCAGTGTACAAACCACTCTCCCAGGAAGAGCTGCAGAGGATAAAAAATGAAAAGAAACAGAAACAAAATGAGAGGAAACAGAAGATATCAGAGAATCGCAAACATTTGGCCAGTGTACGGGTTGTACAGAAGAACCTTGTCTTCGTAGTAGGGCTGTCTCAGCGCCTAGCAGATCCAGAGGTGAGCAGCTCACAGTTGCAGATCTTGCTCTTAACTTCTGCCATGAAACATTGGAATACTCTTGTCTGTCTCCCTGAAGGGTACAAAATGAAGACATGTTGAAAAGGTTTGCTGCTCATGAGGCCACTTCTTCTTAAGGGAACTTACTCAGCTTCTTCCTTCAAAATAACCTCAATAAGTGTATGGCTCTGTTTTAGGGAGTACAGATGCTCTGTGATTTTTTTTTTCCTAAGGAAGTTGTTCTTTGTTTAATAATGGGAGCTTGGTTTTAAGCTACAAATAAGCTTAAGGACTTTTTAGGTACTCATTTTCCTAGGTTGTATCTGCTGCCACTATACAGCTGTGTTATGAATCACTAATTCTAAAATGGGAGTTTGGTTGGATTACAAAGAACTGATATAAAGTATAGCACAAACCTGAAGGGATGGAAGAGAAAAGCCAACACTTGGAAGTATAACTAGGAAGGAACATAAGCATGATGTCCTTATGTTGTGAGAGAAAACATTAATAAGAAGACGACCCAGGGAAGAGTTGGCTTGCTACTCTGTATCATCAAAAATAAGGTTTTCATTTGGGAAATGTTTATAATCTGTTATTTACTTCTGTCATCAGTCATAGTTGCAGGTGACCAATGGAATAAGTGCTAATAAGTAAAAGTACCTTGAATCAGAATATGGAGGAAGTGTACTACAGGTTTAGATAGATGTCTTCAAAATTACTGTGGCAGATTAAATTCACCTTATCAGACTCAATTATCTAGAGAAATCTCAAACAGAAGTGGCTGTTTCTGAGGACTCAGAGTATGGTTTGTATTTTGGTAGATTGGTAAAGAACAAATCTAAAAAGCTGCTTTAAGTGAAGGGGAAAAAAGGAGGATAAGAAGGCAAGAGAAAAATTCGAGTTAAAACTGATCTGGTGTATAACACTTCAGTATATACTAAGATACAGCCACAAGTATTTGCAAGCAACTGTCAGCACTGGCTTGGGGCTATTGTTGAAAAATGCATTTGGTTTCTTTGACCAGATAGAGGATTTGTAATTAAGAGAATAGCAGTAAATACAGGTAATTTTTTTTAAACCTCAGATAATTCTACACTGGGTACTTGAAGTAACTAGCAATGGGTTTATTGGGGAGTGGGAGATGTGCTGTAGTAGGTGTGTTGGTAGCAGTGTTCTCAATGATATACCAGAAAATAACGTGTACTTACTGAATGTTGCATATAGCACCAAGATTACTTGATTGCCAAGAAACCTAGCCTGAGAGAGATGAGCTCAAAAAGTATTCAATATATTCAAGTTTTCTACWTAAGCAAGAAAAAAACTCCTTCTTAAATGGAGGTTATTTGGAATGAGAGGTTGGCTGCTATGTGCTGTTTCTGGAAGTACATCTGTGGATCATAATGGAGTACAGGAGGATCCTCTTCTGTTGACATGCTCTTAGGGAAGTTGCGAAGGCTATGCTGTCATATTTTATCAGGAGTAAAATCTGCAATATGCTTGAGTAAAAGGGAGGTTTCTTTGGTATTGTCACTCTCTTCTGGAATGATGCGTGGAGGGTGGATGTAGACCAAGTGAAGAGCGGTCAGAAGAGACTAGTGAATTACTGGTGCAGACAGCATGCCCTGTAGTTCTATGGGATATTCCCAATGTCATCGTGTTAGTTCTTGAAGACATTGGTACTCCCTTGAGAAGGGAAAGGAGGTAGTTTAATTCTTGGATCAGTATGGTTTAACTGCACTATCCATTGTTAATATGAAGATGGAGCAGAGGAAACAAATCTTGCTTTATAACCTCTTGGGTTATTGTCTAGAACTAGAAATGCCCTTACCTAACTTTGGTCTGAGTAGTCAGTACTTTTGCATCTTCTTCCATCACAAAAATAGAAAAAGGAAGGCTTTTGGTATAAATGTGTCAGATATGTTGACAATTTCATTGGCACACAGGTAACTGTTATTCAGCAGAGTTGCTTAATATGCTGGTGGTATTCTTGCTTTGCACAGGATGCCTAAATGATGTGTTAGTACTAAGTGATTCAAGGAAGGGCAAGACAGGTATTTTTTTTCCTTTAGGGATGTAACATTCAGTAATTCATTTTGGCATAATGTTGATTCTGAAATGTTTTTTCTTGTTCTGGGAATTTTCCTATATTTCCTCTATTCCTCTAACTTAATCTGGTCTTTGGGAAACTTGAGACTATCTTGAGCTAATTGGTTTACTCTCTTTTTCTTTGGAGTGTGGGACAAGGGAGTCAGGATTCAATATTTTGTACCTAGTAATTAATATAGCTGAATGCAAGTTTAAGGTGGATGATTATTTTGAAACTAGAATGAATGTGATTTTTATTTTTTAAATCAAATTATAAAATAGATGTATACAAGAACATTTTATGGTGAATGGGATGTATCTTGTGGATGGGGGTTGGGTAATCGGAGTGCTGAAAGAATTTTTTAAAATACAACATAAAATGTGGGATATTTGTCGTTAAGGTTTTGTAGTGGCAACATACTTTATTGCAAGTAACCATGGTTTTTTGTATTGCAAGTAACCATGTTTTTATGTGGGAAAACAAATCTAAATCTGCATGCTCTCCTCTACTTTGTAGGAGAGATCTGTTTTTTATTTTAGACCTGTTTTAGCTGGACAGTTTCACAGAAGAATAAGTACACCTCTGTTTGAATTATAAGTATACCACTTGAACTTTCTTTTCTTGTAGGTTTTGAAACGACCAGAATATTTTGGGAAGTTTGGTAAAATACATAAAGTTGTCATTAATAACAGTACRTCATATGCAGGCTCACAGGTAAGTCAGAGGCCTTTGTGATTTTTTTTTTTTTTAATTTTAATTCCTTTAGCAAATACATGTATGCAGAGTGAATCTAGGGCCCCCTATTTCTGATTAAGCAATAGGTTAGAGTGTAAAAAAACAAAAAAGGCATTGCAAGAATCAAATTACTGTTACGTTACTGAGGCATTGTCCAACCATATTCTCAAAGCTGGATGCAAAATGCAGTGTAGAAAGGTTGAAAATCGGGAGACAGGATGAGAACCTTTAAAGAAGCAGTAATATGGCACTTATTCCCTAATCTGCATTTTGGGGATAAAATGCCTTTAAGTATTTTTAGAACATTTGTGCAACATTTTCATTCTTTATGCATCACATGTGAGTTTTTATGAATTCTACCTTTTTTGTCAGTTCCTTGTTAAAAACATCAAGCCTTGAATATACCAGTTTATGAAGTGAGCAGCTAAAAAGGTGACTTAATGACCAGATCTGTCTGGGGAAAGAAAAATAACAAGTAAATACTGTATGTTTTCTTCCTAGGGTCCAAGTGCCAGTGCATATGTAACCTACATCCGGTCAGAAGATGCCCTCAGAGCCATACAGTGCGTCAATAATGTGGTGGTAGATGGCAGAACACTTAAGGTGATAATATTTTTACATTCTTATGTGTATGTTCTAGAATACTAATGTCAGAGCATGGTATACAGTTTTGTTTGTATGGATATGCTTGTGCTGCTGAATAAGAATGTCCAGTACGTTGGGCTTTGACTTCTTTTCCTGGCATTAATCCCAAAGTGGAAGTTCAGTGAGCATCCAGAAGGCAAGGTGTTGGTGGGTTAGCAGATAACTTTTTAAAATAAAAGTTTGAGACAAAGATATGCACCTCTTCCCCATTTTCACAGTGGCTTTTTTTGGTGTATAGCATAATAGTACAGTGTGAAAACCCAGCGTTTGCTCTTACAGAACATTTCTGTAGTCCGTATACCACACCTCTCAAAAGCTCTGTGTGAAATAGAAATTTTTTTCTTTTTGGTATCTGTGTAAACAGGTATTCAGGCTGACTTGGCCAAATTGATGGCTACAGAAAACCTATAATATAACTTATAGTACACAAACACACACATATATATTATGTAATATTATGTAATATTATATATATTATAATATTAACAGTTATAACAGTGAATATTAATTTCCTGACCCTGCAACTTGTCTTCATATCATTAGGAATGCAAGATATTTACTGAGGCTCTTTCTTCGGCCTTTCTTTCTTTCTTTCTAAATTTATTTATATTGGATGAAAATAAAAATACATCCTAATTATCTGATCCTCAAGAATAGATAGGTTTCTCACAAATGGGCTTTTTATTCCATCTGCATCAAAAATGCATTATGATGGAATTTCAGATCTTGAAGTAATCATTTTTTTTTACATACAACCTTTTTTATCCTATACAGTAAAAGGCGTTCTTAACCTCCAGTACTTAAATAACTTATTTTTCTTCCTTCAGGCATCATTAGGTACAACAAAATATTGCAGTTATTTTCTAAAAAATATGCAGTGTCCAAAACCGGACTGCATGTATCTACATGAACTAGGTGATGAAGCAGCCAGTTTCACAAAAGAAGAAATGCAGGTAAGTGTAATGAATGGGAAACACATGAAATGTGGCATGTATGTCTTAGTCTGTGATTTAGTGTAACGTGTAATGCAGCCATTTGCAGAATGTTATGGCAGAGATGAATTTTGAAATCCAAAAGGTGATTAACCAGTTGGATAGTGGAAAGAACAGTTCAGTTTTTTTCATTGCATGCTGTTTCTAAAGTCTGAGAAGTCTGAGCAGTTGTGAGGCAAAAAGATGGAGATAAACTCTTAGCCAAGAATTCAAATAACCTGAGTTAGCTACTTGCATTTTTGCATACTAATGCAAGGTAATAGTGTTTTAGATCTCTGTGAAAGAAGTTACTGCAGATCTGGGTTTTACTGCAGAATTGGTGTGTGTGGACAGTTACCATGAACTGACGTGCTGTGATTGGCCATGCTATCTGAATCCCAGTAACCTTTTTAGCCTGTGAAGTGTATAGAAACCATTTGCAAATAAAACATTGAGGGTAACTATAATAGCACATAAAAAATGATGCTGGGATTTTTTTTGGTATCTCAACATCAAAATGCTTCTTGTCTAGGGTAGGGAACAAAATAAATGGATACCTTTACTGTCTCAAATGTGGTGCATTCTGAGGTATTTTGGGTCTGCCTCTGTCCTTCTACATGAGGTATGGTAAAGCTTTTAAACTCAATCTCAAGTATGCCAGCCTTGCATCCATGCTGTAATTTTTGCATGTGGTCTGTCCATGAAGCAGAGAGTCCCTGCCCCTTGTGCCAGCACAAATGTTGTTCTAGTAGAATTTATTTGATGTGTTAGACTGATGTAAGTCAGAGAATAAGAAAGAATGTCCATATCTATTAAACACTTTCCATAAATTAACAGTGATTTCTGAGGATTTCAGGTATGTTTTCATAAATTAAAAAAATACCTTGCTGGTTCAGATGAATCATCCCTGTAGGATATATTTTGTTGCAGATAATTGCAATAGAAAGAAAAATTCAAGGACAAGTTGCAAACCAGGCCACCTTCCCTATTCATTTCCCTCTGTTTCTCCCACCACCTAGATCTGTTACATATACATGTTTGAGGGTATGTTCCTGCCTAGGCTTTTTAGTCTTTCTTAGAGCTGTCAGCCATGAATTTATTTAATCCATTTTGAACCTGTTAATACTGTCAACTTAGTCTTCTGTGGCAGCAAGCCCTAGAACTTCACCAGCTGTTTTGTAAAGTGCTTTCTTTTGCCTGTGTTAAACTGCTCTTCAGTTAGTTTTGTCAAGTGTCCCTTAATCTTAGCTTCGTAGTGCTTACTAAAAGCAAAAACCCTTATTGATCTTATTCATTGCCTTTGTGATGTGGCAAAACTTAATCTATTCTCTCTCAGCTTTCTCTCCAAATCATCGTTTCGGGGCTTTTAAACTTTGTTTTAAAGGCGTTGCTTCCTTTCTATGATAATTTCGGTTGCTGTTCTTTGTATTTTCTAGCTGTGTCCTCCTTGAGATGCAGAGTTCAGATGCATGATGTGGGGGAAGCAAAGTTTATTTTATCCGTCCTCACTGTCTTCTATGCAGTGTGATTTGTGCTTTTTTTTCATTATATTTTGGTTTAAGTGCCCTTTTTAATGATGCTCAGCACATTTTTTGTGACTAGTGCATAATCAACTACCAGTTTCAGAGATCTGTTGGCAGTAACCTCAGCATCTTTTCTCTGAGCTGTACCAGCCAGTTCACAGATCACTAGAGGGTTACTATGGTTTAGACTGCTTTTTCCTTCATGTATTATCTGACATGTCCCTAGTGAAGCTTATTTGCCACCTTTGGCCTGTTTGCTGATTTCTGTGGGATTCTTTTGGAGCTCATTATCAGCATTGCAGTTGATTACCCAAAAAGCTTGATATTGTCAGCAAAGAACTTGCTTTTCAGTCCTCTCTCTTGCATGCTGATGGTGTTGCATAGAACTGATGCCAGTCATCAGTCCTCATTGCTTGCTTCTGCACCCTGAAAGAGTTCTACCTTTGAACCAGCTTCAATTCACACAGGAACTTTTCCTCTCTTCCAGGGCAGGTTAGTAAATAACTGGTGTGAAACCTTACCAAAGATTTCTTCTAAAATTTTGGGGATCCTCTTTATTTATGCTTACTGACTCCATAAAGAATTCCATCATGTTAGTGAAGCAGGGTTTGCCTTTACGAGGGGTGTTCAGATTCAATCCCAGTGGCTTGTGTTTATCCGTGAATTTCTGTTTTTATTATATTGTTATTATTAACAACAACAACTCTAATATTTGGAAGTATGGAGGTTTACTTAGCAGCCTGTAGTTCACAGGATCTTATCTACAGCCCTTTTTGTAGAAGTCGGTGGCAAACTGTCAGTCCTCTGGCCTAACTGCCAGTTAAAATTGATAAGCTGTGTACCTTGGTCAGGATTTAACTTTCACATATGAGTTCCTTCAGAAGTCTTTAGTGGATTATACATAATCTTGATTTATATTCCTTTGCTGTTCCTTATTATATTGCTTAAATGCTTTTTTGATTTCAAATTACTTTATTAAAAATAATTGGAAATTACACAACTGTTAAGTATGTTGTTCTTTCAGTGTGCCAGCTTTTCTGCATTTGGGTTAGTGTCAGTGAATTTCCAGGTCCATTTAATGAGATTGAATGTTCATTGTTGCAGACTTTTTGATTCTGTATTAAGAAAACTTGTCAATGGATGAATTTGCATTCTAGGTTAAATAATTGTTAACTAAATAGCTAAATATTGTGGCAAACTGAAAAGAATTGGTAGAACTCCAGAGAGTCTCTGAAAGTGAAGTTGGGGATTTAGATAACGTGGGTTGGAGATGCTAAGTTTGGCCTCTGGGTTCTTTTATAAATAAAGCACAATTACTGCAAGCTCCTATATAGGATTTTAATCTTGTTTCTTTCTTGCATTTATGTGACAAGTAAATGAATTTGAGACTGACCTGTGATGTACCTGGCCGTGATATTCAGTCTTTGGTCACTGAAGCAACTTGAGAGATCCAGAGAGGTTTCTTTTTAGTCAGCTGCTTAATGTTTGTGATGAAAATTTGTGCATCAAGCTAGTTGCTTATAGTCATAATTGCGTGGTGAAAGAAGCATTTCCAGGGTGCAGAATATACCTCAAAGTTTGCATTTAGTTGAGCCATACTGTAGAACCACACTTTTTCTACTGTAGGTAGCAGCTTGGGTGTAGACGCTGACAAAGTGGGTAAGATGATGCATATACCAGATGTTTCAACCCTTCAGGGTTGTGTAGGTTGACTACATAAGGACATGTTCAGAATCAACCAGTAATGGACAACTGGAGAATTAAGTAGCAAAAAAATAGAGGCATTGTTAGTGCTTGACTTGGAGTATTCAAGTGAGTTATGCAGCTGGCCTTCTAAAGGATGCCATAAGGGAATGTAGTTTATCAGCAGTACTGGTTTTTGAATTTTGTCAAATATTTGTGCTTAATTTTTTTTTAAAAAAGCAAGTTATATTTTTCTTTTAGGTTGTAAAATTTTTAGGAGGATTTCCACATTGCTTGTGCACTAATTCCATTCCTATTCCAACAAAATATTAAGGAATTAAAAAATGTAAAAAACCGTTAAATTTTAGATGTACAAGTAATGTGAGAGCTTTTAAATCAATACTGAAGATGTGATAGATAATAACTCCTGTGTTTCAGGCTTAAGATTCAGAAGACCTGGCCATAAATCTTGACAGTTGTTTCCTTTGCTAGAGGACGTCTTCTAGTATCTGGAAACTGTAGATAAAAGCTATTGGCAACCTCAAATTTACTGTTGTATTTTGCATCTTGATTCAACTCATAACAATACTTAACTTGCAAGTAATAATTCTAAGGTTGAAGTGTCATAACAACCTACCAAAAACATGAATGCTCGTCTTGAATTTTAGATGTCTCTTGAAGTGTTGAGGGTGGGGTTAGATCTTGCTGGTTTTGGCTTATATATTAAGCCACAGAATGTTATCTGCAAGCTAGACTGAAAAATACTCTCTTCCTTCACTTGCCAGTTTCTAGTATTCTGGAGTTGGATTGGACCTCCTCAATTTCTGAAAGCAAGAAGTTGTTCTCAATTGATTCAATTAGCTAAAAGAATATTTCAACTTTTTGGTTATTGAAAAGAATGATTTATCAGTTATTGCTTGGAATATACTGCTTGTCACGTCATAGTTAATGTTCACACCACCTCAACTGTTTTATTATGCCAGTGTAGAATGACTTCGATTTTGGAAGAACTTTTTGTTTAAAAGGAACTCTTTGTTCCTTCCCATCTTCTGAAAAGCTTAGTGTAGTTGATATATCAAACACAGACTGGCTTGGGGGTACAGCKGTTGGTGATTTCTGAGGTATATTTGTGAAACTCTTGATTAGAACAGAGGAGCAAATTCTAATAAGGTTGTAGATGTTTTTCTACTTGAGAAGTCTCAAAAAATTATAAATTGGTAGGCACATCCAAGTGATTTCTAGGCAAGCTTTAGAGCTGTTAAGATCACATCTGTGCTGAGAGTGGGAAACACTGTTTTGAGTTTGACAAGAATGACCTGATAAGTTGGAAAAGTTAAATTACTAAGCTTTGGGGCATACATATCTATATTTTACATAAAAATATTATAACTATAAATATGTATTAAACCAGTATTCATTCATTGTGAGTTTCTCTTTCCTTAGGCGGGTAAGCACCAGGAATACGAACAGAAACTACTGCAAGAATTATACAAACTAAACCCCAACTTTCTCCAGTTATCTACGGGTACAGTTGACAAGAACAAGAACAAAGTGACAGCACTGCAAAGGTATGATGCATAAGTACTGATCCTGGACTGCCTGGCTATGCTTTCTTATTATTCCAAAGAAAACTTCTATTCCTATTTGATCCCTTAAGTTGCCTGCTCTTTTTAGTACCTTTTATATGATAAAATCCAACAGGTTTTCTCTGCAGAGAGACATTTTAGGAATAGTATTCTCCAATTAAGTGTTCCCACTGAAACTGCTCCAAACCACACACCACTTGCTCACTCCTCACTCTTGCCCTCCCCTGCACCAGGCAGGAGAGGAGAATTGGAGGCACAGAAGATCAAGATCACATGTTGAGATAAGAAGAATTTACTGTAAACAGCAATGAGATAAGACAGCAAACAGTATGGCAACAATACAAATGACTGAGAGTGCAAGAAGGAGGCAAATGAGGTTTCACCCTGCGGAAACCCCCAGCGATACTGACCACTTCCTCTGCCACGCTATGCTGACCCGTAAGAGAGCCCTTCCCCAGTCCCCAGAAAATGACCTGAGGTGGTGAAGAGTAACTGTGTCCTAGCCATGCCCCTTCCTGGCTACTGCAAAAGTTAACCCTGTCCTGGCTGGAACCAGGATGCATGCACTGCTTTGTTCTAAAGCTAAGTGAGTGTGAGTCTTACTTAGAAAAAAAATGTGTTTCTGCATTTGGGTCAGTAGTTCAGAGAAAGATATTCTTATTCTGAAAGAGGTCCTTGTATTTTATATTTGCAAAAACAAATGTGTTTGTTAAAGACCAGATGTTTGCTTGCTTGGTATGGTGTCATAATGAATGCAGTCTGTAGTCTTATAACTGAGACACCTTATAACCTTGATGTGTTTTTTTCAACATTATTTGTAGTGCAGTGCATATATTTTTTACTGTGTTATAATTGCAGATATCACTTATTGTGGCTTGCTAAAATAATGTTCTGTTGGAGTAGTTTGTTCGGGAAGTTCTGAAAAGATTTCTGTCTATATGAGTATGTAGTCACGCAAAGATAAAGTCTAAGGTCACCAATCCTTAATTATTCATTCAAAAGTCATGTTCAAGATAAAGAAATAAAAACTGTTGACAATTTCTTCCACTCCTTTTTGTAGGAGTTTGATAAAGGAGATGGGCAGAGTGGAATGTGAAAGCTAGATTGCGCTTCTTATGTACCTTGGCCTTGTATTCAGGGTTTGTGTTGTGTGCCAGTTTATCCACTACTGAATTTTTCAGACAGTAGCATGCCAGTGGCAGCATTACTGCACAGCAGTCTATGCAAGAAAGAATGTACTGTATCTAAGATGCTACCAATGGATCTTGAACGAGCAGCATATAATTCTGAGAACTGGTATCCCAGCTGGTGTACTGGGTACTGGTATTTTCTTTAACTTCTGGAGGCGGTGCTTGCTCTTTGACTGCAAGTGGTCAGGGCTTCTGGATGGATTTTTTTTTTTTTTTTTCTTAAGGACAGTGCTGTGTTTTCTTTCTTGGGCACTGGGTCCATATTGACTTGGAAGGTAAAGTACAGCGAGTAAAGCAAATACACCACTTGTTGAATTTGGGTATTGATTGTATTATGTTCGAAATCTGAACTAATTTTAATTTGAGATCTAATTGGATTCCTGCAAAACAAATTATACTAATGTGGGAAGAATGTGCTATCTGAATCTGTAGCAAACTTTTAAGCCTTTAGGAAGTAATTAGGAGTTGGAGCTTGGCCAGTCTGTGGTGCTAACATTTGGCACCTACGGAAAAAATGGCATTTTACTCTAAAGGCAACAACTGGTCTGGAGGTTAATTTCTCTTGTCAGCTGAATAGCATCATCACAACATGGACTCAGTACCTAGCCACTAGCAAAGAACAACCTTTAGGGTAGCAAAGTGAGTTTCTTGCACCTGGGATTTTGTCATTTCTTCAAGACCCATCTCATCAGTACAAGATGTAGCTTGTGCACTGTTAAATGCATGTTGTTCACTTTCACAGTTTCTATCTGATTGGATTCTTGTTTTTGTGTGGTTCATTGATACAGTGTTAATATTTCTGGGAGTTTGTCAGAGCCTGTGACAATTCTGTAGTGGTTTGTGTGTTTCTGGGGTGTAGGATTTCTGTTGCATTCTGGAATTGAACAAAAGTTGAGTTCTAAGTAGTAGATGCTTAATTATAAATATCCAGTAGTAGAAAACAGTTTGTTAAACTGTGATGTTTTTCCACAATTATTCTAATTTGAAAGGTCCTACTTGCAGACCTTTTCTTCCTGCTGAAGACAACTGTTAAAATTCCCTAGTGCCACTTTGTGTACTCATTTTTTGATATGTTACTTGATAGTCATGGTGACTGTGTTGTCTTAAAATTGGAGGTATATTCCACATTTAAAACAGATCAAGCTTTTATTTTCCTGATTACATTTTTCTGAAGAACTGAAATGAACGCTTTCTTATGCCACTACCAGAACCACTTTTTAATCACCACCTTCTTTTAGAGAATAGCCCTTCAGAGACATGCAGCTTGAACTTCATCAAAACAAAAAGCCCCACATGCACAAAACCCAACCTCAAAACATAAACCAGTTTGTTTCTTTCCCTTTCTTATTGGATGTAAGATTGACTTTTAACTGACATTTTAAAGTTAGTTTTAGTATAGAGATGGCCTTGCACTGCAGTGGACATAAATTTGGGTATTTAAAATAAATCTGTTTATGGATTGACAATCTTGCTATATCTAGATTACAGTTCATTTTTGTACAGATGAGAATATTAAATGACAGACATTCTGCTGCTGTTGTGTCTTCATCCTTGATGTTCTGTATCTGATAAACTCACTATATCTAAATTATTCCAAATTTGTGCAAAGCCAAGATAAGATCTGTAAATCAGGTCAAAGCTCTCATTTATTGTACTGGGACTCATATTGTATAGGTATTTGAGAAAAGATGGATATAGAACAGCAAATCTTAAAATACTGAGATTTGAGGGTAGCTACTATTACTAATTTTATATGAATAGAAGTAAGAAACATTTGTGTTGCTCTAAGCAACTACAGAAATTTCCAGATTCTGACTGTGAAGTTACAAAATTGACCTAAAGATGTAGAGTAAATGTTGGACCATGTAATAAGAACGTACTAATGTAGGGGAGCATCAGGAGGGACATACATGTTAAAATTTTTTTTTGTGAAAGCTGCTTCCTTACAAAGATAGGACTTAGTCACCAAAACCAGCTCCTAATAGAAACAAATGAAAAGCTGTAGTTAATGTAAGAGAACTTGAGAACACAAAAGCAGATCTTTTATAATACGATTGCAGGGTTAGCAGATAACATTGTATTTGAATGCATTCAGTGATAGACTATATTCCATTTTGCTTCAATTTGTACAGAATGTAACTATTTAGAGCAAAAACTTGGGCTTTGAGTCTGCTCTTGAACTTTTTTCAGTTCTAATGTGTACTCTAAAATGAAATTTAATGTTATTTTATAAAAGGGAAGTAATTATGGCTTTAAACTAGAGATGAAGGGAGCAGTAACTTGAACAGTGTGTTTGTCTGACATGCTCTGCTAGCAGAGCTGTGGACTCTTGTGTAGGTGTAAAACATAAAACTTCATCTGTTGTGGCCAGATTTGATAAGATCTGGAACATAAAACATGTATTAAAAAAAGAATGACTTAGTTCATGACTTAGAGAACTTAAAAACCCTTATGGGCTAAAGCAAGTGATTCTAAATGAGGTATGCAAAGGTCTGGAAACTTGAACTGTGGATGGCTTTTTTCATTTTTGTTTCTATTTTTTTCCTGTCCTCCAAATGGGCAAATTTGGACTTTCACATTGGCAAAGCAGCTATCTATTCAGCAAAGAAAACAGAATTCCCTCTGGTTTTCTCTCTACCCTACCTATCCCACTAATTATTTTTTTAAGTCATCACCATTTAAAATCTGAGAAATAATATCCAGATAAATCTATTCTTATGGATTGTCTGGCACAAGGATTTATTTCCCCAGTGTTTACAATTTTTAAAACACTTTCTTCATAACTTGAACTCTTCTATTTTTTTTTATTTTACTCTTGCCTTTT
Source organism: Amblyornis subalaris (assembly GCA_018881555.1). Classification (NCBI taxonomy): domain Eukaryota; kingdom Metazoa; phylum Chordata; class Aves; order Passeriformes; family Ptilonorhynchidae; genus Amblyornis; species Amblyornis subalaris. The sequence goes on along the minus strand of JACAXG010000009.1, from coordinate 10,760,590 downwards.
TCCAGACCCAACAGTAATAACAAAGATGCCTGGCCATCATTACAGAGTTCAAGTAAATCAGCCAACGGTTTAACAATGGAACACAGGAAAACGCCTCCTATATTAGAAAATGGCACAGACCCAGAACACATGACTCCAGATGGTGCAGACTCAGATTTCGGGTAATTGTGCTGCCTTTTATACTTCAGATAGCTTTCTTTCTCTCTCACTGATTGGTGTGGAGGGAATGATTCTTCAGTCTCTCTGGTTAGAGAGCTGGATTCAAATCCTGATCAGGTCATGAAAAGCTGGGCGTAGCATAGCCCATGACAAAAAGACTGATTGGCAGATTGTGCAGAAGAACCCTAACATGAAGTTAATAAGTGATAGTGCAGGTAAGGGCTGAGTGGAACAGAAGAACCAGGGGATCAACAGCTTGTATAGCTGCACAGTCCCAGTCAGAGCTGAGCCCTTCCTCTTTTTCTATACAGAAGCTTCCACAAAAGTAACACACTATTTGCTGTACATCAGGAGACTTGTCACTTGGAAAAGCTTCAATAAAGGGAAGTTAAATGCTAGGGCTAAATCTCTGTCATTTCCTTCCAGTGATATGTTCCAGAAACACAGCTCCAGAGGAAAGGGTTCCCCAGTTGCTATTCTGAGGGACAACAGGGCAGCAGATTCAACTGAGGCTTCTTTGTGTAGAGGAAGTAATTCATCTGCTTAAAATAACCTCTTATTGCCAGCCAACATTTCTTCTTTTTCGGTGCTCTCCTTGAATAGAACTGGTGTCCTCTTCCACCTTAAGCATCACTTGCAGTTCCAGTCTTAGTCTGTAGTCATGCTGGTTTGTTTTTTATGGACCCTTTTAGCCAATACAGATTAGGCTCATTCAGAGGTTGGATGGGAAAATAGCAAGGTAAACCCTAATATTTCAAGGGCTGGTGCTGCTGATTAGACTGCCAGTCTTCGTTTTAAATCAATTTTGAACCAATGCGTTAAAGTGGAGAGTGTTGTTGAAAGTGGTACCTTCTTGTTAGGATAAATAGCAGTGCTGTTGAGGAGTGATCAGAGAGCCTGTGAATGACATCTCAGGAGTGATGTGCAATTCCTTTTTTTCCTGAAAAAAATTCATTAAATGTAAATAAAAATGTTGTAGTCAATAGATAATGGGCCTTGTTCATTCCTGAGGGCTGGAAGTCTGTCTTTCAAATAAAGGCTCCTTAGGCAGGTTCAAGTGTAATAAACATTTTCATCATTCAGATTGTCATTAAAAGTTGTCTTACACTTTTAAGCTTTTTATAATAAACTGCGTTATTGTGCCTTTGTTAGCTGTAGGAAAAGAATTTGAAAACKAATATCCTACTATCAGAATTGATTGTGTAATGAAGAGTCTACAGCAAACTTCTGTACTATAGGTATTTAGAAATTACTAACCAAAAGCAGTTTGTTTCAAATGGAAGAGCTTTATTCATGTTGTTGGATCACTAAGAAGAGAGTGTTTGTAAATCTTCACTGGAGTAATGCAGTGATTTTTCTTTTACAGTCATAAATACTTCATCTTAATTTATCCGGTAGTGGTACTGACTCAATCAGTGCTCTTTTTTCACAAAAAAATGTATTGATGTTTACATTTTACACAGTTTCTTTAGAATGGAAAAGTAATTCTGGGCTTGGACTAGTCATTTTGGGGTGAGGCGAAAAAATATGAGAAGCAGCAGTCTTACGATTTGTTGACCTTACTACATGGCTGTATGCAGTGACTAAACTTTGCAGCAGCAGGGGCTGTTTAAAAACAAGGTGTATCTAGAATCTGAAGTCTGCACCCAGTTAAAAGAAATTATTACATATATTTGTCTTGTGCTAACACATCATGACTGTAATTTGACTTGTATCACATTGGGGCCTCTTAATTGAACTGAAATTCATGTTCTTACTTCTGGTGTTTGTTTGTAGAACCTGAGTATTGGCCTGCACAGCCTGGTGCTTGTGCATCTTCTCTTATGGGTAGATGAAAATGAGAGTATCTTGAAGGTGGAAAGCAAAAACTTCAGTGTGAACTTGAACTAATAGAGTTTCATTAGTGTGGTATTTAGCATAATTAAGGCAACTCTCAGATGCCCGCAAGAATCTTGAATCCTGAGATGTGCTATTTCAGCCAAGTCATAGTAATTTGCAGTGAATAGCTTTCTGAGGTGGTTTTCTGCTGTATCTTATATTATCTGTATTTTTGGCAGTTTTTTATGCTTTATCTTTTTCCCCTTCTGTCATCTCAAAACTCAATTTTCTTAACTTGGGACTAACGTCTGCTAGTTAAAATCTTAAAGGCTGGTGGGAAGCTTAATTTGCCACCACGACTAAATCATTTATTTAATGTTTTATCTCTCCCCAGATTTATTTAGGATTGGTATGGAAACTGAAAACTTGTGTATTTGGAAAGTAAATATTTTCAAGTTTCTTTCCAGTGGTATCATAGATGGAACTGACTGTTATGAAATACTGCCACAGTATAGAACTCTGGGGTTTTGTATGGCATAAAGTTGCTATGAATATGTTTGAAACTTTTTTTTTGGTCCTTAAGGTGGTCAACAAGCAGAGTGGAGAGTGGTGGAAAGAAGTGTTACAGTATATGACAAATGATTGGAATACTTATGATTAAAAAAGCAGTCTCAAAAAATGGGTGGACTTTTTTCCTTCTTAATTCCTACTTATTAATTTTGCTTTGTCTTTATTTTGAGGCTTGTCTTCCACTACAAAAGCAAATGTTGATTTTTCATGTTAAATACTTGAGTGTCTTACTGTCTTTTTCCCCTCCCACTTTTGCAGCCCTATCGATAAACCTTCAGATTCCCTCAGTATAGGAAATGGTGACAGCTCTCAGCAGGTAAGGCATAAAGATAAGTGCTCTGAAAGTAACAGTTGGGTTTGAGGACTAAGTGCAACTTGCACTTAGTTGGAGAAGCAAGTACTTTCTGTAGTGTATCATAATTGGGCTTTGGAATGGGCTGCCCAGGGAGGTGGTGGAGTCACCGTCTCTGGAGGTGTTTAAGGAAAGACTGGATGTGGCACTTGGTGCCATGGTCTAGTTTACAAAGCAGTGTTCAGTCATAGGTTGGAGCCAATGATTTCAAAGGTCTTTTCCACCCTAGCTGGTTCTGTGATAATTTTAAACAAAATTGAAAAATGCTGTTGCTAAGTTGATTTTTGTTTAATCTTGTGCTGAGCTATATATTAACAAACCTATTGTGGCCAAAAGTTTTGAGGAAATTTTTCATCTGAATTAGTGAAGAGTATTTTGTATAAGAACACTCATGTCCTAATTTTTCTCTCTTGCCTGTAGATAACAAACAGTGACACACCTTCACCACCACCTGGTTTAACGAAACCTAATCCGGTTATACCCATCAGTTCATCTAATCACAGTGCACGGTCTCCTTTTGAAGGGGCTGTAACAGAATCACAGTCGCTCTTCTCTGACAACTTCCGGCACCCTAACCCCATCCCTAGTGGGCTTCCTCCGTTCCCCAGCTCTCCACAGACTTCAAGTGACTGGCCCACAGCACCAGAACCACAGAGCCTCTTCACATCAGGTACATCCACAGGTTACATGGCTGGGTATTGCTTGCATTTGCTGTTTCTTAAAACTTGTACAGAGTTGTACAGGGCCTAAAACACTATGGAACCTAAAACTCTAGGACTTGCTCCATACTGTGCTTTCCCGCCCTTACAAATGGTTGAAATTTGTCAGTTAACTGCAAATTAATTGCACTGACCTAAGGGTTTCTTCTAAAAGAAACTTTACAGTGCTTTCAAGCTGCCTGGCTAAATTATCAGAGTGCTTATTTTAGTTTTTCTTAGCAACATGCATAGGGTGTGACATGTATGCTTTAATATTTGGTGTTACAGGTTTTTATTGAGAGTGGGGAAAATACATGGTATCACTATATATTGGTGTGGTAATCTGTAATTCTAATACCAGAAGCTGTTCTGTAGAATTCAGAATTTTCTTTAGTATCCTGCATAGTTACCTGAAGGTGCCCAGTCTTTCTCTTTCCGAAGTGAGATTCTGTAAATTCAGAAAAGTTATGTTTAATTGCATCAGCAGAAAGATACCTGTATTTTCCAGGTACTCTCCTATGAAATAGCATATCATATGCATGAAACATCATTTTAGTTGTATTTTTGTAGTCTTGGGAATGGTTAACAGTATTTAAGAGTTCACAAATTATAAATCTCAGGGAATTGTTAGAAAATTAAATGAAAAATATCAGTAAAAAATAGAATGGAAATACGTTGCAACATAGTTGGTTTACTTAGTGATTAGTCATCTTTTGATGTTTATCTTGCTTCTGGATATCATAATTCTGTTTGTAAATGATATTTATTACCAAGGAAATTACTTGCTGCTAAGGTACTTGATGCACCAGTTTTGTGATGATTAAGTAGCAGTGAGAGACAATTTGCAGGTAGTAGAGATCATCATTAATATAAAATGTATGGTTGCTACTTAAAAGAGAATGCAAACGACAAGTTCTTATAGGTCTTGCAACTCTTTATCTATCATCATAGATTTTAGAGTGAAAACAGAAGTGTAGATTTCTACTCTTAAGAGAGGATACTGAACTTGCTTAAAGCAGCAGACCAGCTCCCTACCAGCAGAGGGAGTTAATGTTGCAAGCGATACTACCCTGTACTTGGCAGCTTGCATGACTACAGTTTTGAGGAAAAATACTGGGAAAATAGACTCAGCATTCACTGAAGCTGAATAAGAAACAGTATCATGAAAAGAAGTAATAATTGAAAATGCAGACAAATTCTGATCACTTTTTTTGCAACACTGCCTCAAAATATTTAACAGGATCTTGTAATGCAGTTCCTTTTTTTTATTTTATCATTGTGTCTTCTCAAGAATTTGGCTTGTTTTTCTTCGTAAAGGTAGACAGTAGGGGATCTGGGGGAGAGTTGTGTGTTTTTTTAGTTGGTTTTGGTTTTTAAAGCACTGCTCTTGAGGTCCTTTTTTTAGAGGGAATGTTCTGCTTGTCTTTCCTGCACAGCACTAATAGTGGAAGCAAAATATTGAACTGAGTAACCATCTGATTTAAACTCTGCTTGTTCACACTACCATAAAGTAATATGGGGTAAAGAATGTTCTAAGCAAGTGTTTATTGGTCTCTTTCTACTTGGTGTTATTCCTGAAAATACTTACCTGAAAAGGTTTTTCTATAGTTTAAAAACAGAGCAATTCTGCAGTAAAAATGTTATTGGCTAGGTCTAGCACTTCACCTTTAGTAGAAATCTGACAGTTTGATCAGAAAATGGCATTCTAAGCTGATGAATAAAGCATCTTTGGGGAATGTACAAAGCAGTGTTATATGAAAGATAACAGACCACAGTCAGATACACAGGCTGAAGTTTTTATATGGGCAAATAATTTCTAGTTCTTGTTCTAAATTCTGTTCCTTTCTTCTCCAACAGAAACTATACCAGTATCCTCCTCCACAGACTGGCAAGCAGCTTTTGGGTTTGGTTCCTCCAAACAGCAAGAGGACGACTTAGGGTTTGATCCCTTTGACATCACCCGCAAAGCCTTAGCAGACCTGATTGAGAAGGAACTGTCAGTCCAAGACCAACCTTCCCTTTCGCCCACATCTCTTCAGAACCCTACCCCACACACTACAACTGCCAAAGGGCCAGGTTCTGGATTTCTGCATCCTGCTGCACCCACAAATGCCAACTCTCTCAGTAGCACCTTTCCAGTCATGCCACAGAGGTTTCCACAGTTTCAACAGCATCGAGCAGTTTACAACTCCTTCAGTTTTCCAGGCCAAGCAGCTCGCTATCCTTGGATGGCCTTCCCACGCAATAGCATCATGCACTTGAACCACACAGCAAATCCCACCTCAAATAGTAATTTCTTGGACTTGAATCTCCCACCACAACACAGCACAGGTCTGGGAGGGATCCCTATATCAGGTAGGTGAATAGGGCCAGCTGTGAATATGACTTAATTCATGCTCTCAGCTTCTCTGAGTCGGGAGAGGCAAAGGGAATAGCCAGCTACGAGCAGTAGAGTGGTATCTCTTGACTGTCATAATAGGTTTATGAACAGAGGGAGGAATATTGTTTTAAATAGGCCCTTTCCATTAAAAAAAAAGTAACTGGATATTTAGCCTTGTAAATATTGAGCTTTATAAGGAAGGTGGAGTATTATGTGCCCGCTTAATTTTATGCCAAAGCAGATTGGTATTTTGGTTCTTCAGTCTCACCAGACTGGCTTTACATAAGAACAGGCCCTGGAAGTGCATTGTGACTTTCACGTTGGCATGCAGGTGCTGACCAGAGTTCTTAAAGTCATGCAAAAAATTATAATGATGGTAATTTGTGCCAGATGTCTTGCCTGGGTTGTTCCCTCTTGCGCATAACCAAATGGCTGCACAGTAAAACGTTCAGTGCTGTTCATTTCTGTACTTCAGATGGCCTTAATATTATGCTAATCTTTCACTGAATGGATGCTTGCAATGTGTGTAAGAGGATTCATCCTGATTCTGAGGGTTGTGATGTTGGAGAAAAATAAATGTGCACTCAGGCCAGTTCAGGCTGCCCTGAGTGGATTAATAGGCTCTTGCATCAAACATTATGACTAAGGAACTAATTGTAACAATAATTGTCTTGATTAAAAATTCACTTCTGGAGTTTGAAGTCTGTCCATACTTCCACTTTAGCTTGGCCCAAACAAACAGATTCTCTTCTTGTAACAGGGGAAAAAAATTGTATTAAATGAACTGCAGGTAGAAAGTCTGTTAGCTCTTCGTAGCCTTGAGGTGGAAAAAACTGCTTCTTGAGATGTTGCCAGCATTATTTTCTTTTCATGGGTTTTAGAAGTAGTAGCTGTACTGTAAGAATTTGACCTAGAAAAGTTAGTGTGTTTTTGATGCTCTAGTACAAGGGCTAATTTTGGCTATTACTTTCCTGTCCTTTGTCCTCTTTGAAGGCTTGTTGCAGCTGCAGTACTGCTGTAGGGTCTTTAGGCAGATTCAAGTATAAACACAGTCCAGACTACAAATGCCAGGTAGTTCAAAACTCTTTATGCTGGCAATGGCAAAATTTTAAGCCTACTGATACTGGTTGCACTAAAAAAACACACTTATTTCTAGCATGGAGTAAAAAGTGCAGCATCCACAGCTGCATTGTTGCTCACTTCCCCCTAAACTACATAAAACTTTCAGAAACATGGCAAGATACCACATTTCAACTCTACCACCGAGTTGTAGATACTTCTAATTTGAGGGGTCAGTAATGAGACTATCTTATGGACTGGGGACCAGAAAAATCCTTTAGTGTTGAAAAAGATCTGTTCATAATACAGGATGATTCTAGGTTTGTAGAAGTATTGCATTACTTTAATTGTAGTTAGCAGTTTGAAAGTGGAACTTTTTGTGTTTGTAGAAGACTTGTAGGTTTTTTTGTTCAAATTCTGAAGAGCAGTTTGTGTGGTGTTGGTTGATGCACAGCCCAGGCCATGTACTTGCCCCATATGTTTTAAGGTAACAGAATTGATATTTAGGTACATCCTTTTTTGTGTGCAACTGCTAGAACCCATTTATCTCAAAATATTTTTGGCAAATATGGTGCTAAAACGAAAATAAACATCTGCTGTAGTAACCATGGAAAGTTCCTTCGAGTCGGTTTTAATCTCTTGTTAYAGAAAACATTGTTAGTTCCTGGCTGACTATTAGATAGCAGCAGTTGCTGCAGTGCAAACATTTCTCAGCTGATCTGCGTGTCAGCTTTGATATATCTTGAAAAAAGAACCATTTGCACAAGCACAGATTACTCCTTTTTCTTTTCCTGCTGCCAGAAATCAGCTGAAGTCTCTTAGTTCTGGTTTAGTTTGTTAGGTTATTTTTTGTTTTTGTTATTATTTGTTGTTTAGTGCCTAGGGTTTTCTTTACTGCTCTGACTGCTTCAGAAGTACAAATAGTTTGAAAGTCAGGAGATGACCTCATAGGTCTCTTTTTGTGTGCTGATTTAATAGCTTCCAATTTATTGATTACTCTGTCTTTTCTAATCTGCATCTAGAGTACAGTTCTCTCAATGAATTTCTTTTATATTCTTTTTTCAAAAAGAATTCCTGTTCTTTTTTTGCTTTTAATCTGTCAGTAGGAAGTACATAATTACAGAATTTTCCTTGTTGCCTCAGTTGATTTACAGATACAGCTGTCTGGTGAGGTTGGGGAAGGAAAGTGGTGTCTAAGTACAGAGAACTTAGAGATATAAGACTTTATTACAGTACTTCATAACATACTCTAGCTGACCTGCTGGAAAGGCAGTGCATATCATAATAGCTATATAGCACTAGGGACCGGTTAGTTGTAGTACCCCTGAAGTTTGTTTTTCTTGGCTCTTTTGTTAGTCCATACTAGGGTGTTAAATGTCATCAACTTGGCTGGTTCAGATGTAACAGCAAAAGTGACCGAGGGCAGGTAAAACTTCACATTCTGGCTTGTAGCAGAGACCCTCTACTGCTGTAACAGTTGCATGTTTCTTAAGGTCTTTGATCACAGGTTTTACAGGATTATAAATTCCTGAAACAGCTAATACCTGACCAGTCACTGGAGAAAAAAAATGCAGAGTGAGGACAGGGTACATTATTGTGTCTGTCTGCCTGCTCTATTTAATCAGCCCTTTTGAACTCTTTTATTTATGTCTAATCAAGCAGATCTAATAACTTCTGTAAATTGATTGATTAGTATTTTCTAAGCTTTCTAAATTCAGGTTGAGTTGATTTCACTAAGTGTATTTGTGGTATGGAAGCTTGTATGAAGAAAATGTTATCTTTTAAACTGCTGTTGTTTCTGCTTTACACATTATTATTCACATGAATTTGAAATGCTCATGTGTGACATGTTAAATTTGATTTGCTGAAGCTACCTTTTATTTATTTGAGAATGAGGGCTGTGTAGTATTCATAACCTCACAGCTCCAGGCAGGGCTGTTTTGTGACGTGTACCCAATTTAAATGGAGGAACACAGGCGCTACCTTCATTTCTCTTTTTTTTTTTTAAGCTCTCATTTAAAAATAATTTCTACGTGGAATTTGGTTGCCTGTTTCTCAGAGGAAGTGGGATTTATTAACTAATTCTGCAGTTTCCAGTGAAATGACAAAATGACGATTGACTTCATAGCTTTATTATGCACATACTTGAAATATGTCATATTCATCAGGCATACATTTGTCCCTAACCCATATTTAAATGAATTTTTTGATTGATTGATTCCCAGAGCAGCTTTTTTCCCCTCCCTTAACTGTATGATTTTGCAAACTCTAGCAGATGTTACATGTTGTCATTTTCAGGGACAATTTAAGCTTATTTGCTACTCTCTGGAGTGATATTGATTAGATGGTTCACTGTGTAATTATAACTGTGTAACTGTGCTTCAGATGAAAAGTTCAGTGACTTCTTTATGGACAGTGTGATTGTTGCTAAAAGCAATCTTACCCTAGCTTGTATGCAAGCTATCCTAAGAGTATTGGACAGCAGCTGTGCTTTGTTCTGCAGATAATGCCAAAGGAAAGATGGATTCACTGACAGCAGCGTGGGTGGGTGTGTGCCTGTATTTTTATGTTACTGTAGGATAACAGGAAACTCTTTGTAATTTGATAACTAATACACTCTTATCTTTGCTACCCTACAGCCTGGTAGTGTGTTCAAAAATAATAGGTATAGTATGGGATCATAGAGTAAAGTAGGATTCAGATTAACAGTGTGTTTTGAGACAAATGCTTATAAAATGAGATGTATGCATATTGATAATTTGAAAATAGAAATATGTAGTTTTATTTCTTGAATTTACTGAGGGGTTGTCATTGGTTTTGTTACGTAGAAGAAGTATAGTAACAAATTTACTGAGGGGTTGTCATTGGTTTTGTTATGTAGAAGAAGTATAGTAACAAATTTACTGAGGGGTTGTCATTGGTTTTGTTATGTAGAAGAAGTATAGTAACAAATTTACTGAGGGGTTGGTAGTCATTGGTTTTGTTACGTAGAAGAAGTATAGTAACAAACTCCCAGAGTTAAAAGTATTAGGAAAAAGTTGTAAATGATTAGTCCACCTTTCTCATCGGTTCTATGCAGGATGAACTATGTGACATTTTGAAACACTGGCTATTACTTCATTTATTAATTTCATAATTATCCCAAATGTAGAACTTAATTGTAGGCATTCCATATTTGATAATAATGAGATAGTTTGGACTCTTCCAAGACTGTTGCTATGAAATAATATGTATATATTCTTCCCAAACAAATCATTGAAACCTCTGACTTGGAAGGGACTCAAAAGGATCATTAAGTCCAATTTCTGACTCTGCCTAAAAGTCAAATCATGTCTCAAAGCATTGTCCAAATGCTTCTTGAACAGAGGCAATTTATCGTATATACCACATATATCAGAAATCTAAATAAAAGAAATAGTCAAGTGGACACAGAGACGGATAGGAAGCATAAAGAATTAAACCCTATTTAGGATAGGGGAAAAAAATGTTTTACCCACTGTCTTTGAAGATAACCACTGTAAAGTTCATCAAGATATTTTAGCCATGAAGCTGACTGATGCGGAGATTGCAGTAGGTTTCTGTGAGCTGTTCCTGAAACTTCAAAATGGGGTGCTTGAATGTCATAAGTCTGTGTAATAGAATATAATGAAGAACCAAAATTTTATTCTCTCAAGACCTTTTAGTTTTGATGTTGTGGCTTATATCTGTCGAATATGTACAGCCTTACCAATTATTGTGTATATTTAAAGATGGGACAAATGCGCAGACAACTCTATTAATTTTGGGTGCCACCCAGGAGTGTGTGTGRTAGTGGTGTTACATTCCTTATGTAGACACTGATTAGCATGTATGCTTTCGTGTCATGCGTGCATTTAGGCTTTTGTGAAGCAATAGCTGGTAGCAGAGAGGACAAAGCAATGAAGGTTTTATTAAGAAGATCCAACTTCTTCCCACTTATTATGAGTCCTGAGCTCTTCCATTTCTGTACAATTTATGGTGTTGCATCTTCTCCTACTTTCAATTTGCTGGCCTCTATGCCCCCAGCTGTTGAACTTGTCTTGAACATCGAATTCTTTCTTGCCTAATGCTACCTTTTGGATAACATTTTAGTAAAACAAGGGGAGATCCCTATATGCTGGCTATGGTCATATTATTTAAAGACTTTATTTAGAGCACAAAAAGGATGAGATGTCAGAATTAGTGTTGACATGCTTTCCCTTTAATATTAAGATTCCTTGTCTGACTCGCTGTTTTCTCATAACATAACTGCATCTCCAGTTGAGGCATGCATCTGTTATTTGGTTTTTGTCTCTTGGACTTTGTCTCCGCTGCCTGGGTTGTTTCTATCTCCTGAACAAAAAAACCCAAACACATACCCCATGCCTAGTTTTATACAGTGTTGGAARGGAAAAAAAGCATTTTACTGTGGTCTCAGGATAATAATTTGATATGGGATTTTGGATGTGGTCTGCTACTGTGCCTTTTAAAAGAGGGTTTGGGCCATGTGGTATGGCTGTTGAATTCAGTATGCTGTAAAAACTAAAATTCTGCAAGTACTGTGTACAAAATGCATTTAATCCCATACCCTAGCAACAAGCAATGTGATTTAAACAGTGCTGCCTCACATCCCTTTATTTGGATGCCATGGTCGAAAGAGCATTTTCTTACACTTTTCCTCTTGACCTGACAATATATGAAAGTTTTAATGCGTGTTATTGGTTGCCTTACTCTTAACAGTAAGAGAGGCATTAGTCCACTAGTTTTCTGTCCTAATCCTTTAAAGAAGACTGCTTGCTCACTTGATGGTCTTCCTTAATGTTTGGCTTTCCAACAGCAGCTGGGCAAAAAGTATGGCAGCTGAATGTCGTCTTTTCTGTGTCCCCTGGTTAGATCTATGGCTGCCTCTAGCTGAAGTCTTTTTCTGATTAGGTATAAATGTTGAAAATAGGGAATCTAGTGAACATCTTGGCTGATACAACTAATAGTTGTAGGTGCCACATGTGGTACCTCAAAGGCTTGTATCTCTTCCATAGTGCAGAGCAGCTCCTCTCAGGAGTGGATGTCCCTCCTCATTTGAAACTGCTTTGAAATTGTACAATGAAAAGTACCTTCTGTAAACAACCCTCAGCTGTTTCCATTGTTGGTTTTACTGATTCTTGTGTATCCTGTTTTCCTCAACAAAGATGACTGATAGTCCAGCCTTTGCCATTGAATATTTTGTTCTCATCCGTCTTTATGCTCACTGCACCCAATTTTTTCCATGGAGGTTCTTAGTCCTCCATCCTTCTTCTTAAGGAGATGCTTTGTGTCTGTGTGTATCCCCACCTTGAAATTCATTCTCCTTTTATTTCCCATCATAACTGACTTTCAATTTCACTGGTGAAGAGGAAGTGTTTGGCACAATATGGAACTAATTCAATTTGAAAATAAACTTTTGGCTTGCTCATTTCTGTTTCTCTGGAGGAATGTGGTGGTTTTTTTATGCACCCAGGTTTAAAATAAATTAAATGGAAGTGGAATTTCAGATTAATTTCCAAAATATTAAATCAGTGTCAAAATTGAAATCTGCCGTGGGTATTTCTTTTCTTAGCTCTGGTGTCTTGTCCCTTAACTCCCATACACTTCCTACATTTAATACGAAGGCCTGGCTTCCTTGGTGTAATCTTGTCATGATCTCCGAGAGAACTTCATCCACAGCACCTGTCCTTTAAGTCCTGCTACTTTTCCATCTGTTCCAAAATCTCATCTCACACACCCACCCTTCCTTCCAGTGCCTTTTCAGTGCTAATAGTGCAACTGTTTTCTAAATCCTGTGGAATTTTTTTCCTGTGATTATATAATTGATACCATTTCAAATAGGGCTTGATACATAAATACCTGTCTTCGTCTCTGTACTTGGTTTTAAGCTCTTACAAATTTTTAAAAATCTTTGATTGCAAGATTGTTAGGCATGGCAGTGAAAGACAAGCATCTGCTTTTTTGAGTAGTAAGGTGCCTATTTTTAAATGTGTAATTTGATTTTGGAAGAAGAATATGTGACAAAGAGAGAAAAAATTGGGGAAAAAATCCTCCAACTTGGCTGCAATGTATCAGGAATGACTAATCACATTAACTCTACTAGATTTGAAATAAACATGGTGTTGGCTGAAATAGATGGCCTGAGTAGCTGACCCAGTTTGCATTCGGGACTATCAGTCCTGACAGCTTTTTTGGTAACTCTTCCCAGAAACAGGGAGAAAGAAGCAGACAGGAGGTATTTCACATCAAATTTCATGACTGTTTGTGTCTGTAGTAGTGTCAGCAAAGGAGCTTCAGCTAAACTAAATGTTGGCTTTTGCCTGTGTTTTAGGGATGGAAGACTGCATTTATTGTTTATAGAACGTCTTTAGGAATGGTTCATCAAAGTTTAGAAAGGTGGTTTCCTTTCACAGGTAACCTGTGAGATCTTGGGATGGCCCTGCAGCAGCATAAGAGGCAGTTCTGTTGGGTGATATAGTGTGTCTCCCTCCTCCAGCAGGCAGATGCTTAGCCTTGGGATGCTGTTGTGTTCTCTTAGATGCTTTTCTGAAGTCACTTCAAAATATTCAATAAATCACTAGCATGAGTTAAAAGGTGCAGTTGTCTTAGTGATGTTAAAAACATGGCATTTTCCTTTTAAAGACTGGAAATGAGTGCACTTGGCAGTGCCACCTGTTAGTAGCAGTGTCTAACAAAAGGCTGTGCCTTGGCATGAACCTGAAACTTTGGCTCTTTCTAAGTCCATTTCACAAAATATCAATTAGGACTGATGCATTTCAGCAAAAAGCACAGCTAGTTCATAGGCTTTCTGCATCAACTTTTTTTGAAATGCACCAGCTTGAAAAACCACTGAGAGCGCAAAAAATCTTTTTAAAAATTGTATTGGGGGAGGAGCATAAAGGAAATCCTGAAGGAATAGCAGCAACTGAAAGAGCAGCTTTACAGAAAGTGTTTCTCCTCCCAGTGATTGCAAATCACGTTTGAGGGCAAAAAAAAGTCTTTTCCATCCTTTGCCATCTCTTGATTCCTTTTACATCACTGCCTCATTTGAACTGCAGCTTGTCCTCAAAGGAATTATTTTAGAAAACCCATGTATTTAAAAAATAGGTCACCTCTATTAGAAGACAGCATCTAGTAACCAGAATGAATTTCATATAATGGAGGGTGAAAACTCTGCTTTCTTGCAGTTTATCTGGTTTTCCCACAGAATGATTGAAGTAATCTACAAATACGCATCAGCCTTGTTTGCTACAGATGTGGGAAAATTAAAAATGAGTTTATTGTTTCTTAGAGTATGCTTTCAGTGTGCTAATGCTGACCTTGCAGTCTGAGTCAAAGGATTGGTTGATTGGTTGGATATTCCTGGAACCCAGAATCTCTGTAACAAGATAGGCTCTTGCTAATTATTAATATAGCTTTGAAGATCTGATTTTTTTTTTTCTTTTCTATTTCTGGTTATTGCATTGCCCAGAGAACAAATTTCAAGTATTTTGTTTTTATTTATGCATATATCTATGCATGTACCCACAAGTGCATTTGTGCACACAGGATGTTCATTTGAAGTCAAAGTTTGTTTGTTCTATTGACAGACGAGGTAACCTGGTGAGATTGAACCCTGATGCATGATGTAAGAGGAAGCAGTTTAGGTTAAAATGAACTTTTTTTTCTCAGATGAATGGAATTGTATGCTTTCTGAGTTTTTTAATCAGACTGTTCTGTATGTAGGATTGAGGTATCTATTTCATTTGTTTCAGTATCTTAAGTCTTTGTGCACTTAGTTTAGATTTATGGTAATATTTAAGATTATCAGCACCAAAACCTTTTCTTATGGAGTCTTCTTTTTTTTTTTTTTTTTGATGAGATGGTGCTTTAGCGCATGCAAAAAAAAGGGTGGTTTATTGACTAAGATGGAGGTATTACAGAATTTATTGTCTTTTTTGTATGCAGTACAGTGGACCCCAGCTTGATTTAAGTCCTGCAGTTGACCACTATGTGTTTTCAGCAATAAACTTTTAAGAAGCCAGTAATATAAAATAGTGGGATACTCTGGAACATTTTGTAGGAAGTCAAGCATGTTTTTCAAAGCAACTTAGAATCTCAATTTGAAATTTGCTTGTAGATTAAAATTGGCTAGCTGGCTGCTATAATTATGTATTAGATTTGGTCTCTTGACCCATGGTAAGTATAAGTCAATCACAAGAAATCTCCAGAATTAATGATAAAGAATAAAATTCTGACACTGTACATGCAGGCAAATATGAGTCTTCTTATTGTCCCCATGCTAATGTTGTAGAAGGGATTTCCCCAAAAAATAAAGGACATTTTCTGACTCATAATGTTTATTTAGCCACAGAAAGCTTAAAAGTTGTACTGTCAGATCATCATCAAAAAGGAAAATTATTTAGAAAATCTTATTTTCACCTTTTTAAGTGTATACTTTAGAATTAATATATTCTACTTGATAGTTTGGCTAACTGGCAATTTAAGTTGCAATTGATGTATTTTAAATTGAGGAATAGTGTGCTTGTGTTTACATGGCTGTCTTTTTTAATTGGGTGGAATTACTATGACTATGGAAATCAATGTGGAATAGAGATAAAAGGTGCTTTATTTGCATTATGTTAAAGCTGAGGGTAGACTGGTGTCTATTATGTACCTAAGCCAATTCTGTAGGTGTGTGTGTATACATAAATTGTCCGTGTAGGTATGTGTGCATCTTTTGTTTCCCCAGCTCTTAGAGCTTGTGACTGTAAGACTGTCACTTGAAATTTGAACTGTGAAATGACACTTAGCTGGTTTTGGAATTGTTGAAGTTGTTTCCCAGATAATGTTCACGAGGCTTTTAAGGGTTCCCTGCAAACAGCTTTTATCTTCCAGTGCTCCTGTCACTTGATGTCTCCCTAATATGATGAAGTGGCTACTTGTATTCTTGACGGGCAGCACTGCTGTTTAAATGTGGATGGTTTCCATCTTCTCTAATCTGCCAGTGACAACCTGGGGCCTCTGTGAATGAATGAAACTTCATTGTTTGGTTTAGGCATTGTGGCATTACTAGGAATCATAGATACACAGAGTCAATGAAGACTGAGAGAGAAATCCTTCAGATAATAGAAGTTTAAATGGGATGTTATTAATGATTTAAAAAACTCCATGAGCAAACAGGCTGATTCATATTAAAGTGGAACAGGTACAGTTCTTATCATAACTGTTTTGTTGATGTTTAAGTAAACAAACTTTGTATGAAAGGCTTCTGAGTTTATCTAATGTGATGGTCATAATTTGTTTTTTGGATGTGACAGATTGTCCTTTCCTTCTCTCTTCCCCTCAAAGGGAAGTATTGGACAACTGTTTTCAAAACAGAAATATCAATAGTGGAAAGTCATTTTGAGATGAAAATAGAGAAGCCCCAGTCACTTCTCAGAATAGGGCAACAGACTTTTTCAGAGAAAGCATGTACTATCTGTGATATCCAGGAACATGGTAGCACAAGGCAGAGACTGGGATCAGGGATGTCACTTGAAAGGATGTGCTTCTCTGGTGGGCCCATTTGTTTCTAATTGAGTTGGAAGTCTCCTGGTGAACTCAGTCTGGTAGTCTTTCCTGTTCTTTCTTTTTCCTCTCATGTTTCTTTGGCTTCAAAACTTACTATACAGTGTCATTGAAGATTTCATGTGGATCTTTTTACAGGCAGGTTGTTGAAATAGCTATTCTATTACTGAATATACCTTGATAGTCTGTTGGCTTCTTTTGTTGCCACTGTATGCAGTCGGATATGTGGCATTGCTGGAAGTTTCTTTTTCTCTCATATGATGATTTTCCTCTGATTTTATTTTGCTTATTTGGAGGTTTTCTGTAGTTGATGCACTGTTGTGTGTCTTGGTCACATATATGGCATACTGATGGGTTCTTAAAAAATAAATAATTGTAACCCAGATTTGCAGGACTGTTTGCTTTTCAGTGGGACTAGAATATTTTGGACTCTTGACATAAAGATATTTAGTGGTTTTACTCAATTAGCACAAAATTAGGCTTTTGTAATAGCTTGAAATATAATTTTGATAGAGCAAAGAAATACACTTGCTTTATACTTAATGTAATAGTCTTGTGATCTTTCCTATTGGTTGTATTTATTTAAGCATGTACTGTGTGACTTTTGCTGTGTATTTTACCGTAGCCTTGTATCAGAATTGGGGCAGTAATTTGAAATGCTTTAGTCGCTGTAGAATTTTAGTGGGCTTGTCTCACACCAAGAAAACTGTAAGTTGTGCTATCTCATTACCCTCAAAATAAAAGATGGAGTGTGTCAGTGTCACAAATGTGACACGGCCAAATCTGAAGCACCTTTGGGTCTACATTGTGGTGTCACTGTCAGAATTTTGGAAGTCACGGAACAGCCCGTGTCAGTGCAGCAGACACTGGTGCAAACATCTTCTAAAGTACTGACTATGTACAACAGAACAGGATTCTGGCTTGGCCATCATCCTCTTCACCACCTCTCCCCCAAACACATGCTGGTTTGCCTGATTTGAAGAAACAGTGTTAAGGCATTGCAGGTAGAGAATAATGAGGTAAAACTTACCAGACTATCTGGTAGGCTATAATAATGGGGCAATGATTTTGTTTAGAAATTCATTAGATGACTAGTTTTATAAAAATTAATGCTCAAACTTCTCAGTTGTATTCTTTTCTCTAAGTTAATTTAAAATATTTTTAAATTTAAATTGGATGGACAAGTTGCATTTGTGATGAACCTCTTTTTTCTTTCCTTTTCTCATTCTAAGACAGTGGTTGACTTTGCAAATTTTATGTGTAAGTGCTTTTATTTCACATTGACATACCACCTCAGACACAGGAAAATTTCGATGCTAGAAGTGTGGGATTTGTTAACTCCTGTAAACACAAGTTTCCACTAGACCAGACAGGGTTATGGAATGCGCATCAAGGAAAGACTGGAGTTTGGGATGTGTATTTCAGGCAGTTTTCCATGTGAATAGTGATGCTTTCAGTGATGCTTCACCAGGTTATTCTCTCTTTCGGGAGACAAAGCTAGGGCATGAGGGAAGGAATCTTATATTTACTTTGGTGTACAAAATATTTTCTTTGCAGTCATGTGGGTTTTACCTTGTTTTCCTCTTATGTTTTCCCACTATCTATGAACATGCTGGTTTAAATTAAGATGAGGCTATGGAAGGAGACAGCATTTCCACTCCTTGAGAGAGGGAAACTGTTGTATTGGTTCTCAGACCCCTAGGTTGTGACATCCGACTGAGAAGTCTTCTAATAGTCAGAAAATTACTCCCTCCTACCAATTAAGTTTAGAAGTAGGGAAAGGCAAATGCCCTTTTTAATAGATCTGTATTAACTGAGAGCTAACCTTTTCTCATTTTTAACTATGGTCCTAGCTTCATCATGAAGCATAGACTTATTTAACAGGAAGAACAAGACTAGCTGAGGGATGAGTAATGATTTCTGAAGGTGCTTATTTTCTTCAGTTGGTCGAAGTAACTTTTGTCTCTGGAGTGGACTTGCATTTTCACTTAGGCTGTTTAAAACTTGTCAGACTCCAGCAAAGACATGCCGGTTTACTTGTTCGGTTTGGGTGTTGGTGTATGGTCCCTGGAGATTGCTCAAGTTCTATCTGGGTGCTTTACCTAACATAGCCAATAACTGAGGCCTTGGAGAGTAGTGCAAGAAGTGCTGTAGAGCATTACATTCTCTGTTGATCCCATGTGCCTTAACACCTTAGTGCATTTTAATCCCTTACCAGATCCTGTATTAAAAAATAATTTAATTGTSGCATTTTTCCTTAAAGGCTGAGAAAGCTTTGATCGTATTTGGTCAGGGGGGCGTGTTTTGGTTGGTTGGTGTTTTTTTGATTTGATTTTGTTTTGTTGGGGTTTTTTAGCCCTGTGCATATATTAGCCAAGCTGGAAAACTTTGTTACAGATACTTGAGTAATATGGTGCTTGGGTTTTTTTGTCAGGGGACGATGTTTTTGTTCTAGCTTGCCTTGCAGCCCCGCAAACACACCTGTTTGGGAAAGAGAATAAATTTTTTTAAATTCTGTTTTGTCACTTTTGTACCCAGGAGCACAAGATCTTAATAAACTAACTTTTTTATAGCTAGCAAACCATTGACGGACAGTTGAGGTAAAGAGCAGTTCCTCAGTTTATTTCCCGTTGTTCTGTGTTGGAGAGGGTGTACTGCAGTGGCGCAGTATGCCTGCCTCACAAATCAGTGTCTCCTCTGCAAACAAGTGCCAGCCTTTTCCATTCCATGAGAGTCTTGTATCTAAACACTTGCTACCTTTCTTGACCCTTATGTGTGCTGTATTCTGCCCTTTTTTAATGGAGAATAACATGACAAAAACTTAGATATTTTCTTAGCCCAAGGAGGCCTAATGCCCTACAACATTGATTTTTCTATCCTGTTCCTTATAACATCTTGCAGGCTTTGTGGTCATTAGACTTCCTCAATGACATGTTGCAGATGTGTAGTTTACGACATGTTTATTTTCTTGCACAAGAGTTTTGAGGGCATGTTGGGGGTTAGTAAAGTCCATGATTGAGAACATCATGAACTTGCAGATTACTAGCTCACAGGTATTGAGATGAGTATGTTCACTTATGCATGGACCCAGTAAGCATTTTTTGTGTGCTTTTTGCATTGTAGTAGAAGTGAATAATTAAACAGAGCTGTGTTTCTTTGCACAAGTTTTTTGAAGCAGCAATGAGAAACAAAAGTGGAAACTAATGGTGTGCAATGCAGAATCTGTTGCAGTTATTTCTGTGATCATGAGGTGGCTACTTTTGTTCCAAAAAGTTAATTTAGAACTTGTCTCAAATAGGCTTATGGATGTTCAAGAGGGTTATGAACAAATATCTCTTGAGGACATTTTTGACTAATACTTTTTAAAATCTTGATTTATTATTTTTAACCTCAGGATTGTAGGTTTCGATGAAAAATGTATTGCACCAAATTCTTCAGAAGCATTTTTTTGGTGCATTAGTATTGTAAAGGAAAAAGGAGAAGCTCTGAAAGGACAGGATTTCAAGAATTAGTTTTTTTGTTTGGTTTTGGGGTTTTTTTGCCCCCTCTAGTTACAAAAATGTAGGGTAATCGCTCAAGACATTGCTTCTTTCTGAGCCTTCACCTTTACAAAAACTGCCAGGGCAGGTTTTGATAGCAATTGAGACTGCTTTCTTTACTCTCCAACATAAAGTTGCAAGTTAGTGATATCCTCTAATTTTCCAGGAAGACTTACATCTCTTCTGCTGTTGATGAAGTAGAAGTATTGTGAAAATATCTCTCTGTAACAATTCTAACTGACATCAAGGTCCTTCCTTCAATTAGGATAGGCAGAGATGTTTAAAAAAAAAGGTTGTATTCTAGATATTTGTCAAAAAGACAACTGTGTGCCAACATACTACCTAACTCTTCTTTTCCAAATATAATTGACCACCAGTTAATAAAGTAGGACTTCCTGTATTGGCTGATAAAAACTGGAATACTCATGTCTGGTTTGTTTGGCTTTGAGATACTTAAAGCAGGAGATGGATCACAGAACCCAATAGTCTGTTCTAGATATCATGGTGTAACCTTTGTGCTCAGGGATCGTTTGCTGTAATGCTAATGGCCATGTTATCATGTTGTTCCTTATCAATATGTGTCCTGAAACATGAGGCAAGTAGTTGAGACTTGACTGTTTTGGTGTCCAGCTGGTTTGCTTCTAACCAAAGTTTTGAGGATGTTGCTGTGTCGGGAATTATTCTGAAAGGTCTCTAAAGAATTTTCACTACTGTTCTTCAACTGCAAGAGGAAAGTTCACTCCCTCCAACTTCATTACCATTTCCTTCGGAAGAACGTCTGTAGGGCTGTTAGTGAGCGAGCTATAACAAAACAAAAGACTTCTGTGGTTTTCCTCAGCCTCCCTGGTTTCTCATGTTCGGTTTCTATTGCAAAGCCCTACCTAGCCTTTCTTCATTTTAATATACATCAAACAAAACAATGCTTTTGAGCCTGCTGCCCATTAATAAAGCAGCCAAATTGCAACAGTGGTATTCTCATAAAGTACCTGGTAGATTTTCCCCTGTTAGTAATAGAGGGAGAGCCACTGTGTCCTTGATTATTCGAGTCTCTGAATGGAAATGGGGAATTATATATTGGAGGAGGAGTTAAATCTTTCTCCAATTCCCTTACACTTTATTTGAAACCTGCCAGCCCCTCTGAGTAATTCATCAATCATGGAAACAGTGACCCTAGTTTTTGGACAGGGAAAGTATTAAATGCTTATTAGCTTAAAAAGTAAAAGCAAAATCCCATACCCCACCAAAGAAGGACATCTGTTTCTAACTTCAGCTTTTTATTTTTTTATCTTTCATTTTTTTTGTTGGTAAATCTCCCAGACAACAGCAGTTCTGTAGAGAGTTTAAATATGAAGGAATGGCAGGACGGGCTAAGGGCACTTCTACCGAACATTAACATCAACTTTGGTGGACTGCCCAATGCTTCTTCCCCCTCCAACGCCAACCACAGTGTACCAACGTCCAACACTGCCACCACCGACAGCCTGAATTGGGACAGCCCTGGCAGCTGGATGGACCCCGCAATCATCACAGGTAACCGTTTCTCACTCCTTCAGCTCCACTGGCAAACCATCAAATGGGTATTTGGCACAAACTGATTTACATCTGGAAAAAAAAAAAGTCAGTATGCGGTGGTCTCTTCCAGCTTCCATCCATAAAACCTCAAGGGTCCAGGAATTTTTGTGGAACTGCTAGGTATAACAGAGCGTCACTTAGGCCTTTGCAATGCATGCCCGGGACCTTTGCAGGCAGTCAGGTGGATCAGCACTTTGCTATAGGGTCAATCTATAGGTGTCCCTTCTGCTGGATGGCATGTCCGGTATGTGCGTCGCTGGTCCTGAGGCACTGAGGCAGTCACTGGACTTTGTTATTTAAAAAGGGACGTACTCCACTTGTTTATAAAGCTCTCTTTTATAAGGCTGTCTGGTTGTGTTTCCGTGATAGAGAGGCTGAAGCATGATTCAAGTAGGCAGAGCAAAAGGTGAAGCATGCAGTGTACTGGCTTGGTGTGGTAAGGTCACATTGACAGGGATGCAGTTCTTGAGCAGAATGTTTTATAGTAATGTGTGTTTTATGAAGAAGTGCTCTGAGGGTGAACTTTCTCCTATCTGGATTTAATATTAAATATTTTGCGGGCAGGGTTATTGTCCATAATAATGTAAAATGCATTTTCTGTACAAACTAACATGTTTTTTCATTGTTGCTTTTTGTTAGGTTAAATTGACCTCCTTCATGGTCAACTTATTGCTTCTACTCTGACTTGCCTGTATCCCTGTTCTTTGTCTTCTTTTCGTAGGTATCCCAGCCTCCACAGGAAACAGTTTAGACACCCTTCAAGATGACAATCCTCCACATTGGCTAAAATCTCTTCAGGCCCTCACAGAGGTGGACGGCCCCAGTGCAGCGCCATCACAGACGCACCACAGTAACCCCTTCGGCACACAGATCCCTCTGCACAGAGCCAGTTGGAATCCTTACTCTCCTCCTTCAAACCCCACCAGCTTCCATTCCCCACCTCCAGGCTTTCAGACAGCCTTCAGACCCCCCAGTAAAACCCCCACAGATCTACTACAGAGCTCAGCGCTGGATCGTCATTAGGAAAGGAGGAAAAAGAAAAAGAAAAATAAGACCCAAAACGTTAGAAATGCAGGAAGTGTCCCACCCTGACTCCTCCCCATGCCCACCTACTGTTCCCTGTCATATCTTTCTTTCTGAAGAATCCAGTTCCTGATCAAACTTCCCCCCCAAATGCAATGCCATCACAGGGTCATGACCATTCTTTTTGTTAAGTTTCTGCAGAACCAGTGTTTGAAATACACTGTTGGAAATACTTTCTAACCATTCTAAGAAAAAAAAAAAAGAGAGAGAGAAATCAAAATGCAGTCTCAATGCTTAAGGAGAATATTACTGTCTTACGTCTTTTGCACATGAGTATTTCTGCCTAGTGGAAAAGTGTCAGTCTGCAGTAGGGGAAAAAATACAATGCAGAATCAAATGCAGGAACATGAAAAGGGTATTTAATTTAAATGAAGTTACTGAACATGTGGGGCAAGCAGTGGCCCAGCATTTATTTTGCATTCAGTGTGGCACTACACAGGGAAATTGCTATGTTGGGGTTGGTTTAGGTTTTTTTTTGAGCAGGGGATTTTATTGCCTCAGTCAGAGTTTGACATGAAGTGTGTTGAAAGACAAAACACTTATAGCTATGAGTAACTGGCATGTTGCTAAAGAGTGGTTTAAAGAGGGGAGAATAAGATTTTTCTTTAATTTTGGCTTTAGATTTCAAGTAAACTTTAATGTTTTAAAAGTATTCACAGATTTAATACCTAGCGTATACATAATATAATTATAAGCAGCTGAAACAGGAGTGATATTTACTTCAGTCTTTCTGTCTCCTCTGTCAGTCTCTCTTTCTTTTTTTTTAAAAAAGATTCACCTGATTAGGGCACTCTGGGATAGCACTGCATTGGGGCCACATGATCACCATCAGGAGCAACCTCTGACCTCCTCTGCCTGCAGCTTTTACTTAACCCTGTAGTTTCTGGACGTTTGTGCAGTATTGAAAAGACAGGAAAAAAGAAACAGATAAATAAACATGGTTATAACCTGACGCTAAAACTAAAACCAAGGAAATGTACCTCTTTCTTCAGAATTAAAACTAAAATCTTAAATAAAACAGAAAACTTGATGATGACTTCAGGTTTGCTCTTCAGTTTTTTTTACCTTGGATTTTTAATTACTGCATCTGGTAAAAATCATATCCCATTGCATATTGGGGGTTTTCTTCTTACTCATCTAAACCAGAACTATTTTATCATTGGAAATACTGCTTTGTGTGGTAACTTCTGTATTGAAGGGTGGAGAAAGCATACACACTTTAAATTTTTTAAAGGGATTCTGTTGTCTTTACTCATGGCAATAGCTAGAGGCTGTCAGTCTCTAACTGTTATTGGTGGTATCCTTTTAAATCTGCAGCATGAAAATCTTGTTTATATTTTCTGAATTAAGTGCCATGGCACTTGGAGTGGATAGCATGCAATAACATGCCTGAAGATGACAGAGAATTTGTTACGACTCCCTGTGTTAGTCAGCATCCTTGCTTAAGGGTGTAAAATATTGTCACTGCACAACAGGGGAAGAAGAGCTCCTAATATACAGAGGGCCTCCAGTAAGCTTTTATACTTTTAAGCAGACATATTTAAAACCAGCAACCTTGTGTTTGGGCTGCTGATTGATGTAGCTTATGAGGATGGCAGAGAGCCTGAAATCCTACAGATGCCTGTGCAAAAGGATTTTTCATGTTGTATGAGCTGTATAGTTTGGACTGGCAGGCTTCTGACATGTTTGCTGCTGGCAGGGGCAAGGAAGGGAATTTCCACTGGTGAACTGTGAACACCCTAAATGGGGATGGGCGGCAGCAGGGGAAGAACTGGCCTTTCAGGGAGTAGGAGCAAGTCCTGAATCGATCACTGGACAGAGGAGCCAAGTCTTGAATCTGCATAAAGTGTTTCTAACTACCCTGCTGTGCAAAACATGACTTGGTGACTACATACTTTTGCTCTTTTCTCACCTGTGTTGCCATTTCAGTGCTGTATTTACTCTCTGTATTATGGACCTGTATGTACTGTTTCCGGACTGGCATTTTTGCTGCAGATGAGTCCTGTGCCCTGGTTACTTGGGAGAATGCGCACAACCTTTGATGCCAATGCTCCCCCAAAAAGCAAACTTGTCGCCCAGCCATTCCTTGTAACTGCTGGTGGTGGAAGAAGGGCTGCAGGCTGGGAATGGCCTCATCTGTGGCACTGCTTGCTGGCGCCCCTGCACTGGAGGTGCAGTCCAGCAGGAACTGTCTGCTGGAGGTGCTGGTGAAGATGTAAATGGCCTTTGGTTTGGGGTTTTTTGTGTCTCCTTCCCCAGTTGCTAGACAATTTTTCACCTTTAACATTCTCTTTTAGAAGAGTGCCCTTCCTGACCTTGAAAACAAGCAAGCCTCCCAAAACAGCTTTTAACTGCTTTCCATGTACCACAGCAATTCCTGAAGCTGCTGCCTTCAGGTTTTTACTAATCACTTTGTTGCAGTTTAGGATGTGCTGTGGAAACCCTGTGCCCACGGTCTGTCACTAGAAAGCAGCTTTAGCTGCTTGGGAGAGCACTTACTCCCTGCTGCTGTGCAGCAGCTTGTGTGATCAGCCTACCAACACACTCTTAGCCTTCAGAAAAAGGTTTCCAACTAGAATGACTTTTTCTCCTTATGGTGCTGCTTTCCAAAGAAAGACTTCTTGGTGGGTACCATTGGCATTACAACTGTAAAGTATATCAGTGTTGAGATTGATGTATGTTGGGTGCAGTTTCTGCCACTTTTAGCCTAGTTCTGTGTACTGTCTGATGTGGATTCCTGCATCCCCTCAGTTGGGAACCAACCGGGTATTTCACTCTGTTCAACTGTGTGCAGCTCAACTAGTTTTTTCTCATGAAGTTTTGGTTTTATTTGGTTTGGTTTGGGGGGTTTTGAGTGGCGGGTTTTTTGTGTGTTTTGTTTGTTTGTTTTTTGGGTTTTAATTGATAGTGTTTTCCTATGACAAGAAATTCTGTGCAGAAACCTGTACTGAAACGAGAACACCCATGTGATTGTCTCAGTGTGTGGTTTGTTGTTGTTTTGTATATTGTATGGACACTTGAAGCTCTTTCTTGCGTTAAGCAAAGAACAGTGCTTGACTGAAAGGCTGGAGACCCAGGACTAGCAACACATTTGGTAGATGGTGTCTGGTGGAGATAAATTTGGAGAAGGAGGATGGACCAGACTCCTCCTCCAACGTGGGTATGAGTGTCTGTTGAGGGAAGGAAGGGAATTGTTAGCCATGAACATGTTGGTGCAAGAAACTGTGTGGCATTTTCACAGAGTTCACAATTCAGGTGTAATTTGAAGGTCACCAGTGCTGGATTGATAGTAAGGGTTCCTTCCTGTGCCTTTTTTTTTTTTCATCTTTTTAACATCTAACAAGAGAATGATGTTTTTCTAGATTACAGCAAGGAATAAAGTGTCACCTTCTGGGTAAGGTGAAGAGCCATTGCATAAATTCTTTTTCCTTTTATAACTTTCATTTCCTGCTTGGAAATCAAGTGTCAGCAGGTATGTGCCATTGTAAATGCAGTGTCTTGACAGGGCTGCTTTAATCATACTTAAAACACCATTGCCAACTCCCATGGCATGACAGTTATTAATCATGAAATTGAGTTTTTATTTTGCTTCCTGCACTCTGAACTTTTGGTTTTCTTCTCCTCCATCATAGACTCTGCTGTCCAAGAAGGCTTTTTTCCCCTGGGGTGCTCATCTAATCATAAGCATTAAAGATGCTTTACTTTAGGAAAAATGGGGGATGGTTTTGGTTTTGTGTTTTTGTTTGCTCTGTTTTAATTTGGGGATTTTTTATGGTTTGGTAGAGCTGGTTATGCTGTTGTGGAGATTTTTGGCTTTTTTTTCTTCTGGTGGGAGGGAAAGGGTCTTGCATCAATTTCCATCTTTACCCTTGCAAGGGAGTTTAGAAAAATACACTTGAAAAGCTTTAAAGCCTGAGTGCTTATTGTTCCTCCCTCTCCTCAGGACGTGTGGAAGTTGCCTTAGTTGCAAAGGAGCTTGGGTTTGGTGTTGGTCTCTAGCACATGTAAATGCAGTGCATGGCAGGTGTATTGCCTGGGACTGATTCTTCTGGGGAAAGCTGGAGTGCTGGAATAAAAACTTACTGCTCAGAACTGAGATGTGTCAAAAAAATGAGAGGTGGCACAGTGTTTGAAGGGTTGGGGGACTGGGCTTGTCACTGGCCCTACCTGAAGGGCTTGTAGGTACTTGTAACTTCTTGAGGGGAATGAACTCTCCTTCAGTCCAACTGCCGGTGGCATGAATATTGTGTGCCCAGAGCTCATAATGTAAAGTGGTGTTTGGCATGAATCTGTGCTTTGAGTCATTGTTCCTTTACATCTCCTCCAGCAGCGTGTGGCTGTAATGCCAGCTGTGGAAGTGCTTTCTGCTGCTCTGGTTTATGGCCATCTATTTGAGCTGAATGCAGGCGTAGTAACTGTGAGAGCTTGGTGCTCCTTCCTCTTTGCCCAAATTGCAGCATGTCTTTTTTCCTACTTTGGGATGTTCCACTAATGGGAAGGAGCTCTCAGGTTTTCTTCTGTTAATAGTTGTGACCATAAACAAAGCTTCTAAAGAGGAAAAAGATGAAGTGTCATCATAGCTTTGGGTTGCAGTGTAAGAGAAGACGTAGCCTCAGCATGCTGTGATCTACATGCAAGAGCATTAGGTGAGCAAGACATCTTCCCTTCTTTCTCGGTTTTGCCTTTGCCCTAGGCATACAGCTGTTATGTTTCTGTGGCAAAATGAAGGCTCCTGAGATGGAAATGGTCAAATGAAGTTGCTGCCGTACAAGTACAGGGAGCTAGAGTGACTTGTCTCTACAGGAGACACGAGTCCAAATTGCTGCATTGTGGAGGTTTGAGGTGAGTTGGGTGATCCTGGCAGCTACAGATTTGTTACGAGCTTTGCTGATGAAAAGCACTGGTTGGTTTAGGGTGGTCTGATGCAGTGACTTAGGTGTGGAAGTCATTTGAACAGAGGTAGTATGACTGTGGAGGAAAAGAGTGCAGAAAAGTCCTTCTTAATCTGAAACCTATGGGAGAGTGGTCTGTCCAATGTGTGACGGTCAGGAGCTTGCATTTCCTGTAACAGAAACAAGTCTTTCAGTCGGATATAGGCATCACATAGTTACTGTTGCTGTCTCCTGTGAAATCTTGCTAGATTGCTATTTTTTTCACCAGTCTTCAGACAAAAATTTGACAAATAACATCTCTATTTGAAGTGCTTGAAAAGAGAGTGGGACTTGCTCAGCTCTTTCCTCTTTCTACCAGCATTTAAAATGTTAGTCTAGAAAGCTTGTACTGGCAGAAGGCCATTCTTTTCAAGTTCACAATGAATCTCTTTTTGGAGTTTTATGGCTTTAGCATTTTAACGTTACAGGTCCTAGCATTAATCTTGGCCAGATCCTCAGAGGGTCTGAGACCTCTTCTGCTGGTGCTAACAGTCACAGGAGGCTGGTATACCAACCTTCACTGGAGAATTTAAATTTGTGACCAAAGCTTGTTTAGCTCTTTCTAGATAAGCATGCAGGCTGAGGTTTACAGTCTGGAGTCTGAAGCTTAAAATCCTGTTTTAAAAAAGAAACAACTGAGGGTGCTTTGTTCAGACACTCAGCAGAAAGCTACTGCTTGTGGAGTTTGCCTGGAACAGAACTGGGCAATGAGCTGGCCTTGCAGGTGTCTCCATCCCTCTTCAGATGGTTTCCTTCACTTCCAAGGTCCACCTCTCTGTAGGATATTGCATGTGTATAATTTAAATTAAAAAAAGTAAAAAAGAAATGTGATATATAAGGTTGGGTGGATGGTGGCTCCAGCAGGAATCACTGAATAATGTGGCAAGAATACATGGGATTATAGTCAAAGAGGTTTGCTTCTTCCAGTTTACAAATCACTTAAAGCTTCTATATAATTGCCTTCCTTCTCCTTCCTGGTTTGGTAAATAAATGTAAATGGTGCTTCTTGTTGCCTTACTGATGGTGCCTTCCTGAGCTGTAGCTGAGTGTGGCTCTTCACCTTTAACTCAGCTCTTTGATGTGCTGGTCCAGGGAACTGAGGCGAAGACTACGGGGTTGATAGGGAAAATTGCAGTAGAGCTGACCTTCCTGCCCTTAACCCATCTTTCTTCTGTTGGTTCTCCTGCTGCTTGAAATTACTTTAGAGGAAGACCTGGCTGTGCATTCTTCCTTGCTGGAGAAACTTGGCTAAGACCATGTCTTGGGATCAAATATTTCTGTAAGGAATCTGAGCTTTAGACACACACAAAAAAAAGTCAGGAAAATGTTACTCCAAGGAGACTTTTCAATTTTGTCAAGTAAATAATTTTTTAAATATCAGTTGTATAAAATGCTTGTTTCAAGTTGACAGTTTTCTCTGTATGAAGCACTACTGTGTCAGTTTTTTATTGAAAATGCTAACTTTTTGTCATGACACTTCAAAATCAGCACCATTCTGGACATGTTTGGCAAAAGATTTTTATATCTAAAGTGTGCATCATTTCAGTTTGTAGTGAAAGCAGGTGTCAATCTCTAGTTTTGTGTAGCAGAATAATCCCACTTTTGGTTTTAAAGCCTCACTCAGATCCAAGGAACAGCAA
Source organism: Amblyornis subalaris (assembly GCA_018881555.1). NCBI lineage: Eukaryota > Metazoa > Chordata > Aves > Passeriformes > Ptilonorhynchidae > Amblyornis > Amblyornis subalaris. The sequence goes on along the minus strand of JACAXG010000009.1, from coordinate 10,731,222 downwards.
AGTGAGTCCCAAATGTATTTTTTGAACAAAAATTTCTTTGGAGAGAGAGAAAATTGTAGTGAGGTTTTTTGGATTCATTAAAACATGACAAGGGAGAGGAACAGAGAAGGAAATGGACAGGAATGGTCTCATTCCCATCCTCTGCAATTTCTCTTCTGTTTTTTTCCTGATTTTGTCTCTTAACAAGACAACTCCTCCTGAACAAGGAATTGGGGAGCCCTGTTCCCAGGGCACCAATGTACTTGTGAGAGCCCAGAACACCGATAGCACTGTGTCCAAATTCACGGCTGGCATCTCTGCACGCAGAGCGCCTTTTCCATGGGAAGTCTGGGCAATCTTGTGAGCGCCTGGGAGGGGACTGAAGAACAGCCTACCTTGAAGCAGGAATATTCCCATCCCTATGCATTAGGCTTGGCTGGAAAAGAGGGAGGAGAAGAAGGTAAGGTTAGGATGTGAGCTGAAGGGAGGCACAGAGCAGGTCTTGTTTTCTCTGTCCTTTCTAAGGCATCAGTTGCCTTGAGGAGAATTCTTTTTTCCTTTTTGTGATGCAGTTGCTGGTAAATGGCCACTGTCAGCATCGTCATTTTCCAGGGATCTGTAAAAAGCTTTACCACCTGCTCCCCCTCCATTAAAGCCAGCCCCCAAACCAGACTTTCCATAGCTTGGTCATGTGAAAAGATGACATAGGAGGTGAAATTGGGATAGATTCCTTTATTATTATTAGAAATCGAAAAACAGTGTCCCTAGCCCTCATTCCAGGGAAAAGTGGCAGTGGAATCAATGTCTAGTATTTAACCTTGTCTTATCACAAGAAAGTGCTATCTTGCATCTTTTTAAGGTGTCTTTCCTTGAAATGTGATGCAAATGTTGAGAGAAATGAGGTCAGCAGACTAAAACTTCCAGCCTTTGTAGCAGGATTGTTTGAATATCACAGTTTGCATCCTTGAGCAAACAGGGCATGCTGGCGGTGCTTGTTCTCATTCCCAGCCCTGTGCATGCAACAGTTCTTGGGGCTGCCCGCGCCTCCTCTGACTGACACCACAGTGCCTCCCGAGATACAAACAGCATCTCTGTGCAGACCTGACGCATTACTCAACAAGCCCCATGTGCCCGGAGTGCTTGGGCATGCTACAGAGGCATAGATCTGTCCTGGGGTGCAAACAGGGGCCGAGGTGTCTGGAAGCTGCCTGGCCAGGCTCTGCATATGCTGCCTGGAACACGCCCCTGGACTTCCACCTGGGAAATCCTGGACAGAAATATGGGGTCACTGCTTTCTGAATGCAATTGATGGCACTTAGGTTAGCTCTTCGAATCCTCCTATGGCTCCTGATATACCTCATTTGAATTTCTAATGCTGGAGAGAAGGGATGAAAAACTCCTAAAGTTTTTTGGGTTTTGGGTTGGGGTTTTTTTCATTCTTTTTTGTTCTTCTTTTTTTGGACGTGGGGTGTGTTGTTGTTGGTTTTGTTGTTTTCGGTTGGTTTTTTTTTCCAAATGTGCTAGGTTTTTTGTATTAATGATAAATCCATAAATGCCCTTGACTGGCTAGCTTTACACACCTGTCACTGCATCTTCCAAGTCAAAGATTGTCTGTATAGAAATGGGAGGATATGGTGAGTTCTGAATGCCAGCAAAAAACCCCTATAAGTCTCAGTCTTATTCAAGTGCAATTAATTGTAAATGCTTCCAGATATCTAATCACATAGATTCTTTGTTCCTGATAACGGTCTGTCTTCACTTTAAGCCTTTAAAAGAGCCCTAAAGAGAAAATCAGACTGATGTTCAAAACCTGAAAGTCTGCACATAGGCTTTAGGTTCAGCTGGAGCTATTCAGACTTGGCTTTATGCATCACGCCAAAATGATCAATTAAGAATCTTATAATCCAGGAGCTCCTGTTTGAAATGTGCACTGCTGGACAGGGGAGGGAAATAAAAGGATTATATAAAAAAAAAAAGTCTTTCAACATGAAATGTCAGAATTTCTCCATTGGAAAACCCAGGTGCAGTAATTGGCTCTTCTGAAATTCTTTCCTGAGCTCAAGGAGTTGACAGTGTTAAAAGAAAAAAGGAAGAAATGTTGAATGGCAGTTAAAATTTTCAAACCGGCTTCCCAAACTTGTTGAAGACCTTATGTTCCTCAAAGCTTCTGTAGTAGAGGGGCAGCAGCTCCCGGCGAAGGTGGGCGCGGCCGGGCGCGGCCGGCTGCAGGACGTTGAGGGGCAAGTGGCCGGGCAGGGCGGGGCCGGGGGCCGGGCCGGGCGGGAGCACCAGCGGGAGCAGCGCCGGCGCTTCGGGGCGCCAGCTCTCCAGGGGCAGCTTCGGCTGGTGGTCAGGGCTGCTGGGGAAGGAAAGAGGGAAAGGGCATGGTAAGAGATGGGAGCCTGCAGCCCACCCAGGCGATGCTGAGGCTGGGCAAAGGGGAGCCCTGGTGCTCTGGCTCGCCTCGCCCTTGAAAAAGAGCAGGTGCAAGGGGCCTCACTGCTGTTAGATGCTAGGTGGGGAGCATCTAAGAGGGTGAAGCAGGGAGATTGACTGCCCAAGGGATGTGAGCTTTTTTACAGCTGGCTGCTCCTGCCTCCAGGTAGTTCGGGAGCAGCTCTTGCCCCTGTGTGAGGAGCTCGAGGGGGGCAGCGGCAGGGGGAAGTGCTGAGCGGTACCTTTGGAAAGCCAGGTTATTGCAGCCTGCGAATGCTCCTGGGAACACAGAGCTGGAGAGGGCCGAGAGGTGGTAGTCGCGCCGGTGGTAGTGTTTCAGTCTTCCAAAAGCATTCCTGCCCCTCTCGGGGGTGGAGGGGTCACGTTTCCGTCCTCCTCTGGCTTTCCTCCTATGCTGCTGCCTGCAGGGCGGTGAGAGAGAAATGCCCATGCGGATGCTTTCTTTGCACTTTGTGGGCTGGCTATTTTCGTTTACTCACACCCCTGGAAAGATCTGGCGTGTTTGTATCCTGAGGCAAAGCTGTCACTCAATGGTTTTTACCCCCTTCCTCCACTCCCAGAGGAAAGCACTGAAGTTGTTTCAGCCCTGCAGAAGAGGGGTGCTGATGAGGCACCACCCAGGGTAGCTGGCCCTGTGGGGACAGGTATGGCTGGTGCCTGCTGGGCGACTGAGATGCTCTCTCTTGCTTGCAGGGTTTGGGGTTTTTTACTCCTTGTCCTTGTGCACTTCTGATAATAAGGAATTAGGCACTCGGTTAAAGGTGCATTCCTAGGCTGCATGGTTCCTGTTACTGTAATCCCTTGCCCAGGACACCAAAGAGGTCCTGCTGGACTGAAAGCCAGGAAAACCAGGCAATGCTGCTGCAGAGATGATGCTTTATGAGTGTGGTCCTAGCACCTCTGCTTGCCCAGTCCTGCTTCCCACCATGACTTTTCTCCCAGTCCTTTCCAGAGGAGAATGCTCCTACTTTCCCTCCCCTCCCTGGGCTGTGTGCAGGAAGTTGCACTGAACTTAACCTCAGAAAAGGGATATTCCTATCAACCATCCTCCATGTATTGTCTATTCCCTTCCTCCTCTGATAATGGGGAGCTTTTTGTGAATCACCAGGCTAAGGTCATCCATCCCTACTGCAATGAACTGGGACACCTTCAACTAGATCAGGTTGCTCAGAGCCCCATCCAATCTGACCTTGAATATTTTCAGGGATGGGGCATCTACAGCCTCTCTGGGCAAACTGTTCCAGTGTTTTACCATCCTCATTATAAAAAACATCTTCCTTATAGTCAATCCTAGTCGACCCTCCTTCACTTTAAAATAATTTCCCCTTGTCCTATCATAACACGCCTTGGTAAAAACCTTGTACCCATCTTTCTTGTAGGCCCCATCAAGTACTGGAAGGCTGCTGTAAGATCCTCCTGGAGCCGCCTTCTCTGCAGCCTGAATGCCAGCTCTCGCAGCTTTTCCTCATAAGAGAAGTGCTCCATCCCTCTGAGCATCTTTGTCGCCTCCCCTGGGCCTTACTCAAACAGGTCCACATCTTTCTCACTTTGGGGACCCCAGAGCTGGATGCAGCACTGCACCCCACTGCAGGTGGGGTCTCACCAGAGCAGAGCAGAGGGGCAGAATCCACTGCCTTGACTTGCTGCCCACACAGCTTAGGATTCAGCCCAGGACACAATTGGCTTTCTGGGCTGTGAGTTCACATTGCCAGCTTATGTCCAGCCTCTCATCCCCCTGCATCCCCAAGTCCTCGGCAGGGCTGCTCTGGATCTCTTCATCCCTCAACCTCTGTTGATATTGGGGGTTGCCCTGACCCAGGTGCAGCACCTTGCACTTGGTCTTATTAAACCTCATGAGGTTTCCATGGTCTCACTTCTTGAGCTTGTCCAGGTCCCTCTGTATGGCATCCCATTCCTCAGGCATGTAACAGGAGCCCCCTCTGCAATCAGCAGCAGCATCCCCACTGCTGGAACCCCCTTCCAAAGTCAAACATACCTTGGCTTGGGAGCAGTAGTTTAACTTTTTTTAAGCTTGATGGTTTCAGATGTGTGAGCAGGAGGGTTGTGAAAGGGAGCAGGTGGGTCTCAAGAGTGTCTCGCGTGGGCGCAAGCCGCGTGTCTCAGCAGATGGCAGCAGCGACTCTGCTTCAGCTCCCGCAGCTGCTCCTCACTCCTGTGAAACCCATCCCCCCCCCGCCTCCGTACTCACCCCCCGCGGCTCTTCCTCGCCCTGTCCCGCCAGCAGCACACGGCGAAGGAGACGGACAGTGCCAGGATGATGGCTCCGCTCAGCAGCGAGGCGGCGACGGCCACGCGGGACCCGGTGCCCGAGGGCTGCGGGGCGGCTGCGGGCAAGGGGCGCGGGCGGTGAGCAGGGGCCGGGGAAAGGGGACCCCCCCTTCCCCCCGGCCGCCGTCCCCCTTGCAGGTAACCCCAAAGTGATGTTACAGGGCGTATTTATTAATAACCATTATAAAAGCTGATGGTGAACGTGGGTGATGCCACGCCTGCTCAGTAAACCAGAAAGTTAATGAAAAAAAAATCCTATTAAAACGTAATGCTTTCTTCATATGATTAATATAAAATAATCACACGGGGCTGAAAAGATAAAGTGTTTCATGTGTCTTGACTAAAGCATAAGGGTAGTAGAAACTAAGCCCCCCAAAATAAACAGGACAAAAAGTTAAACAGGAAAAATAGAAAAAATTTAAAATATAATAAAGTTGAAAAGGGGAAAAGTTTAAGAGGGAGAAAAGTTAGAAACGAAAAAGGGGGAAAAGTCTAAAAAGGATTAAAAAGTTAAACAGAAAAAAATTCAAAGGGAAAAAGAAAGCAGCTAAAAAGGGGAAAACCGACATATGTTAAAAAGCAAAAAAAAAAAAAGAAGTTAAAAAGTATTAAGGAGAGGCACTTGCAACTGGCTCGTGCTCAGCATGTACTGGATAATTGGGAAGTTCAGTTTTCCTCCTGTTGTGAAAGCTTTTGGCAGTGCCCTGGTCTCCCTGTGCCCGGTACCGGGAGTCGGGTGTTAGCCGATACCAGGTTTTGAGCCAACCTGATGACTTGTGCTCCAATTACTGGGAATGAGGGGAGGTCTGAGTATCTGCTGAGCTGATCCCTGGTGAATTCAACCTCTGGCACCCTCCTGCCTTATGTGGCTCGTGAAACGCTGTTGCAGTGACGTTGCTGGAGCAGGCATTTCACCTGTGCTGACCACAACCGACTGGGTCAAGCTGGACCTTCGCTGTCCCTGTTCGGGGTGGCCGGAGCGCCCCACCTCCTCCTGCCCTCGCTGGCTTGGTCAGAGTGAGGAAGCCCGGGTGTGAGGCCCGGTGGCTGCACCTCCCCTTCTGAGTTAGCAATGGGGTGGCGATGCAGCCGTGCCCTGTTGAGACCCCGGGAGTGGGCGCAGGGGCTGGGTCCCGCCGGAGGCTCCTTACCCYGGCAGTGGGGTGGGGGGTGGCTCCAGGACGAAGCACTCTCCTGGCGGAGGCAGGCCAGCCTCTCGCTGCCCACCAGCTGGTACCCCTCCTGGCACCAGTACACGAGCACCGAGCCCAAGGAGACGCCGGAGCCTCTGTCCACGTAGTAGTATCCATAGCGTGGCGGGGGGAGAGCTGCGCACGGCACTGGGGGAGAAGGGGAAATGTTAAGTGTAGGTGGTGACAAAGGTCCCCCTAGTGATGCTTTTGAAAAGGCTGCCTGGCCCCTGTGTCACTTCTGTGGGACCTGCAAGTCTGCGATTTTTTTGTTGTTTTTTTTTGGGAGGGGGGGCGTTGCATAGTCTAAAGGAAATACCTTAGGAAGTCTAGCAGCTTTATCTGGGAAATAAGTCTTCCGGTTGCAAACTCTCCAATGTAAGCAGCTACTGAGCAGCAGAAGTGGGACTGGAAAGGTACAGGCTGGGGACAGTATGCAGAGAGCAATTTTTAGGAGGGAAAGGAAGAGGATGTGTATTAATAACACAATATTCTGGGAGAATGCTGTTGGTTGGAACTCAAAACAAAGAAATACTACTCTCTGCTAGAGAGAGATGCATTTTTCATCCCAGCCTTTAATTTTTTAACTAGTTTGTAACCCACAGCTATCCAGAGCTACTTAATTATCCTGCTTAGATCATCCCTTCTGCATTGCACTAGTACTGAGAGAGAGCTGGAAGTGAGGTAGGCTCCAAAAACAATGTCAGTCTGACTGTGTTTGCCAAAAAAATCACTGGATATTCTACTACAAGGCCAAGAGAATATGGTAACAGGTATCATAAGTACCAATACCCTAAATTAAAGGAAAATCCTTTGATCAACTGTAGTTTAACCAAGCTTAAAACCTGCGGGCTAGCAAGTTTGTCTAGCTTAGGGGGAACTTTTGTGGGCAATTTGAAGTGGAACAGTAAAGCTAATGCGAGAGAGAGGTCTGGTTTCTCTCTGCTTTTACTGAGATGGTGTAGGCTTCTACTCCAGTGGGGCTGATAAACAAATCAGGTTGAATAAGATCAGACTTTCTCCAGGTTCAGCAATGCTGTTAACAGGTGCTGCAGATGTCTATATAAGTAAATTCAGTGGTGCCAGGGAGGCTGCTGAATGCCTGGACTGGATCTATTGTATGGTTAAATTGTCCAGCACTGGTTGCTAGGACCTTCCCCAACACTCACCATGATTTGGAGTATGACAGGGGCTCTCTGCACTGCTGCCAGCCCTGGGTGGGTGGTCACCCCACAGCAGACCTGAGGCCGTGTCCCAGTTGCTGGGGAATGGCACGTGCTTTGCCCCAGAAAGTGGATTAAAAGAAAATAACGGCCCTCAGCATTTGGAGATTATTTGTACTTTTAAAAAAATTGTCTGTGTCTTCCCAAGGCTCAGCCTCTAGGGATAGGGATGTGTTCCGTGCACCCGTACCCTGAGCAGACAGCTGGTCCATCATGATATGCATAGATGTTAACATGGAGGAGGACTTTGCTATCAAAAGAAGACATCAAGCATTGAATTTCCTCCCTAACTTCGCTTCTGATGTAACACCTCTCCCATAGCACAGAAGCTGCTGTGGCCAGCGCACAAAGCCTTGTGGCTCCTGTGCATGCCCTGGGACTGCCTCTGTGCCCGATGAGAGAAGCACCATCCTGCCTTCATCACCACGTCCCTGCGCCCTTCGCCCCGTGTGCCTGCACCGTGGGGCCCCAGGCAGCCCCGCGGAGGGAGAGGCGGGAGATCGCTCGTTTAAGTACCTGAGATGTTGCTGTGTGCATCCGTCCCGTTGGCAACGTCTGTGGGCAGCCCCTTTCTGACGTGTCCTGCACCGAGTGAGGCGGTCCCGGGCCCGGCAGCATCACTCCAGGCAAAGCTCAGGCAGCTCCAGGGCAGCAGGCAAAGGACGATGCATTTCCCGAACCTGTGTCCCGTCATGGTTTGGGGAAACACAGCACCATGGGGTGCCTGGCCGTCCCGAGTGCCTGCGGTTTCCCTTTGCGTCTGAGCAGGAGTCAGCTGGGCTCTTAGTGCATTAAGCCCTGAGCAGCAAAGCTAGCAGCCGCTCTTCCCTCGGGGCTTGCCTCTCCTCCGCCTCGGCACAAGCCCTGTGTCCCTGCTCTGGCAACTTGGCTCCAGAGCCCTGCAGAGAAAGAAAACAGGCGTGGGAAAGGGAGTGAGAAGCAGCAAACCCTTAGGATCCATCCTTTACAGCCCCTTCCTGCAGGGACTGGCTGTTACTATCTATCCGGGTGCTGGAACTGCACATCAGGAACCGTCCTCCTTCTCCTCCTCCTCCACCTGCCAAAATTCATGCTTGAGCTCACTCCTGAGACCCTTGAGCTGCAGACCCTCCCGTGCTCATCTCTCCCTTCCTGCTAGAACCTAGGGCTGATTTTCTGTCCAGCAGTGGAGTGGGATATGAGCCATGGGAATCAAAAGGGTTTCACAGCAGCAACTCTGTCAGCTTTGCCGCTGTGGGTACCGCAGAGAAATCTGGTTTTCCTTTTCTCTGCTTGGCATCTCTCTGCCTGTCATTTCAGGCTCTGATGTTTTGCCTACTGGAATGTAGGTTGCTCTTACCTACCCCAACCTGCCTGGTCCCTTCTGTACACCCATGAAGAGAAAAGATGCCCCACATTGCCTGAGCTCTTGAGACCAAGATGTTCTGCAGCAGGCAATACCTTTGTGCCGAGGCTTTCCCTGGCAGCTAGTACATCAGCCGTGTCACCAGCAGGGCTTTGGGGTGACTTCTGGAGCATCCCCCTGCTGTGGCTCTCTTCTCCCGTCGTTGCACCCCCTGGCCCTGCAGGTTCCTTTGCCCCTCCTGAATTGCATCCTTGCCTGTCCTCAGGCAACCTGGGATTTACTGCAGGTATGAGGGTTAGAGGCTGTTATTCACTAATAGCACCAGCACAAACACAGGTTTGCAGGGGGTTGGGTCAGTGTTTATCTGTCTCTCTTTTAATATCTGTGGCCTTTAGCTGTAGCCAGTGTGCTTGGCTGAGAATGGCTGCCCCAGTGGGTCCTGGGGGGGCCAAAACGTTGCCTTGGATGTGTAAGCAGCTTCTATTTCTAAAATCTAACAGCAGTCTTACCATCTTAATGTGATTTACTGCAGTGGATAAAGGAGAAATAAGAATGTCAGACAGAATCAAGCTCTTGTCCCATCCCACCCCAACATAAGGGGATGGGACAAGCAGTCGAGGGTGTCTGCAGCATGGACGGGAGTTGCAGGACCAGGCAGTGGCTGGACCTTGCTTGCCTTCCTCCCCAGCACTGGGATCTGCTCTTGCTCCCACTTAGGGTAGTTCAGCAGTAGTCTGGCCCTCCTTGCACTGGCAGAGAGGTTCTTGTTACCTCCATGGGACTTTGGATGTGGGAATGCCTTAATCCTGCTCTGTTTGTCCATCCATCTCGCAGTCCTTTTTTGGTTTGGGCTGTGCTGGTACTTCTGGGCTTCCCTCCAAGGGATTTACTTGATTTCTCAGAAAAACCTGTTTCAACCTCCCATGACTCATAATGATCTTGCTCAGAAACTACTTTAATTTCTTCACTTTTCTGGTTAATCCTTCTTAAACAGTGAGATTTCCTTGGCTTCCCTTGGAGAGCAGACCAAGGAGGTATGTTCCTCCCCGGCTCAGTGAATATTGCTGGTTTCTTGGGGGTTTTTGTTTTTTTCTTTTTTCCTTTCCCCCTTCTGACTGGAGGGATTGTGCTGTTTGTTCGTGCAATGAAGGTAAAAGCTTTGAGGCAGGCTGGGCTGTGTGACAGTGTAACACCGACAGTAGAGGAGCCAGCCTTGGGTGCAAACCCAGTCATCTCCTGGCAGCCAGGAGCTGGAGCGCAGGCAGCCTCCTGGACTCTGGGAATACACCTGTCCAGTCAGACAGGACATAGCCTGAAGTGGTCCCTCTGTTGAACCTGAGCCCAGAATCCGTGGGACGAGCTGGTCCCTCTGTTGCTGAGGGCAGGAGGATAGTGGGAAGAGCCTAAGGCAGTGCCCCTCCCTGCTGCTGGATGTGTCCCAATGCTCAGGAGCTGGGACCGAGCACATGCCACAGGCATGGCCTTCAGCACGGTCGGCAGCAGTAAAGTCTTGTCACGCGTGCCAGGGAATGAACAGGCTCAGCAAAACCCCCGCCACACAATAACCGCGCTTGTGCTCAAAATGCTGAGTAGATGACACGGATTATTCCTTTGCTAATGCTCTTAAGAGCTAGTCCTGGTGCTGAGAGAGATCAAGGGGCTTATTATTACAAAATCAATATCCTGCCAGAGTGGGATGTCAATGCCGTTCCCTGTTTCCTGCTTTCCAGAGGCCGTCATCTGCACCAAGCTGGAGACCTGAGCACCAGAGAGGGCACCAGGCTGCTCCTGCAGGGAGTGACTCTGGGCTCAGGAGAGGAGCATGCCCCAGGTCAGCAAGCCGCTTCCTTGTGAGGAAGGCTAAGAGGAAGACGGAGCTAGTGGGGAAGCTGGCATGGCCACAAGGCTACAGGTCTCCCAGCTCCAGAGTCTTGGCTGGGGTTGTCCACCTTCCCGGTGGATTCCCTGTGGGTGGTCTCCTTAAAGGCCTGCTTCTCCATCACAGCAGCCTGCAAGGCAAAGCTCAGCTGATGGTTTTCAAAGCTGGTTCAAATGTCTCTTGTGTTTGCACTCAAATCTCCCTGCTGGCTGATGGGACCCACTGAGGGATAAAGCTTTCCTGAGCTACAGTGGCATTTCCCCCTACCTTCTCTCATGCCCCTTTGAACCTTTTAAATCTCCCCTCTGCAAAAGTGCCCCTCTCACACACTCCCACTACTGAACTGTGAACTACAGAGAAATTGTGGATGCTCCATTCCTGGAAGTGTTAAAGGCCAGGTTGCGTGGGACTTGAAGCAGCCTGGTCTAGTGAAAGGTGTCCCTGTCCATGGCAGAGGTCTTGCAACTAGATGATCCTTAAAGTCCCTTCCAACTCAAACTACTCTATGATTCAGTGAACACACAGGTACTAATTTCAAGTCAGTTACCATGGATGATCCTCTTTGCTTGCAGAAGGTTTTGCAGACAGAAGGACGTACAGGTGGTTTGTAACTAAATTAGTAATTGCAAGTCGCTTGCTTTGCTCTCTTGCTAGTCCATCCTTCACGCAAACCAACCAGGGCTAGAGCTGTGGAAAAACAAACTGTTCTCCAGAAAGAAGATTCCAGTATTTTGTAGTGGTTTTTGTTGTGTTTTTTTTTGTAAAAAGTCTCTATGACATGCCTCTTAGATACTGTACTGCTTTTATTTCATAGAGTTCCCTCTAAACCCACCTTCATCCAGCTCCAGTAGCTGGAATTCAGTGCCACGGGTTTGTGAGAGCACTGTGGATGAACCTGCTCTCTCAGCAAGGGGCTTGGCATGACTCACCAGATCTGCACCTCCCTGGGTTACATATGCATGTGGAGGGATGCCTCCCATTCAACTTTAGACATCTTCATCTGTGCCAGTCACTCTTGGTAGTTTCATAATTTGGGAAAGAATGCGGAGCTAGTAACACCAAGGTTGTGGGTTCAATCCCCGTATGGGCCATTTACTTAAAAGCTGGATTTGATGATCCTTGTGGGTCCCTTCCAACTCAGAATATTCTGTGAATCTATCTCACTTGGGACTCCAATTTTAAGGTGCACTGGAAGTTTTAGAGGTACCCACTGAAGGCAAAGGGAGCTCACATGTCGGTGCCGTCATAGCAGATGGGTAAAGTCGGAGGGAGGAGGCTCAGGCACCAAACCTGCCTGTAGCCACTGGCAGTGGACAAATCTGCCAGCATGCTCCGATTTGTCAACACACAGACCTTTTAGGGATGGTATGAGGCAGGCACTTGCCACATCTATATCAACCAGTAGGGCCTTGGAAGTTGTCACGCTGGTGTCACCCCAACTGCAATTAGGCAGTCTAAGGAGTGAGGGGAACTCCTTGATTGAGGAGGCATAATCTGGGACAGTTCAGGTTTGCATCTCAGGGTGACATTACAGGTTGATTCATTATGAAACATGCCCTGAGAAAGACTTGGAGGGAGGCATGTAGCATAAGAGAGAAAATGACCCTGTCAGGAGAGTCAGGATACAGATGGTCCAGTCTCTCCTTGTGAAGACAGGAGACTTGGGATCAAGCCTGAATATTTGCACTTGGTCTCCCATGTTCCCAAGCTTTTCCTCGATTAGTTTCTTTTAACAGATAGTTGACTGCTTCTGCCCTCAGGGGCATAAACTGAGCTAGCCTTTACTGTCATGAACAGCTGGCCAGGAAACTTGACTGATAGCAGGAGATACACCAGACACCCAAGTCTAAAGGCAATCTGTATTACATTTTTTTTGTTTTCTTTCCTAAGACATTATGAATAACTTGAAAACGTGTATACTTGCCCATTTCTACTTAAAAGCCATTTGTGTAATGATTAGGCTGTCACCAATAATCAGTAGTTCACAACATTGCTGTTCAAACATGCATCTTTGCTAATTAAATAATTCCTTCTTCTGAAAAACTTCACAATTTAGTAACTTATTGCTAATCCTGTTATATATACTTAAATATGCACATAAATGTTCATGTATACATTATGTATACAAACATTTGCATGTACACAGAGACTTCCTACATTTCTACTTATTTCCAAAGGCAGGATATTCCAGGCTGGGGCATTTCATACAGAGTCCATAAATTTCTGCTTTGACATGTACATTGTGCTATTTCATAACCTTCATCTAGATTCCAGATTATTAACCTTCTGTTGGCCAGAGGGTGGTACTGTTAAACTCTTCATTCCTAACAGGCCTACTTTGATGTTCAGGCTTTTGGCTATGTAGGACTTATTTCCTGTGTTTTTCATGAAAATCTGCAATCTCTTGGTCCTCTAAGAAGTGCATTTTTTGCATTGCAGGATTTCCCAGAGTGGCAAACTGGCTTTCTGGCCAGCTTTTTTTTTTGAGAAAAAGGATTGTTGTTGTTATTATTATTTTGTTCTTCTCATCCTGTTCACTTAATCCTATTTGTGTGGGCAGTTTCATGTGCTAGTCTAGATGACACAGGTGTTGTTATGCACTCGTGCCTTTGGGATGTTACACAAATTTATACAACTTGTTCAAGAAACCCTGGTTGCTGAATGCCTGGGTCTCATATAAAAACAAGATTATGGCAGGACTGAGGAGACATTGAACAGATGCTGGGCTGAAATTAAGAGCTGGAGGACTTTTTTTAATACCACATCTCATAAAAATTTGCTGGGAAGATAGACTAGCCCAAGAGGAATATTGTGCCATGTCTTGACAAGAAAATTCACAATGAGAGAGACTGTGAGGCACAGAGAGTGACTGATTCAAGCAATAGGGTATGGTAGATGGAGGATATCACAACAGACAGATGTAGATTGCTGCTTGGAGAACTGCACTGTATCCATCTAGGAATGCAAGCAGGAATGTACCTTCAAATAAGGAATAGGAAAATCTCATGCTTCTTTTCTTAGAGCCTTGCAATGGTGCATGCTCACTGGTATTTCATACTCACTGGCATTGCTTAATGGACACTGCTGATATATACAGTGAAATAGTGAACATGCAACGAACTGCAGCCACACAGTGCACTGGATAACAAGAGATGAGTAAGTCTATACAACTGGCAGGTTTTATGCTGTTCCTTCTGTGCTAGGAAGTGTCCAGGGCAGTTTGACTAGGAAACGACTTCTTGTTTAGAGCTTGCAGAAGAAAAGTGGCTTTGTGCCAGGATCAAAGAGGCTTAGAAATTCACCCCTTGCAGTTAAAAATATGGTGACATTCCTGTATAATGGGGCTTCAGAGAAGAAATCTGGCAAAGCTGTGAATCTGATCATTGTGTTCACGTCCAGGTTGAATGGGGCTTTGAGCAACCTGGTCTATTGGAAGGTATTCCAGCCCATGGCAGGGAGATCAGAACTAGATGATATTTAAGGTCCCTTCCAACCCAAACCATTCTATGAGTCTGTGATTCTATGATCTTTCAAGTCCCTTTTAACCCGAACCATCCTAGATATTTAATCTAAGTAGGGTTGGGGTGGGGTGGCTGGAATGGTTTGATGGAGCATTAACACCATTTGCTACTTGTTAAGAAGAGGGAAACTACGCTTTGGGCCATCTGATGGTCACGAGCTAGGATCATTAGCTGGATGGGGATAATCAGATGACCTGAAGTAATCTTTTTTCATTTTTATGCCTTCTATTAACTACTGAGACCAGAGTCCCTTTGCAGTGAGCAGCTCCATGAGCCGACGGGTGTCCCTTTCCTCACTCACATGCCCCTACTCTCAGGTGCACTTCCTCTTCCTTTGAGCTCAACCATAGGTTTCCCACAACAGAGTCTCAGGCATCAGAATTTATAAAAATAAACAATTTAATAGAGCAGTGCAGCAGCAGATCAGCTTGAGCAGAATGCCTTCAGAGAGGGACCACGAACAAAGAAATCCCTAAGCAATTATATACTGAAGACTTACACATCTACCCTTCATGTGCTCTTAATGCACTTTTTTAGCCCAATGGTGATTTTTGGTCCAGGGTCTTCTAATAGCTTATTGGATTCTTTCTCTGTCTCCATGAGGGCAGGACATTACCTTAATTTATTGAGTCGATGGATGGTTGTAGCATCCTTATCTTCTGTTCTGCACTTCTTGTGCAGCTGTTCACTGGTAGAAGACGGGGAACTAAAAAGGTGTTAGATTCAGGATGAATATTACAACTAAAGCATCAGTGTATTATCAATATTCTTTTTATACTAAAGACAAAACACAGCACTGTACCAGTTAATAGGAAAATTAACTGTATTTCAGCCAAAAGCATATCTCAGTGAAAGTCCACAGCTTGTGGCCCAAGGCTTCAGTAAATCTAGCTACTCATGCTAAGGAAGTAAATCTAAGCAAACAGCATTCTAAATCACTCAATATTATAACTATGACTCATTCTATTTAAAACTTATTTAAGCTAAACAAGTAATGTATCTCAATACTTGATCATTGGTTGCTGCCATAAATAAGATACCAGTAAAAGCCTCATTCTTTTCAGGCTGTAATAGGAGTATCATACACGATGAGAATGTTTGTACCTAAGCCAAAGTACACAGTAGTTTACATATCTAGAAGTTGAATTTCCCGAAGATGAGGACAAAGTTCTTCAAACAGGCCCAACTCACACAGAAAATGCAAGTTCCGATTGAAACAGTAACGAAGTAACAAGTTTCAAGGCTGTGCAGGATGCCTCTCTGATATCCTCAGCATCCTTACCTCTGGATGAAGTTCCTTCTGTCACTAGTAACTGATTTACTCATTCCAGGGAAGGACTGCTTTCCAGTTTGTTTGAATGCCGGTCCTCTAATCAGCTGGAGAAAAGGAGTCACTTATATAAGCCAAAGAAAAGGAAATGCTTCTGCAATACAGCTCACATGAATAGCTAGGACTGAGCGCTGTTTGGCTCCTGAAATCCAGCTTCTGCATCTCGTCACCCCATTTCTTCAGGCTGTTTTGCCTGGAAGGAGTGGGAATTTGAGAGGCTTTCCTCTTCTGACTGGCTCTCTCTCAAGGCAGTCGGTGAAGGCGAGTGGAAGGCATGACCCTCTCCTCAGACAAAGATCTCAACGGGCTAGATAACCCCAGCTTCGTGGTGAGTCTGCTCTCTGAAGGGTAATTCTTGCATAAACAGGTGTGAGCCCTGTGAAAGGAGGAGAAAGGGGAAGCCGGGGCTCAGGCTGCTGCAATGATTCTGGTGTGTGGGGAACGTCTGTCTCGGCTCTGATCGACAAGAATCCAAGGA
The DNA here is from genome assembly GCA_018881555.1 of Amblyornis subalaris. Taxonomy (NCBI): domain Eukaryota; kingdom Metazoa; phylum Chordata; class Aves; order Passeriformes; family Ptilonorhynchidae; genus Amblyornis; species Amblyornis subalaris. Next base: position 10,715,531 of record JACAXG010000009.1, on the reverse strand, counting down.
ATGATTTCCTCACTACAGCTGCCTGCTGCTGCTGCAGACTCAGCATGCTTTCTACTCTCTGGTGCCCTTTTAACTTCTTTTCTCTCCCCTGTTTCTAAAACGATAATGTGGATGAATGGCAGAGCAAGTGCCTCTGTACTGAAAAGCAAGTGAGTTTGTGGCTGTGTTCCTGGGTGGAGGATTTAATATGTTACTTAGAAAAATTACAAAAGAAATTTAGCCTAGTAAAGAATGTATTTCTTTGTCTTCTGGACCTATTTCCAGTGGGGTGAATTGTCAGAAAGGTGGGTGAAAAAGGGGTTTGGGTGTCAGCCGAGGAGGGCACCCTGGAAAGTTATTGCAGTGTAGTAAAAGCTGTAAATGATGTACCAGTCCAGGGCAGTGTGGGTGCACTGGGAATGCTGCCAGCTGTAACAGCCACAGGGCAAGGTCCTGCAGCACGGCAGCCCCCTTCCTATCTCGTAGCAGAGGTCACCTCCATTAGAAACTAAAAAAGTTGCTTATTTTCTGTCAGCAGGTGTGAGGGAGTGGGGTCCTGCAACCATCTTGGTACCTCGGTAGAGACCACCTGTCTGGGGGACCTTGGAGGAGGCATTTAACCTCCCAGTGTAAAAGTCTCACATTTCTGGGATAGCTCTGGGTGAGCTTGCTGTGAGCAGTGGAGGTGGAGGTGCTGTGCCAGCTGTGGGCAGAGCCTCAGGGAAGTGCTCAGAGTCAGTCAGAGTTTTTCTTTCACTATTTTTAACAGGGTCTCCATTTCTACTTGTTCTGCTGTAACGTGTATCAGGCTTGTGACTTCTTATGGTTTGAATCACCCCAAAGAAGGTAGAAGACAAAGGTCTTTTACCTGTGGTTCAAGCAGTTCAGTTCCTGACTGCCTTCCTGATGCACTTGAGATGCGATTGAGGGCCCTGATACTGTGCCTGGAGCCTGAGGCACATGGAAGGTGTCCTGGTCTGCCTGATTCGTGGGAGCAGCTGGGCTGAGAAACCCCAACAGTGGTTTCCCTTTCCTGCTCCTGACTGCTCCTGGCCTTGTCCTCCTGCCAACATCTCAGCATTACAGGCTGGCTCAGGTTGGAATTGACCTCTAGAGGTCACCTTCCCCAAATCCCCTGCTCAAGCAGGGTTGCCCAGAGCCAGTTGCCCAGGACTGAGTCTAGACAGTTTTTTACTGTCTCTAAGGATGGAGAATCACAACCTCTCTAGGCAACCTGTACAGTGCTTGGTCACTCTCACAGCAAAAAACATTTTCTGATGTTAAGATGGGACCTCCTGCATTTCAGTTTGAGTCCATTGCCTCTGGTCTTGTCTCATCCTGTTATCTCCACTGCATCCTTCTCCTGCTGAGCCTTGCTTGCTCACTCCCCTCCAGCTCCTGGGGAGGATCAGGCCCTCATGTGATGATCATGCGGGGCTGTTACTGGCACAGACTCTGCCTGGCTGGAATATGCCTCCTGGTTAACACGGGGAAAATTGCAATGAAAAGAAAGGAGCTTACTGCTGTCTGCCTAGCTTAGCATTTGTCTACCCATGGTGTTATTCAGGAGTAGTCGTCCCCAAATAACTCTATGCATGGGCAGTCCTAAGTGCCTTGCTGTACATTTGTTAATCCATGGCTCAGACTCTCTTGTTCTGAAATGAAAATGTCTGCACAGGGAGTTACTAAGGAACACCTTTTGCCCTTGAAGTTCATGCTTGAGTTCCATTTGAATTAACTGTGCCTTCACCTATTTATTTTGAAGTATCTGTAATGCTCCCAGTTTGCCTAGGGTGGATAAAGACACCGTGTTTGTTAAAGAGGCTTCCCCACTCTGGGTATGCTATAGCAGAGTCTCAGGCTTTAAGTTGATTAAGGTAGTTTATTTGAGTGGTACTGTGGTAGAAACAGCTCAAGCTGGGTGCCTCTGGGGAGGGATCTTGCACAAAGAAATTCATGGGCAATTATAGCCTTACAACCTGAGTTTCCCACCCCTCATATGAGAGTTCAGATCAATAACAATATTAGGGTCTGGGGTCTTAGGGATTACATGTTTTGTTTTCAACAGCACAATCTAAAATGGGACTTTGGAGGCTCAGCTGAGAGAATGGAAACCTGGAGGTTTTAGGCAAATGAATTCAGTATTAATCTGCCACACCTGCAAAATTTACAACAGAATGTAACATTAATTTTACCTCCCCATTCCCCGACCACAGCACTACCTGTTTCCCTCTATCAATAGTTAGGCCAGGAGCGTTACCACAGACACTTTATTTTGTTGGGCATTTTGGTGTCTTCAGGTTCCAGCAGGACTCGGAGGATAAAAAAACAAAAAGAAGTTTGGTGCAGACAAACTGATTGAGCTTCCCAGACAGCAGGTTTCTGTCCCTGCCTGATGGAGCAGGGCATCCCAGCCCGGAAAAGCCCTCTGCTGCCAGCATGCTGAGGAATTGCTGGTTGGAGATGGATTCATGAAACAAATGGTTTGGGATCTGAATTAGCTTTTGCATCCGGCTCTAAGTGTTGTGGTTTCCCAGGCAGCCTCCCTCCAAGCCATGCATGTGTGTGTGTGTGCGCACAGGGGTCAGGGTGGGCTGGAAGGATGACTGGACAACCAGGAGCATTTACTCAACTTAAAAGCTGTGCCAACTGAAGCAAAAGGATTTTGCTTTCCTTGGCAAAATGCATCTTTATATAAATAAACTCTGCAAGGCATACAGCTCCCTGGGCAGCCCTGGGGCTTCTGGCTGTCTGGGAGGGGATCTGAGCCTTCCTGGGTAGCAATTTCAGCCAGCTCCTTTGGAATGGATGCTGGGATTTCCCATCTACTGGTGTCCCTGTGTTTCACCCAGTTCCTCTGTAGGAGCAGGGTTTTCTAGTAAGACAAAAGGCAGGTGTGTGTATCCAGGCAGAACATTGGTAAGGGTGAGCATAAGGAGATTGGAAAGAGAAGTCCAAGGAAATGAAATATAAAACATGCTTCTACTCAGTAATTAGTGGCAGCCAGGTGTTTTAGCATATTTTAGCAAAAATGCTGTTTCGGTGGAATTGCCAGGAGGGACAGAGACCAGAGGACTGCAGCTTTCACTGATGAATCCACTGCACACTCTTCCTTGCTTCTGGTTGCAGTTTCTTCATCCTCAGCTAGACTTTAACGATACTTACACACTTTGTCCGGATGTCTCTTTGAGGTTGAGACACCCTCTAATGTTTCTTCAGGCCTAGACACACTAGTGCATATAAAAATTTCCCATAGGTGTTTTGTACCTCTGTTTTAATTTCCCCTCCTTGATAATTTTTTTTTTTTTCTTTAATATCATGCCATTGTTGAAAGCTACATAGGAGCAGTTCCTGCCGGATGTGGAGCATGGCTGCAGGAGAAGCAGCTGCTGGGTGTCTGCAGGGCTGGGCTGTGGCTAACAGTGTCTCTCCTGTTGTTCAGGGTGAAGATGGGAGCCACAACTGCTCCTCACCAGATCGTGCTGCCTGGGGCCCAGGGGAACGTGAGGGCACTGGCCATGGTGGGATCAAGCTTGCCTACACTGTCACAGATGTGCCTCCCTGGTATCTGTGCATCCTGCTGGGCATTCAGGTGAGACCAGGAAGCAGGTGGAGGCTGGGAGTGGGCGAAAGTTAAATGACTGTTCAGCCAGTTAATGGGGGTGAAACCTGAATTTGGGAGTGCTTTACCTTCACTGGGCATCACTGGGGCTGTGGGGCTGGATCTCGGTGAACACAAGTCCTTTGGTTCACATCCTGAGCACTGTCACAGCTACATGGCACCCTTTGAAGTGCAAATGGTCAGGCAGAGTCCTGGGGCTGGGGTCAAATAGTTAATAAGAACATGTTGGGTACCCTGGCCAAACGTAGCTGAGTGTGTAAGGGCTTCTGAACTTCTGCCTTTGCACGGCAACAAAAACTCAGCAGAAGGGCACATGCTGTTTTGGCTGGTGTCTGTAGCCAGTGCCGCCAATGCCTTGCTGTTAGGGAGCCCTGGGGAAAAGGGACCTCAGAGTCATTAAGGTAATGATGGACTGTGCTTGGAGGTTGGTGGGAATTTTGTACTTTGTTCCCTTAAATGGAAATTTAGAATGTATCAACCCAAGGTTTTCTGAACACATCTGCATGATAATTTTAATAAAACATGCCTCTAATGAATACAGTGAGTTTCTGGGTGCCACCAGTTCCACCACTGTAGTGCTGTGCTCCAAAGCTAACAACAAAGGTTAATAATTGAAGCAAAAAGAAATTTGAAAAATTATTTTCTGATTTAGTCATTAACTACACATCATTGTAGTAATGCGTCTGTGACTCTTCTGATGAATACAATGTCCAATTCTTCCGTTCTTCAGCACCCACTTTTTATGGTTATCCATAATTGCACTGTGTGAGAAAAGCTACTGATAGCAAAGGACGTGTAGCCCCAATTTGCCAACTTTTTATGTCATCCTTTGTGRTGCAAATAAGATGGACTGAAATATTTGCATTCACTTTGCCTGATTGCTCTCTCCCTGTACCTTGGGATGTCCCCAGCTTCCTGGAAGAGTAGGCCCCACAGCTTTCTCTGCAGGTGCTGGGGATAAACTGATTGTGTCTGAGAGTGGTCTGGGAAGTCCACAGCACTACAAAAGGTCTTTGAGCATGGAAAAGAGGAGAAGTTTGAGTGCGTACATTGCAATTCTTGTAGCTGCTTTGGAACAGCCCCTAACAGAGCATTAAAGCTGTCAAAAAAAAAAAAAAAGAGAGAGAGAATGGGTGATACTAGTATTGCCCAAGGACAAATCTGTGAGTTGCCTCAACAACATGGTAATAATATAGAGCCAGTTCTGTGTCCTTCTTCACCCAGTCTTTCTCTATGGCTCCTAGCACTTCTTGACAGCCATGGGAAGTCTTGTAGCCATCCCGCTGATCCTCTCCAAAGAGCTTTGCCTCCAGCACGACCTACTGACTCAGAGCCACCTGATCAGCACCATCTTCTTTGTCTCAGGAATTTGCACCCTGCTGCAAGTCCTCTTTGGAGTCAGGTAGGCCAAATGCAAGAACTGGGACATGTGAGCAATTACTGTGTGCTCAACCACCACCCTGTTGTAGAGCTTATCTGTGAGAGTCATTTGTTACCCTTGGGCAGTCAGGGCCCATGCCAAAGCACCCTGAAATTGCTGTATGTGAGAGCTTTGCAGCTTGCTGTTCTGACCTCTGCATTCCCTGATACTTCATATACCTTTTGCTAGGCTTATAAGGAATCTGTCCTCAAGATAATAAAGCATTGCAACATGCTTGCTCCTTACCCCAGGGATTCCCCTGCTGAGGCAGGAGCCTTCTGATCTGGATTCAGGGTCGAGGGAGCACAGATTCCACAGGAAACTCTAGGGCAGGGGATAATGAGGAGAAATTGAAGCCCATCTGCAGCAGCTTAAAGACTCAGAGAGGACCTCAGCAGCACGTCCTGTTATGCTGTTCTGCTCAAGGATTTGTGGCACACTCTGAATGTAAGCAAGGTAGATCCTTGGCTGACGAGCTGTTTAAGAGCCAGCAGTGAGATGTTCATGGAGTTGCCATTCAGTACCCAGAAAAGGAAGCATTTAGTGAGGGAGATGACTGCAAGCACTCTCCCTTTCCAGAAAGACCCTGTATCTTTCCTGACCTTGCAAAATTTCCTCTATTCCCCTTGTCATAACTCTGGGCTGCTTCTCTCTTTCCACAGTAAAGAAACAGTCTGTTTTTTCCTCCAGTAGGGTGGAAACCCATGGTTCTTGCTTCAAAGACAAAAATTACACATTCTTTGTCTGAATCTGAGGGACTCTGGTTAAAACTTCTGCCATCAAATCATTGGTCAACTGCCAGCTCCACAAAATGCTTTTACTCCTCCTGTTTCTTTCACCACTGAAACTTTTCTATCTCTCTTTGTTGTAAGCAGTGTCTGTAGACAAATTTCCTGGAGGGTGCTCCCTGTCTCCTGCATTGCTACAGGATTAGTGGAGGAAGGAGGGGTACCCTGACCGCAAAAAACAGAGAAACTGGTTCTTCAGTTAAATTCAGGCTGGACTTCATGACCGTGGCTGTGGCTGCTGGTGCGATTTAGGAGTTCTGGAGTTCTCCCAGGCACAATCCAAACACCTTGGTGAATACCTGAGACCTGTGATGTCCCTTGCTCTCTGTTAGCCGAGGATGAAAGAGTAGCAGGTAGCCTCTTTCCCATGGCTGAATAGCTATTTGAGGTACAACAGATCAAATTAAGTGGTAGGGAGCTGTTCCCATGGGATAAGCTTGAATGGCTTTTGCTGTGCTGAGGGTGCAATTGCCTTGTTGCTGACCCCAACAATAAGGCACGAGGACATTCATGAAGCAATAGCCAAGGGAAAAGCTGACCCACTGCAACCTGCAGCTCAGTCATGTTACACAGCATGAAAAGCAGCATCAGGCCCCAGACAGTCACTGGAGACACTATCAGAGGCTCCTGAGGGGAGACACAGGTCACCTGCTGTTATGGTGAGCCCTGCTTAGTAAGTGCTTGGACATCATGTACTGATTATCAGAACATAATATTGCCTTCCCTAATCCTGCAACTTTCCCTCTTGCAAACCCCACTGGAAAGAGTTCAGTGTGCCCCATAAGCACCGCCTTGGCACCCCATTTTGCTCTGAGCCCACCCATGTCAGCACTGAGCCCACCCATGCCAGCACTGGCTCTGAAATAGCTTGAGGACCAACACAGCAGGAACTATAAATCTATTGTTAATCTAAGTCATGGCCCTAGGCCTTCTCTCTTTCTGTTTGGTTTATTTTTTTTTGCCTTGCCCAGCAAAATTGTTTCAAAGCTTTCACAGTGCTTCAGTTGTGCATGACTGGTATAAATATTTGTTTTAGGTGACAGAGACATGGCGCTGTTACAGCTATGTCATCTCTTATTTTCAAGAATGGTAGAAATGCCTCTGTTTCAGGGAAATCTGTGCCCTGCAAAAGTACTCACCTGAATTGCTGCCCCACTGCTTTTCTGAGCAGGTGCCATGAGAGCTCTGGCACAAGGAGAGGTTGCTTCTGGGGTTCCTCCAAGGAGTGCTTCCTAAAAGGAGGAAGCAGAGGCACCTCGGAGGTTTCCCTTGGCTGCTTCAGGGCTGCTATGCCAGCCCTCAGGCAGCTTTGGATTTTTCAAGCACACTAGAGGAATGGTTAAGACAACCAACTGCAATAGGGGCTTAATGTGTGAGGGGCTTTGAGGAGCCAGTCAGGCCTTTTAGGACTGTCTTCATTTCTTCATGCATGGAAAGAGAAGAGGCTGGTGTAGCTCAATGGTGCATTGCTCTGCTGTATAAATCCCTGCATGAAGCCAGTGCTGAGCTCCTCTGGAGATGCAAGCTCCTTGCTAGCCTGAGGGATTCCCAGAGGGAGAATTACTCTAAGCTAGGAGACACTTGGTGTGAGGGGAGAGCCAAGGTCTCACTCAGTGCCCTTAGACCGCTCCTTTCCTTTCTAGTTTCAGTGGAAATGCAGAAAAGGAATTGGCATTAAAACCTGGTGTACTAAAAGCCACGTCACATTTTCTACCACCCTCAGACTGAGGATCATTGTGACGTGGGGAGTAGTTAGTGCATGTCCTTGTATTCATGAGCAGGTTGTGAAGAAAACTGAAGCGGCCAAAGGCGACAGAGGAAGCAACTGGATATTGGCAAGATTGACACTGAGCTTTTCTTCAGTGTCTCACCATTTTTCTTCCTTGGTCTTCTTCCCTCTTCCAGATTTTTTCTTTGGTTGTTCTACTCTGTGCAGGTCTGTGGTCTCATCAGCCATCAGGACTGCTTTTTCCTTAACGTGGGGCAGCAGTGTTGGACTGTAGCACCGATGTGCCCCTCCACTGCTGGTGTTTGAACCTCAGCTCTTACCCTGTGTTGTTGCTCTTGCACGCAATGGGCAGCAATTCCTACCCGTGGTCAGTGATGGCGACCTGCCACAACATTTGAAAAGATACTGTCAGAGGCCATGGGCAGACTGATTTTAAAATTTATTTTGCTTTCGTTTCTCTCACCCCTATGGAGCTGAGTTTCTAGCATTCTCATTTGTCATTTTTTTCCTCTGCTCTCCTTCCAGGCTGCCTATTATTCAAGGAGGGACTTTCGCATTCCTGACCCCCACCTTGGCAATGCTGTCTCTCCCTAACTGGAAGTGCCCTGCCTGGACACAGAATGCCACCCTGGTGAATGCCTCTTCACCAGAATTCATCCAAGTCTGGCAGACACGGATGCGAGAGGTATCTTACGTTTTCAGTGGCACCTGCTCTGTATCAGGGCTGTTTGCTTTCAGTAAAGTGCCTGACCATGTCATGGCCATCACAGCTGGAGAAACTTCTATTCCCAATGGCCCTTGGCCTTAACCCTGTTGCAGCTTCCTAAGAACCTATTCTCTGTCAAAAAAGCAGGTGCTTCACTGCTGCTGAACAGGGCACATGCAGACCTCCTCATGTGATTTATAGTCCCTGCAAAGTCTCACTGGCCCAGCCAGATCCCTTCTCCATGAAACATGGCTAGCCTTGAAGAAGCAAGGGAGGGAGGATGTTTTCAAGGAAAGGACCGTGTCTAAGTACAGGAAACCTAATAAAAAGAAATGCAAGACAAAACCTACTGTAAATATTAAGGAAAAGGGCATTCTTAGGTAGTCAAAAGGGAGGAGGAAAGGTCAGGGGTCTCACTGCCTTATTCTACATCGATTGTCTTTATCAGAGCAAGTGGCTAAATATGCCTCTGTCCATCCGTTTGTTGGTGTGCTTTGCAAACCACTTGGGAAGTGGTGAGAGCTCACCAAGGATTTGCTGAGCAGCACAGGCTGCTCTCTCTGCTGATACATAAATCTATCACAAGGGCACTGCTGACTTCTCCTTTCAGGCTGGGTAATTCACTCAGCCCCTGTGTTTCTCTTCCCTTTGGAGCTGGAGGAAGGAAGTTGCCCAGCATCACAGAGGACCCAGTCTGGGCTTATCACCAAATCTGAGAAGGCAGAGAGCAGCCTTACCCCTGAGTCCTCCACCTGAAGCTGACACTGAAGGGAGCAGCATTTCAGAATGTAATTGCTGGCTCCTTAGCAGTGATTGTCAAACACAGGGAAGTTGGGGTGATAAATATGTTCCCAGAGTGAAACTGATACTCAGAAAAAAACAGAGGCTATAATGACTCACCTGCCCCACCAGTGTGCTGAAGAGACCCAAGCCCTTCCCAGAATGGAGATGAGTAGAGACCATGGCCCTGCTCCTGTCTACAGGGCAAGAGCTTTTCCCCTGCTCTGGGGGAGCAGGAAGAAGAGTGCAGGGCAGGTGATGCACGCTTGGGTGGCCCAAGAGGACAGGGGGGATGTGATCTCTGGAACAAAATTAGCCCTGGTGAGGACTAAATCCATCAGCCGAAGGGCGAGTTGCTGTGCTGCTGCTTTGGTGGTCCTTCCCCACACGTAATTCTCAGCCAGGTTTTACTGTTGTCAGCAGGAGGCCTCTGTGCCAGTCTGTCACTGGAGACTGAGCCTGGCTCTCATGCTGGATTTGCCATGAAGGAAAGGCTCAACAGCTGTAGCTCATTCCAACCTCTGTTTTCTTCCTCCGTTTTTCCAGGTGCAAGGAGCTATTATTGTAGCTTCCTGCTTTCAAATCATCATTGGATTTTCTGGCCTGATTGGATTTCTGATGAGGTTCATCGGCCCGCTGACAATTGCCCCCACCATCACCTTGGTTGCTCTACCTCTCTTTGAGTCGGCTGGGGATGAGGCTGGGCAGCACTGGGGCATGGCATTCATGTAAGTCTCACTTCTCTGTGGGAAAGCTGAGCAAACACAACACCTGCCTCTAATATGAAACCAAGTGTCACAGTCTGCAGCAGAGTTCCCCTGGGTTCAGAGTTTAATTGCTGAGCACTGACATGTGACAGGCTTGTGCAAGGCAGCCATGTGACAGTCATTCTCCCCCAACCCCCAGGAGGCTAAAGCCCTCAGCAACAAAGCAAAACCCAAAAAATTAGTTAAAAACCCTGATTTTTGTGAAAATCCAAAGTTCACAGGTCAGTAGAGATACAAGTCTTTCCCATGTGTGGGCAGTCTCTGTCACAGTTGTCTACACATACTGTCTTACACACCCATTATTTAAGTTGAAAAGACATTCCTAAAATGACAAAGTTGAGCACTCAGATTTAGGTATTCTATGTCGAAATAGCTGGTTCTTTATGTATTGTTTTCACATGAGTAGGAGCAATTGTTCTCTCCAGAGAGGGCCTGGGGGGCTCTGGAAAGGTCTATTTGCACGTGTAGCTTTGCAGCAGTGAGTGCTCTTTCAGGAACATTTGTGTGCTTGCCCTTGTGCACGAGCGTAGAGTGTGGGGGAATTTCCTTGGTATTTCAGAAATGAGTTAAAAAAGTAGAAATGTCACTGCATGGTTGCCTTGCAGGCTTGGCATCTTCAGGTCCCTAATGTAGACTCCAGCATGAGATAGCATGCAACAGGAGTAGGTTGTTAACCTCTCCATGGGCTCCCATTATTTGCTGGTGCTTTCAGAGCTGACTTTGGAGACTTCGGACAGAGGCTTGACTGCAGCCTTGGGAAGACAGCATGTTGTTGTGGGGACATGCTCCAGTACACTTCTCTCTCTGTCTCTTCTCCTCCCTGCACCTGCCTTCCCAGACCCCAAAAGTTACCCGTCTTCTCCACCCCAGTTCCTCACCTAGCTGGTCTCTTCCACCAGCACCCCATACGATTCCAAACCCTGCTTGAAACCTAGCTGTCTTTTCACCATTGTTTCTCCCATCCCATCCCTGGCTTGTTGTCCTGTTCTCCAGATCTGGTGATTTGTCCTAACCCCTTTGCTTAGCCAGTTTGAATTTTCCTCTTCAAGTTGTATGTCCTTGTCTGGACTATCTTCTTTCTCTGCTGCTCTTCTACAGCCACTACCTCCTAACCTCAGGCTCATGCTAGACCTCTTTGCCCAACTGTGCCACTCCATTAATGGGGTCCCAGTCCTTCAGCCTGTGTCCCTGCTCTCAACCTAAGTCACCCTTTCTGTCCTGTTAATTTCTGTCCCATCTTTTACCCATGATAATCCCAGTTCTTTCTTTCCTGACTCAGACACCTTAGCCCCAACCTGATCATTGTGCTCTGAGCTGTCCCTGTTGTGTCCTCTTTTGCTGCCTTCTCCATGCTCCATAGGTGTCATTAGGGAACGAGGGAGAGCGATGATGGAGAAGGTGGAAGACATGAGCCATGTGGTCTCAGCCCTGCTGCTCATTCCCAGAGCTCCCATGATGGAAGATCCCCACTGTTGCCTCAAGAAACTTCTCTAGTGTGTGGTGACTTACTCCCTGGTGATGGTGCACATACAATTCATCACTGGGCAAGGCCTGGACATACTCAGAAGGCTCAGAATCTTTATGGTCTTCCAATGGTAAATCCTGAGATGTTTTTGCTGACTTCTTGGGACCTGGAATGAATGATCATTGTTGCAGACTGAGCATACCTGAGCAGATTTTTTTTCAGAAACAGCAATATCCTTTGCCCCAAAAATCTATAAATCTCAAATTCCTACTCCAGGTCATAAGGAGATCTTGCTACTGCTTAAGGCAAAATGAGCTTTTCAATGCAGGCAATATGCTATGTCTGTTTCCTGAACATCACTCTTTGAAATAGGTTTGGTATATATTTTTCCAAAAATATTTGGCCTGAGGCAGACTTTTTGTATGGAAATTTTCATCCCGAATGGGCAAAGTTAGGTAGAATTATAAGCAACTGAAAATTGGGTTTGTTAATAGAATGTGTCAGGCAACCTGAATAATAAGCAGTGACACCTTCCTGAGACAGATGAGGGTTCTGCTGTGATTCATAAGGCTGCTGAGCACCTTTGTTCATGCAAATGCACAAAATGTGCACTCACACAGTCTGTCTGGGCTCTGTAGCATTAGAAACCATGAATGGAAACCAGTTCCTCCTCAGACTTTCTGCCTGCATGGATCCACTACTTTGAATTGTGATGGATAGCTAACCTCTAGCTGTATGTTGTGGAGTGTCTTTGCAGAGAAGTGAGGATAGTGTTTTCTTTGCACTGTTGGTATTCTGCCTGTCCCTGAATATTGCACCTATAGTTCATCACCTTTTCACACATGGAAAACTACTAGTTTTCCATGCACTGTCAGTGCTCTTCAGCTGGTGCAACTGATTTCTCACCAAATCCTATCCAGATTAATTCACTCAATGTATAAAATTTAGACTTGTTATAAAATAATGAGGAGCCCTTCAGAGGCCCGGTCTTCTACCAGCTCAGCAATCGAAGTGGGATGCTCAGTCCCTGCCTTCTCTCCACAGTTCATAGCCTCCAGCTTCATGTGGTCTTGGCCTTTCTGGGGGAAAGACACATGGAGGGCAGGCTGTGAGTGCACCCAGATGTGCTGCTGTTTACAGATGCCTTACACAAGGGATGGGAGAGGAGCTGCCCCTCCGGTTACTTGCACCAGTATGAGCCCCAGGTGCTGCCGGGGGCACACGGGAGCACCCCTGCCTTGGAAGGCCCTTCCATCGTGCAGGCCTCACAGAGAGAGGGCCGTGCTCTCCCCTTCTCAGCTGGCTGGGAGGGCTCTGCGGAAAACATGTTCAGCCTCACAGTCGCACCGTGTTAATTTCTTTCAAAACAGGGATTTGCACAGCCAAACCAAATCCTCTTCTTTTACTCTGTGTCACTTAGGTGCTTTTTGGCACTTGAAGAGCAGCATAGGTAAACCTGAAATTGGGAAACCAATAAATCCTGTATTTCTAGTATATCTGAATTACACAGGCAGGACCTGAACCTTGTATATCTCTCAGGTCTTTCTTTTACTTAGGTGTCATTTTTAAGCTTTCTGCAACTATATCATACTCACTAATGCACTACCTGGGGCATCAGTCTTGAAACAATAAGGAGAAAAGAAGTATTTGCAAATGTGCAGGAGCTATCAGTAAGCTATGACGGAAAGCTTGTTCCAACTCTTGCTTGCTGGAGTAGGGAGCCGCCCTCTGCTGCTGAGAGCCCGTTCTTTTGGGTCCTCTGGAGTCCTGGGTTCTTGGGTAGCAGGTCTTCACTTAATGTGGGGACAGGTGGGCAGCTGGGCACCCACTTTGTTTATGGTCTCATTTTCCCTCCTCCTAGGACTATTTTTTTCATAGTTCTGTTCTCTCAGTACCTGAAAGATGTCGCTGTGCCACTGCCGTCTTACCAGAGAGGCAAGTGCCACTTCTCTCCAGTCTACCTCTTCCAGATCTTCCCGGTACGTTGGGGTTCCTGGAGACTGGGGTATTGTGACAGAGGGACTGACCTCACCTGTCTGGGGCTGCCTGGGCTCTTTCCACTCCTGTCCAGATGAGTTAGTGCTTCCCAGCCGAGCCTGTGTGGCAAGGGACAGAGGGGAAACAGCTTCCCATGGCCCTGACCACTGGGAGTGAAGGAGAGAAGGAGGGTGGGCAACCGGGAGTCGCTGCTGTCTCTTTGCCTCCATTCCGTGGGCAGGGACAAGGGTTGAACGGGGAGACACCCCCGATGTAGATGCAGCCATACCCTAACCAGACCCCACTGCTGCATGTGATGGGCAGGTGCTTCTGGGGCTCTCCCTGAGCTGGCTGCTCTGCTACGTGCTGACAGTGACCAGCGTCCTCCCTGCGGACCCCACCGCGTACGGCCACCTGGCCCGGACGGACACTCGTGGGGATGTTCTGTCACAGGCTCCCTGGTTTCGGCTGCCTTACCCAGGTACTACTGGTCGCCTTCCCCCTCCTGCCTGCTCCTGCTTGCACCTCCGTTCATGACTAGCAGGGGGAGGTGAAACGTCAAAAATCAGGCAAACACCCACAAGCCTTCCTGCTGTTCTTCCTTCCCCGCAGCAGATGCCAGGGCAAATGTGCCCCACCCACCTGAACCGCGCTCTTTACTTGCAGGCCAGTGGGGAATGCCGACGGTCAGCCTGGCTGGGATCTTTGGCATCTTAGCCGGGGTGATCTCCTCCATGCTGGAGTCCGTGGGAGATTACTACGCCTGTGCCCGCCTGTGCGGGGCCCCGCCGCCGCCGAAGCACGCCATCAGCCGCGGGATCGGCGTGGAGGGCATCGGCTGCCTCCTGGCTGGGGCCTGGGGCACGGGCAATGGCACCACGTCCTACAGCGAGAATGTGGGGGCCCTGGGCATCACCAAGGTGAGCCTCGCTGCAGCGGGGTGGCTGCGGTGCCTCCCGGAGGGTTCCCCCGCGGGTGTACGGACAGGAGAGTGGTGCACGTGGCTGTGTGCTGGACCCGGGGCGTGATCTTAGCCTGTCTTCGGAAAGGCACGCTGGAAAATTGTGTCCTGGCACACTGGTGACCAGCTCAGCAGCATGACGAATGACTTAACAGAGGTGAGCAGTCCCTCTCTTTCTCTCCTTCGGATCTTCATATGGGATTAGTGCACTCACTTACGGCACCTGGCCCAGGTAAGGCTGAAGAGAGCATGTTTCATCTGAGCTAACCTGGAGAGGAGGGGAGAGGAAGAGGAGAGGAAGGGAAAAGGAAAACAGAAAATATTTAATAGGCCTTCAAATTTCACAATTTTTATAACCCAAGGATGGCAAGCATGTGAAAGGTAGACTATTTCTTTGGGTTTATAAAATACAATGGCAAAGGTTTGTGTTTTTACAACTCTATAAAGTTTTGTGAGTCCCTTGAGTATATTAATTGCTCTTGTAAGGGAAAGAAATTTCCAGAGTTAAGCTTGACAATTAGATCATAGATTTTGACTAAGCTGTGCAGCCAGAGGATAGGCTGCCATATCCATATCTAGCAGCTAACTGGACAACATTTTCAAATCATTGCCAGATAAGCAATGTCATGCTAGAAGAGCTGTTAAATGCAGAATTTAACTTATGGCTTCCACTCTATAATAGTGCTTATTTCACTGGATTTTATAAACCTCACTCAAAATAACCATTTTCCACAGACTGAGGTGTTAGTGTTTGACTGAGGTGGCTGTCTCGAGCACCAAGGGCTGTCTGGATATCTGCATGGAGTCCAGTTTAGCCTGACACCACATGTACCTAGTCACTAGGAAGTCTGTGCATGCTGACCATTTATCTGAGCCAATTCTTCCCTGACATGTAGTTTGCTGCATATATTGCACGTATGGGATGCTGCCCAGATTTGTAATTACCAGACTACAGGACATGTTCTCACAATGTACTCCAAGTCCTTCAGGCAGGCGTGCCATCCTTGCTGATTAAGGAGAGATATTTCCCTTAGATCCCACCCTCTGCTCACTCTGTCCACATTTAAAAGAGCTAAAAATACAGTGTCATGTCAGTCAATTTAAATCGGTGTAAACACTCTGTCTGGGACAGRTGGGGATTCTGAGAGTACAAGGCAGATTTAATTTCTTTTTTTATGTGGGAAACAAATCGAAACAAAAAGGACTTGTTTCCTCTGCTTAAACAGAGATGTCCAGCACCACCTGAGAAGTCTTTAGAGACCTCAAGATACAAACAGGGGCTGACAGATAAGGAAAGGTGAAGCTGCTAGAAGCTGCTAGGATGCAATATCTTACATGGCACCAGGCACCAATATTTAAACTGCTTGATCAAGCCCAGTATGCCAGTACTAAGCACTCATTTCCAAGAAGAGAAGAGGTGAATTTTAAAGAGAGGTAAAGGCCTCAGAGTCACTACATATTGTAGGGAACTCTGCAGTTTCTTTAGCCTTAAGAAAGAGAACTGATTTTATTGTTTTTCATATTGAAAACAATTGACATAATTGAAACAAACTCTAAACTAGTGGCTTTAGCAGAATATGGTCACGGTGGTATCACTGGATTAGGTCTTTTGCCTTTAAGGCCAACTCCATATACATGGTAATCCAACATTTTAGCAAATTGAGAATCTGAATCTTTTTTCTAATCCTGGAACAAATAGATCTGTTGGCTTTTATTAATTAACACTTAGATGGTAATAGTGTCCCAAGGTTTTAAGCCAAAGAATATAAAAAGCCCACCTGAAGGCAATGCATGATTTTATTTTGAAACTCCACACCAAATCTTTTTAATTTATGTTTTGCAATCAAGAAAGACTTAAAATATTTTATAGGGACATGTTTAAGAAATACTTAAAGAGACTCTACTAGTTACTGAGAATGTTTTTGTTGAAAGCATTCACAAAARGCCAGTCCTGTAATTAGACATTCTTCAGCTATTTAAAGGGAGGGATTAAAATATTTAATTGAATTATAAAACATTTTCAGAGGATTACAGAGTTTCTCTGACACAAATGTTGTAAGTTTAGCATGATTCTTCAGGCAGTCCAAGTTTTGGTGTGGGCAAGGCATACCTTGAACTGGAAGTCTAGAAAATATTGCTGCTTTTCTTTTCACTTTCCATATAAATGTCTCTTTCAACCCTTTGTTTGGCAGATACTCTTTTTCTTTCCTATTCTTATGCTCTAACAGATCTGAATGAAGGGCATGGCTTGGTGCTTCATCTCATCTTTGTTGTAGTGCTCAACCAAGAAAATGCCACCCTGACTCTTCTGTGGGGAAAAAATGATAAAAAAATGGTTTTA
Source organism: Amblyornis subalaris (assembly GCA_018881555.1). Taxonomy (NCBI): domain Eukaryota; kingdom Metazoa; phylum Chordata; class Aves; order Passeriformes; family Ptilonorhynchidae; genus Amblyornis; species Amblyornis subalaris. The sequence continues at coordinate 10,698,996 of JACAXG010000009.1, read as the reverse complement.
CTGAAGATAGATGGGTGATGAGAGATAGGGACAGACCAAGAGACTTCCTTACTTCTTATTTCTTGGTCACAGAAAGGATATATCAGATCCCAGAGCTCAGGACTGGAACAGCCAGCCAGCTCTGGTCTCCGAAATCTTGGTCTCCAGGGAATGGAGGGATCATTGTGGGACACGTCATTGAAAACCACTTTTAGATGGCAATCCAAACCCTGGTGGAAGGATTGTCCAGTGAATTGATTGAGAGGTTGCAGCCAGGCTGTATATATGCCAGGATATTTCTAGGCTAGAGCAAGAGCAAGGCTGTGTGTGGGGATTACTTAGCTCTTAATTTAACTTTTTTACTTTAGTTTTACAGCAAACTGTTGAAGTCCTGACAACAGTAGGAAAGAGGATAACACTGGCTAAATAGATGTGGTGCTCTCAGAGTGCTTTTCATTATAAATATTTGTGGTGTACATATACTGATGCTTCCCGTTCAGTGCCAGCATCCCAGCTCACCAGCAGCCGTACCCAAACTTGTGACTGAACAAGTGCTTGGCATTGAGTGCTTGGGCCAGAGCTCAAGCCCTGCCTGACAGGTTGTCGCTGCAGCCTGCCATCCCTTGCCTTTCTCCTCCAGTCAGTGCATGATTGCCTCCCCTTCCTCTTGCCCCAGGTAGGGAGTCGAATGGTGATCACTGCTGGTGCCTGTGCCATGCTCCTGAGCGGCGTCTTTGGGAAGGTGGGGGCAATGCTTGCCAGCATACCCACCCCTGTGATTGGAGGCATGTTCCTTGTGATGTTCGGAGTTATCACGGCAGTGGGGATTTCCAATTTGCAGGTAAAAGCTGTGCGAGCGCTGTTTCATCCCTGGTGAAAGGGACTTAATTTCATAGAAACAGAGAATCATAGAATATGCTGAGTTGGAAGGGACCCATCAGGATCATCGAATCCAGCAGTTGTCCCTGCACAGCACCATCCCCAAGAGTCACACCATGTGTCTGAGTGTATTGTCCAAATGCTTCTTGAACTCTGGCAGGCTTTGGTGCTGTGACCACTTCCCTGGGGAGTTTCAGTGCCCAACCACCCTCTGGGGAAGAACCTTCTCCTGACATCTAACCTAAACCTTCCCTGACTCAGCTTCGTCACAAGAGTGAAGAGATCAGTGCCTGCCCCTCCACTTCCCCTTGTGAGGAAGCTGCAGACTGCGATGAGGTCCCCCTTCAGTCTCTTCCAGGCTGAACAAGCCAAGTGTCCTCAGTCGCTCCTCATAAGGCTTCCCCTCCAGACCCTTCACCATCCTTGTGGCCCTCCTTTGAATGCTCTCTAATAGCTTTATGTCTTTCTTATATTGTGGTGACCAAAACTGCACATAGGACCCCCAGTTTCAAGTCAGATTCTTACCAGACTGTGCCAGATATAACCATGCTGCGGCAAATGTAAACATTTGTGTTGGCAATTCCTTGGGTAAGGATAAGGGGCTATACCCAGAGGGTCTAAATCACAGAGGGCCAGCTGGGGCAGGGCTGGCTGGCATCACAGGATCACAAATGTCCCAGCAGCACCAGGGCTGGCTCCACTCCTGATTGCAGTGTTTGCATCCCACAATATCTCATGAACACAACAGTAATCCACTGTTTTGGATAATTCCAAATCTAATGTCTACAATTTCTCTGTGCAGTACACAGATATGAACTCCTCAAGAAACATCTTTATCTTTGGATTTTCTGTATTTGCTGGCCTCACGATTCCCAACTGGGCAAGCAAAAATAGTACACTGCTGGAAACAGGTAAGAAGTGACATCAGAAGCATTCTCTGTAGCATAAAACTGAAGCAAAGGCTGATCCAGAGAAATCTTTTAAAATACAGAGTTTTTTTCCTGAGAAAACCCTGAACCCTGTGCTTTGACTGTTGCCTCTTTCTTTCCCTGAGGGCTTGTGTTGCTTTTTGCTCTGATACACAACTCTGGTGCAGAAATCTCTGCTTTTGATATGTGACTGCACCTCACAAGATTCCTCTTGGGCTAAGGATTGCAGAGCACTTCCCTGGGACACATTCCTGGGGTGGGGCAAGAGAATACTCTAGGGCTGAATCTTGATCAAGCTCTCGATGAGTGAAGCTTTCTTATGTGCTCATACACAAAAAAACTTTGTGCTTCCAGAATGCGAGAGCATACTCCTCTACTAAATTCCATGAAGTTCACTCTATTGAAATTTCCAGTTCTCCAACAGTTGCCCCTTCACTGTGTCTCGTGTGACTAATGTCTTCATCACAAAGGCCACAGTGTCCTCTCTTAAAGTATACATAGTGTGCTGGGTGGGCCCATGGACCACACACTCTATAGAGGGTCTGTCAGATGCTCAGTGCCACTGGGCTTTGCTCATGGCTCTTAGTCCCAAGGGGAAGCATCACACCTGATGAACTTGTGGTGAAATCCCATGCTAAATATACTCACATTCCTTTGGGAACTGAATCTTGTGCTCCTGTAGGGAGCTGTTAGGTGTTACGTCATGGAGGTGCAGAATGTGTTTGGAGCAGAAGGCGGCTTTTTCCTGGACAGTGCTGTGGTCTGCACTTTTAATAGGCTCTTAATGTATTCATGAGTAATCTCCTGCCCGCTGTGGGTTTATGAATAATCATGTAGAGTAAAACTGTAAGTCTGAAACTGGCTGTGAGATCATTCTCCTTTCTATTGCCAAATCTTATGCTCTGCTTTGGGATTTGCAAGTCTAGTCCAAGCAAGGGTGCAGCTTGCAGCCTCTTGGCACCAGGTATGTTGCTGGTAAAACATGTGTCTCCTTGCACCACTATCCAGAGTTTTATTTTTCTGCTAGGAATCATCCAGCTTGACCAAGTGATCCTGGTGCTTCTCACCACTGGCATGTTTGTGGGTGGACTCCTGGGCTTTATTCTTGATAACACCATTCCAGGTAGGATTTGCTGAAATGAGCTACTAGTTTGTGCCTGTCCTAGGGTTTGTTCCCTGGTATTTCTTGTCTTCATGACTACTGTTCTATGGATAGGAGTTGTGCTAGCAACCATGAAACACTGTGGGACTGCACTCCTCCCAGAGAGGGGTGAGGAACAGGAGACATCACTGAAAGGGTCTCTATCTGCAAAACAGCAGCTTGTAAAAAATTAACTAATTTGTCAGAAACAACTCAGGCTGAGGAAAGGGTTTATTTGGGAAATAGGTCTTTAAGGGAAAATGCCAGCCTAGAGCAATGTTGCTAGTTAAAAGGAGAGACAAAAGCAGCTATAAGAAGTGGAAGGAGCTAATGTGTATTTCCTCATGGGAACCGCTAAAACTGAGGCTGAACTGGAGCCACAGCAGTGGAAAGCAGTAGGAAAGGCTGGTGACCAAAGACAGGATATAGCACCTGCAGCTGGCCCTCACAGGCAGCAAAGAGCCTTGGATTTTCATCGAGCCTGGGGAGGGATGGCAGAAGAATAGGAGAGGAAACCCTCTTCTCTGCTACAGGAAAAGAGCAAGACAGACACCCTGTTAACCAGATTCTTTTACTGTCTGAGGCTTCTTGTAAAGCCATCTCCCTTTGTCTCATTAATTTTCCTGTAGCCTTCAATTTTCAGCTCCTCTGGGCAGAATTTACAGGTGTGCTCATTCTGTTTCCCAAGAGGGACTCCGCTGCCACAGCAGTTACAGGCACTTAGGAATTCCTTTGGCTAGGGTAAACGCCTGTGACTGACTAGTATTTGCTAACTAAATCCACTCCGAAGTGTCTGGGCAGTTAACATCCCACCTTGCTTTCCCAGCACTGTATGAACCTCCCCTTTGAACAGTTCTTCGATCCCCCATGGCAGGTGAAAACTTGTCTTGGTATACTGGATTCCCAAGGAAAGCAGTAGAGGAGACTGCTTATCTGGAAGCTGTTGCAGGAAAAGGGGTATTGTCTGGAAGCTCTTTGTGAAGATCTTTGTAGCTAGAAGGGTTTAAGTAGAAGTGATTTGTATGTTGTGCTGGGTCTGCTGAGATTTGAGAAGTGGGTGTGAGGCACACAAAGTAGTCCTGTGCTYGAACACCTGCTGTTTCAAACACAACAATCTCACTTTTGCTGTTGCAGGAACACAGGAGGAGCGGGGGCTCCTGGCGTGGAAGCAAAGCCACAAAGGAGGGATGGAGAGCTCTCAGCTCATTTCCAAGGTCTATGACCTTCCATTTGGCATAGGCACCGAATACTGCAATGTCTCTTGGTTTCGGTATCTCCCTGCGTGCCCCACGAGACTGACTGGTGACAAGAGAATGGATGAACTGAAGGCTGCTGGACAGAAAAGCAGTGTTAAAGCAAGCTCAGAAAGAGACTCTGAGATTGGTGCTGATACAAGGATATAAGCACCTAGTCTGCAGGTGAACTCATCTCAGAAGCAGATGTCTGAAAGTGTGTCTGCAGCCCCCATCATTTGAGTGTGAGCTGGCAGCTGTTACAGGGGGGAACAGGAGAATGACAGTATCTTCCTCTTCCGAGCTCTGCCCACTGCACCACTGATGACCTTGAGGAAGTAATTTTTCTCCTCTCTCTTCCTGCCTGCACACTTCTAGGAAGAACATAATCCCTTTTTGGGGAACACCAAAGCCCAACAAATGCCTAGGAAAGATGTTCTGTTTCCTTCCTTGCACTGACCCTTGGGCATCCCAAGGAGCAGCTGTTGAGCTGAAGAAGAGGGCTTCCTATCCCTTGATCTGGCAGCTCAAGGAGCCACTGAAGAAGGCATGCCTGATGTGGGGCCTCTGCCACTCTCAGGCATCCCTTGGGTCACGGTAACTTCCCACCACCTTAAAGCAACATCCACATTAGTCACATAATGCAACACTCGCCTCTCAGCTTGTGTTTTATACCTCATCCTGGCCGAGGGCAAGGAGCCGGTGCCTCTAGGTCATGATTCATCTTATTCCATATTCCTGTAATTTAGTCAAATGAATGTTGTTGTAAGAGAAGCATCTAAGGTTAATGGGATGGATTGTCTTCTGAACCTGTCTCTTCTGCCTTAGGCCACAGAGAGACTCTAGAGACCTTACTTAGGTCTTGATCTAACAGAAAAACCCAGCTTCACTGAAATGTATCCCACCTGGAGTGCTGGGAGGAATCTCAGGTGAGCCACTTTCCTGTAGGGCACCCAACCCTACAAAGATGAAGGAATCCTCATCAAATATAAAGCAGAAAACATTTCTGCTCACAATCTTATGCATCCTTGCTACTGCTATGTCCTGTGTATCCCCACCGTACCTGTTTGGTCTGGTGTGGTGATTGTGTGGTGACAAGCACTTCTCTGGAAAACAGGTTTGCAAATTACTGCTTCTGTTCCCTATTAGCAGAAACAGCCTTAACCTACATGGCCACACACTGGAGGTTTAACTGGGAACAGGACAGAGCTAATGAACCAGGTACACAAGTCACACCAGTTGCTCTGTGGAGGCTGCAGCCATATCCTTTCCCTTCATAAGACACATTACGATGCTGGCAGGCACCATATTCACTTTAGCTCTGTTTTAAAAAAAATAACATTGGCATAGGTTTACTGCAAAAAATCAGTCTAGAATTTGCTTTTTGTTCCCCACCCCAAGGCTGGGGAACATTCCTTGTCTGTCCTGCTGTCGCCTTGCACTCCCAGCCTGCTGCCATGTCTGTGTGTGCCTATCTTGTATTTGGCTCGCAAGCTCCCGAGAGCGGAGCTGGGCATGACTTTACAGATCCTGGCATGATGGGGGCCCAGGCCCCAGTGGAGGCTTCTTGCTCAAGCACATCCTGTGGCTCTGGAGGTGCAGACAGCTGCGGGAGGTGGGGGGTGGGGAGGGGGTGAATGCTGGTCTGGGGCAGCTGTGTCTGCTGTTTCTAAGGCTTAGAAGGCAGATTTTCACAAGTTGTTTACACCCTTATGTCCATCTCAGGCTCCTAAATGCCTTTTAAAATTCCCCCTTTGAACTGTTTGCTATATATTTATAAAATGTCCATGTCCTTTTATTTGCCTCAGGGGGCCAATTCCAAATTTTAAAATGAAGTAGGCAGGGGTTAGTCTGCAGGGCCACCACTTTTCCCAGCTGCATGTGGCCACTTGAGATTTGGAAACAGCTTTGGCTTTGCACAGCAGCAACACAGCTTCTGTTTATTTGCTGGTTAATGAAAAAATGAAAATCAGAGGATCCTCAAGCATAGAACTGAACACTTGAGGGCTGTTCCAGATTGCTTGGACCACAGCCAGCGACCTGTCAGCTGTATTTCCCTTTCATGCCACTGAGTCGTGAGTGCAGCAAGACATACTGAAGTCAGCCAGGTGTGGGGTCACTCTGCTTGTGGCTTTGCAGAGGCAGATAGCTAATTGGAAAGTCCAGAGAGATGCTCCTGCTGTTCTGGTGGAGACACAGTGATGGGCGTTTGCTTGTAACTAGGTGCACTGGCACTAGAGCAGCTAATCAGAAGCTTGTTTTCATACCTTTCTCACAATAAGATGTGACCTGAGCAGTAGGACTGTCCTTTGTTATGCTCAATGTGTTGTAAAGTGAGAGGCTGCTACACTGCAGCACAGCTGTGATGTACTGTCTTACTCTGTCCTATTCAGCGTGGTCTGCCCAAACCCCTACAATGGATGCACTTCCACTGACTGATGCATCCATGTTTCCCATTGCTCCATCCCTGCTGCCTTTTTGCCTCCAACCCCTTCCAACTGCACTGCCCCAGTGGCCTGCTAGCCTACATTTTTCCAGATTTTTTCCTGAAATGTTTTCATCAAACCAACCAGTGAGCACTGCTCAATGTGGAACCTGTGCACACCTAACAATCACATGTTCAGGAATTAAGGCTGCTTCCCTGCCAAGACAGAGCAGACCTCATGCATGCCAGGGCAGAACAGCAATTGTCTGTGTAAAGCTGGCTCTGTAGGAGAGGAAACCACGTTCCTGTGTTGCATGCAGGCCTGCATTCTTGTAAACTATGATCATGCAAGAGGAGGAACCAAAGTAATGTGTTCTTCATCTTCTCCTTAATATCATTACTACGCTTATAGCCTCAAAGCACTGACAGCATGGATAAACAAAGTACATTAGAAAGGCCAGGGAATGGCAAGGCCGCACCCTGGAGAAATCTGAAGAGCTCTTAAACCCAAACAGGACCCCTGCACCCCCAATTTCAAACACAGCAGCCTGGCAGACATTCATCTGGGAGTGCTACCACAGCCTTGACTGCATGGACAGAGAGGGCTCTGTAGTGCTTACTCTTCCTTCATACTTCAGTACTTGGCTCCACGTGTTTTTTCCTGAATGTGTGCTTTTATGCACCAAGGCAGTGCTGGGCCGCAGTCCAGCCCTCTTGGGTTCAGTCTAAAAGCTGGCTGCTGAAGATGGATATCTAGGCATGACAGCTTTATTTTAGGTTTTAAAATAAAACTTCTATCCTCTCTGTTTGTGATGGCTGGTAGCATGACCTCAACATAACCACTATCAGAACACAATTTGTTCAAGTCTGCAGAGAGCCTTTAATGATAACTCAGAGATGTGAAGGATTTTATTCATTTTCACAGCACTTTTAATTCCAAGACACTATCTGAGCAGCACTACTCCTCCAAGAATTAGATGTGGAAGAAGAGCAGAGGGCTGATCACTCACCTTTACACACTTTGCAAAAGTAAATAATCCAAAGTGTATTACTGTGTCTGCACTTTTCTGGGTGATTTGAGAGTGGGTGCCCACTGCTGCTGTCCTCATAAAGAGATGGAAGAGACTTATCCCACTCTCTGTGAGGAAATCCTTCTTTCCCTGGCAGCCCAAGGTGAAAAATTGCACCAGAAAAGTACTCACTGCCAGGGGGTGATTATTGCAGACTGCAGTTTGAGATCTGCATCCTATGGGAGTGTGCAGTCTGCCACTGATGTGGCCTCCCTGCTGCTCTTCCACAGCTTATGCTAGGCAAGGTCACTTAACTGTACATGCCTCAGTTTCTTTGTGAAGTGAGGCTAAACATTAAGTAGCAATGGGTAAAAGCATTTATTAAGATATAATAAATAGCTAAGACCTTTAAAACTTTTTAGAAGTATAAATTACTCAACTGATATGTCAAGAAGTACTAATGAGGGAAGGAGAAGTCAATGGTAACAAACCACTTCAACACAGTGTCTCCACACTCTGCTTAGAGTGGCAGTTCACTGAAAGAGGTGAAGCCTCTTCATGTGCCTGGTGTACCTGGCAGTGCTTGGCAAAACATTAGCAGAGATACTGTTTAGAAATCTTCATCATCAAAGGTCTCAGTGCACCTCAGCATCACGGTCTCATAATCGCAGTGAAGATCTTCTTCCTGAAAGCCCCCCCCCCAAGTCAAGCAGGATTAAAAAACAGAGGAGTTCACTGAGTTTCAAATATACAGTGAGCTGGTCAAATATACAGTGAGCTGGTCAAGAGTTGATGTGCCAGCAAATGCACCATGAGCCCTCCCTCCTCTCTGAATCAGCAGCCAGCACTTGTCAAGTGCCTGATGAATGGTGGCTCAAATTTTCTGCCGATTTCCTTCTAAAATCGTAGGGCTCCACCCTGTGTCTATTAACATCATCTAGACAGCTGTTACTGACTGTGGTAGCAAGTATGTCACATAACAGGCTCTGAAGGCATGAGAGCTTCCTTGAGGCCTTAACTTCTACCAACTTCAGGCTTTGCTCCACTTTTAGCAACAGAAGGAAATGGTCTTCTCTTTCACCGGTTTACAGAGAATAAGTGGCTCTTGAGAAATCAAAGTCTGGAAGATGAAAGTGTTCATGCCTGCAGTCCATCTAGTCCACCTTCTGCATTGATGCAAGACTCTTCAGTGAAAGACTGCTTTTAAAAATAGGTGCTGTTTAAAAATGCATAGTTTAAGGAGCACTAAATCCCACTTGCTTGTCAAGTGACTCATCTAAAAACCATAATTTTAAAAGAAAGCGTGCCTTTGAAGACACAAAGTTGCTCAGTACTATTTAGCAAAAAGCCCCACTGAGTTTCATTTAGGTAAAACCTTTGGATCTCAATCTAAATTAAGTCTTTACTGCCTTTGCTGCTAAGCTTCTCTTATGATGTGACCTTACGACAACAGCTCTTGAAAAATTACAAGATTGCTTAGCTAATCTCATGCTCAGAAATATTTCTCTGTCACGTACCATAGAAGCATGCTCCTGTTCTCATTTTTGGGTCACTGCCCTTTAAAGAGCTCTCTCTTTCCTTGTCCAAATTATTTCCCCCCTCCTCTTGTGTGACTTTTTTTGAAGCTTTTTATTCCAGTGGGGTGCATGCCCTTGGCAGCCTTGAGAGCCAGGGCAGCGGCTCAAGAGGAGCTGTGCTCAGTAGCTCTCTGACTATGAAACAGTGACCATACACAGTCTAGCTGTGGTACTTTGTATCTGGACAGTTAACCAGAAATGACATAACATTGCACTGGCATSAATGACCAGCAGTAAAATCCATCACCTCATCAGCTCTACAGATGAGAGGAAAGGAGACCATAGGCTGCCTTTTGTATTTCAGTCGGGTGCACATCACATGCCTTACCTTGGTACTTACTGTACCTGCTACCCACCTCTGCATCTTCTACAAGATGTGTGCACAGTTTACCAGGACACTGCTTTATCCTTGAGATAATTTATCCCACTGCCCAAACTCCTGGGCTAGCATAGCACCAGCACAGGCACCACATCAAGGGAAGGGGAATGGTCTGCAGAGGTTCAGTCATACCCATAAGGTAAGCAGGACGGGTTCCTTTCCCTGTCAAGTCCAGGAGTCTCTGATGCTCTGAGTAGCCCAATTTCTGGGGTAAGGTGAGTAGCCTATACTGATCTCTCTGCTGCTGCCTGAGTTGGTGTGTTTCAAGCTAGCTGGAACATCTTCTATCCCTGCTCTGCAACCACTTTCATAACTGTCTCAATCTGTTTGCTTTGAGATGGATCCGAATTTCTGCTCTCAAAACAAAAAATATCTTGTCAGTCATATTTTCTTTTTTTTTTTTTTTTTGCCTCTTGGCAGCACTGTCTAGATGTGCTGTACTGCACTCTAAATCAAAACAGATTGTGACCTTCACATTATCTATCCTGAGTGATTCCTGCTCAAACTCCATTTTCATTGTCTTATCAGAGACAACTAAAAGTTTCTGAGTACAAGAAGCGTGTGCAGCTTTTTATTTCCTTTTGGATCCACAGAGTACAGTCAACTGCCAATTTGCAGTACTTGGGTTCTTTTGCTGCTAGTCTTCCCATCACTCCCATTCTCCTAGTCTTATTTTAAATGTGCCTCTTTAAACCTTGAAAGAGACACTACCTTTTCCCATACCGCCTCATCTGGGAACTGTGAGATAGACTTGGGCTCCCATATAACAATGCAGCCCCAAGCAGGACAAAATGAGACCATGCCAGGCATGACACTCACAAAAGAAATTTAAAACTAGAAAATGTCATATCTTGCCTAAAGCTTTTCTTTCTGTTCTAGGCCTGCTCAGTTCATGGTCATTTACATAAACACAAGAAGAGCTCTGCTTTTACACAGAACATAGCTATTCACAGACCAAAGTGCTGTGTAGATCAGTGCCTGGTCTCTGACAACAGTCAGGAGTGGAAGTTTAGACAAAAAGTGCAAGAATTGGGCACACAGTGTACTCTGTTTTACAATAAATGCTCCTACATTATAGCAAACTGTGTTGTGAGGACCTCCTGAGCTGGAAATTGAATCTGGACCTTCAGATTTAGTAATTGCCCATGGATGGATGACCCTGGAGTTTAAATATGGTAATTCGTACATGCAAATATTTTTAATATGTTGTTTGTTCATTTTATTGAGTGCTTTCTAGTTCTTCTGGTGTTAGACACAATGACCTATCGTGCTGCATACCAATAATCCACATTTAGGAAAATCCACACAATGTAGGAAGAAAATGGTCTTCAGTCTTTTTTTGTGGAGAAGTCCTACTCTAACAGTGTCTGTTAATGCCTTTTCCTGTACTTCCTGCCATTCTCTGCACCTCCTTTAGTGCTACTGTCTCCAAGATGGGGGAACCAAACAGCAGTCTCTGTATGATAGATTCAGACAGTGGTGCAACACTAGTTTCTGTTTTGTTCCCTGTCAAAACTACCTCTCATCACAAACCTTTTATTTTCCTTTGAAGGAGCCCCTGTTCAAGTACCAGAGACTGGGTGGGAGGTAGGCAATAGAAACTTGCAAACCAATGGCTACTGTGGAGGTACAATTGACTGAGCCAAAACAAGCATGCTCTGGCTGAGGCATATCTCCCTTTCAGTTCTTTATCCATGTGCAAGCTGTGAGCCACCTCCTTAGCAGGAAGACAAGAAGGGGAAGAAGAACACTGTAAACACAAAGAGTTCTGGCTCAGCAAACCTGCAACAGTAGGCTAAAAGGCAGCTCAGGAGCTGTTTATCAGCTCTTTTAAGAACATGAATACCCTGCTCCTAAGACCTGCCAGTGGAGGGCTCAGGGCAGGGAACCTGGCACCCAGACAAGCAGAAGGTGGTTCTACTGGGCTCAGAATGAAGGAACTGGGAGGTCGATGGAGAACTGCGAAGTGAGCTCTGCCTGCTCAGAGGAGATCACTCAAGCTTTTCCACAAAGAACTTTCATGCAAAAAATAATAAAAAGAAAATATTTAAAATCCCTCACGTCATTTGCCATTTTGATAAGTAATAACTCCTCGCACTCTGCCTCTTACCAAGGCAATCCTACTGGCCTTTTGGAATGACACATCTGAAATGATGAACCCCAAGTTCTTATTTGTAATCATTCTGGAAAATATGATCAGAAGCACCAAATACAAAAATCCCTTTCTGACATTGCTCCTGAAATACATTGCTCTGAAATACATTGCTCCTTCTATATGGAATACTTTGGCAAGGCTTACCTGGAAAAACTGTGTATTAGCAAAGAAGAGGTGTTTTAGGAAGTCAGTGACCTGCAGATAGAGTCTATGGTGATCCTCTGGATTTTCAGAACCGCAGCTTGCAAATGCTGAACTGAAAATGGAATCAGATACTGTATTTAATTTCCTGTTCACTTCTCCTTACTTTCTCTCCTCCATATTTTACTTATAAATTTAAAAAAAAAGATTCAAATTGTTTTCAAGATGGTTCTGATATTAAAGAGAATAGGCAAGCAAGATGGAGGAGTGGTGATGGATATAGTGATGAGATACTGTCTACAAAGTGTAAGGAAGATGCGTAAGAACAGAGAGCAGCAATACAAGAAACTTGTGTCAACAAGGAGATCCACTGATTTATGGCAGCCCTAGTAACACTCCTTTGGGGGAAAGTATATATCCATTCAAACAGAAGCAACAATGGTTATTTGGGAGTGTATTTTGTAGGGTTGTTCAGAGGAACAGCTTTGACTTATTTTGTAAAGTTTTTGAGTGAATGCAGTAACCTTTGGTCAGGAAATGACATGTTAGCTATTACTGGCAGGTTTGTCCTCAGGTAACTGGCAAAAAGCTAGGCTGTTTATTCTGGACCTCACCTCTGTATTCTTCCTGGGATTTTACAAAGTTCTGCCATCACACCTCTGTCCAGAATTACAAGGCACAGAACAACAGGCAAGGAAAACAGTAAGTGTTGACTATTGAAATACTAAACTGATTTGGGACCTAAAACAGACTGTAAAGATTATGGCAATACATTGCAGTATTAAGGAATACTTAATCTTATTTTAAAAGCAAATGGAAATTGTGACCTAATAAATGTTATTTAATAGGTAAATATTTGTTAAGCTTTTTCATCCATTCAAGTATATTCTGATCAACAGCCAAAACAACCTTATTTTAATTCATTCTCTTCTGGAACTGCAACCTGGAATGGCGTTGAAAGGAAGAGATTCACATTAAAGATCACTCTAAATGTTGAAAAATAAATAGAAAATGAGATTAAAACCCCCACAGATTAAAAACACTATTTGCAAAGAGAAACAATCCTAACAAAGACCAAGTAGCAAGAATATGTAAAAGATGAATCATAATGTGATTTTGCTCTTGAGGAAAACAACCCTTTTCTTTCTTTGGTCTACTGGGAAAAATCAAAGGCAGTGCCAGCTTTGTATCTGACATGTTCTCTTCTAGGTAACTCATCTGACCTGAAGAGGAAAGAGATGTTGTTATTTAATAGGTCCTGTGTTTCTTTGGTGTTACTGTTCAGGTCAACCACACTTTAACTTGATCACCTCCTTGTGACTGAATTAGGGTACTTGAAAACGACAAGGGAGAAAATGTTAAAAAAGAATCATTTTTGTCTCATTAAATGAGAGTACAGTTTATGATTAGCAGATTTATCTAGGGAATGCCTCATGGCCCTCACAGGCCTGGTGAGAGAGGGAAAAGGAAAATATTGCAAGTATTGTAAATTGAAAAGACAGAAAGCTGTGCAGAGTGGTGAAGAAAATCAGAAGGACCCCAGTTATCCTGAAGAGATGGGCTGCTCTTAAGAAGTGATTCTTACTAGTTCTGCTGTAAATGACCATTAGTCATCTCACTTTTTCACCTTAAAAGGAAGTATTATTGTAAGCAGAGTAAGCTGGAGGCTGCTATTCTAACCATTTACTAAAAATTAGGCATGAAAAAGAGAGCTAGGCTATTGTCTTGCTCCACAGAGTACTYGCTGTGGAGTACTGACAGTGGGCTATTAACTTACTGTGTCTACCAAAAGGGGTGAGTTTGTAATTTACCTCTGGCTAGACGTTCCCTGAGTCTTGCTTCTGTCAAGGAAACCAGCAGCAACGTCAAACGCATCTTCAAACATTACCTAGCAGAGAAATCACTTCAGATGTCAGCATATCCAGCCACCTAAAAGTTTTACCTAGGGCATAATTTTTAATAATGAATTCTTTAAAAGCATGATATTCTTTCTTTACATATAACAGGTATGTTTACAGCTAGAGTAAACCAAGAGGTTTTGTGGAGATAGGAATAATATGGAATAACTGTATATCATGACTAGGAACACAAGGTCAGTCCATTCCCTTAAGCCTATGCTTCAACCTCTAGGAATTAGACTTAACATTACATCTCCCAAAAAATCAGTAAAAACCATGAATTGTATCAGTGCTTTGGAAACTTGACTGTGGACTGCTGCTTATGGCTGGAGATCTCAGCTGTACCAGCCAGTCTCTCCAAATCTGATTCCAATTTACAAAGGAGTTTGGATGCTCCCTGTGCCAGACCAATAAACTCATTAGCTCACTCTGCCATAAAGCAGTTCACACACTTTCTGTGCCAGAAAATACCATGCATGGAACATTCCCATGACATTTCCTAAGGTGACGAGCAATGAGTTGTGTCCTGTGACTCAAAAAGAACTTGTCAATGCAATTTACTGGTATGATAAAGGTAAACATCTGTCCCTCCCTTGCAGCTAATAAAATTACATATACCTCTTTGAGCAGCTAGTTTCTTCAACAATCAGTGCTCCAGGTACCATCTATAAAGAGCTGGCCATTATTTAATCAATCTCTTATGAACAAGTGCCCTGGACTACTCAGTCAGTGACTTCTTGGCTCAGCAGAGGTGCATGGTGCAGGCAGTCATTGGCCCTCTACCACTGGAACCGGTATAAAAATACTTTCTCTTTGTTACCAAGTGCTTTGATAAAAAAAAAACAACCACTCAACCCAAAACACAGCAGGCTTTGGGAAACTAGGTATTCCTCCTGGATTTAGATCTTCTGTGCTCTTTGGAGAGTTTGCAGAGCACAGTAGCTGTATAATTCTTGTTCTTGCTCCCTGGTTCTGGAGCAAGTTACAAGCAAATTTAACTGTTGCTTAGCACAGAAACTCCACAGGTCAGTGGAAACTAGCAGGATTACTACCACTGCACTCCGGTAGCTTTCTATGTACCTTATCAAGAGAAAATTTGAGGGAGACATTTACTTAAGGACTGCTTATTGTCTCCACTTATGCATTCAAGTGGTCTTGAGACAGCTTAGCTCCAACTACTGTATGTGTCCAATTAAAAGCTGCAGAGCCAATTAGCATATGAAGGCTTGGAGTTTCAGAGGCAGACTATGAAAGTTACTGAGCACTTACTTCCTCTGGTGTGGAGACTGAGGAACCACTGGCTTCCTCACTGTTACCTCCGCTGTCCCTCACACTACCTTCAGGGCATGCAGGCTCTTGGCAAGCAGCCTTGCGATCCATGAGGATATCTCTCTGGCTACAGTACTGCAAGATGCTGTCCCTGCTTTCTTCAGAAAGCTCTTGCCAGAGATGGGAAATAGCTGTGGAGACCTCAGGAAGAGGCACCTCTCCAGTGCAAACAATTCCATGCTCTATCAGCAGGTCCACTGTATGCTTATAAAAATACAGGTATCTGGAATGAAAGGAAAGGGAGCATCTCTTAGGAGCAGGCTATAACGCAGCCATCTACTAAAAATCAGCATGAATCCCAGGAGACCGGGGATCCATAACTGATCCATAACCACTTCACTGACTCTGCCTCTAAGACTTCAGACAATTACTGAAGGTTGCCCAACACTGTTTGAAGATTTCAGCTGCAAAAAGCAGGCTCCAGCTACAGCCTGAGCAGGACTGCCTTTCAAAAGAAACTCCAGGCACTGCAGGTTGTCCTTGATGCACAGGCAAACCTCATTCTGGAATTTAATAAATTTTCAGTTACTTGCCTTTGTGTCCTGAGCCTTTTGCACTGTAAGTCACTTTTTATACATTTACTGGCATTGCATTGCACTTTAAAGCCCTGGCTGAGGTCATATCCTGATGCATTAGGTACTATACATGCAGACAGAGGGCTGGATGCTCTGACTTAAGCATAGGAGCTCCATTTCCTCCATTTTAGATCTAAGGAAACACATCCCAAAGACTGACTTCTATGCAGTCTGTAGTGAAACTGGTGGTGGAACATAGGGGTGATAATTTCAACCCAGGGACTAAATCTCAGAACAAGCCTGCTTATTCTGTTAGCACTGTGTGGCACAGTGAACCAAGGATAATAATGCCTACTTCAGAAAGCAGCACCAAAGGTTATTTTACATTAATTAAATGCTTAGAGCATCTCAGATGAAAATTACAAGATCAAAGGAGTACAAACCAAGAGTTCTATAAACAGCAGTCATTGTTACTATGTTTGGGCTCAAAATGATTCCTTGGAAGATGTCCCAAATGAGCACATTTCCTGATTAACTGAACAGTATTGCCTGAGAAAGTAACTCCAAAGAGTAATTCAGTCTTTTTTATTTGTAAATATTTGTTCCAGCGAAGCAATATTGAAAAGACATAATTTTGTACGCAAGCATAAACATGTCTAAACCCCAGTTTCCATGTTCTGGAGTATTTTCCACCACTGCTGGAGACAAAATACTGGAAGGGGAATAAGCATTCTCATGTAAGGTATTGCAGTCACTAAGGTTTCTGGATGTCCAGCTCCAAACAAAGGACCTGGAGTTTCTCAAACAGAAGAACATGAATCACCGTTAGACTGCTCTGCTAAAGAAATTAAGCTTGAAGCACGACTCAACCATTTCCTTCCCAGCTGGAGGGAAACAACCGCATTTTGCACTGGACAGAGTACTGTGCAGTCCTACCAATATAACTCCTTCTGCTGGACGTGTGAAAAAAACCCAGTCTGTTGAAGCTCAAAGCATTTCTGATGCTGCCCAAATAATGTGATTAAGCAATCACTGGAAGGCTGTTGCTTTCTTTGCTGAAGAGTCCCTGTTGTTTTCTGCCTGTTATAAAAGATCATTTTTTGACAAGAATTAGCCACAAGCCAAATGCAATCTGCCCTGAGACTACAGGATAAGTGCCAGAGTCTACACAGGACAGGCCCTGGTCTACCTTGTCAGTAAAGAACGTGAAAGTCAGGTGTTTATGGCTCTGTCGTGCAGTCTTTGATGAAGTAGATTTTTCTAATCCTGAAAATCTTGATTCAGCACATTTCAAGGTCTTGTAAACCATACCTTAGTACAGCCACCTCCAATTCTCACCGGAGCAAAAGCAGGAAGTGGGAGCGTGGTGCCATCTGCTGGCATAGCTGCAATCTCCTTTTGAGGAAAAATTCGATGATCCAAGGGAATTTTGGAAATAAGCAGCAGTTCAAAACAAAAGACAAGAAGGAACTGCAGAAGTTTTTGTTTATGGCAGTGAAGCTGTGGAAGAGGATGCCAGCTGCAGCTCTGGATTCTCCTGCACTTCATATTCTTAACTCTGGAATGGTTAGGGTGAAATTGACTGCTTGATGGTACAGGATAGATTACACGTGCATCTATTTCTCATATTTTTACAATCAAATAATCATTTATCCTGTTGGAAAAGTAGGATAAAACCTCTAAGTACTGCCTAGTGTTGTCTGACAGCAAGAGGAAGAACATGGAGTATAAGGTACTCAGTTTTAAGATATCAGTAACTTTGAAAAAAACCAGTAATTTTACCATTACGACCTCTAACTAAAATACGTGGACCACTGACATGAGAACAGTGATCTTTGACCTTTAGGTCCTGCACCAGGCATTTAGGAGCAAAAAGAGTTTACAGACTCACACCCACTAGCTCTAAGTATAACACACAAGCATTTAGGTGCCCCCTCCTCCCCAGTGCTGCAGGCATTTTTGCATTGTGTCTTCCAGATGACCACTATTCTGCAGCCCACAGGCTGAGGACCACAAGATCTTCCTTGGTTGAATCCAGCCTTACCCTACTCTGATCCCATTAAAAAACTACTCCAAGCTGCCAGAAGCTAAGCATCTATTTCTGGAAGGGGCAACAGTGTTCAAGCTCCTCATAACAACGCTGTTGGAGGAAGGATGAGCATCACTGTGGGGAAAAGTATGTGCCTACCTCTGGTTCCTGCACCTCTCTGGAATACATACAGCTAGACTCTTGACAATTTCATCTGATGCAGCAATTCTTACATTCCTAAAATCTAGTCCCATTGCAGATACAACTTGATAGGGGTACTGAAAGCACAAACACGTGGGGACACACCTGCAGAAATCATCCTGGATTAATAACCTCCCATTCCACCTGAGCTTCCCTGTTAAACCACTGCTGTTAGCATGTGTGTTCCATCTTACTCTGCAAGCTGTAAGGACAGTAAAGGTAAAGCATGGCAACACAGGGACTGACACACTTGAAAGAATTTTTCTTTTTCTTAAGGGGTGAAAAATCCTCAGGGATTTGCCAAGGCCTGAAAAGCTGGGAACTGCTACAACACTGAGAGTCCATTCATGTGCAAGTCACAAGGACTTAGGAAGTGATCAGCTTCATCACCAGTAGGGCCAAAGTTGCTGGCACAACACTTCTGCAAGGAAGATGCAGGCTCCAGCAGGGCTGCATGAATGGCAGCGCCTGGAGACACAGTGTTAACGCAAACAAGTTAAAAACCTGAAGGCAGTGTGGGGTGCGCCTACCGTTCAAATTCCACTAGATCTGGGGATAAAGTGTCTGAAAACTGGATCAATTCTGGCTTCCCATATTCTTCCAGTGTTTGTTTTTCACATTCTTGAAGCAAATACCAGATGGCAGAGTCACTTTCACTCACAGCTTCTGAGGCTGATGTAGAGCTGGAAAGAACACAAAGGAAAAAAAGCCACATGAACAACTTCTTAACTGGATTAATAAGGCCTTTTTCATGGTCACTCCAGAGCCCAGGGCCATTCTTCCCAAGTTAGCTTTTTCCTACTTCTGTTGCTTTGCAGGCAAGGAGAAATCCTTGCCAGAGATCAGCCACATAGAAGGGAAAGATAATACAAGCACTGACTGTATTTTCAGTCAGAAATAAGAGCATGCTTAGAATGTTTGTGCACTCTATGGGATTACAGGGGTCCAGGTGAAATCTCTTAATCCTTTCCTCATGATGAAAAACCTCTGCTTGAAAATACAGCAGCAATGACAAAGAGCTTCAGAGATGCTGGGTTGGAAGCAAGTCTAAAGTATCATCTTTTCTTGACTGGTACATGCCCTTACCTGTGACTGCCAAATTGCCTCCTGACATATTCCTCCCTGACTTCCTCCAAGCTAGATGGGTTCCCATCCTCCAGAATGCAGCTCTCTGTTGTCAGCAGAAAGGTTACTGTCACATCAATGGCACTTTCGGCTTCTCTCTCACCCTCAGCCCCAACCAAGCAGAATACTTTCAACAACCGGTTCTTCCCATGCCAAGACTTTTCATTAGGCAAAAATGATGTGAAAGAAGAAACATCTGCCTGTCCTACAATGTAACTAGAACTACTGGGAGTTTATGAACACTGAGGAACTTAGAATCACTACCTTCTTTCTAACATTGATTTGACAGAACCGATGGTGAAAACAACCAGCAAATCAAAGTCCAGGCACACACTAGTCAATACAGTATTTTTTGATTACCTTATAATGAACAAATTGCATGCAAAAAACCCTGACATCCAACCTGTGATTCACAAGCAGTATGAATTTCACATATATGCAAGTAAATACAAGGGGAAGCTTACCTCCAAACTCCCCTTGGCCAGCCTCACTGCTTGTTATCCCTTCAATTTTGCTCTGCCAAGCTATTCTTTCTACCTATGACTCACTTTTATGGGTTATCCAAGAATGTGAGTTCAGATGAGGTTGTTCATTTTAACCACTGAAATTTCTAATTAATGCAAATTATTGGAGGTGCAAGTTAGGTGAATAGCAATTTTTTTCCTAGCTGACAGGAATCTGGAGACTTGAAGAGACAAAAAATATGTCCAAAGTCTCTACCCTATCAGCCCCTAGTCCTGCTTGCTGCCAGCGGAGGCAGTGGCCAGCATCAATAAACAGAAGGCACGTTGTGGAGGGCCTGAAGCTGCCACAAGTGCTGATGGTAGCTGCTGACCAGTGTGACTGAGGTGTCACAGGCTGTAACAGAGCAGGGCAAGAAGATGGCCCACCAAGCTGAAAGAAAACAAAACTGTAGCATCTCTCTTACCCATTTCTATTGGAGTAAATTCTTAACCAGAGGCTTCCATTTCCTACCCTAGGAAATCCGTTTACCTCACACTGCAGAGTGCTGCTCTGCAGTTTGAGGTCCCACAAGGCTGGGTGCTGGTGATGGCTGTGACTCGCACTGTGCCACACTGCTGTGGTCGGGAGGAGCGCACACGCTCCTGCGGGCTCCTACTGGGAGTCTAAGGATACAGCTTGGGGACCCACGCCAGCCCCACGCTTGCTGGGGCGAATCGGCAGCACCTGCCAAGGCTACTCAGCCTGAACAGCCTGCTGCTATGGGATAGCAGGGATTGCTTGTTTCCTTCCTTCACCTAGGCTGGGGAGGGGGTGGGAAAGACAGAGTCAGAGGGGGAGTTCTGAGATGCAGTGCTTAGTGGATTGATAGACTTTTCACTATCCCTTGCTTATTGTTTCAACTAAAGCCACAGTTGGCTGCAATGCTTGAATGGGCTCAGCTGTATACCTCTGTCTCTATTTAACAAATACATAAAAACCAAGCCCGGGCTCTTTGTCCAAGCAAATACTTGCATACGGTTACCTTTCATCTTCAGCAAAGAACACAAGGTTTGCTCCAGCTTCTGGATAGATGTCTTAGCCTTACGCAAAACCTGATACTAAACATAAGAAGAAAACAGAACTGATTGTTCTCTGCTCTAACTAGATTCACGTTTTAACATGCCTTGGTTGTTTTCTTCATTTTTCCTTCATTTTTACCTTCAGTAATTTCCATGTCTCTGTGAAAACAACTACGTTGTTTCACTAGCTACCCTTATACACATGAAAAGGGGAAAGAATTAATAAGAGAGTAAATTTCAATATAGAATATAAATATTTGGGTATATATTATGCAACACATACACATAACACCGAGTCACACAGACATTTGCTACTTAACTCTGATCTTTTTTCRTCAGCAAATGGTCTTGTTTGGATCGTTCTCTTCTTGGAGCATGTCCAGAAACACCATGCTGTGAAGTCTTGTTGGATGCCTACCAACTTAAGGCATAAGATTTAACTAATGATTTCCCATGAGAATTTTCCTTGGAGAAGCCTTTGCCATGTTCTACACTGCTGTAACCTGGATTACAGCAGCGTAGAACACAGCAAAGGCTTCTCCTAGAAAAAGTCTGGATTAACTGGATTAACTTCAGTGCTGCACATCATTCCTTCATCATCTATACCATGCACAACTGAAAACATACAGCCAGTGCATTTAAACATATGCATCTCCAAAATATTTCAATATTTATGTGCATGGTGAGACCATCCATGTTTACCTTGCAGAGCTTTCATGCCGGATATTTTAGCCAGGCAGTAATCACTAGGATTACAAGTGACCTTCTGTATTTAGGCTTTTAAAGATATTAAACTTCCTTGGCCCCCAGAAGTCACACAAGCACRTGATACTATGAAAAAGCAATTTCAAGAACTGGCATGTGAACACAGTCCCCTTAGATGAGGGAAAGGAAGTAGCTGTTTAGTCTTTGTTTCTGAGATCATGGTGATTTCAGGTTAACTTGCATCATGCTCAGAACATGGCAAACTGAACTCTTACCTTACCCTACATGACAGCTAACGGGCTCAGCAGACACAAGGCCCGTATAGTGATATTTAGCATATTCAGGGGATAATTTCTGTCCTAAACAATCATTACCCTCTCTATTTTACAAATTGGAAGACTGAAGGTAAGCAATATAACTAAACGAATCAGTGGCAGAGTTGAGAAAAGACTCCTGATGTTTATTTCTCTGCCTCGAGCATGGTAATATCATTCTTTTCAGAAGAATTTTTAGTAAATTTCATCTTTATAAAAAATTTTGATTAAATAGTTTCTTTCTTTAGTAGAGACCAAGAAACAGTAGTGGTGCTTGTTTTTTTCCTGAACTTATTTTTCCAGTGTCTTGAAGACAAAGTGCACCTCATAAAGCTGAATGAATTACTCCTTTCCCTCTAACTTCTTCTGTCCCTAAACCCACTGTTCTGATTTCAGAACAACATGCTGTGAAATCAACTTCATCATGGGATCCCTTGGTTKGTTTCCAAAACATTATAAAAGAAAACGCAAAGCTATAAAAATGCTGCAAAAAGCCCGTAAGAAAAGTACAGATAAGGCACGTGATTAAACCCATGACCCGGAAACTACAAACTGAACAACTTGCTTACACGGAGTTGGCAGCTTTAAAGAGATCCAGCAAAGGTGCATACAGTGAAATTACACACGTACTGGCACCCACAAAGATACAGTGATCATCCTTATAAATGAAACCTAAGCCTGGTGAAATTTGAGCATACTTATGTATAGCGATGAATAGAGAAATAGTCACTGTTCCGCACCTTTGAGGCACAGTTGTCTGACTGGGATAAAACTCGTTCCCGCAAGCTGCTGAAGAGTCTTGCCAGAGGAACCCAGTGGTGTGCCTGTGGCAAGGGCTGCTTTGCCATGCAGTGTTCTACCTCTTGCAGGTGTGTCAGGGGACTGAGACTCACTTTGGCATATATCTTGCAACAGTCTCCAGCTGTGTCTGTTGAAAGGTGCAATGCAACATTTATTTATACTAAATAAGTATTTAAACGAAGAAAAAGAAATCTTATAGTCTGCATAATGGACAGACAAAAAGGAAAAATCTGGCTGACTGACAAGGGCTTATCTTTCTGTAGAAAATCATGGAGTTTGAAATATTCTCTTTGCCCGAGAGATACTTGCCTGTTAAGTACTTACTAAAACCTAATCTACCACTACAACTAACTGCAACCCAGCCGAAGCCAGCCTCCCATCTCCTGCACCCTTCCCTACAATGATTTGATGTTTCATTTCCATGGAATATCCAGGGCTTGACTTCACAAAGCACTGAGACTCCTCTGCTCCCACCGATGTTACTAAACGACAGGCTTCTTTACAACATTGGATTTTTTTCCCAGTAAACTGTGACATTGGTGTGGGCAACGATACCAGACATACACTTGCACGAGAGGGCCAGATCCAGGCCCAGCCGGGCCTGACAGAGCCTGAGGCGCCCACCTGGAAAGCCCTTCCCGGCCTTCCACTGGATTAATGGCCACTGCCTTGCTACCGACCGCAACCACAGCCTAGAGGTAAGAATGCCCGCCCCTGCTGCTCCTTCTAAGGTCGGGAGGGGACAAGTCGGCCGGGGGAAGCCCGTGAGGGGCCGCGCCGGGAGCCTCCGGGGTCAGTCTGTCGGTCGGTCGGTCGGCCGGTCAATCAATCAATCCGCCCCCGCCCCTGCGCCCGCCCCCGCCGCCGCCGCGCCTCTGCCCGCCCGCGCCAAGCTACACGAGCGCACGTGGCGGAGGGCCAATCGGCACGCAGCTGGCGCCCGACGGCGGCCAATCAGAAGACGGGAAAAACGCGGGCTGCACGCGCCGGCGGGCAGAGGAGTGGGGCAGGGAAGAGGCTGCGGGCAAGGCACGCTGGGAGATGTAGTTCTCCTGGCGCTGGGCCGGGCCATCCCCTCCCCACCCCACCCGTGGGCGGGCGCAGCAGGCGGTGCCGCGGGGCTCCCATGGCGGCTGCGGCGGAACGCACGGACGAGCTGGTGCGGGAGTATCTGCTCTTCCGCGGCTTCACCGCCGCTCTGAAGCAGCTGGACGCCGAGATCAAGGCGGACCGGGAGAAAGGATTCCGGGTGAGCGGCGGCCGCGTCCCCGTTCCCGGCAGGGCGCTGGGCGCGGGTGCCCCCCGAGGAGGACGCGGTCCCCGGGCGGGCCGCGGGCGCCCCTCCGCGCTCCCGGGGCTGTGCGAGGGGAGCGGGCCTGGCGGCGGGGGGAGCCCTCGGAGCCCCCGCGCTTCCCTACGGGAGCGGCTGCCCCGGCCCCGCCGAACTGGGCTGGGCTGGGCGCCGGGGCCCGGCCGGCCGGGCAGGCGGGACCCCCGCATCCCGGAGCCGCCCGGCCRCCACTTGTGTGCGCGCAGCCTCCTGGCGTGGGACTTTAGCCAGTTCAAGGCTCGGCTCCGGAGCGGCGTCAGCGCAGGGCAGCGGGCTCCATCCCCTCGCCTGCCTGGCGAGCCGGGGGCCGCGGTTCCCAGCAGCCGCCCCGCGCCGCTGGTCAGCCTGGCTATCTGTGCACCCTGCGTCCGACCTGTAACCCACCAGCGGATTTTCGGCCTCGAGTGGAGAGGAACGGAGGAGACCCGCGTACCGAGAGGGCAGCGGCAGGAAGGCATTTCTTAGACTGCATCTTTTCTCGGTCATGAGATTTTTATGCGATGGCTTTATAGCTCCGCTCTTTAGTTTGTAAGCACCAGCCGCCTTGACTAACGTGTGGAAATTGACATAGAATTTGCCAGTCTCAAAAATACAGTTTCAGTCCTTTGTGTGAACTTCATATTCCTGTAGCAACAGTTTTGGGCACCGAATTTAGTGCTTTGAATAGTTAGATTTTTCTTTGACCAGCAATACAAGCCCTACTTTTATCATTAATAAAGCATTTTGTTTTTATTTTTTAAAACACCAGCACTTTCCTAATGTTCAGAGGTTGGCAAACAGTTGACTTAATTGGAATTATTGTCCAAGAAGAGTCTGCTGGGATCCCAAATTTCAGTTTTTTATATCTGTAAGAAGCCGCAGAGACAGAAGCTGGATATGTCCTAAGACATTAACTGATGAGGGGAGAGAAAACAACGTATTAAACCTTAGTTTAATTTTATACAGGATGCCAGGAGGTTTTTTTTCTAATGCCTGTCTTGGTCATCAGAAGTCACTGAACAAAAAATCTATTCCCACGCCACCATTCTGCCTTATTCATATTGCAGAAATGATTTCCGAAGAGACATAATGGTAAAAAAGCAATCCTGTTGCAAAATTTTATGCCTGCCTTGTTAGTAGATGATGTTCTGAAAGATAAAGGTACTTCAAAGATTGTAGTAGACCAGAACTGACTTCCTCTTTCTATTGGCTAAATATGGGGTTTTTTTCCTTTTAGTCTAAAAATAATACTTTTTTTTTTCAGGTGCTGCACTGGAGTTTTCAACATTTAATCACACTATTACTTTTTTTTTCAACTGACTTTAAGAGAAATAGAAAGTTTTGCTTACTTGCAAAAAATTCCATCAATTTGGTTTAACAAAATATGATATTTCTGTCAAAATCTGTTTGGCTGTGTTCTATCATATTTCTTTTTCATTGGAAAAGTGCTGCAGAATGGAAGAATGCTAATACAAAATGCAGAGTGTTTCCAGGATTAGGAAATAGCTAATACATAAGTGTTGGATTGTACTACTTATGCAGTTAAAGCTTCTCAGCACTAAGTTACAGAAAGTCTTGTGCCTCAAGAGCCCTCACATGACTGCAGTCTTCCCTGTTTCACCCTCTTTAGGTGGATAAGATAGTGGACCAGCTGCAGCAGTTCGTTCAGAGCTATGATCTGGGCGCCCTGCGGGATTACTGGAGTTATCTGGACCGACGCCTTTTCAGCCGTTTGGAAGATGTGTATCGACCAACAGTGAACAAGCTCAAAACCAGCTTATTCCGATACTACCTTGTCCATGCTATTCAGGTAGCATTTGATTTTTAGGCTTCTATCTTGTAAAGATCCTGGTCTCTGAAACCAAAGCAATAAACTACCCTGGTGAGCCTCTGACAGGCCTGGTGGGTAAGGAACAAGCAATTCATATGACATGATTAGGAGTGTAGTAGGGAGTTTGATGCAGACTCACATGACTAGCTCGTGTGCAGGATAGGGAAACTTGGGCAAGAGGGAAACATGGTTTGCTGGGGGCAAGATATTCACATTCTCCCATAAGGACAGGTTCCCCTCAGAAAGGACAGCAGTATTGCTAGCTCAGTCCTGCTCAGTTAACTTGGACACTGGCAGAGAACACAAGGTTCAAACTGGAACAAGGAAATGTGGGAGAGAAGATGAATGTCTTTTTGCTAGCTTTGAATAGGACAGAAAAAAATGAGCTTGAAATGGAACGGAGATTTTTTTTGTTCAAACCCTGGAAAGTCAATGGAATATATTCTCTCTTTCATTCGTCCTCCTTGATTCCATTCCCTGACTGAAGATCTTTAATGATGGGTGTTGGTGGAGGAGTCAAAATCTAATGCACATTTCCAGAAGTGTGTTTTTTCATGTTTTGTTTTGCCATGTGCTTACCCTGAGGTGTGACAGCCCTGTCTGAATAATGTATCAGATGGAAACCTTTTCAGGCTGCATCTGCTGTAGACTTGAATCATTTGAATTATACTTTGGTCCTATATATGAATGCTCATGTCTCGTGTCAGTGCACTCTGCACTGGTTTAACTGGAAAATGGTGTGTTTGGTTCGATTTGTCTCAGCCTTTAAACGGTATTGTGGTGACTAGAAGGAAGGTTGGATTAAGTGCATTTGTGAGCTTCTCCTAGCATATTTGAGATTTTGTTTCCTGATGAATCTGTAACTAACCACTTCTTGTGTCAAGTGGTGAAAGTAGTTGTTACTGTGTTCATAACAAAAAGCAAATATTCCTAGACCTAATCTGCTAGCATTAATGCAAGCGTGAGCCTTGTTGTTCTTGCTGTGTTTCAGAATGGCCGCAATGACAAGGCACAGGACTTTTTCCTCAAGCAGGCCTCCGAGCTCCAGAACCAGGCGGAGTGGAAGGATTGGTTTGTCCTGCCCTTCCTCCCTACTCCAGACTCCAACCCCACCTTTGCTACCTATTTCTCACGCCAGTGGGCAGATACATTTATCGTGTCTCTGCACAACTTCCTGAGTGTATTATTTCAGTGCATGCATATCCTTTTTTGCAACTAATAGTTAAATCCCCTTGCCCTGGTGTTACACTGTTAACAGTGGTGCCAAGAATATACTATTACAGACCTTGCTGCTTTCAGCCAAGATTGTTTACAGCCAAGACTTAATAGAAACTTGGTGTTTACCGGAGGATGTTGGAATAGTTATGGCTCAAGTATCTGATGATAGATTGTATTCCCTGRGCACAAACAATTGTGGTCGTTGCTGATGCTGAATCATCCCTGTGCTAATAAGTAGAAATGTTGTGCACGTCTTGTTCTGAAATGTTTTTTCTCTTTTCTTGACATAGTACAAAACAGGCATACAAACTTGGGTCATAGTCCATAACTGTACTGGCATCTTCTGTTAGATCCTTCTTTGGGTACATTATGTTCACAACATTGTTTAGTGACAGCTCACTATAATAGGGCAGTTGATTGTTTGCAAAAGTAAGTTTTTTTGCCCCACACTACAGAGTTCTGTCTCATTTGTTTGGTGATTGGCAGGCTTATACTGCAGCTGGAATACAGCTCATCTTGAACTGTTTCTTCAGTGTGCGGTAAAGCAGTAACAGAACCTGTCTTGTCCTCCGCTTCTGACTCTAAGAAGAAATAATCTAAAAATCCTTGCAAAGTCCACATGCAATAGTTGGTTCAACAGCAAAGTAAAAAGTTACGCTAAGTAATTAAGCTGTTGCTAGTCTTTTGGTCATGCCCATACTTTTTGCTGATTGTGTGGACTGGGCAGCTTTGTTTTTACAGAGAAATGGCTGGTATGGAGTGCTGGCTTTTAGAATTAAGCCAGGTGCACACAAGTTATTGCCTTGATTTTCTTTAACATTGCTTACCAGTTCCAGTCATACTGAACTTTGAAGCTGAATGTCTCAGGAGCAGTCTCATACAAGAAGAAAATGAATCGTTGCGGCATAAGGTCAGAACTGAGAACTGACATAAGGTCACTCTTTAGTTGCTGACTGTGTGATGCTGTGAGTTTTGTAAAATTGGTTCCATCCATTCAAGAATGTTGTAACTTTTCAGTTCGGTGCAGTTATTCTAAAGCAGATTCTTTATGTCCTTTGTTTGATTTTGATTTATCTTTCAGTTGTCTCCAGCAAACTTAGGGTAGTGATCATGTTGTGAATTGTGTGTTTATGGTATTCCTGTCTGCTGGAGGTGATTGCCCTCCCTGTGCTGTCTGACGGCTGGATACTATACAAATGCCTTTTCTGTTACACTGCAAAGTCAAAATAAGGTGTAACTAGTGGCAGGCTAAGGGTGTATGTCGTAGAATTATAGAATGGGTTGGGTTGGGAGGGATGTATGGCTGATTTTGTGAATAGTATTCGCTCACTTCCGGATTTTAGCTGATAGAGCAATAGAAGCAGTAGGAACGGGCAGTAAATTCTGGCGGAGACAGAAACTGTTAATTCTGAAATGGCCACTTCACCATGTTTGATGTGCACTTAAAGCAATTTAGATCAACTAATGGAAATGTTGTGGATGTCTGTTTCCCAACTCTAGATCTTACAGTAAACCATAAGAAGGGTCGATTGGTTCAGACGAAATGTTGCCCAGCTCCATGTCTGGTTTTTGACAGTATCATCAGCAGATACTTAGGGAGAGGGTGTAAGAATATGTAACATGGGTCAGTCATTTCCGAGTATAACTTTGTGTTAGAGAGATTCGTGAAATCTGCAGTTTAAGAATTTTCTAAACTATAGATCACATGTGGATGATCACATACAAGTAGGAAGGCTTATTCTTGTAAGCAAAACTTCAATTTCACTTCCTCAAACATACCAACTAAAAACTCCTTCTGTATAAATACTTCAGTAAAGTTTGTGCTTTACCTCCTGTGTTACAAAACATAATGTTGTATGTTGTTCTTCCTGTTTCTACTGTTTTAATAGCTGTTCAACACTCTCCTAAAAATATTGAAGTAAAATAGAATAACTGATTTCAAAAAGGAGGCTATTTTGGGGGGAAAAAGCCTGASGTTTGTCACTGTGTACTGTATGGAGTTAGTAGATCAGTCAAACTTTGACAGGAGGGTTCTGCAAAGATGGCCAATGAATAGGGACAACAGGATAAGGTATGTTTTGAAATAGAGCTCTTTTATTTCCTCCAATTTTGTATTCTGTACTTTTAGTCAACTTAAAGCTATGGTTTATGTTTGGCATGTTGATTGATACATTTGCAGTCTGGATAAGGGTTTTCTGGCAAATAGAGGTAAAACTAGACTTTCCCTTTTGGAGAACTCCTCAGATCAGAAGAGGAGCCAGCTGCCCATAGAATGCAGATTTTAAAAAAAGACGTGAATAAATATTGAATTTTATGCTAGCTGAAATTAAGTAGTGATTCTGTTTTACACAGTTGAAACAATGCTAATACGTAAGTAGCAAACTAGATTTCTAAAGCTTATTTTTCTTCCTATAATTTCTTTCCTTAAATGCTATGATGGAAGGAAAAATAATTGTATCTGAAAAACAAATGTACAGTAACAGAAAAGCCTGAAGAATTCTTCAAGGTCTTGAAGACTCCTCAAGAGTTACAGGCATAACCCACATCTGTCCCAGAAAGCTGCATCCTGAGATTCCTCTCTGCTAAAGGGGAAAAAGAAAAATATCTCTTTCTCCATAATGTGGAGATAAATCTCACTGTCGTGCTTGGGAAGGAGTTGCACAGGGTGTGGAGCTGGATTTCAGGGTGACCTGGTGTCACTGACCTTGGTGCACCCTGCCAGTTCACCAAACCCTTGGCTGTGCGAAGAAGATTACCTTCAAGGCTCTGTGCCCACATTGCCCCAGCTGTAAATGGTGTGCAGAGAGAGAGATTGGTAAGCTCTGCCCTGCCCAGCTCTTGTTTCCCAGCACCACTAATGTCCCCACAGCAACAGYCCAAGGAGAAGAGTGAAGGGTTTTAAGTAGGCTCCAGTTTCATGTATGTAAAGTACTGATTGTTTTGACTAATTGGACTAGTGTGGTGCTCAGCCGGTYAGAGCAACTTTTTTCCTTCCCCACCCTTCTAGGCCAGTTGAAATAAAAGGAGTAAACAACTTCAGTGAGTGGGAAGGAGGTGAATCTCAGTGACCCTCTCTTTACTTGGCTCTTTTCTCTTGTTGTAGCTGTTTGCTCTGCAGGCTGAATCCTCCCGCATGAAGAAAGAGGAACTGGAGGTGGAACAAACAGTTGTGCATCACAAGTTGCCTGCATATGTGGCCAACATGGATCGACTAGGGGACTCTGAACTGTGAGTGCCTGCAGGAGAAGAGCTGGGGACAGGCTCTGCTGCTTTTGTTAGGTCAGGGAGGATCCTGGAGGGTCATTTTCTTGTCCCCTACCATGGGAATCAATGCAGAAAGACATCCAGGCAGAARTGATGGTGACCTAAGTAGGTTTAATGGAGGAATTCATGACAGGCATCTATCCCATCATTTGGAAGGTTTCTGCAAACCAGTGAGAGCCCAAGCACACATGGAAGTGATTCTCCTCTGCTCTCAACATTGTACCAAGGGCTTCTGGGCATCTAGGGCACTGGTAGCAGTGCAGTACCTTGCAGTATTGYTCAAATGAAGTGGATTGTCTCTTGATTTTAATTTACTTGAGTGCCTGCAGTGCCATAGGTGAGTGCCCTGTGTTGTTTTGTAAATACCACTACTGTATGGCCCAAAGGGATTCTTGTTACATGGAGATGTTTTCTTGCTTTTGCAAAGTCAAGGGAAAAGGAGTTCTTCTTCTGTGAGTGTCACTGTTTAGTTTGTGATATGGTTTTTTAACTGTGCGGAAAGCCCTGATGCTATCTGCACTATGGAGGAGTGTGACATGAGGAATGGGGTAATTGATTTGCTTTTTTTTTTTTGTCCATTTAAATTAGAAAAACTTGCCTAAGAAGTGGCATTTCTTGTGTATGCAACTTGTCTCTCAGTCTGGGGGCCAGTTCTGGTTGCTTATTTTCATGTGTCTGCTTAACCCAAAGCCCAGCTTTGGTGGAACAGTTCCTTCCTTAAGAGTGGATAGCGGCAGTGACGATTATTGTTTTGCCCTTCCCCTTGCTGCCACTCTGCCCTCAAAGGAAGCTGTAGCAGAGTGAGGTCAGACAGTTATGTTCTGGGAAGCAGCTGCTGCTCTTGGCATTGTGGACTGAGAAGGGAGGTGTTTATAATCATAGAAATGGGCTGTTGCTCTCTTATTTTCTTTGGATCCAGATTTTGAGATACTGGGGGCCTGTGCTGTAAAATTGTTGAACATAACTTGCTGATTATCAAAGGGTGTTCAGTGAAACACTGGATACTGAATGTCTCTCAAAGTAGGTCTGTTTTATGCTTTGCATTGGGAATGCCATCTGAAAAGGTTCTTCAGAAATCTGGATTCCCCTGCCTTTCCCTTAGGGTCTTTMTAAACAAACCAGATAGAGTGGAAGAAGTTTTAGGTGGCCCTACAGGGGATTTAGCAACAGTTGAGCTCACTGTCTCAGTGGCATCTCTGAGAAGTGACCTTTTGGTTACAATAATTATGATGACCTGCTCCAGGCACTAACAGGGTATTTTCAAATAGTTTTTAATGCATAGTGGTGCACTGGCTAGCACTGTATTCCAGTGGCTCAAACATCTGCCACTTCACCTACTGAGTGGTCTTTTGTTTTTTTTTTTCATTAGTGATATGACCTGCAATCAGAGGAGTACAGCACATTCTCTTCAATCCCGAGGAGGCTTTCTGTCCTCTTTTCTCTCCCAAAGTAAAAAGGGCCCTTCCAGACCATCCCATTCGGGTGGGGCTTCTCCAATGCAGACTGGCAGTATGCTGCTAGTGAAGAAAGAACCAACAAATCACCAGGTAATTCTCAACTGAAAGCTGCTCAGTCTCCAAGGAGTTAACTTGCTGCATGGCACTGCTCCAAGCTTTTGCTTCCACCTGAAAAAATGAAATGTCCTTTCCTGCCTTGCAAACGTATGCTGGGCCTGAATGCAGCACAAGAACAGCTACTGTTTTCTGGGAGCTTGTGGAGCCCTTGCAGGTTTCTTTGCTACCTCTTTTGCTCTTTGTTCTGCAGCCTAGCACAAGCGTAACTTTGCCCGATCGTTTCTCTGCCTTCCAGAGTGCCAAAGGAAAAGAAGGAACAGTGAGCAGTAAGGATGGGAAGAGCCACTTCAGTGGTTTAGTGGCAGGCGAGTCAAGCTCCCTGCAGCAGCGGCAGAAGCGCTTGCAAGAGCATGGGAAAGAAAGGAAGGAACTRTTGTCGAAAGGGACCCTGCAGGTACTGGTCAACACTGCAAGGCTAGGAAGCAACAGGCTGGTATTTCTGTAAAACTAAGTGGTGAAACAAGTGGAAGTGTTTCCCTTAAGCTTCTGAATTGCTAGTGAGAACTAACCGTATCAAAGGTTAATGTCTGCAGTTAATCAACTCCTTCTACACTTGGTTTATTTCTGTGTCCCTGGAAGGTAATAAGTGTTGGCATTTCAAATGGAAGAAGAGTTGTCTTTTGTCTCCATGTTTTTCAGCAGCCTGGTCCTGAGGCTTCATTAAGGTTTCATTGACCTTAATGGTTATGTTCAAATACCTCATTAAAATCCCCATTCCTCAGTGGCAATGAATGTGGCTCTCTCATCCAGCCAAAGTGAGTTCTCTTCTTGTAGGTTCTTATGCTGATTTATGCAGGCTCTGTGTGGGACAGATGAAAACTAATAGAAAGTTTTCCTGGATAGGAGTGGAAATTGCTATATAGAAGTTCCTTTCYTAGCAACATTTGCTTTTTGGAGTTTTTGCACTTTATTGTTGCAGTTTTGCCTGGGGGYGTGCCCTGCTTTAAAATCTAATGCAATAATAAAACTGTGTCCTGGATTTTAACTGCTGAAGGTCAGCAGACTAGTTCTATTCACCTGTGTGTTGTCTGGCTTTCAGCAGCCATGTTTTCAAAAAATACAGAGCACAGGAGGAATGATGGCAGCATCTCAGCCATGCTTATTTTGTCTGTATGAGATACTGCCTTGGTGGAGAGAAGTGCTGAGGGACTGTTGCCTGTTGGCCAATATATGTGGCTGTTCTGTGTGAGCACTGTGGGAGCACTGTTCTAAAGAGATGTTACTCCRTCACTCAGCATTCAAGGCCTTGAGAGAACTTTTTTATTCACAGTTCATCTAAAACACTTTAAACATTAGTTGGAAAATTGCAAAGCCCAATTTCCCAGTAAGTTTTCTTTGACTTTCCTTTTTCTGTGATATTCCAGGTTAAGGCARTGATTTTTGGGCTGTATAAAAGTTGGTTCTGGTGCTCTTAGGGTACCTTGATACTCTTTGRCTTTCTTTTGCTGCATGTAAGCAAAAAGGAGACTGAAAGGTGACATTGTTCCTTTCACATGAGTGTCATTCACTGATTGTTATCTCTCCAGATTAGTTAACGGAGAGAATCATTCTTGGATTTATTTCCCAATCTTTTCCAGCTCTGTGATTTCAGATTAT
This sequence comes from Amblyornis subalaris, assembly GCA_018881555.1. Taxonomy (NCBI): domain Eukaryota; kingdom Metazoa; phylum Chordata; class Aves; order Passeriformes; family Ptilonorhynchidae; genus Amblyornis; species Amblyornis subalaris. The sequence continues at coordinate 10,665,917 of JACAXG010000009.1, read as the reverse complement.
TTCATTATGCAGTGTTTGATCCATTGGTCCTGATGTGAAGCTACTGCAAATTAGGCAAGCATGTGTTATGGAACAGGGATTCAGTCAATACCAATACCATTTTAGTACACTTAATTTTTAGAGGATGGTTTAACAAAAGAATGCTAGCAGATGTTGTACTAGCTTATGTGCTGTATCTGCTTCTTGTTCAGCTTCTGGTGGTAAGGGAAGACTAAGCTGCTTCCATGCATTTCTGCAGTGCAGATCTTGTCTCATCCAGATACCTTCACCTCCTAAAACTCCATTTGTTCTATCTGCCCTGTCATATTGGGTTTTAAGCTTTTGGACTCATGTGTCAACTCTACTGTTGTCATCAGTCAGTTGGCTGCAGTGRTGGCTCCAATGCACACAGTCTAAATCTCTGGCAGATGAGAAAAATCCATTCACTGGGGCTTGAGATCCAACAAGAGTTTTTTGCAGGTGTGCTGAACTGCATATTATACAGACTTAACTTATGTTGCTGAACGCAAGAATTCCTTGAAATATGTTGATTTACTTATGAATCTGTGCTCTAATGGCATGTAAATGGGCCTCTGATCTTGGCTGAGGTATGCTAGAAATGTGGTTCCTTTAATTCTTGCAGGAAAGTGTATAGCTGGGCATGTGGAGGGGGATATAAGGGAATCAGCAACTTAGCAGGTCATATTAAATAGTACAGTTATGCAGTACATTATCCTTTTGCTCAGAAAGGTCCCTGGCAGAAGGAGTGTTGGATTGACAATGCTTTTGTTTCGCTGCAGCTTCTTTTTTTCTTTCTCCCAGCAGGCTGGGGTGGCTGAGGAGCTTGATATGGAGCTACTTCCTTGTATTTCACACAGGATTTCTTCCTTCAGGGCCAAAGTGCTGAGAAGAAAATAGATACTATGATAGCTGAGGCAGAACCATGCTCAGAGCTGCATGTTGAGCAAACAGAGACTTCAACCAAAATGCCTGGCAGTAGTGCAGAGGCTGTGGGGGTTCGGCAGGAACAGCCTTTCATCGTCCTGAGCCAGGAGGAGTATGGGGAGCACCATTCATCCATCATGTACTGCAGGTAATGCACTGGCAGAAGAGGGCTGTCTTGTAGAAGCCTCTGCAGAAGGACCAGCTGTGTCTCACCTCTTTCTCCCAGCCTCTGTTCTGTCCAGCACATGGTGCATGTACTCGCAGTTGTAGGGCAGTCAAGTTGCAGKCAAGACTGAAAATAGCCTGTAGCTTGTGCAGTGAGAATGGACAGAGATTTTTGTGACTGGGAGATGCTAGCCAGGAAGAAATGCCCTTGGAAAGCAGGATGGTATTGCTTAAGGGCATTATGCTTTACGTCTGGAGCTTAGTGCACTTCATTGTGCCAGTTACTGTGAACTGAGTGGGAAGTGGTGCAAAGAAGTTCTGATCCCTGCAGAAGGAACTGGTGTGTGGCCAGGAAAGGAAAGGTTGGTGGATTGCATCTAAGAATTTTAGGGAGAAAAATATCCCATCGGTTTTGTTCTACACACAGGGTTGACTGTTCCGGACGGAGGGTGGCCAGCTTGGATGTGGATGGGGTCATCAAAGTCTGGTCTTTTAACCCCATAATGCAAACCAAAGCTTCATCCATTTCCAAATCTCCACTGCTGTCCCTGGAATGGGCAACCAAGCGTGATCGACTGGTGAGTAGTCTGCATATGGAGGCTTGGGAGACACTGCAGATGATTTGGGGCTGTGTTGCTACGTGTTGCATATTAACTTTTAGACAGCTGCATTGTGGGTAAGATAGGGGCAATGGTTAGTTTCCACTTTTAGTGGGACATGGGGAACCAAAGCCTCTAGGGTCTGCAAAAAACTAGAGTGAGGAGTGTATGCTGTGTATTGAGCAGGGAATTGACTACCACTTGCCCTGAAACAGAAACTCCCAATCTAGAGTGTGGGTACAGCTGCATGATAAAGTAGTTCCTTTGAGGGAAGTGCCTGCCTTCACACAGATCATGCAGCAACTTGTAAAGACAGGCAGAGGCAACCTAGTACAACAGCCTGTGGGAACCCTGCAGCAGAGAGCTGTGGAGCTTTACTCATCCCCTGAGCCAGCAGCAGAGAAGGGGGAATAGGGGTGTGGGGGTGGCATTTTACTCGTGCAGGTGTGAAAAAAGCTCTATGGCCGGTTTTAGACTGGTCTCTTAAGAGCTGAGGGTTTGTGTGTACATAAGGAGCTTGGAGCTTKTTCAAATAACGTGGCAATGTAAATGTTTCCTATATCCCTTTTTCTCTAGTTCTGTTACTAGAGAGGAGCCTTAAATTATACGCATTCTTCTGAGTCCTAGAACTGTTGCTAGTGTTTTGTGCCCTCCCTTGGCAAAGAGACAGAGCTGTGTGAAAAGGCTGGCCTGCAAATGAGACAATATTGTTCGCATTCTGGCACTGACAATATGTGGCTTGCTAACCCTAAAATGCCACCTGTGAAGAGCTGGTGCTACAGCTTGTCTGTTTCTTTTCTTTTGCTCTTAGAAAACAAGTTGTCCATGCAGTTGTTGCGCTTTGTCATACTGATGTTTCTTCTGCTTAGTGGAATTTATTTCCTGCTTGCTAATMGAAAGATTCTTCATTCTGAAATACATGTGGGATTCACCAGCGAATTAGGCACTGAAGTGACAAAGATCTGGCTTGCTCAGTTTTCTTTTATAAAGCATCTCTCTATAATTTAAATTTTAATTTAAATTGTAACACCACTGATAAAGCATGTGTAGCTCTTCTGGATGCTTTCACTCTCCCAGGGATGAAAGGAGTTGGCTTGTACTTGATTTTCTCTTTAGCACACAATTAACAATCTTAAGCTTCTCTTTCCTTGGTCCTCTATATATTGAGACTCCATACGTGTTTTGCRTCCTATGGTGTTGAGCCATGATCTAGAAAGTGGTGTTCATGCCACCTTGGTGCCTATTAGATCTTTTTCTCACTGGAAAGCAGRGTTTTTATTCTGACTTCTGTGTCTCTGGGATAGTCCTATGCAGTGTGATTGCACAAGAAGACAGGATGTACCATAATGGAGTGATATTTAGTCTGAATGCATAAATAGCAAAAGAATTACTCAGTCTTGGTGGTTGTTGGACAGCATCATTGTACTGCTCACTCACACTCTTTCCATCTACTTCTTGCTGCTTTCAAGCTATTGCTTGGCAGTGGCGTTGGGACAGTTCGTCTTTATGACACAGAAGCAAAGAAGAATCTCTGTGAAATCAGCATCGATGAAGACATGCCCAGGTAACTCTGGAATACTGATTTTTATATATAAATATAAATGGTGTTGGTTTTARCAGTGTATGTCTCAATGTTCCTGTGGCTTTTCTGCAGCTGCAGGACTATCCAGCCTTCATCCAGAGGGCAGTGCCTGCCTGAGCAGCATAAAACTGCTCAGTTAAATGGGAGACACTCAAAATCTGTCTAAGCACATGACTCCTGCCCTCCTTTACAGGGTGCACTCACCCTGTCTTGCGGGGTCTTAATGGGAGAGCTTTTAGTTGAGTGTTTTGCTTGAGGCAGCTGCAGGAGAGAGGTGATTCAGACCATGTGGCTGTTTTCCAGGATCCTCTCGCTTGCCTGCAGCCCAAGTGGTGCCTCCTTTGTCTGCTCTGCGGCAGCCCAGAGCACCGTCTCCCACATTGACTTCTCAGTAATCAACTCTGGGGGCAAAAGTGTGAACCAAGTTCCTGGGAAGCTGCTCCTGTGGGACACTAAGACGATGAAGCAGCAGGTACTTTCTGGGTTTCTTTCCTTTCTCAGTCTGCTTGCTGAGGATGAGTGTCTTCTGTTTCAATGCATTGGAGCCCTCTTTCTAAATTATGCTGACTTTCTTTTCAATACCCTTCTTTTTCCTCCTTCCTCCTTTCCCCTCTATTACATTCAGGATAAAAATAAATAATGTAAGTAGCTTCTGGCTTTGGGTGAAATTTTTTTGTTTTGTTGGTATGTTGGGGTTCTTTTGAGGGATTCTTCAAAATAGTCTATAGCCTTGTTTCTATCCTGGCTGCACAGTTTGTGACTGGAAATATCCCAAGAGGATTGAATGATGCTTTGCTCAGGCTTTCTCCAGTTGAGCTATACTGAAGGGTTTTTGTTCCTGCTGTTTCCCTTGCCCTCCCTGTTTTTAAGTGAAGTGTTGTCCCTGACATGTAGGAGAAAGCAACATACTCAAGCTAATGCCTGCCAGAAGCTGGTTTTGCAACMTTGAGGCCATGGCCAAGAAAGCTGTGGCTTGGCTGAGGTGAATTGCTGGTTTAGTATCACAGTAAAATGCTGCTGCCAGACCTGGAAGTCTATAGTTGTTAGAGGTGTAGGGCTCCAAACCGGAGTTCTTGCTACTAGATACCATCTTTCTTCTTTCCCCTGGAGTTCATCCTTYCAGCATCCCCAGCTCCGTTTCTCAGTATTAATGCAGGTTTTCCCTTCCAGCTGCAGTTTTCCCTGGAGCCTGAGCCGATTGCTATTAACTGCACAGCCTTCAACCACAATGGCAACCTGCTGGTCACCGGGGCTGCAGATGGGATTGTTCGTCTCTTTGGTACGGTGGAAAAGGACCTGGGGGTATTGATTGATAGCCAGCTGTGAGGCCAGGTGGCCAAGACTGGCATCCTGGCTTGTATCACAAATAGTGTGGCCAGCAGGATGAGGGAAGTTATTGTCCCCTGTACTTGGCACTGGTGAGGTTGCACCTCAAACGGCATGTTCAGTTTTGGGTCCCTCACTACAAGAAAGACATTGAGGGACTGGGGTGTGTCCAAAGAGCAAAACCAAAGCTGGYGAAGGGTCTGGAGCACATGAGGAGCAGCTGCAGGAGCTGGAGTTGTTTAGCTTAGAGAAAAGGAGGCTAAGAGGACACCTTATTGCTTTCTACAACTACCGGAAAAGAGGTGGGGGTCAGTCTCTTCTCCCAAGTAACAAGGGATAGGATAAGAGGAAACAGGCTCAAGCTGCACCAGGGGAGATTTAGATTGGATATTAGGAAAACTTCCATCACCAAAGGGAGTGTCAAGCACTGGAGCAGGCTGCTGAGGAAAGTGCTGGAGTCACTATCCCTGGAAGTATTTAAAAGATGTTATAGATGTGGCACTTAGGGGCATAGTTTAGCGGTGCATTTGGCAGTGTTAAAGTAACTGCTGGGGTCAATGATCTTAAAGATCTTTTCTAACTGAAATGATTCTATGAAACTGGGTAGTGAGGTGGCCCCTAGTCCTCAGCCGGCTACCCCTAGTACCCTTCTGCCAGCAGGGAGGCAGCTGTGGGATATGCCTGAAGACCAAGATGGAAGCTGTTTTGTCCACAGTAGCTCTCAGGAGTGAATTGGCATAGACTTTCTGGAGGACATTGGCTGGAGACCAATGGTAGTATTGCTGGATTTGTTGTTTCTCTCCTGCTGAAGAGGAGAGTTAATTTGCCCTTGAACCATGTAATCCTGGGCTGTGCCAGATAGCAGTACCACTAGAGGCAATCTTGAGGAAAGCAATTAATGTGAGACCTTCCATTTGAAGGCAAGGGCTTCACATCAGTCYTCCTTCCGTGAGCAATTTCTGTTTCTCAGGTTTTTGTCCTCTTCAGCCTGTCCTTGCAATAAAGGCAGTTCRTGCCTCTCTCGTCTTTGAATGAAGAATGTGCTTCTGGCACAGGTGCTAACTGGAGGCTGCAGTGCCAGCWCTTTGGGAGGACGGAGCTGTCAGCAGCTGGGAGGGTGGACAGGATAACAAAGGGAGGAGAAGTGCCAGTGGTGCTGGGATGCAGAATGCCTGCAGTTGGCAGTGAGCATGTGAGCAGCCCTGTAAGTGTGGAGGAAGAGTTCAGTAGTTACATGCAATGATTTTTGTGGCCAAAATAAAAGCCAAATGCGCGAGTATAGGCACAGGATGCTGGGATTGRATTGGGCTCCCCCAGGCTGGTTTGGAGGGCTGTCACAGAGACCTTAGGAACACAAAAGGTCTCCCTCTCTTCACCTCAGCTCTGTGTGAGTTCAGGGAGTGTTCAGTACTGGTTCTCCCCTCAGATATGCAGCAGCATGAGTGCGCCATGAGCTGGAAAGCACACGATGGGGAAGTCTACTCCGTTGAGTTCAGCTATGATGAGAACACAGTCTACAGCATAGGCGAGGATGGCAAGGTAGGCTGTGGGTGACCTTCTATGGTCAACTGGCAGTGAGATCACTTCTGGAGTCTTCTCCATGTGGTGGGAACCATCATAAAATTATTCTCAGAGTCTGGATGATCTGTGGGCTGCTAATTGTAATCTTAGGTGTGCAGTACCACCCTGCTCCATGCAATCTCTGCAGAGAAGGTGGCTGAAAAGTGTTTTAATAGTTGAGCTGTCTTGGGACCTCGTCTGCAAATTTTACTATTGGTGACATCCCCTTTCTAGATGGTCGATGTGAAGATGACCTTTCTCTGCCCCTGAGATCACCACATTTGAGATCTGGGATTCACAGAGAAGCAGATCCTTGATCACTTTGCATAAATCTCCTTGTCAGCAGCTCCCTGTTGTTTATAATAAATGCTTCAATTTCTGCAGTTCCAGTCTTCAGCAGTAGAGGTGTGGCTTAGGGAGGGACGCCCTGCCTGAAGGTCTGGGGGTGTGGCTGAGGAGAGTTAAGTGAATTCTCACCAGGATGCTGCACGCAATGTGGAAGGACACACAGGCAGTAGTGCTTGTGGAAGGCAGGGCATATGTTTGCCTGGATAGTAGGCACTCTTACAGCCTTTGCAGCCTGTGTTTTATTAATATAGCCACTTAGATATAGATGTTGAAATGCCATCTTCTGTTTGTGAGGAATAGCCACTTGGCTTAAAAGCAAAAAAAAGGTGACTCTACTTGCGTCCTAGTTAATTTCATTATAGGCTTTTGTCATCTCTTTTTCTCACTCTAGTTTATTCAGTGGAATATCCACAAAAGTGGCTTGAAGGTGTCCGAGTATGACCTTCCCAGGGAAGCTACAGGTCCTTTTGTTCTGTCTGGGTACAGTGGCTACAAGCAAGTCCAGTTCCCACGAGGACGACTTTTTGCTTTTGACTCTGAGGGCAATTACATGTTGACATGTTCTTCTACTGGGGGAGTAATTTTTAAGGTAAGTCTGAGAAGTGATGGGGAGTACTCTTAAGTATCCATACAAGCTTTTGTTAATTACAAGGGTGCAACAGCAGCCACTGGAAGTTCTTAAGCAGCACCTACCCAGATCCTTACTCTGTGAAAATTGCTGCTCGGTTTCACACAGTGTGCATTTTAGCAGTGTGTGGTGTATAGCAAGTGTTCGGGTCCTCTGTATGTAGCTGAAGAATGTGTGGTCCTTCTTAAAGCTTAGCTGCAGCAGTTTTTAGTGTCCAGGTGCCTAGGACAAAGTTTTAATTACTTTTTTAGTATATGGATGCATGCYAGTTCAGTGCAAAATGTATGATTGTTGACTGGTGCTCATCTTKAATCTGCCTTCTGAATGGTTTCAAGTGCCCAAATTTCTGTGCTTCAGTAACAAGTGTTACTGGTCACATGCCCCTTGCCTTCTCTTCTAAGGCAGATTAGATGGAATTTTTGCTTTGCATCTGGGGCACTCAGAGCACGTGAACTAACATGAGCTATAACTTAGGCTTATGTGCTTCTCATCAGTGTGTGCTCTTAGCCTGCCTTGGTCAATTACTGCAGTTCAGCTGATGTCAGAAGTTGAGCTGCTTGAGAACACATGTTTCTGTTGTGAGACTGGAAACTTCCTTTCCTGTGTGTGCTACACACATCTCAATATCTCTGATTTTCTGCTTAATTATGTATGCTGTTAGAGATATGGAGGCTGTATCAGGCTTTGGCTTGTCTTSTTGGGGTGTATTGCCCCCACTGTAGAAACTTACCTCCTTAAAATCTTATGCTTTCCTTCTTTTTAGTTAAATGGTGAGGAAAAGGTCCTGGAGAGCTGCCTTTCCCTGGGAGGACACCGAGCTCCTGTTGTCACAGTGGATTGGAGCACAGCCATGGACTGTGGGACCTGCCTCACTGCTTCTATGGATGGGAAAATTAAATTAACAACCTTACTGGCTCAAAAGTCTTAACATGGACAGTACTGAACGGAAAGAGCAGCAGACTTGACAAAACCGGTGTTAACTCACAGGAACAAACTGCATGGGAGAGAAGGCAAAGCAAAGTCCCTCTTCTCATTGTAGCTTTTGCCTCTTGACAAATATATTTGCCAAACCACTGTGCAACAGAATGCCAGTATGGGACTGGATCAGTGGCAGCACTGAAAAATAAGTCTCCACTAATCCATTGTGGCAGCTGGACTTCCCTCTGATAGGGAGTCTTGAGTAGCACGTGGCTAGAAGGCTAGGATCACGTCAGGGTTCTGCAGAAGAGGCTGGAGGAGGCAAGCATGAGGCAGCACAGTGCATGATAAGATGACTCAAACTGGAAAGACTGATGYGAAACCAGAGTATTCTTTGGGTATAACATTTGTTGTTACAATTTTGTTAGTTTTTGTTTGTTTTTTTTCCATTAAAAAAAATATTCCCTTGCACTTGAGCTCTAGGTTTGTTCAGCAGTTGCTGCAAAACATGGWGGGTGGCTGGGGCAGAGATGTGCCAGGAGTCTCCTGCATGCAAAAGAGGCACTTGTGCTTTCAGCACCACACCTGCACACCAGGGTGAATCAGACATCCAGGAACAAAAATAACTGTGCTTGTTTGGATGTATTGTGTTACCTTGCCATGGGTATCTCCTGCCAAGTAGGAGAGCAGAAATCCKGAGTCAGACTTTGAAATACCTGTGTTGGAGTTCAGAAGCTACATAATGCCTAGCAGCTACCTGATGGTGGATAGGAGGAGGGAGGCTGGAAGCAGTCTGGCCCTGTATAGTGCTCTCTGCCACTGGAGCTGTCTCTCCCCTTGTGCCCCCCAACATCAGGGCAGGTGCTGTGTTCAGGTATTGCATAGTCTTTGGATGGACTAAGCAGATAGATTTCATCTGCTTACACATTGCCACGGAGCTTTCTGCTGCTTATGTCCTTGGCCTGTTTTGGGAGTTTATGGTGCTCTTGTTCCTTGGCAGGGCGTACACTCTACTGGAAAATGAACAGCCGTTCATGAGCCATATGGGTAGCCATATTCATAGACAGCTGTTAAAGGGTAACACTGCTGGATATGAAATCCTCACTACAGCCATGTTCATGCTACAGGTACCTATTGTCCATGGAGTAACTTGCTCCTGCTGACTAGAGTCTCATCTGGTAATGCCACCTTCCATTTCAAGGGCCTCCAAGATTAACAGATCCCCTGGCAGACTGACATCTAAGTACAGGGTTTCCACCTCAGTGGGGTGTGATACTAATGGTGCAGCTGCTCTTCATGCCAGTCTGAGGTAATGTCTCCTCAAACCCAGTGCTGACTTTGAACCAGCTTCAGGAATTCCCATGGTTAGTCTGACAGCTTAGAGAGCTCTCAAGTGGGARCCTTTGTTGGCCTTTCAAAAGGCCAAGAAAGATTGCAGCTGCATTCTAAGCCCTGCAGGATTGACTGTACTGCATAGGTGTTTAGAGTTCAGAATTATAGAATGGTTTGGGTTGTAAGGGACCTAAATCATCATTAGTTCCAACTCCCTGCTATGGACAGGGACACCTTCCATCAGACCAGGTTGCCCAAAGCCCCATTCAACCTMGCTTTGAACACAATCAGGCAGGTTCTTCCAGATGTTATCTTCTTCTAGCTCTCAAAGGGGGTCAGTTGTGATTCTGGAGAGAGACCACTTTCAGGTTTGCTTCTTAAGTAGGACTAAAAACAAAAAACTCCAAATGGGAAAAGAAAATATTAAAAATGTGCTCCAGACCAAGGCTGCTATGCAGCACAACATAATATGCATTAGCACAACATTGATGCTGTGCCAGAAGCTGGAGGGAAGGAATGAACATGTTTCTTTGCTAGAACAATGCTCAAACATGCTTTATTCCTAAAGGGGTTTTTGCTCCATGCTTTGCCCAGGCTCCCTTCTCTCCTCGCTTCCCGGCAGGAGCCCCCGCTGCGCTGCACTCCAGGGCCTGCAGCGGGCGCCCCGGCAGCGGCAGGCGCGCTCGGTCACAGCGGCGACCGGAACGGAGCCTTCGGGGGGCGGCACCGGCCCGGCCCAGCGCCGCCCGGCAACCCGCCGAGCCCGGCGGYTGGCACGTGTCGTTCCAAACGTACCGTTTGCTCCGCAGCTGGCCCAGAGCCGTGTTTGCTCCGTGACGGAATATTGAGGGACGCGCGGCCACGCTGGCTGCCTGCCCGCCTGCGTCGCCTCCCGCCCCGCCTGGTCAAACACGGGGCTCTGTCGTGACTTGGGTTTTAGGYCGGCTCGGGGCTGCTCTTCCAGCTCCCTCCCACTGCCGGTGGAGCGAGGAAGCAGCCCCGGAGTGACGGGCGGAAGGCGCTCCGGCGGCACCGCCCCGCGCGGGAATGGCGGCGGGCGCGCGGCGGCGGCAGCTCCCGGCCTGGATGGGGGCGGCGGGGGACGAGCGGGCGGCGGCGGCCCCGGGCYCCAAGGCCGGGCGGCGGCGGGGGGCGGCGGGGCGCAGGTAGCGCCGCTGGGGCGGGGGAGAGGCTGGGGCGGGCGGGGCGAGCCCGGGCCCGCCCGCGCTGAGCGTCCCCCCGTGCGCTGCCCAGGCCGGCGGCGCTGTACTGCATGAACGAGGCGGAGCTGGTGGAGGTGGCCCTGGCGGTCCTGGCCGAGGTGAGCCGGGACTTCCGGGGATGGGGACGCGGCCSTGGCCGTACCCGGGCGCGGCCGGGCGGCAGGGCTCTGGAGGACGGGCGGGGGGCGCTGCTGCCCGCGGCTCCCTGGCAGCCCCTCTCTAGCAGTTGCGTCGGGGGGCTCTGCCCTGTGCCGCATGGTTTTCCCGCTCCCCTGCTCTCCTTCCCAGCAACGCTGCTGCCTTTGCACCCCGCCGAGCGCTGCAGAGCACAACCAGCCTCCACCGCCGACCTGGGGCTTGGCGAGGGGTGGCTCAGGGGGATGGTGGGTGCCCTCCTATTCCTTGGGGTGCTCCCGGGGTGAAGTCACGCACGCCCGGAGTTTGTTGTTTTCTCTCTGATCAGAATCTACAGTGCGAGGAAGGTGAAGAGAAGGCCCGGTCCAGGAGCGAAGAGGATCAGGAGCTCCAGCCGGCACCTAACGAGGCTCCTGGAAGCACGGCCAACACGGATGGAGGCAGTGACCACAGTTCAGCACTTCCATCCCCTCCTGGTACCAGTGCCGACACAGAGAAGACAGGGGGGGAGGACTCTGAGGATGATGTTCTGAAATACGTCAGGGAGATCTTTTTCAGCTAACATCTCCTCTCTGATTCCCCAGGAGCAGAGGGGACAATGGCAAGGGTGTCTCCTCCCACGGCCCTGAGAATGGTGGGAGGAGGGCTTGCAGTGGGCTGTACATCTGTTGTGTTGGTGCCCTGTTTACCTGGTACGATACCCATGAAGGCCAGAGGGAAAGGAAGGAGGCACTCACTTCTCCCACTCTTTGCTGGGCTCYGTGGGATTTGGCTTCAGATTAGGATGTGTTCATTTCTGTTTGGCATCTCAGAACATCGACAGATTAAAGAGGACATTTGGGTTTCTGTGAGTGTCTCTTTGGTAGGTCAGTCTTGGGACTGGAGGGGAGCAAGGAGTTGCTGACCTGGAAGGCCTTTGCTGGCCTGTATGGTCATGGTTCAGCCTTGGGGGCTCCCTTGTGGTCCATCTGTCACAGCTGCAGTGGGGCCTGGCAGGCTGTCCCCATTGGACCTGGTGCTGAATTTGCCTCCAGACTCCAGCAGTCCTCCTATGGCTGAGGAAGAATTGGGTGGGAGCAGACTGGCAGGGGCCAGGATTGTCCTGAGGTGGCTGACCCCATGACAGCATGCATGGGGGTCTAGGAAGGGATGAAGATGGCTCAGTAGCCTCTTCCCAATCCACAAGAGGGATGAACAAACCACGTGAGGCCAGGTGTGAGAGCATTTATGGAAATGAAGACATCAGTCAAACCAGCATCACCAGYTTTATCCCCACCAAGTCTGAAGCAAGAGAGAAGACAGACCATCATGTCCCTCTAAACAAGGAAATCGACTCAACAGCAATGGATATCACTCTTAAGCAGGCAATCTTTATTTACAGTGCTGGGGTCACACCATAAGTGCTCCCAACCACTGGATGAATTAATGCAGTTTATATTTACAAGGCTGTTACATATTCATTACACAGACAAAGAAATCAGAAACATAAAACACGCCTATTTAAAAAAATGATTATACGAACAGTTGTTAATTATTTCACTGTCTTTGTTGCCATCTAGTGTTCTTTAGGGGTTAGTACAATCCTCTTGGTGGTTGTTTTGTAGTCTTCATCASTTGTCCTTTAATTGAACCTTCTTAATTGGTGCATGTTCAGTCTCTCTTACCTTGTTTTCAAACTACAAAGCTGGTTCTTTCTGGTGTTATTTCATTACTGTCCTAGATGGCTCATTTCACAGCCTTGAAGGGTGGCTGTTAATTGGCTCCTTATTTATTTTAAGCGATATGTATCCTGTCTACTTACAAAGAAATTACCTACTTAGTTACATTTTCCTGACTATTTGTTAGTTCCTAGTTAACATAATCTACAGATCCTGTTTTTAAACACTGCTSCCTTTATCTTTATTATGTGGTWGGGCAAAAGGTCTTAAAAACATTTTGTTAGTTACTTACTTACAGTTAGTTACTTACTTACTTTTGTTACTTACTTACAGATTTAACCACATATTATGAGAAATTAGCAAGTATTTTTCACCCTAAAGGGGATGGGGGAAAAGCAAGCATTTCTTGGTGGGAGGTTAGAGACGTGCAGGGAGCACTGATCTACACTGTCGTGCCATGGAGACCGCATCCAGTGCTGTGGCTGTGATGGCCCAGCTGGGGCACTGCACCCCAGCAGCCCTGACCCTGCTCCCTGAGCACACCCTGGTGTGGCACGTGCTGAGCTGGCTTTGTGGTGAGCTGCCCTCACACAGAACCATTTTTCCTGGAATGTCAAAGGCTGTTGGAATGCTGGGCTCAGCCCCAGAATATTAGTGGGAGCAAACCTGGAGCTCTGCACCAAAAGCCTCTGCTTCCTCTTGGAAACCTTCCTCATAGGGCCTGTGTTCATGGAGTTGTTATTGAGTTGTTAGGCTGCCCTCCATCTGCTCTGCTGCTGCTGGGGTTGGAATGTGGGGCACATCACCCTAATGAACTGAGTCACTCCAGATACTATTCCAGCAGGTAAAGTACAGGTGCACCTCTGAGGGTGTCACAGCTTAGATGGCAGTGTGAAGCCACAGCTCCTCGAGTCACAATTACCTTGAAGGCATCTCTGGTTAGTCCAGAAGGTGGAGAAGGAGCAGATTCTCTGGGCAATTCCAAGAAAATAAGCTTGTTTGCTTCTCTGCTTGCCTGTACTTGGACTAGATATGGGCAGAGGGCTGTGTCCACTGTGTGCTGGTTCTTCTACCTTCACTGCTCTTTGGGTCAGGGCCAGAAATGCTGTTGCCTTGATACTGTGCCCCAAACTGAGGGGTGTTGTACACTGTTGTACCCGGGAAGTTACTGTGCTGTGCTGTGGCTATTGGTGTCTGCTACCAGCTTGATGCAGGAGGGCTGCACACAGCAATGTGCCAAAGCATGGCTTGACATGAGCCTTTGGACTAAGGATGAAATTCTTGCCAGTGAGTAAAGCTGTATTGGGATTATTATTTTAAATCACGTTAACGATAGCTCATGCATCTTCACTGTCAAATCTTAATGGGCAGGGCCTCCTCAGCAARAGGGCTTTGACACATGTGTGTGTGCTTGGCCCAAGTGAGGTGCACAATGGCAGTGAGAATCTGGAGCAGTAGCAGAGCCTGGGACCCAAGCAGTGCTAGGAAGCCTCCAGTGAAATCAGAGGGATGAAGCCACTGCGAGGTTTGTAAAAGAAACATACCCAGGCCTCCAGACAGGATTATCATCTTGATGAAGAGCATGGTGAGGATCATCTTCCATGCCTCTCTCTGCCCTGTGCACTTTGCATTTGCAACAAAAACGGGGTGGAAGATGCTGAAGACCAGGCAGGCATGCACACAAACCGTGGCTAGCGCCATTACTGATTGGCTGATGCCCATCGCTGGTAGGTGCTTGTACTCCAGGCACTCCAGCTTCCCAGCTGTATCATTCCACAGGCAGAAGTTGTGAAAGCCAATGCATTTGTCAGGAAGGTTTACCAAGTTTCCGGCTTCATACAGCAGTGCATAGAGCATCAAGGCTGTGGTCCCAGCAGTCTCCAGGAAAGTCAGCCAATAGAGCAGGTGCTCAGTACACCTCTCTTGTAGTAGACCCATCCTGGTGCCCACATGCTTTCTTGCTACCATGGTAAAGCCTGCTGTGAGGATGCCTGTTGCAAAACATGAAGGGGGGACCCCTCAGTTGTTGCCTGTCACAGCACCCTTCCCAAGATGGACTCTGAGCCTGTCTGGCTGGAGTCTAGGGATGCCCCTTGCAAATAGAACAGGAGTGTCTCAGTCCTGCTTAGGACTCTGCTGCACATGTGTTACTGGGTTGAAGGGGTTGCATTTGGTGGATTTTGGCTCACTGCAAAGGTGGCCTAATGATGTGGACCCATGTGTGGACCAGCTCTAGGAGGATGGTATACTCAGTCCCACACATGCCCTTTGCACCATGGTCTCATTGGAAAAGAGGCATTTGTCAGCAAACTGCATTGATGGGAGCAGAGCAAAACTGCTGTCTGGTAAGAAGTAGGCTAAGAGCTATTTTGGGATAATGCCTTTCATTCAGTTTTTATCAGACAAGGACAGGCCTTGTGATCTTTGGACTACTGAGTAAAAGAAGGAGGGGTTAAGAGCTATTCTGGGAAAATGCTTTTCTTTCAGTTTTGATCAGACAAAGACATCCCTTACGTTGGACTACTGAGTAAAATGCAGACATGACAGGATCTGAACTGCAGGGCTCCCCTTGCCTCCCTGCCCCTGTCCTATAGCTCTGAGACACCTGGTGCCACTAATGCAACCCATTTCCAGCATCGGAGCTCCAMATGCACCTGAGGTCCTTGCATGCCTGTAAATTTCTGAGCACAGCAGGACTGAATGCCTGCAGCTCTGCTACCCACTGAGGCTGGCAGACATGGTGCTCCTCTGTCCTGCTTGCCTGAAGACCAATGCCCTGCACAGACAGGCAGGTGCCCAGCTCAGAGGCACCCTGGATCCACCTGCAGCCACTCGCCTTCCTCTGAGGCCCAGGGACATGKGTGCTACTGAGACAGACCTGTGATTGCATCCACCTTGCTTCTCTCTCAGACTGGTTGGCAAACCCGACTCTGCTTCTCTCCCAGGAATGTGTACTGTCCTCAGTACCCTCTTGCAGGCTTCTGCTTCACACTGAAAAACAGGGAAGTGGTGTCAGGAAAGGGTATCACTGGCTGCAGAGCCACATGGCATYGAAACACCGTCTACCCAGGTCTGCAGAGAGGCATAAACACAGGACTCTGAGACCCTGGCTTCAAGCCCAGCCTCTGGCTTGAGGCTTTGCAAATAACTCATCCTCCCTTCGACAAGCGTTATCTCCTGAGAATCATTTACCACTTTCTTTCAAGAAATTCATGTTGGTCCTGCTGTCCCATCTCCATTGCCTATTGCCCAGTGGTATATCATGCTTGAATCCTGTGTGGGCCATTTACTTAAGAATTTGACTTGATGATCCTTCTGGGTCCCTTCCAACTCAGAATATTCTGTGAATCTGTGATGTCCTAGATGTCCTCCTAGGCCATGACCCAAAGCTGATTATGGATTTGGTACAATCTCTGAGTTTTTAGAGTGCCAGGAGAGACTCCACTCAATCTGTACCCAGTGCCTGTACCCAGTGCCTGGTGCTGGTGACTAGAGACCTTTCAGCATCCACCTCCCACTCCCTGTCTCTCCCTGGAAACTTGGAAGTCGGGCATCTCTGTTTAAAGATCTGTCTGCAAAGATAAAGCTTCTCAGTCCCAAACTTCTCCCAAGAACAGCACACACACAGCATGGAAGGGGGGTCACAGCATCAGACACCAACCTGTCCGCTTCCCTTGATCACTTTTCCCTCACTTCTTGTARCTTCCCTTGGAGGTCTTCTTCGCAACAGGCTTCTGGAGAGACTGGAAGGTCACACGGAGGATGCCCATTGTTCTGAATCTACAATGAAGACACAAGCAACCAGGAAAAKATCTATGCTTGGGCACAGAGTGTGCTGCAGAATGAGACCTTAGGCACATATTTCACCACWGTTTGTCTTGCCCCCAGTATTGCCCCTTGGTTTGTCTGTCTGACACATGGTCTCCTGCAACCAGGCATTGCTGCTCTTCCTCTCCCTGTTCTGCAAGGACTCACACCACTCACAGTTCTCCCTGCTGTCCTACCTCACAGCCCTCAGAGGAAGCACAAGCTGCACTTGGAGGGAGCTCTTGGCTGGCTGACCAGATCYCCAGGGATTTCTGTTGGAACTCAGAGCTGGGAACACTATAGCCCAGCCGACTCCTGGCCCTGCCCACCCACCAACACTTGCTGTCATATTTCTTTAGAGTGGTTTCCTAAGGAAGGCAGGCTTGTAGAAACATGGGCTTCTTGTTCAACCATCTCACATTTACTCCCTCAACATCCATAAAATATAAAAGCAATCAAAAATTGTCCTCATTGCACGTGTTTACTAGAGAGGGGACAGAGAATTAAATTCCTATCAGGTTTGTGGAAATATATGGCAGGGGTGGAGGACAGCCACCTCAGAAACCCTGTGCTGCCATGTGATCTCTGCATGTATGAGGACCTGGGGAAACCCCATGGTATCTTTACCCTCTCCTCTGCTTTGAGGCTCATGTGTATAAGGACATATTTTCTTTTCCCAGCAAGATCCCTCTGTTCCCTGCCAAATTGCTGGCATCTTTGCCCTTCAGCCTCCTGCTGCTTTCCTAGCCCAGCCCAGCTGGTAAATCCCTGTCCCTAGGYGTGACTGGCAGGACCAGAAACATGCCTGGGATGGCCCTGTGCTAGCTGGATAGAGAACACATGGCTGGCCTGGAGCCGAGGTATGGTTAGGCAGTGAGGGCTGAGACCTGGCACCCTGTTGCAGTGCAGCCACAGATACAGCATCTGTGAGCTCGGCAGCTCGTCCCTGAGGCAGGTTTGGCGTCAGCCTGGGTGCGAAGCAAGGGACAGACAGGAAAGAGTCATCACCCAGTGTGCAGCTGGGGTTTTTCCCAGACATCTGCAGCTTCACTGCCTCTGAGGAGGTGCCTATGCCTTTGGATGGGAGATTCTGTGGCCCTTCCTCAAAGGTGCAAGAAAGAGGAACCTGAACATGGCACAGCAAGCCCCAGCCTGGATTCGGCCTCCTTGTTTCTGGACTTACATTGCTGGAAACACTGGGTTTAATCCATAGGAAAGCTCTGTGTCAGTTTCCCCGACAGAGACACAGAGCCATGTGAATGGCTCAGGAGCGCCCTGAGGTGTTTGTGTGGGAGATAAGGCTCGTAGGCACCCTCTGTGCTTTTGGGACTGCACAGCCCTTTCCTCTGCTGCTCATAGGCAGGTAAGCACCTTCCCAGGCTAGGGCTGTGCCTTCCTCCAGCAAGCTGCCGGCAGAGTGCGTGGGCAAAGCAGCCAGGAGGGCACGCAGCTCTAGCACAGGCTGTGCTCTGTCTGCAGGGACCAGCATCTCTGTGGGGCCACTGGATGCCGCTGCGGTGGGGCTGAGTGCCAAGGGGGAGGGAATGGACATTTTCTCTTGCACTGAAGAGCCCCCCAGACAACTTGACTTTCCCGTATCCCCTCTCCCTGGCTGCTGCGGGGAGAAATGTCGTGCAAGAGTGGTGGGAAAGTGTCAAGCTTTGGACTCGACACTTTTCCTTCAAGACACCTGTCCTGTCCCTTCACCACCTCCCCTGCACCCCCATCCCGGCTATCCCGATCCGTCTTTCCCCCTCGGGCAGGATTAGCTGCAGAGAAACCATGGGTGAAGAAAGGCCACTGAGAAGCTAAGGATTGCTGGTAAACAGAAACCAACCAGCGGCAAATGGAACAGACTGGGGGAATTGCCCTTAAAGCGCCCTTAAAGCTGGGGAAAGACCTGCACCCTCCAAGACATTTGCACCCTGCAACTCCACTTCTTCTCCTGGCAGTTCCCCCCAATGCCAGTGGCGTTAAAAAAGTGGGGGACTCAGTGGAGGCTACTTACGGCCTGCCCATGTGAGCGAGTGTGGAGCTGAAATACGCTGGAGAGGGCTGAGGTGCTCGAGCGGAGCTGCTCTCTGCCGGTCCTGTAGTGGCTGGGCTCTGACACCACCTCCCCTGTTTTGTCACGTGCAGATAAGTTATCTGCTTTCTGTTTCGGTTCTGAGGGCAAGGCTGTTTCCCGGTACCGAGTCAGCAAGAAAACAACCCAAGCCGAGATAAGCCGGGGTCAGGCTTGCCTTTCCTTCTCCGTGCTGTGCTAACCAGCACGAATAAGTGACCGGGCTAAGCTCACCCGTGATTGTTGTGCTATTAGAGTAGCGGGCGTCCATGAGGGCTTAGATGAGTTTGTTTTGTTTGGACACTTCTTTAGAGGTGAATGACCGTCCCAGCAGCGATCCTGTTACCACAGCCGGACTGTCACTTGACAACATGGCCTTTGCACTTTGAACGCTGATCCCCGCCCTGTGCTTCCCAGACACAGCGTCGCCCAGTGTCCCCTCGCCGGCAGGSACCGTGCCTACGCAGGCACCGCGCAGGGCAAGTGTCAAGGCGCCTGCTGCGTCAGGGAACCTCCGAAACCTCGAGTGATGGAAAGGGCAAAACACTCTTTCCTTTAGTCCTCCTGGACAGATCCAGAACTGTTTGTCCTATTAGCAGCCTTTGTGGTGGGTCTGTTAGGAGGGCTGTGTGTTGGGGGTTGGTGCATGCAGGACACCTAGCCATGAAGCTGTTCACAGAGTTCCACCCAGTAATTCCACGTTYAGGTATGATCTGGAAACCTCCACGTGGTACACATGTTGTGAGTCTGTAATACTGGCACTCATATCTAAGAGCACAAAGTAGGTGAAAGGAAATATAGGAGGAAGTCCTAAGAGAAGCTCAGTGGACAGAGATATTGTGCAAGTGGCGGTGGGGAGGTGCCTTCTTATGTGCCTCTGTGTGTGGAATAACTTTAGCATGGAGCAGGACAAGGATCGGGATCGAGGGAGTTCAAATCATAGGTGGCATAGGCAAGGGTTCTGGTGGGAGAAATCAGGGGTGGGGGCAAAAGCTTGCAGCAGATAAAGCCCAGCACTCCAGAGCTGCTAAGCTGAAAGTGGAAAATTGTGGGGACAGAGAAGGAAGCCTTGGGGCTGAACACAGCCTTCTAGCATTGGGGCTGCTGGCTGGGAAACTGAGGAATAAGCAGAGACCCCTGAGGCAAGACCTCTGTTCCAGTGAAGTAACATGCATTGGCGGGAGGTACGTTTGTGCTCCCAAGAGGGACGGTCATGCAGTCTGGCAACATGCCATTCATTTTCTGTCATTCAGGGAGGAAAAAGGTGTGTAATTTTGATCTGGTGATCAACCAACCCCTTAGCTGATCTCAGCCCCACAAGTGAGGCTGCTGTTTCACTGCTGCAGGCAGAAGGCACAAGCAGCTCCTTCAAAAATATCCTTGGTTTTGCATTTGAGTCCTGTTTGCTCGGGTAATCAGGATGACTGCCACAGTGGGTCTGCTCTGTCATGCCAGAGCATTTCCCCTGGAGCCACTGTCCTCCTAGAGGGGTGGCTGTTCCAGGACCACCATGCCATGTCACCTGACGTTACTTCCACTGGGCATACACCTTCCTTTTCTGGCCTTTGTTTCCAAGGGAAGATACCCGTTCAGCCAAGCTGACCTTCTGCCTCGTCTGCTTGACTTCCAACATTTTGGAATTGCCAGCTACTGTGCCCTTAGAAGGTGATGTTTAAAAAGTGTAAATGTTTAAAGTACACCATTTAGGAATGTTACTCTTGGAGTGTGGCATCTCACTGGCCAGAGCTGGTTGCCTGATAATGCAACCATGGCAGAAGCAGTCCTCAGTGTTCCCTGAGGAACGCCATGTCCCCAGTAGGGTCTCAGTCTCTGCTGCTTTTAATGCCTCCTGGGATGCCACGGCTGCCAACAGGGAGAAGTCCAGTCAAAATTTGGCTCAAGGCTTGCCTTTGGTCCTAGCTGACCTTCTGCTTCTGGAGTCTTCCTTCTACTCCTTTGGCTACCYCTCTAGCAGGTAGTTCCCCTGCCTTCTCTTTCAAGGTATTTGGTCAGGAAAGATTGTGCCTGAAGGCTAGACAGGATGCAGTATGCTTTTCCACTCTCCTTCCTTGGAATGTTTTACAGGTATGCTCTGACTGCCTCTTGGGCTTCCATTGCCGAAGTCTATCTGATGACGGAGCACTTGGGGAGGATAAGTGTGATGGGGGAGGATAAGAGTGGTGGGAAAGTGTCAAGCTTTGGACTTGACAGGGGAATGATCAACAAGTCTCATGGAGAAAGAATGGAAAGGGAGAGGAGAAAGAGAGTGGGGCTTCTACATGTGTGTCCCTGGAGGAAGGAGAGACTGGATAGAGTGAGCTGCTGGGTCCTGTTGTCTGTGGTTGGGAAAGAAGTTTCTCCCAGGAGCCAGCTTCTACTAAATTCCTGTGTGATCATTGCTTCCTGGAATTGTTTCCTGAAATAGACATGTTGTTTTTTATGTGCATTAAGATGTTGACATGGCTTTACAGTGGTATGAACTGCAGTTCTTGGTTTCTCATCATGCATTTAAAGCAAACACTGCAACACTCAGCAGTTTAGTATTAGCAATCACAAGGAAAGCGTGAGATGAGCTGGGACTTTCGAAATTTTTTGCCTATTTTACCCTCCTGTTTTAAAAGTAAACTACTACACATATGCTTCCTGGAAGCTGGCCGTGGTTCTGGGTCCTCATTTCTGAGGGAATATCCACAGAACAACTTGCATCCTCTTCTAGCCCTGACTGAAAGCTCGTCCAGTTGTCTCTAAGAGGCCTTGTAATGATGATTTGTGCCTATGAGTCTAATTTTTATTTTGTTACTGCATTTGTCTTTCTACCATATGATACAATTTTTCCTCTTGTCTCTTATACAATGTATAACAGAGAGACTGCATGGAATATTTCCTTCCAGCAATACTGGGGTAATGAAATAGTCTTGTGTGATACTTCAGATGTGGCTAGGCCTCCCTTCACATTTGATAAAAGGTCTTGATCTGGTCTGTGTGGAAAACCAAGACTTGCTGATTGCTGTCATGTGTATATGTCATACCCTGACGTTCCACCTGCACTGGAGCYATTGCAGCAACATGGCTCAATGGCTGCTGTGCGAGGTTCTACCCATCCAAGGCACATTTTAAGTATTTGGTCAATTCTTTCTTGCAGATAGGAAAAATTTAGGTTTTATTTATTATTGGCTCTAGCTCAACCCCTCTCAAATACTCAAAATTTGATGGGCCTGATTTTGCAGCAATAGGTTCCAATGCCTGGACTAAAATGGAATATGCTGTAGAGACAGAGATGAGATAGAGAAAGGAAGTCCACTGCCTCCTCTACTAGGCAATCCTAAGGAAATTTCAAGGAGACAAAACTCAGTGACTTGTCTTAAACAGCAAATTTTTCATCCTTTCTCCCAAATATCTGTACAATGATATACATGTTAAGAAGCTGCAAACTATGCAGGTATATGACTGTAATTAAGAAAATATTTCCCAGGCATGTAACAACACATGAATGGACATACTGGTTCAAGCCCCCCCCCCCCAAAAAAAAAAAATTCTGTATTTCAAATTACAAAGAACCACAATGCCGTAAGTGCCAATATAATATGTTTTCTATATCACTATCCCATCTGAATCAGTCAGTAGTATCACAGACACAGCAGAGGGTTACTTTGCCTTCACAGAAGTAAAAACAGACACCAAGAGTATTTTTTTCCCTTCTATCAGCAGAAAACCTAAAATTTTAAAGCTTGTGTAGCAAAGGTTGAGCTGTAAGGTGCAAAGCAGGACTCCTTGAAATCATTTATTGTGAACAAATTAATATGTATTGTTGGTAAGGTGTTTGTGGCAGGACCCACTGCACTCTGACTAGCCAGCTAACTCCACTTTGCTCTGTTACCTGACATCAGCCAAGGGCATGCTCAGCAACATGCAGAACATTTTGTGCTTTCAGTAGATGGGTACTTAAGAAGGTAAACAATCACTGGGGACCTTGCACACCCATAGGACTGTATAGCCTTCATTGTTCATCGCCAAATTACAGGAAATGTGCTAGCAGTGAGCTATGCACCAGCACCGTGACAATACTGTGATTTTAAGATCCAACCATTCTAACAGAGTAACTGTCTGGTTTGGAGTACTGTGCCAGGTAGCCTGTCTTGGTCTTTATTTTCTCACCTTATCCCACATATTATTATGTGGAATAATACTCTAGTCTGGACCTGAATCAGAGAAACAAAACGTTAAGAGCCAGGATATTTCTTTATTTGTTTGTTAAAMTTCTTCTAAGCAATGTCTATTCTGGGAAAGCCTAGGAGAATGTGATCTGTTGTGTTTTTCCTCCTGGGTATGGTACGCAATAGCTAGGAACAAACATGTGCAGCTGGGGAAGAAAGTGCCAAGACTGCAAAAACGTTTTAAAAGGCGTTGTTTATTAACCTCCTCTTTGGCAGCAAGCCCTMACCCATCATAACACTGCAATGTACTCAACTGTACCATACTTAAACTGTACTTGAACTCTACTTAACTGGACTGCCTGTCCCACAGAAGACGATTACAGCTGTAATGATCTGTGCCCAGACTTAGAGGCTGGGAGAAGGGGACTCCCTTTTAACTTCACCTCTCCCTCCATACTGTGGGTGGCTCATGTTTTTTCTCAAGAATTGGATATCCAGTGCCTTGGCTGGTGTGACAGGCACAGCTCCCACACTGATGGCAGGTGAAGACCACATCTCCTCCAGTGCCAAAATCATTGCCGCAGGCCAGGCCCCTGGACTCTCTCAGCATGACCTGACCCAGCAGATGTGTCTCACCAGCCGGACATGGGCCAGGTTAGCTGCAGCTGGCTTTAGTGCTGCACTGCAAGTACCTCACCTCACAAAACCACAAAACCACTGGTGGGTGGGATGAACCAGGTCTGACAGTGTACGGGGTGGTGTGTCTCTTGGACACAAAGAACATCTACAACATCTTGAAGCTCCTTTTATTCTAAGCGAAGAGGTGCCTTCTCTACTGTTGATATTGAATTTCATTAATAATATTTAACCCAATGAGCACATTATTACAAATGCATGTACCCTACTGCCAATAGGGGAAAATATTTTTTCACCTCTCTGGAATTTGCCCTGGGTTTATTTTTTCTCCAGTGAGATTGTTGTCAATCAGTAAATCATAGTGTAATAATGTGATGAAGACAGTTTAAATTACAGAAAAATGAGCTCTTCCAAATGCTGAGACTGAATGAAATCCCAGCCAAAGAACTCGGTACTTATCTTTGTGGAACATACTCTTTACTGAGGTTTGAGATCATAGGAGAAAAAGGGTTATTGGGATTTAAAGAACTAAACAAACCTATAATGTTTACCTTTTTTTCACTGTCTCAGGCACCTGAAATATCTTAGGTTAAGTATCGATGCCTTGAGTCTGCGAAATAGAGTAGTGCCTTGAGTTTGTGAAGAATAGAAATAGGAATGAATTATTACTACTATCAAGTTCCAAAAGACTGATTGACAAAAAGGTGTTATCAATCAGCCACTTTATGTGCTGTTCAAGGAGTGTACACTTAAGTTGGGATAGGGAAAGCTTGGTAAGAGTTCAGTAACTAATGGGGAAAGAGTTATCATATAAAGCCTGTTTTCTTTCTTTTCTTTCTTTCTTTCTTTCTTTCTATCTTTCTTTCTTTCTTTCTTTGCAACCTAGGCATTCAGTATTTAGCCTGATTTTCAAAAGCTCAGAAAACTCAGCACTTTGTGTTCACTTTACAAGCTGTTAGGTGCTCAATGTTACAAAAAATACTGAAATTAAATTCATTTTCATGAATGTAGGAACATAACATTAGACTACATCATTTTTATCTATGATTTTTAAGTGTTTGTCAACTCCAAGATGACTCACATTGTTTAAGTAGTTATGTAGGATGCCAAACAGCAATAACAGAGAAGGGATGCTTTTAGAAAATATTAGCTCTTATTATTAAATCTTATATTCTGACATTGACATTTTGGTAAACTTAATCCTATGATAGTTGCTAGGCCACCTAATGCTGAAAACTGAATTACACACTCTGGTAAGAAGGCTAAGAAGGGGCATGACACACATTCACAAATACTGCCAGCACAGGTATTTCAGTCTTGGTAATGATCCCAAAGTTAACTAAAAAAATTATTGTCTGTTTCTCTAAAATGTCCTGTGACCTTTCTCTTTCTCTTCACAGCACTCTACTGGACTGGAAAACACAAAGGAAAATATTTTAATGGACTTGGCAAAAATTTTGGTCGATAGAACTGGAAGTGAAACAGGTCCAGGCAAGGGAGTGAGGTATTAGTTGTTTTTGAGACTGAAGAAGAGCTGGTATATCTCCAAATCCGAGACATTCCTTGACAGATCTAAATGCATGACATTCAGGAGACATAATTTTACCTTTTTTCCTGCCCCAGACTTGTTGGTGTTGATACTTCATTCATAGATGAAGAAGACTATAAAGAGCAATGGGTATTCTAGGTCAGCAACTTTTGGTGACAAAATTGTTTGTGTACAGTTACAGTGGTTAAATTAAATTGTCATATATCAGTCTCTGGTCAGAAAAAACCCAAACACCAACAGGGTGTTCATCCTTGGATGAAAAATACTAGTATTTTCGCTTTTATGACTTCTGTCCTTAGCAATGCTGTGAAAATGTTCTCCTGACATTTTAGGGGTTTTTTTCTGCACAGAAAATAGTATGTAACCACTTTGATTCGTAAGGGAATATTACAGTTACAAATTAAAAAACCCCCAGCAAACAAAACGAACAGTTGCAAATAAACATGATAATCACAATGCCAGAAGGAGTACACGTAAACAAGCTGCTCAAGATTGAATCCCTTATGCTGTTCTTTTCAGCAAATATTTATGAACATGGATACAAACATATCATATTGACAGGGGACCTCACTTCCTACTCAATATGGCTTGTTTATTTTTAGTCTGGGAACCTGGACAGCTTTGCTTTCTCAGTGGTACTAATTGCCACTGCTCTGTTTTTCATATGTTTGGGCTTCTGAAAAGAAGAATTGGCATAAAATGCAAAAAGCTTGAGAAATACTGGTCTACCAATTGAACCAATGAAAGCATTAATAAAGCAGTCAGCATTATAAAGTTTATGTATATAAAAAGAATATTACCCATCAAAATATCAATGTGACTTCTTTCCAAATAAAAGTTTKCTTTCTCTAAGCAACAATAACAGTGCTCCTATTTTACATCTTGGGGCCATCTAGTTTTCTAGGCTGAACATCAGCAAAGTGCCATTGAGGGCTACATACAGCTCCAGCATGAATTTGTGTCAAAAATTCTACTGCAGCTGTGATATTTCTTGCTATTCACCTTTTCTCAAATGCCTTTAAGAATTTTCATCAAGATCAACAACAGAAATTTCGTTGTCTTTTGATCTAATAAACTTAATTAGACACTGAAGTAGATCCACATGGGAAAATGCACATAATCATGAAAGGAAGAGAATTAATAAGCTTCTTGAAGGAATTGTGGTTCAGTTGATAAACGGTTGTTACTTACTTTACATAGTAACAGCATCACTCTGACATGTTTTGGTTCTGGTACACATTCGGCAAAAGCACTTTAATCCATTACATGAAAAATGTATGAATGCAATTCATACAATTTCATTGCATGAAAGATATCTTTGCCTATATTTTAGCACAGAAATTACAGAACAAGATCAAGTGAATTTCGACCTGACTAACGGTTTTACAGTGTATACTGTTGTTTATAGGTCTTGGCAAGCATAGTCTTACAGGATCAGGCTCTTAGGTGGCCAGAGCAGTGTTCAGTCCTGAACATCTCTTCCTTTACCAAGTTTTCCCTTTTTCTGTTGTTTATTTACAGTATTTATGTCACAAACAGGAAGCAACAATTTACAGGAACTATTATTACTGGCTAAATTTCATACCCAAGCTTTCTAAAAGTCATTCACTCACAAGAGTTTGCTTTGCCTATCTGTGGGAAATCTCTTGAGTAATTTTAGGTCAATCACAGGCACCAAAGAAAGAAACACCAAGTAAACAAGGAGAAAAACACGTTTCGACCCTTTTCTTTTTTCAGCAAAACAAGTAAATAAAAGATACAGGAAAATAAAATGTCTCATTGTCCTCCTATGAAACCACTTTTTAAAATCTGAGATTACATTTGTCTATGAGATTAGATATAGCCAATGGGCCCTTACTGCCAGTGTGATGACTTTTCTGTGTGTGTGAGAGGAGAACGCAAGTCCTGAACACTCTGAACCAGGTGTTGCAAAGTATGACTGACGCCGAAGTACACGGGCGTGATACTTCCGGTGCCCTCCTCATCCTGACGCTATGATTGCTTATTCAGCTGTACTGCAGAACCTGACAGGTGGAAAGCCACAAAACACTACCTTCTGGACAATCAGGGTTCAGCGACGGGGAAAATGAATACTACTAGGCTGAACTGCTCATTTGGCCTAGTTTTTCTGATAGATCATACATCCAAGATCATAGAACCATCATAGAATCAGAGTGGTCTGGGTTAGAAGGGACCTTAAAGATCATCTGTTTCCCACCCCCCCTGCCAGGGTGGGTCACCTTCCACTAGACCAGGTTGCTCCAAGTCCCATTCAACCTGCCTTGAACACTTCCAGGGATAGAACATCA
Source organism: Amblyornis subalaris (assembly GCA_018881555.1). Taxonomy (NCBI): domain Eukaryota; kingdom Metazoa; phylum Chordata; class Aves; order Passeriformes; family Ptilonorhynchidae; genus Amblyornis; species Amblyornis subalaris. Next base: position 10,638,999 of record JACAXG010000009.1, on the reverse strand, counting down.
ACAGTTTCTCTGGCTAACCTGTTTCAGTGACTCTTCACCCTCATAGTGAAGAATTTTTTCCTAATATCTAATCTAAATCTRTGCATATGTCTCTTTTTATTTCTCTGCATTTCAGCATCAGTTGTGAAGCTCAGATCTTGATTTTTATTCTCTGGACAGCCTAGGGCTGATGAGATAGATCCAACCTATTAATGTTTACCCAAAAAAAAATGTATGGAAGTTTTATTCCCTAATAAATGACCACATTAGAGCTACAGCTCTTCATAACACACAATGCCCACCTCTCTAAAATCACCTGCACATCTGATGTCCCAGTCACTCCCAGTCTGAACAGGAGGAGCTGATCATGTTTAATAAGTGTATTGTTTGGTCAGCATACAGATTCTTGCTCTGCTGTCACTTACCCTGAACTTAACCACTTTGGCTAAAAGAAATCAGAAGAGTGTCTTCCATGGTTAATGAAATTAGGTCTACACAAAACCAAATGATACCCCTTATACTGTGCCTAGGTTGATCTGCAAAATGTAAGGTTGTGAAAAAAAAGCATATTGATTTAAGTCATGCAATAGAACCAAGTTCTGTATCAGCACAGTTTTGTTTCTCCTCAGGAAGGCCACCTAGAGTAGATACAGAGCTTTGCTTCTGATGAAATGCCTGTTAAGGTTTGACTATAAGATTTGTGTGCAATCTTTTAAGAATTGTTAAATTAAGTAACGTGACTCTTAGAAGTCTAATTTTAGCAACATTTCTAACATTTACTCTGGCATTCTTTATCAGATACAGAGAACATATAATACATTGTGGTGTATCTGAATAGTTCTAAGTTACCTGGAATTCCAGTTTAACATATCAGAATTCAGGACCTTGGAATTCACCCTGGCTTGCTGTTTCACTACCTTCTCATGTTCCTTTAGGCACAGATAATAATAAGAAACACTATAAATTTAGTTTATTGCTTAAAGAAAGCCATTATCAAATTTATTATTGCTATAAACCTACAGACTACCATGTTTTTCACAGCTGGACTGACTGAGGCAGGAGGAAAAGCCTAGAGGGAACTTTCTTTACCTGCTTGTTATTTACACAGTAGTCCAAGAAAGCATTGTGGAAATGCAGTGCCATGGACTCTGAGTCTTTCATATTGAAATGGGTGTTTTGTCTGCAGCCTGAAGCATCAGCCCCCTGTAAGTCAGGAATCTGCAGGTCAAAACATTCGTTTGAAAGAACAGAAACATTATTTGAAACAGGCTGTAACTAGATGAAAAACATTAAATTCTGACTTTGGCTTTCTGCATAAAAGTCTTGTTTGGATTAATTTGTTATAGAAGTTAAACTAGAGGGATTTAGTTTACTAGTTGAAGGTTTAGTTTAATACCCAAAGGTTTAGTTTTACATCCAGTGTGTCAATGTCTTTGTGAGTGGAAGTCTGCATAAGAAATCAAAGCCATTTGTAGCAAAACATACAGCAAACACGGCAATCTTTGTTGTCAAATGGACATCTGGGATCTATTCTGAACCTAACTTCATTCTAGAAAGTGGTTGTATGCCAGAAAAAAAGGAAATGAAGGAAATAAGGAATAGGATAAGTAGATTTTTGCARAGGACATGGGGAGAAATATGCTCAAAATATTTTGAAGAAAACTCTTTTACTTTGAAGATATTACCAGAAAGGAGAAAATATATTAAAGGAAAACCAGCATAATACTGAAGAACAAAACAACCCACTCTGAAAAGAAACTGAATGTAAACACAGCAGTCAGAAAGGCTTGGGTGCAGTGCAAAGATGTAAAAAGTACCAAAACAGTAACGTACATAGAGACATCAAACTAACAAAGATATAGTGGAAAGGAGAATAGGGTATTCTAAAGGTAAAGAAAATGAGATTACCTTTTGATCATGTTTTGGGTATACCAGATGGAAGGGTAACATTTCTTCATGATGGATCTGTATTTGAAGTACAACTCCTGGCGTGTTAAAAAGCAGTAGTGATTTCCCACAATCGCACCAGCTGGATTCAACATTGGTAACACTTTCAAGACAAAATTGTACCACAGGAGTTGAGCTTTGCTTCCATAAATCCCTTCATTTTCCAGGAACTGTTAGCTTCTCCTGGATGCACCCTCACTATCAGTATCACAGCCTTCCTCTCAGTGCCCTTGCCGCTTTTGGAGGGGKGTAGTGGTAGTGACAGTTAAAACATACACTGTGTTTTCTCACAGTGAATGGCATAAGATGTCAATCCTGCAGAATCTGGACTTCACTGGATGTTTAGAGATGGCCACCAGGTACTCCTCTGCAGATTAGTGTAGGTGTAAGGACAGCAGTGGGCAAAATATCTTGGTTAGGGAACTGGAACATCCAAGTGAGTGAGAAATAATGATGTCCACCTAGCCCCACACTTTTTTTTGTAATACTTGATTAATTTCCAGTACTTCACCAGACATTTCTTACACTGTTTCTTAGCCACTGAGTACAACAGTAGCAGTAAGCCGTCTTTATATAGGCTGTTGTACTTGGTAAAGCTGACAACAGTGAAGCATTATAGCATCCCTGCTGGCRTATTGCTTGCTTGGAAGTAGGGCCACTGTGTGTGTCTGCTTGTGTAGAGGTCGGAGTGGGGTCAGCCAGAACTCAAACACAGTGTTAGTAGCAGAGAGCCAACAAACAGTGTGATGCAGGTTAGCAATGTAGTRTGAGGTAGTGTCAAATGATGTGCACTGCCATGAAAAAGCACCCTGCAGTGGATCAGGTGCAAACCTGATTAAGCAACTGCCAGGAAGAGATGCCTAATCTCACTGAGCATGCCAATAATGCAACTGGTATCTTGATTAGAACTTTCAATAACTAGGACTTCTAAAAACATTCTCCATACTATGCTTTAAAAGGAGATGCTTAAGAAAAGGTGTTGAGTTTGTGTGTATGATTATCACCTAGAGAACACATTCAGTGCTATATTCAGCACCCATATTCTACTGCAGTTTGATGATTGCTATCCCAGGAATTGCTGACTGCCTGTAACTGCCTGCACAACAGCATTCCTCAGGAGCAGAAGGGACAACTGGCCACACTTAAAGGCAGCAGTTTTCATCTCCTTGGTTGGAAAGTTTCATTAATGAAGCCTGAGAACCACAGTACCACAACACACACTTTGTTGGAGAGGCTGAAATAAGAATCACTTCCGGTTGCCTGTGCATGAAGTTCAAGTCGGTAATAAAGAACATAGAAAGTTGCATTTTTAAAGAACAGCAACTAAAATACGCTAACAGAAATCCCTGTCCTTGTTTACAAAAAAGCAGGGAGCTGGGATTCAGAGTGTTTCTCCACATCTTATCCCTTGCAACAAATCAGCATGTCCAGTTGCAAAGGACAGAGGTTCCTTCCCACACAGCAGTGACAAGTTTTCCTGGCTACCAAGTGTAGCAACCTACTCGTGACAGGTAATGTGCCCAAACTGCYGAAGCAGCTGATTTCTAAATAAACATAACATCAAAGAGTAACAGTGCTTTTCTGTGTATTACAAGCCTTTACTAACTATGTTGGCCTCAAGAAGGGTGCCAGCTCCCTTTCGGTTTTGTGGTTCTGAAGATTTTGTGGCCACAACTAGTTACCCTAAGATAACTAATAGTTATTAGCAAACTATTATAATCCTTTCTTATCCATGTAGAAGTGTCTCAGGACCAAAATCAACAACTGCCAGAAGTTCCAAGTTTATCCAAGGCAACTGGATCAACTTAGAAAACACAGGAAAGAATAAATAACTCTGATACTCAACCAGTGACAGTGGAATAAGGCAACTAACTCCCTTCAACTCTCTCCAATGAATCCTTGCCAGATTTAGAAGACTGTATTCAAGCACTGGTCCAATCTGGACAGGTTTTGTTTATAAATTTTGGCAAAAACACTATAGCAGACAGGATAACAAAATATTCTTCCAACACAGACTTCAGTGTTGATGTTGCTGTTACACAGCTCTCATCTTTTTCACTTTCTCTTTTGGCTCTTGTCTTTCTCCACTCATATTTTCTCAACAAACTCATTTTAAGCTGGTTCATATTGTTGTTCACTGAGAACATTGCCTTGAACTGAGCTGGACTTCTGGGATAAGTAACAGTACAAGCAGAATTTAAGGATGATGAGGCAGATGTGTAATGTGTAAGTATGTAACTAGTTTCCTCCCCCATCTGTAGGAAAATAATTTATTCCCAAGTGCTTTAAAATAACATAGAAAATCATATTGATTTCATCAGGCTTTGAACTATATTTGTAAAGGAGATCAAAGCAAGTGCTTCATCTACCTACATCTGACAGCAAGATTTCTTAGGCTGTTCCCACCTTCTCCTAGATAAATCACTTCTAGATAAAAACTCCTTTGTCAGGAGTTTGCTATGGCAGCATTGTCTCTAAACCTGTTCTAGTGTACAATGATTCAGGGAGAGTGGGTATCCAATCTGAAAAAGGTAGCAGAATAAGGGCATAGATTCCTCAGTCCCACCTCTATGCATTTCCATTTGTGTTATTATTTCTGAATTGCAATTTTTTTGTATATATAAAGCACACAAACTGCCCGAGTCTTCACTACCTCAAAATAGGTTTGCACTAGGACTCCTGAACAGACTGCATAAAAGCAGTCATTAGATGATATTCATATTTAACTGTATAGGCCTGAAATACAGTACTGACATTGCTAATAACAGGGCATGAGATTTGAACTGAATCTGTAAAACCTCAGGACTAAGGCTTGTCAGATTTGCTGTATCTGAACTTTATCTGCCTGCAGCTTTGTTTCACTTAATTTAGCTGTGACAGAAATTTCTCTAATTGACATGTTTGGCTAATTTGTTTTATTTTGTTTGCCTTTGTGTAGTACAAACATAGGCTTATACAGACAGCAGTAAAAGAAATTGTTCTATGTAGAAATGCAGGCCTACAACTGGACAAATCTCATTTTAGGGGTAACAAAGAGACATTTGAAGTTGGTGGGGGTTATTTGCTTGTCAGCAAGGAATTCTTCAAAGTTGGGAAAAGACACTTGAATGAAAACATCGTAGGCAGAGAAAAGGCTTTCAAAAAAATCTGTTAACTGGGTGATTTGGACTGCTGGTATTGTGCGCTGACTGCAACACTGCTCAGAGTTAATTACTTGTCATAGGAGCATAGATATGAAAGGATCCCTTTTCAGAGCATTGCCTATCTTTCCTACTATCTGCTTATATCAGGTCAAAAGATAAAAGTTTGGTTTCATGTGAATTTGTATTTGCTTTGGGTCTTAATCAGATACCAGCACCAGTTAGACTTATTTTTTACTGGAAAAAAATTTCTCATTGCTTTAGACTAATTTCTAGATCTAATTCTCTTCACAACAGACAAAAAAGTCATAATAAACAAAAGATCTTCATCTGGAGGGTCTGGTATCAAGTCTGGACATCATATATGAAAAGTAAAGGAATTAAAAGCAAAACGGATGAATTAATTTTTAAACTGTAGTGGATACCTAACTCTAAGGCATACCTGGCTCAGTAACTGGTGATTAAGGGTGAGCTGCAAGATGAGACTGAGATAAATACTCACCTAGGTCAAGAGCCATTAAGTGTGACACTAGACCTACCTCCAATTTTGTTTAGATCTTGACAGTAATGTGAGCACTAGTATCTTTCCCCTTCTCTTTCACCCTGAGGTTTTACAGGGGAAATGTAGGGAAATAATTGAAAGGGTCTTAATGTGTAAGAACCGTACACTGCTGACTGTCTTCTGTCACAAATGAGCTAGATGGGTCTTCATCCTAAAACAACTACATTAAAATACTAAAATAAAATTGAAAGTCCACAGCAGGATAGCTTGATTTTATTTTCAGAGAGCAAACTAGCTGGACTCCTCCATCTTCCTCCATTGTCCATCAAGGCGCGTACTCCTGAAGAACAATCCAGAGCACCGAGTTGTGGATCTGCTTGGGTTTGCTCTCTGGAAGATCTGCTTTTCCTCCGCTGGTTATAGAGGCACCAATGGTGAGTTCCTTGGCTAACACAGGAGTCCAAGTTGGTTGTGTGTGAATATCCATCCCCAGGGTTTCTGTGAACTGGAGGCAGGCATGACCGTCCAGCCCCCTGAACCTTGCCCAGAGCAGGTCACAAAGRGGGTATGTGGTCGCAGGAGGGACTGTGGGTGGCCTGTTCTTTACTGAGCAGAAGAGGACAATTTGAACCTTCCTCTTAGAGTGCTCAACGTGTTATTGTGTGCTCTTGATCTGTATAATATGAATATAACAGAACACCTACTGGCTCCACAAATAGTCTCCAGGGGTAAGCAGTCATGGGAGTTTTGCTGTTTGCTGCCACGAGACAAATGCCATGACCTCTGTGTCAGCAACACGTGCTATGAATGTATAAGTCTGTACATGAAATGAGGGATCGATCCTTGGTTCTTCATACAGGTAGGGAAGTTGCTTCCTCCTTGTCATTATCACATTCCACGTATGGTTATACAACCCCCTCTAGAGTCAGACTCTGCACCTTCAGCACTGGAAAGCAATGTATATGTTTCTCTGTGTAGTGAAGGTGGTCCTGAGATACAAGCAGGTGTGGAACGTCCGTGCCATGCTACTAAAATATTTGAAAGAAATTATGTTTCTGAGAAAAGAGATTTGAACCATAGTGTTTCCCTACTTATAGTGAGAAAAAATGGTGCGTTTAATATAGCTATATTTAGAGTACTACCATGTGCTGCAAGAAAACCTTTGTAATATGAGCAAATGGTGAGAAAAAATCTTGAAACTGTCCTTAAGATTATTCTGTTTTGCAGCATGAAAATTAATATTAAATGATCAATATTCTGTTACTTCCAGAATTACTTTTTTATTTTCCCAAAATGCCAGTTGAATGATCAGATTTGCCTCCCTTGTATAAACAATAATTTCTGTAATCTAATCACAAAACAAACAATCTCAGTCATATGCTCTTATTTCAATTATTTAATTTTATTTCTGTCGTCATGATACTAAAATATCATCATCTCAATCAGAGTCATGTGTAAGGTGCAGTGTTTTGCTAACAGTCCACCCTTCCTTTAGAGAGGTGAACAGGGGAGGCAGGGTGGGCAGGGATAGGAGGCAGGAGTGACTTTGCCCAGAGCTTGGAGTGGAAGAACTGCCAATGAAAACTGTGTCATAAATCTGTCCTGTCCACTAGGCRGCATTATCCCTTACAGGAGCTCTAAAGTTTGCTGCTGACAGGGAGAACTTCACAGCCTAGACTTTAGTCTGGGATCTCCAAGAATCTTTGGGTACCTCTGGTGAGAAGTTTTGTATTGATATATTCTTTCTTGGGAAAAAAATGCTTGTGTTGGTAGCAGCTGGATTTAAAATGTTTTCTTTAAGCTTTATATTGCAAGCTTTATACTGCAAACCGTTTGTCTTTCTCAGTCTTAATTTTTTTCTGAGTGAATCAAGGATGGCAGGAATTCAGGATGAGTGCACTAAAGCTTTGTTTAATACTACAGAAATCGTTCTTCACAAATTATTAATTTTTTTTAAAGCATCTGTGCTGTATTTCCTTAAAAGAATTTTATTTGCTTTTGCAAAATGAAGTGATAGGTGCTATTTTCTGATCCTTGTCTAAACTTTATGAAAAAGTATTTTGACATGTTTTTCTTTAATCTTATTCTTTCTACAGTGTCACAGTACACCWAAAGTGCTTTGGGTTTGCTACTTCTTTCCCTAAGAATCATTTATTTCTAGTGGAACAGCTAAGAGAACAGGGGAAAACAGAATTCGTTTTAAACATTGCCAACAGAGAGAACAAGAATGGCCACGAGATGGTAGCAGTCTGTCAGGAAAGGCCAGGAGATGGCGCCGAGCTTCTCTCCTTGATCCAGGGAGGCAAGTGCACCCTGTGTGCCTTGTGCCTTACAGTGAAATATGTGCAGCGTGCAAGCAGAGCTATTTTAGAACTACTTTTTTGAATTTTTTCGCTTTGAGGTAATCACGTGTGAAGTAAAGCAATGAAGAGTAACACCACAGCATCTCTCTTGTTGGCCCCATAGGCTGGCAGGACATGACTCAAACAAGGATGCCAAGTGCAATCCATTTCAAAATTAGCAGTGTAAGCTGGCATCYGGGATTGTGTGCTGCTGTGAGGCCTTGGCTGGCTCGTTCAGTCATCATTTTTGGGCTCTCCTAATGGCATCCAGAATGGCACAGCCCCGGGTTGCGGTGTTGACCTGCTATGTATTCCTTCTGCCCTCTTGGATCCGTTCAGAGTAGTATAAGTGGTTAATCTCATACTGCTTGGTTTTGTGAGAAATCAGGTGTCACCCACTCTCCCCAGACTGACGTAAAGTTCATGTTAATAGAAAAAGACACTGAAAACACCATCATGTGCCCTGCCTGATTTGACAGAAATGCAGTCATATGCCCACACATGATCAAGATTTAATTTGTCCTGCAGAGTGATCTGTCAGTGTGCAAACCTCTATTCATGTGCATGAAACCACAGTTTTAGGGGGGAAAAAAATATTTACTTTTTCTGCTTCTGCTGTAAGATAAAAGAGAAAGGGAAGCTTCTGACTGATTACTGGCGCAGAAAACTGCAGGGATCATTTTGGTCTGGGTTGCAACTACCAGAAAAGATACAGGAGATTGTTCTCTAAACCTTTTYACTGTGAATTCTGGCAGAATTTCATCCTTTTTTGATGCATGGAATTTGTGGGAAGGTGTGCGAGGACTGGCAACACTAATCTGTTTCTGTCCTGCATCTGTTCTACATCATGCTTGAGTGAGGTTATGATGTGTCAGCAGGACTTAATATAAAGGCAACATTCAATTTACAACATTATAAAGTTGATTTAACTCTGCAGTGAAGATGAGCCCTGCATTTCATTTTGCATTTCTATGTACAAGTGCTAGCTGTGCTGCGAATAGCAGCAGTTTCATTTGGGCATGGTGCTCAGATGCGAATGCTCAAACACTTTGCAGCATGCACTTCAAATATTTTAAMGTGAGAAAAATAGTATCAATACTTGTATTGAATCACCTTTCATGGTCATTTGCTTATTGAGAACCGTAAGCAACAGTCTGACCTGCCTTTTCCTCCATGAAGTCCACCTTTTTTCCAAGTTTTTCTTCTCAGTGCTAATAATTTAAAAACCTATTCATTGCTCAGTAAGACTCTGTCCCTGAAGGCGAAGTCCGAATGTCACTTAATGCTGCAAAAGTGAGGACTTGGTTTGTATGAGGTCCCTTTCACCCAGAGSAAACATGCACACATGCTTTAAATGTCTCTCAGTTTCTATAGGACTATTCTTGGCAGTGCAGTGAAATGTGCTTATGTTAAACATGCTACAGAGAAGGTTCAAAATMAACCACGTCTCGAATTGACCTGATTCCCTTCTTTGCTGTTTTCCTTTRTCTATAATATAGCATATGAAGTGATAAAATGCAGCACCGAAAGTAACAGGTTAGTTTGTTTCTCTCTGATGCAACTGTTGTTACATTTCCTATTTCTGGCTTAATTTCCATGTTTTTCTTTGATTGCACAATTCTCAGAGGTGCATCCTCCATTTTACAGAAAGCAAAGTGTTTAAGGATATATATATTCCAGATACTTTTAGATAAATGAAAATAATAGGCTCTCTGGATACTTATACAACTGGCTCACTTAAGGGATTTGGTAAATCTCTATGAATTTTTACAGGTATTTGAGAAGCTCTAAGTCAAGCAAGTTCCTTTAAATCCGTTATTTCTGCTTTGTTTTTTTCTGTTCTTTCCAGATATTTTATTCTCCCAGGCCATCTCACAGCATCACATCCCTAGCAGCCAATACTGATTCTTGTGTCCATGCTTAGGTTTCTTTCTTTTTTTTTTTTTTTCCAGTTTCAACTTTAATAAGCCTCCTGGGCTTTCTTTGAAGATTTCATTTGCAACAGCAAAGGAACCCTTGTGTATTCCAAGTCTTCTATGTGGATTAAAAATCTTTTAAAGTACTTGATTTTAATGACTGAATGTAAGAGTTCTTGAAGATACGTGAAGCTGGGTACTTGACACACACCTGAACTCAAGCCTGGTGTACAGAAAAAGTAAAAAATATTTTACATATTTTTCTGCTTTCTTTAACGAGTTGCTCTGACCCTGTTGTAATGTTTAAACTCCTTCCCGTGTTTACTGAGTTACAAAGGAGGTCTGTAAATATGTTTCTTTCCTGTTTTCCTCCAAATGTTCTGGCTCTTGTATCTATATAAAAGTTTCCTCACATACTTGGGGAATATTTCTAATATTTTTCTTTGTAACTCCAATCTGTTTTAAAGTCTTGGCTGAAGTTCTGAGGACATGTTGAAACAACCTGAGAACACCTAAAAGGARATCTGAAATGTCATGGTACAAACTCGGCCTTGCTATGTCAGAAAGTTTGCAACAACAGTACATGCTCTTTTCTGAGGCAACCCTGTTTTAAGACAAATGCTTCCCCAAATCATGTTACTGTATTCCAGCACAACCTCTTGGGAGAAATGGGAAATGCCGGCACGGTTTTGGAAATGGTTGGGGAAAAAAAGAGTCAGAGAAAACGAGTGGTGACCACACATGCATCTTAGTGCTCCTGCACATGATCTCCAGGGATGGGGAGTGTCTTTTTATAATATGGTTGTGCAGTGCTTAGCACAGAAAAGCTTTGAACCCTGCTAAAGGTTTTTGAATGTTATGGGAATGCCAGTAAATATCGTGCTATTTAACCAATGGTTATTGTAGTGCTTTCAGAATTTGTTTTGTTCCCACAGGTTTTATTTTTATCCACATTCCCCAGMTATGTGTTGGTGTGACTATCACTGTCATTGTTTTGCCAGGATTGGTCCTAACTGCATTCGGTCTACTTTATTTTTGGATTCTGAGGATGGCGCTGACCTCCCTAACCAAATGCAAATGTCYGTTCCTGAGCTAGACACATTAGGGTTTTTCCCTTGTTCAGGAAGAAATAATCAATGTAGCTGAGACTAGAGCACAACTCATCCCATCCTGAAGCAGATACCTGTGTTTGGTTAGATGAACATATCCTTCAGCTCCAATGGTTTTAGTGACTAGATCCCCCTTGGCAGCCATGCTATAGATACCTAAAGCCATGAGAGATGAATCCCATCCTTGGAGACCTATACCAGGCTGCCTGTATAACTGAGCATAGAAAGATGATGTGCAGAGGGTGCTTAACCCAATCCCAGTCAGAGCGCTGGGTGCTGCAGGGCTGTGTCCCTGGCTCAGCAAATGGGCTCCTCTAGATTTTTCCTGTTCTGTGAATTGGTCATAACCATGCCCACAGGGCTGACCACATCTAGGGCAGAACAGAAAGACTCCAAATAATAATTTCTCTCCCTTTTTTCCTCCGCCACATCTTCCCTTCCTGCCCTGTCCTCCCCTTCCCTTTGGCTAATCCCTGCTGCTGTTCCCAGTGCTATGCCCGAGCGCACACTGTCTTCTACCCACACTGCCAGTTTTTTACTGGTTTCACCGATTTTTTCCTGGACTTTTTTCACTAGTCTTTTTCTAAGTACRGGGGCAGCAGAAGTAAGAGAAATTCCTTCCTCAGCTTTTGAAATAGCTTAGAACATAAGTCAAGGGCCAGCCCCAAGGGTTCCCACACCTGTGGTTGTGTTTCTGATATTTGCCAACAGTAAACCCTGGGGAAGGATGCAGGGCAAGCCCACAGTGGTACTTCCATCCTGCAGAGGTCTGACTCAAAAGCTTTGTAAATCAGAGACATTACCTTTGAATCTAAGTACATGAACTTTCACAAATGAGGTAGCGACTTGGCAGTGGGGCTGGGGTTAATGTGTCTAATCCTTTCTCCACCCTCCTGCCTCTTGGCTAGACAGTGCTGGCTGTGTGGCTGTTTTGTAAACTTGGGGTTTACTTACTAACCCAATTACTTTTTCTGATTGTTTAAAATGAAATAATAATTAATTTTTCCTTAGCTATAAGCTCCACAGAGATTGGCTATACTCAGAGAGCAGAGAAGTTAATGAAAGCATTGCCATCTGGTGTTTAGGGCCTAGTGAAAGAGCAGTGGTAGCAGGGCTGATGCATTTCAGTGTTAGTACAGTGTCTGAGTTTGTGACTTGCAGTGAGGATTGTCTGYGATTTAATACTCAGCCATCCACGATATGGACACCCTGGGATAACCAGGCTCTGAAGCATCTTGTGTCTCAGAAAGACSTCTGTGAGATACAGTGCAGCCAGAAGTCTTCTTCAGCTCAGAGGCTACACCCCAAAATTGTAGAACGCAGGGTGATTTTGAACGACAACATGACACCAGTGCTGGGAGKAACAGTGACAAACTTTCAAGAATGGCACAGAAATAGAGGGGGAAGTGAGAAAAGCTGATGGGGAAGGTGCTTTAGGGAGTGAAAAGTTTTGTTTTACAAAAGGGAAGGTAAGCAGACAGTGTATCYCTACCGATGGCAAGCTCTGATCCTACAGCATGGCATCAATAAGCAAGAGCATTTAGAGATCAGCTGTCCTGATTATGTGCCCTGTTAAAGACCCTGAACTGGAATTTACATTTCCACAGCACAGGAGCATGGAAAATACTTTGTTATTTGCTGATTTACTTCTTTGTGGAAACATGTTGTCTAGAGGTGATGTGGTCTGTCTAAAATACTCAGCATCCCTTCTGTGATGCCTGGATGTCATGTCTGTATTTCATAGCTCAGATGTACTGGARCTGGCTCCAGTCAGAGCTGGAATACCTGAGAAATGCTGTGCTGAGATAGCAGTCTGGACGTAGAGAACAGCACAGCGGTTTCACCGGTGACTCTTTTTCTCTGCAGGGAAAATTAGCTGACCAGGCTGCTGTGCTGAGGTGTTAGGCTGTTTCCCAACGCAGAACTATTTTGGTGGGCATTAACTCTGCAACCTTTGCAGCAGGCTCTGTTGCCTCTTTCTGCACCAAAGAGAGCTGTGGTGTAACAGACACCATGACAAATACTAACACAGTGGAGGTTATTTTAGTCTCTCTGTTGCAAGATAGCTGTACCCAGACTAGGACAATATGGAGTAGATCTGGTGGTGCTTAATGATTCAAGAAGATCTGGGGCTGGGTAAAGATCAGCATAGCAGATCTATAATGCAAAAACCAAACAGTTCAATAATGTTTCTACTTTTAAGATAAAAGCAAACCTCTTGACTCACTGAAATGACAACAGCTCAAATACAGTAGCACTGAAAGGGCGATGAAACCACTGCACTAGCTTTAAGCTATCTGGCATGGATGCTGCTGAGAAAATTTGTGCAGCAGCAAGAATTCTGCAGGGACTGCAAAATGCTGCTGAGAAGCTATATAAAAGCACCATAGGTTCATGTTTCAGCTAGTTGAAACACTTATAGTCCAGAAACTGGTATATATGAAACAAGTTCCTGCTCTTTAGGTGGCTTCATGGACTTTTCTAGACTGCCTCCAACCTTGAATGATTTCTTGTATCTTTTCCTTAAACATTTAAAAAAATTTTCTAATGGACTGAACATGAAATCAAAGCATAGTGACAAGCATCTTGCTTGCCTTGGTTGTTTTTACTGGAGCCTTTAGAAATAGTTCATGAAGTCCCTGCAGACTGTAGGCCATAGACTGAAAACCATTTAATAATTCTCTTTATTTGTGCCTTGCAGATTCCTGGGACACAGCATGCCCTTCAGCAGAAAAATCGAGGTGATGCTTAACAAATGCTTTAATAGCTTATTTGAGACAAAAGGTGTGTGTTTTAGGTCAAGACAGTGGGGTATGCACGGCAAAAAGAACCTGATAGGCAACAAAAGGGCTAAGTGACATTTAGAGTATGAAAATGAATTATGTTCTGAATTTCTTTTTGCATTCAAAAATTTTCTTTGCAAGCTGAGGTGAGAGGTAAATGAGTTTGTAGAGTAGAAAATACTGGTTAGAATTCCTTTGCTATGGYTGAGTTGGGGTTTTTTTATGTTAAATTTGGGTTAGGAACAGTCTGTGGCTGTTACTTTCTTCTTCAGTTATATTTTTAGCTTTTGGCAAAGTCTCACAGTCTTGAAAATGTTTATTTTTATAGATTTCAGAAAACAAAATAAATAAAAACAAGCCATTTGTATCTCTGTGCTTGTATAATTCAAAGACATGACTATGACTTTCTCTGGTCAAAACCAGGACCCAGCAGCTGTTTTTCTGCAGTTGTTGAGACCTTGGATAATACTTGGTAGTGCTAAAGGTACAATATATTTTCCCTAAGCCCCTTGTCTTTGCTTCTAGTAAGAGAAAGTTCTTATTTACGGAACAGCTGCCAGAAGACGAAACTCACGTTATAACATAACAATGGTTTTTTTTGAAGTAAGCCCATCCCAGCAGCTGGCGAGGGGTTACTACTCATTTTCCTACTCTAGGAAATGCTTCTGTGTAGTGGGAATTTATCCTGAGATAGAGAGACATCATTGTGGATGGGCATCCTGGATGCCTCTGTACTGCTCCTGGCACCAGGTACTATAGTGTTGCTCCCCTTCTGCATGACAGGGCAGGTCGTTGAAGGCAGCAGGACTCCTTAGGTTCTGCATTCAGATGTCAGGTACTACTAACCCTATGATTCCTCTTCCATCAGCTTTGGAAAAGCCTCTAAATGTTTCTATGAATGGAGAACTTTCCTATGTTTCAGTGTCAGTAACAGGAAGCTCAGAAGGGTCTTCACTTGGCACAGCCTCACTCAGAAGGATTTTGCATCAAGGCCTGAGAAGCATGAAGTAGAAGGACAGAGGTTTTAGGGCTCAGTTTTTACAGAGACTCTTGAAGAATGCCATTGTCATTAAAGGAGCTTTCTGGTATTCCTGGCTCTAAAATGTCTAGTAAAAATTTAAGTGGGAAAACATACCAAAGTCACCCTTATTTTCTGTATTTATAGCTCCAGTTCTCTCAATACACCACAGACATTACTGTCTAACCATACAAGGCTACATCCTCAATAAGGACATCTCTGTGCCGACATCTCCTGAAGTTTGGCATGGCCAGGGGCTGCGTGCCCAGCACTGTGTGCAGAGGGGAAGCCAGGCACAGTAACCCTTGGATGAACAGCAGGCAGAACCAGTACAAGCACATCGGGAGCTCCAAGAGAGCAGGACATGTTGGGCAGCCACTGTCACAATCCTCCAAAGGGAGCTTAAAGGGGGCAGTTGAGTAGAGGGCATGGGGAGTGAGAATTGAAGAGGATGCCCGCTCCTACACTGGCAGCCTTGCTGCCTCTAGCATTGGAACAAAAGCAATGCCAGGTCAGTCACAATCTGAGCATGCTACTACTGACTGCATATCCAAGAGGTGGCCTTGCTTCTGCAGCTGGACTTTGCTCTGAGGGAATAGGGGTGTCTTGGCCACCCTCTTGTTAATTAAACCTTATTTGCTACAAATTAATGAGTAGCATCTCTCTGTTTTGAATCCCTTGGGAATCTGCATTTCTCCCTCTGCTTCTGTTATATCAAGTGTGGACCTTACCTGCTGGGCTCATTTGCCCCATCTGAAAGTTAATCACCCAGTCTCTGTCTTAGGTGTGTCCTGCCAGCTTTTCTGAGGTAATAATTCCCCACCATAACTTTTCTTTGAGGAACCCATGAAATATAATACGCTCACTTAAGATACTAGTGAGCATGAGGCAGTCTCTTGTTTGCCATAGATGGCTAAAACATTAAACCAACAGCTACCCCATCTTCTCTAAAAGATTCCTTCTTGCTAATTACTTCATGAAGGCTAAGAACTTCGTATCTCTTTCCACAGTAAAGCCCTCAGCTCCATTGTTTCAAGGAGCCTAGCTGGGTTTTACTGCTGGGATCAGCTGCCAACACTTTGGGGAAGCTGGAGGTTGACACTTGAAACGGTGATGCCTCAAAACCAAAATGTGGATAGAGACTGCTTGCTGGCAGAAAACACAGTTCCTTGAAACAGTGCACAAAAGACCACCCGAGCTTCTCCCAAGGACCCGGAAATCCGGTCTTGTGATGAGTTGCAGCAAATATCTGGTGACTTATGCGAACAAGGTCAATTTTCAGCAGCTGAGGTTCTGATCCTATGTGTAGGGAATGGCTGTGAAGTGTATTTTTTTAATCTTGAAACTACTGCTAGAACACAGTAATTGTAGAGTTTATTTTATCTGCCCACAGGAAATTTACTTAACCAACTTCCAGCAACTTCTACTAATCTTCACCATGTCCTATCTGAATTCTTTAAATGCTGCTCTTAAGTAACACTGACTTACAAGAAAAACCACCCTCTCACTGCATTTTGTAACTATATTTAAATACAGAAGGTGTCCCAACCTCTCTAGGTAAGAAAGAATATGGAGTTTTAACAGTTTTCAAGTAACAATGTTCTAAACTGGAACCCAGCATCTGCAGTTATTTACCACTGGCCAAAAAATCAACGACTACCACATCCTCTTCTTTGGAGCACCAAAAGTAATAGGAAAGCTTTGCTTTTCTCAATGTAATACTCCTGTCTCCTCCAAGGGAAGCGTTGAAGTAACTTGCAGGTAGCAGCAAGTAAAATGAGGTGGGGGGTTTTATGCATTCTGAGAGAAAAAGGTCRCAGGTCTATTTATTTCTCTTTTAGGTATGGAGGTTTATTGTGTGAACTCCTTAACTAAGGGTACTACAGATAGCAAAGGTTTCTGTAGGTTCAGCAAGTGTCTCTATAGTGTCATGAAGGAAAAATTTACCAAGTGCTATCATACACAAAGACGTCAGCTCTGGCTCAGGATGTCCTTGAGTGCAAATCGCCGGAAGCTACTAGATACATTAGTGATGTGTTGATATGTATGTAATTTCTATCTTGTCCTTTGCAGCCATTGCCGSCTGCAGCTGGAGACAAAGCACTGGGTCTGAGGGACTTTTTGTCTGATTTGGTAGAGACTTCTAATTCTTGTGCTTTTCTGGACCATCCTCATTTAAATTAGATGCACAGCAGGCAGCAGTGAAGACTCATTTTGCCTGTCCCATAGCAATAGGCTAGAAATTTTGCAGTGCCTGTGCCAGGCTAGATGGCATTAGTTTAACAGACATGCTATTCTCCATTCTTCCAAATACTTCTGTATGAGTATACAGGTTATCGTATTTTAACACAGCTCTTGCTCATGGGATCCTACCTGTGCACCAAGAGGTAAGCATGGATATTAGATAGTCAAATGCATCCTAATGACATCCTGTACAGTTCTGACTTGAAAGCTTTTCCGGTGGTCCTGCAGAAGAGCTCTGAAATGCCTGAGCCACAGATGTTACCCTCAGTATATCTATCCACCTTCCTGTCACACACTCTTGGTTTGAACACCTATAGGGCACAGACCATGTGGAAAATTGTTTCTGAGTTTCATCATCGCCTCTATGAGAAATTAGCAATGTGATTCTTATCTGAATTTGCCAAACCAGCCACCAGATATGATTTTACTTTTGCTGCTTATAAGAAAGACTCACCTCCTATCAGAAATGCGTTCCCATGAAAACATTTCTGGATCTGATCAAATGGCCTTTTGGCCATCTCTTTAGTAAACCAAACAGGGGTTAAGGACCCCTGTTGACAAGTAATGGAGCTGTTTCTCATTACTGAGTACTGCTTGGCAGCTGAGCCGCAGCAATGAGTTGTGCTTGTGCTCTGAGCTTGCTGTGAGCAGAGAGGATATGTGCAAGCATAAGTCACCATGAACTGTATTTTATTTGACAACTGGAGCAGGCAAAGAGGTCACCTTCTCTAACCCAGTCAGGGAGCAGTAACTTTTAAAGCAACCCCCTTGTTTTGCGTTTGTGTCTGAGCTTTGGACTGATTTACCCGCTCTGTGCACTTTCAGTGCCTTGTCACAAAGCTCGAGGGACTGAAGGGGATATAAGACAGATTTCTCATTTTTAAATAATCTCAAAGTGAAGACACATGAAGGGCAGAGAATGGTTTTTGCACTGTTGTGTAGCTTCCGGCCACAATTGCAGTTTGAAAACAAGCCAGAGGATTTGTACTATTGGGAATACTTGGGACTATTATTTGGGGCTCAGAGAGAAACTCCAGGTGGTCCCCACAGTATGACTTTTCTCAGACCTTCAAAAGAGGGGATTTAAAATTTGCTCTGTAACTAAATTATTATAACTAGTGACAACTTCCTCCTGTTTGTGATTTAGTTCATATTAAATTTATCTCTACCATTTTTGTCTGAAGGAACTTGGGAATCCTGTTTATAATTAGTTCATTTCGATGGACCAAGAGATAAAGTTCTTCTGAGTGTAGGTACTCAAAGGCTTCAAACTTCTGTTGGATCACTGTATCTGCTCTGGGCCAGGGTAGAGAGGGTAAGGAAATATTCCTTCCTGAAGAGTTTATCAAAAGCATCTTGGGATCAGGGTACCTAATTATTCCAGTTAAACACTGCTTGAAGTTCTGAATTCTTATGAATGCAGATTTTATGTGCATGGAAAAGATATTGTTAAGAGAATATAAAACCTTACTGCCTTTTCAGTCAGGTAGTTTACTGGTTTGCAGCAGGTTGGGTTCTTTTTGGAGCTTGACCTGATCCAAACCTTATGGAAGCCAGTGTAACAACTCCAAAGAGAATCCTGGCTTTAATTCAAGGAATTAAGTTGTATGCCTTAATACCATAGGATATTATTGCACTAAAGAGATTATTAAGATTAAAAATGGGATTAGGCATTACTATGAATGAATGCAAGAGTTTACGTGGCTGGGATAAAGCTTTGAAGCTTTATTCCACCTTTCAGGGAAATGGTTCCAGACTGAAGCAAAGAAAATAATTTTACATATCATAGCATTACACACAATGAGGTGCATGTGGTGTCTTCCAGAGTGAGAAATCTGGCACTAATGGTAGGATGCGAAACCAAAATCTTACTGTATTTTCCAAAGAAGCAGTTCTCACTGAAGAGTGAAATGAAAATGTCTCATGTACTTCCATAGTCTTTGTTTTGAGCTTGTTTGTTTCACATTTATTTTTTCAGCAGCTGAGAACCCAGCATTTTACTTTGTATCTTGCTATTGTAAGCTTACAGATGGCTGCTAAACAGAGCTTCCTATGTATTTAGCTTTGATATTGTAATGACTGAGCATGAATTTCATATAAAAAACAAACTTACTTTCTATACATCACTACTGCATAGCTTAAGAGACAACAGCATTGGAGATGGCCCAGCGTGACTGCCCTGACTCCTGCAGGAACTCTGCCTGTTCCATACCAGATGTTCTCTGCAGGGAATTCTTGGATGCTTTCTACAATGCAGTCACAAATGTACYAAGTATCAGAGCCTTCCCAATTCCCACGGGGCAAGAGCCTAGCTTTCCCAAGGAAAGTATTTGTTAGGACTTCTTGATAACAACTACTTAATATTTTGATTTTGAGATAGTTTTTCCTTTTGTCATCCTTGCTAATATTTGTTCTCCTTTGTTATCTATACACTACAGCTACTTCCAGGTGGGAATCATAACTCCACTTGCCTGTTTCAGGGGGCAGTGCATGCTGGAACAACTTCCTTGATGCCTGTGGAGTCCTTACATCTCCTTCCTTAATCTTCATTTTCTCTTCATCCCCCTTCTACATGAGTTCAAAATGTGGAACAGTTTGTCAGCTTCTGTCCTCAAAATGCCTAGAACTGAATGGAGCTTTCTGGATGGGGATGCAATGGTGTTGAGATCCTCTCAGATTACTCATAGTATAGCTCCTTGTGGTACTATTTTGGTACAGGCAGCTTCATTTGCTGACCATATTTCATTCCAATGTAATTGCTGACTTGCTTTCCCTTTGCCCTTGTCTGAGACTGGTGCTCACCAGATCATCTAGCTTAAGGTTTCTGCTTGAAAGGACTTTCCCTGATGCCTCCATCTGTGTGTTCCTCATCCCACCTGTCTGTATGTGACCTGGCACTTTCATATGTACTGACATTTTCAAGACAGACTGTGCTGCATCTCTACTGTGCCCCCTTGTTAGTGGAGTGCATTATCCACAAGCTGGAGTAACACACTCGCTTGGAGATCAGGGTTATAACTAAGTAATTAGTTCACAGTGGCGTACTTACAAAGTGCCTAGCATGGAAAGACCTTGATCCCAGAGAATGTTTCTGGTAACACTGCAGTTGTTAAAGCCAGAGCTAATACAACTTCTTGTTTTCCATGTAGTTGGTCTTCTGTTATTTTTCTTCCCTTACTTTCAGATCTGCAGCCAGTTCCCTGGTGCAGACAGATGCAAGCTTGCTGTGCCCATGCCAAGCAGTTGTCTGGATGATACAGATTTGAGCTGGTTTGAATCCAGATAGCTTTTGTGAGATGAGCAAATGAGTTTGCCTTCTCCTTGTGCCTAGAGAAACCAATGTGGTGTTTTGATGAAGCAACAGGAGTTTGTGCCTCAGRTCACTTGTACAGCAGAAATCTCTGTATGGCTGAGGGATTGGCCTTGTCTTCCATCTGCCTATAGCCTGCTGTGCCCCTCTACAGCCCCTGTAAGCCTGCATAGATCACACTTCCAAGATATGTGTTCCAGCAGCCTACAATGGTGGGGGTGTTGATGGTCCTGAGATTTTTATCTTTTGCTCCTTTTGGTGTCCTGTCCTGAGGCGAGGGGAAGCAAAACACAGGTTATTAAGTTCTCCTAATAACACAAGATATAGATTCTCCCAATGATGTTTTTCCCGCTTACCTACTCTGTCACCCATGATTACATGGTCATTGTGGTGGTAGTCTGGAGCTCCCACATTTTGATGTGTTTTTCTCCAAGTTCTGTTTCTTTCTGGAGGGTTGTGCAGCCACTGTCTCCCAGATAGAGCAAGGTCTCTTGTAAGGGACCAAGTTCAGCTTGCTCAGTGCATGTCCTTAGTAGATAGTTTGTGCCTTGTGCAGATGCTTTTCTTCAGTATCATAACAGTCTCAGAATTCCTGCAAGTGATCCTCATCCAGCTGYTGCACCCTCCGTGTCTGGCACAGACCAAAGGGCAAAGCCCAGTGTACAGCTTTGGCAAGCAGCTTGCTGGGGCTTCACCGCATTCCTTCTCCATGTTCTCCACGTTCTTGAAGGAATCTTTCCTTTCTGTGCTCTTTTCCTATGCACTGTCCTGATCAAGCTCTCAGGGTACCAAAAGCATTCTTCACTCCCAGTGTCCCCCTGTTTAAAGTCCTGCTCTTCACAGGTTAGTGTAGTTCATCTATTTCTGTCATATCCCTTGTCTGCTCTGCCATCTGGGCAGTCTGTGGCATGTTGAGTATGTGCTGGTGATTGCTATACTCAGCTACTTCATTTACAGACTCCAGAATGTGAGAGGCCCTCAAAAAAATGCCAGAGGCAAGAAAGTGTTTGAAAATTCCTGGAAGCAATGAGCCTTCATAGAGAAGGTATTCTATTCACCCAGCAGGATCAGCAATGACCAAAATTCTCACCACAGTTATGCTAAACTTCAAGAAGAGGAACAACATAAAATATGAAAGCACATGTAAGTTGAAAGTTGCAACTGATAGAATTCAATCCTTCTGTACCCCCAGTACAGAGGCTCCAGCCATCCCACTCCCTCCAGGTGGATCACAGTAGGTGTGGAAAAAGCTCAGAGACATAAGTGCTCCCTGCCTTGGGCTGTCAGAACAAACTTTGGAGGAGCAGGTGCCCAACATTAGGGTACTAAGTTGATTCCAGTTTCAACAGCCGTGACAGCACTACGGCGACTGGGAATAAGGTTTCAAAGTTAAGCAGTCTGGTATGAAGAAATTCCAGAGTTGAGCACGTTTATAAGATACTATCTTATTTTAATTGCATGATCTTCTGTTCTTTTTTTCAAATCTACCTAGATTTGCATCACAGTGGTGTGGTGAAGCTGAAACAGACTGTTGGCTGGAATAACCTGCCCACCCAATGGAGCATTACATAAATACTCTCAAAAATACAGACTTCTTGTTCCTCAGATCTCCAAGTTGAGACCCTGGATCTTGCTGTCTGAGTGAGATCTGACTCAGAGAGAATGAGATTCACTAATGAATACTTACAGCTGCAACCACAACCAATGACAGCTGCATTTTAAACATCAAGATATAATGTTAAGTACTCTGAAAAATCAGGTATTGAAGACCTAAGGGTGATGGGTACTCTTAATTTACCTAACTCTCAAAATCCCATTTATAAAATAGAAAAATGCCCCACAAAACACAGAGTGATATTGTCTTGGTGCACTTGTTAGCCTACACCATATTGATCAATACCATAGGAAAATGTGATAGTGGCTTGATACTGAGGTGCTGATTTGAAAACTGTTGAAGGATGGGAATTTTGAACTAAGGATTTTCAGATCTCCTGAAGAATCCAACTTACACTGAAGGTTCAGGTTTTTAATTTTTTTTTTATTTTTAAATTTTTTTATTTTCACTTGAGTTTCCTAAGGCAGTTTAGATATTGCAGGTAGAAAGAGGGGAAGCAAGACAAGTGCTTCTCACTTTTCCCAAGGTTCATTCTTCTTTTCTTGCGGAGATTTGGGTTTAGTTAACTTTCTCACTAGAGTCAGAAACTGAAGTCAGTGAGGATGGAACTCAATCTTAAAAGCTGGTTACTGCTTTAAATAGAAATAGCCATGTGAGAAGATGTTTTTCTGGCTTTCAAAGTGCGGTTGGGAAGGGGTTGACGAAAAGCCCTCACAAAGTGACTCTTGGACAACTCATATTTGTATCTCACAGGATAGAGAACATTCAAATACAAAAGACTTTCAACTGGACACTCAGTGATGAGTTGCAGGAAAAAAGCTCCAAAGATGGCACAGAAGAGAGCACTTCTAAGGCTGAGATTTGACAGCATAACACCAGAAGGCAATTGCACCTGACCATCTTGAAATCCCTATGAACACTTAGAAAGTTTGACAACAACAAGAAGCAAGAGGAGATGAGTGTTTGAAGCTCTGTCTTGCAGCCATGGCAATGAGAAGGAACTAAGAGGCATTCACATCTCAGTAATTTTTTGCTATAAGGTAGAAACATGCTGACATTCAGTTGCACATAGAGTCCCAGAAGATGTAACTGGCCAAAAGATTTCAGCCTGAAGGAAACCCTGTGCAACACTTTTGGGAGAACACACGAGTCATCACTCAGGGAAAAACTGCTCCTCAGATGATATCACAGTCACTCTTTGTTGCCTATTGTTTGGAGACAAATAGCTGTTTTTCTCTAATGAGAAGTGATGAGTGACTTCCAGGGCTTTCCCCTGGAAAGGATTTCAGAAGGAAAAGCTGTCATCTGCCTTTCCCTGGGTATATTTTGTAAGCAAGTCAGACTACATTCTTTGGATTTTTAAAACATTTTTTATTAATTTTTATTCCTTTTGACATGTTTTTATAGTAAAAGAACAGAGAATAACATATTGCAATGCATATAGACTGAAGTCCTTTAACAAGCTATTTTAACACATTTGCTTTCTTGCACCATAGCCATCTCTCACTGAAAAATGGAAGCTTCAGGAATCATAGCTCATTAGAAAAAACTCAGAACTCAGACAAAACAACTGTGAGCATGTTTTAAGACTCTTCTTCTAAGTTTCAAAATTCCTTACAAGTAAAGGAATGAACGTAATCCCTATTAATTAATAGAAATTATTTTTAAAATAACTAACAAACTGTGTTGACTCAAAGCATCCATCTTCTGATACAGCTCATCAGCCAGGCATGAGAGCTGGGTTACGTGTGCATTCCTGTAGGACTCCTCTAGGAAGAAGAATGGAGTAGTTCTCTGATGCGAAAACTGGGGATATGGCAATCAGATGTCGAACTACACCAGGACCTTCTGATTTGCAAAAGCTTCAGTCCTTGGACTAAGGAGAATTTTGCTTTTACCCCAGTATTTTGTGTCAGAGTATCTCACTGTCTTTGGACTGTTTTCCCAAGGCCTGGGATGAAAAGGGAGCAAAAGGAGTAATTAAAATTGTCTCCTCTTGTTTTTCTCAAGCTTAATAAAGGGAAAACTCAGTGATACTAGAGGCAGCCGGCTTGAAGGATCCAAAACTGGATCCAATGGGTCTTTTCCCTGAGAGGAGAGGACAGACTAAGAAGGTGGAATAAGGATCATATGTAACAGGATGGCATAATGTGAGGGAAAGCATGAGAGTATTGCCATAGGAATATTCACATCTAACTAGAGAAGGAGAGGGCTAGTACATGAGCTTGAAAAAAAATGAAATCAGTTGCCTATAGTAAAAGCTAAATAAAACATCATTTACGTAAAGAACACTTGGGGAAAGAAGAAAAGCATTAAAAGGTGAGAAAGGCAGKAGAAATTGGAAGTAAGTGGAAAGGACAGACTGCCTCTGCCCAAGGAAATAGCTGTGGGCTGCAATTAGCTAAATGGTACATGACTTCTGCACTGATAGTGCTGTGGTTCTGAACCACTCCATGGTTTACTGCTGTGTCTAATGGCAGGAGTGCTGAATAATAAAAGCTGTACTCTGGACTGCCAACAGGAATTAATTTCCTTTAGCTTTTGGTGCTGAAGCTATATTTTAACTGAAAACTGCTAGCTTTTATTTCTGGAGTAACAGTAGCGGATAACTATAGCACCGCCATGGATTTATGGCAATGCTTTATGCGTGGGGATCAATTGTTTAGACAGGATTTGCTCTCTTCTCCACAATCACTCCTCGCTCCCATGAACATGTTCAGCATAGGAAAGATAAGGTAGGGGGAGGCAGTTCTTATGCAACGAGGCTTCTCAAGCTAAAGGCAATGATTAAAAATTCCACCTCCTCTTATGGATATTATGTAGCTGCGATAAACTTGCTCCTTGCATCCAAAGAAGCCAAAAGCCCTTCCTTAATGCCAGGGCCATAGGGAATCTTGGTGCCTTCTGCAAACATTTAAGTGGTTGTGGGTGCTCACCAGTGGCAGCACTTGGGCTGCCAGAGACCAGGAGACACAGATCAATAGGGTTAAGTGGATTTGCTCTGTGCTTGCCTGCATGTACACATCCTACCCTTCCCCTGCCTCCCCTCTTGCTCTGCTGCTACTTCTCTCTGGGGACACCATTTGCCTGCTTGTCCAAACAAGCTCCAGAGCTTGAAATTGCCAGGGAATGAAGAGAGAAAAGCCTTCCTGATTTTGAGGGGCAGTGTGAAGGGAGACTTGTCCCATGCTAAATACAGGGAAAGAGGGAGCAATTAATGCAATATCATTTTCTGCTGGATGTGGCGGGACTGCTGGCACAGTCTGGTGACAGATCATAAGGATTCTCTGTCTTAATCAGCAGCAAGCATGTCCTGGGGAGCAAATGACTCGTGTGAATATGTATGGGCATGGGGACCGTGCAAGTGTCACACAGGGCTTCCCATCAAAGGAGAGGAAACACAGCATCATTTGGAGTGCTGCTTCTTTGGAATTGCAACCACAAAGGAATGAATAATAGGATTAATTCAGTTAGCTATTGATCTCAGACAGACACATTTTCATTTAACATTATACCAGAACAGCCAGACTCTTATGGTTCACAGCTTGTGGGCAGCACAGCAGAGACAGCATTTGCAAGCCCTTTTTCCCATTTGCTGATGAGGTAAATCTTAGCGGCATGTTCCTTATGGTGAGCCCCTGGGGAAGGATCTCCTATGGAAAACAGCCTAATGTCTGGACTGGTGACTCTAATGCTGTTCTCTACATGTAGTTTCGGAAAATAATTGGTGGCCCAAATAACATGGGGACCTACCCATGGAAATTCTATATAGAAATCTGTCAGGAACGGAAGGAAGGAAACAGAATGGGCTGATATAATTACGTCTGGACTTATATGCACACAATATCTCAGCTAATCAGGGAAAAAGTTCAAATAAAGCCTGCCTGTATCACCATAAACATTGAAGAACTATGACAGTGAGAGAAGAAAGAATATGGTGCAGGGAGGCATTAAGACATTTTTCAGTAGTTTCATCACATAGAGCATGAGGTCTGCTCAGGGTCCCAAATAACTTCTTTGCCAAATTAATCTGCAAAGTTAAGTTTCGCATAACTAGCTCTTACAAAACCACCCTGCCCATAAGCAAGTGGATGCAAGGGCCAAAAATAAGTGTCAAAGGTGATGAAGACCATGCTAGGATCTGTGGAGTCAGTGGGTGACGCCAGTAGAGATGCTGACACCTTAGATGATCCCAAACTGGGCCAGCTCGTGCAGTTCCAGATGGCTGAAAGCTTCCCATGGGCAAATCACTGTGATATCTGCAAAAGAGTGAAAATGAGAAATGGGTTCTTGTCACTGAACTCCTTGGATTTATTTTTTATCAACGGAAAGGCTGATTTACTCAGGAAACATTAACTAGGATGAGGCTCCACTTGAAGGTTAAATGAGCAGATGAGCATTTCAAATCTGGTACTACCTGTCAGACCAAACCAGATCAGTGTATTTTCTATCTGTGAGTGAAAGCAAGCCAGCATTTCCTAGTCTCCTTAGTGACTATGAAAATTCATTCCAGTTATGTGGTTTCTCCTGTTCTTACAAATTACCTGTAGCCAAACTGTGATCCCCTTGAAGACATGTGCAGTTTTAAATGAGATGCTGAATAATTTGGCCTACAATATTCAGGATCTGTAACTTTCCTGCTATCAATATCTACAAAGTTCTGACTGGCTACAGCTCATCCAGTGCATGTTTCTCAAGCCCAGACGGGTACATAAAATTCTTAAAATTAGGATTCTGATGACAACACAAATACTTAACCATCTGTGATTTAGCTTCTGTGATTTTTGGTATTAATAGCTTAGCATTTAGCATTTCTTTGAGAACCTCTTGCTGCTGAAATTCTTAGCCAGAGTATTAGCAGAAAACAAACAAGCACTTCTGCAGCCCAATGTAAGTAGTCTGAAACTGAAGCATGCATAAATGGTCTTTCTGTCTTGTAGTGCATGTAAGCATAAGCATGAATGTGGCATCTCGGTGAGGTAGAACTAGTCTTCTCTGGTGACCCTGAGTGCTGCAGAGAAGCCGGGGAAACAAACAGGCCACTCCAGAATCCTCTCCCATGATGAAGTTTGTCTGCACTTGTACTAAAGCAGGGCATGACAACAACATCCTACAGAGCTTACCTGTGCCCAGTCCCTCCATGCCTGGGATGTCATCTCCAAATCTAGGAGAGAAAAGAGCAGGTAAGGAGTGAGTTTGGGCCAGCAGTAAGGAAAGGAGAGATGCCCTAAACCCCCAGCCAAGGAAGGAGAATTGTGGGCAGGGAGCCGAAGAAGAGAAGCAGCTCCAGGCTGGAGAGGTGATGGCACCGGGGGCAGGGGGAAGCCTTCTGACTCCTTGCCCAAGAGAAGATGGTATCACAGAAGTCCAGCTTAGCAGTGGGGAGCTACTCAACTAGCATGGTTTCTTTTCTTTACAGAATTCCCTTACCCTCTTACTCCTTTTTTGGGGGGCTTGCTCTTGAACTGCCTTGTCTGTCTCTGCTTGAACTTGGGAGGTCCCTTGCGCGGAGTGGTGGGACCAGCTGGAGTATCTCCGGTGTTGAGGTTGGCAGCTGGGGTCTCACTCATCGCTGGGCTGTGCGCGGCAGGCACGCGCCTCTCTCAGATCCCTCTGTCTGCAAGATAACARCAAGGACTGACACAGCGCTCTGCTTATCTTTTCTAGGTATCGGTACTCAGTTGACAGAATTATGGAAAATACAATTGTGACAGGATTAAAGATAATGATATTAAAGATAAAGAAAAATTGTAACGCATACGAATTAAGCAGGGTAGCACTGCCTTTCATGCT
The DNA here is from genome assembly GCA_018881555.1 of Amblyornis subalaris. NCBI lineage: Eukaryota > Metazoa > Chordata > Aves > Passeriformes > Ptilonorhynchidae > Amblyornis > Amblyornis subalaris. The sequence continues at coordinate 10,611,301 of JACAXG010000009.1, read as the reverse complement.
AGAATTAAGATGCCAAACAAAGGACACTTAAGCTAAGGCCAAAAAGACACTTAACCCCATGGTGCAATGACTTGCAGAGTTATGGAGGTTAACACCTTCTTTTGTGTCAGACACAGTTGGATTCTTGGAGACAGGTTGCTGGAGAAGCTTGCCACACAGTTTAGGTAAAATAGGAAGTTTAATGCCAGTGTTGTTCTTTTTCTAGCTAGCCTTGGAATAGCATTGCTGATGTTTTTACTTACTGGTTCAGGACCTGACTACTACAGAAGCCACAAAGACACACATACGGCTCAGAGAAATATTCTGTCCTTGGGTATCATCACGATATACTCCACTGATGCCTTAGGATTTTAGCTTTTATATTTTTCATATATTTGTAACCCTGCAATTCTTGGTGTGTAACTCTAAAGCCCATATAGAATGTTAGCTACMGCCTTTAGACAAAACAATCCATCTTCAGGCCTGAATCTCAAGGACACCTTACTGGCTCAGGCCTGAGATCTGTAAACAACTGTTGGTAAGGGGGGAGCAAACTTGGGGTGAATTACTTCATTACCTGGGGCTGTAATTGGAAGAACTAGCCCCRATATGCAAATGGACCAAACTTATAAAAATATGGAGAACTCGTGACCAGTCGTCTATCTTGGGTAGTCCATCTYGGGTAGTCCATCTTAGGGGGTCCACCTGGGGTGTAAGCCCCTGAGTGAGCTCTGACTACCATGGATGCACCTGAAGGCCTTCAAATAAACACAACTGTTTTTTACCCTTTTAATTTTTGTCAAGCCTTTCTTTTTAGGTAGTCCCGGATAAGGCATCATCACCTGTTCTCATACTTGTGCCTAAGCATCATTACCTTCTGAACRCTGATGGACATGAGATGCTGACCTAAACGGGCCCTTAGTCTAGGTGGAGCTGCAATTAGTGCCCCACATTTGTCAATACCAAACTTATGGGAAATAGCACAAGATTGTTGAAAGATTATGAAGAATGTTAAGGCAAAGCACTGGAGACTGTCTTTTAGGCAGAAGTTAATTTCTCAAATTCCTCAGGATTTGGGAGAGTAAAGCCTGTTAACTTTCCCCCGTTTGTGTCCATTTTGGTATTTTTGAGCATTATATTACACGTGCTGACCCCTCTTCACCGCACTGTACATCAGTCACACTCAACAGGGGCTAAATAGTTATTGTGGAGCAATTTGTGTTTGGGAGACATATCTCCTGTCTTAGAGGGCAGAGCTGCTGCACTCTAAGCCTTTTGCTTCCTTCCCAGAGAGGACAGCAGTAACTCTCACAGTGCCCAAAGGGGACCTTCCAGCCTGTTATCAAATTTTGTGCTAATTAGTATGCTAGAATGGTCTGAGCAAGTGCATTTATGGATAAAAATAAATGCAACTTTTTTCTCTCTTTCTTGAAGTCATGTTCTTCCCCATGACTGTTATATATCTCCTATCTCAGGTGTTCGTCCCTGTGCATCCAGGCTGATGTAATCGCTGATGGAATTAACTTCAGGATTTCATTCTAAACACTAATCTCATTAGGTCACCATGGTACTCTGGCTTAATCCCCAACATCACCTGCCATGACACTCTGGACTTTTAATCTCAGAACTATAAATGTCATCAAAGATTTTTTTTCCCAAGTCTAAAGAGAGTTCATGTCTTTGTCCTGAAATAGTCAGAGTGCTGGAAAGCAAATCCTGAGATTTGCTTTCTCCTGAGACAAAGGAGAAAGATCATCCAAGCAATCCTCCTGTGTCACTTCTACATCAATGCAAGGTGAAGAGCCATATTTCTGTATCTGTGGTAGCCTGGAAATACTTCACCCAGGACATTTTTCCATCTGTGGTGGCAGTAGGATGGTTCCAAATGATTGCACCTAGAGGCATGCTAGTTCTTCTGTTGCTTATGGTCAGGCTTCTGTCTCAGCTGTAATATCCCAAGCAGGAGACTGGACAGGTTCCAGCAGCCCCAAATGGAGCAGCAGATGGTTGTGTCTGAAGCTGAAGTATGCACAGATGCTATTCCCCCGCGTGTAACACAACGCTTCCTAAGCACACACTGTGCCCACAAACACAGGGATCAGCTCAAACTGTGGAAGTTACTTATTCGGCTGCCACCTCTGCAGCACCTGAACAGTTGCCCAGTATTTACAGCTTTCTTTTATTTTCCTCACAGCGTGGTGGCAGGACAGGCAAACACTGTCACCTCCTTCTTTTAGAGAATGACAATGGAAGTGCAGTGATAGGTACGACCTGTACTGGACCGCACTACTGGGAGGAGAGATGAAATCTGTTGACTCACAGCTTTCTAGGGCCAAACTGAGAGATGAAGGCATTTTGCCTCCAAAACAGACAGAATTTGATGCCTTTCTGTTACTCAGGATGGAAGGAATTCAGATGATACTGCCCTCCAACAAAAAGCTTTGCATCAGAAAGCTGCTCCACAACATGTCTGCTAATGCCCCGAAGCCTATTATTATGCCTCTATCCCAGGTGCAATTCTCATCAGTAGATTGTCTGTCTCAGTGCTAGACCCTGCTCCTGAGCTACAAGGGACACACATCCACGTTTACACACCGTGTTAATCTGACATCCAACATACTTGGCACCCCTCTCCAGGGCTACTCCCAAAAGTACAACAGAAAAAACAAACCAGCTAACAGATCTCCATCCCTTAGGACTGACATCCAAAACTTGTAAGATGCATTTGAGCTCCATCTCCAACTGAATTCCTGCCCTGATTCACTAACCTCTGCTGTCTGCTGGCATGTTACCTTAACCACAAAAATGTCTTTGAGGGTCAAAACCTCTTAGTTCCTTGAGTCCGCACTTTGTCCCTGACCTTCACTCAATAGAGGAATAGCTAAGGGGAAGATTCAAGCCTTGAAGTTTCTTTTCCCCCCAGTCTGAAGTAGTTCTATCCATCTACCAGGTATTCAATAACCTAGGATTTGGTAGGAGAAAGTATCTGCCCAAATCACACTTCATCCTCTCTCACCTGCATGAATTCAATAAAGAACACTCAATGAAACWTTTAATTAGGGACATTTCTAAGATTAGGGACAATTCTAGCTTCTTCTTTACTAACCTCCCTCTACCTATTGTCTCCATGCATCACTAAAAAAAAAGACAGAGGATGGAAAGCAACGTGAATGTGACATAACAATCTCCATCTTGCAGCAGAAATCAAGCTGCCCTCCCACCACTGAGCTGGTGGGACTCGCTTGCCATCGTAACAATCAAAGATTTCTCCACTCATGCTGGAGTGAGCCCTGCCCCACAGCATGGAACCTGCCCCAGTTCCCACACCTTGGGAACAAACTGCCCATGCACACAGTGAGACAAGCACCCCAGGCTCAAAGATATGAAAAAAATGCCGATAGCAGCTGCTTCCCATGGGAATTTCACAGCCTTTTGTCTTACTGTACCTGGTTACTTGGATAGTCCTTGGTACCAGATCAAACAGGTGGCTTGATAAAGGTTTTGAGTCTCCTCTAGTTCTCTGCAAGTGCTATGCTGCCTCCTCCCAGTGCTTCTTGGGCTGCCAGAGCTTTTTTGCTTCTGCCAGCACTGGCATGCAGCTCCTGGGCAAGAGCTGATGGCTGTGAATGCAAAGGCTGTTGAGGCATAAGATCCTCTGCCATGCACTTCCTCTGCCCCCTCCTCTGACAAGGTGTTACCTAATTGCCCCTGACAGCATTTCTGCTCAGGCCAGGGATTAATTCTCGAGGTAAAAGCTTTGCTTGCGTCTGAATGCTAATTATACCTAATAGCATTAATGGGCTTATCTCAGTTGCGTCAGAAATCCCACCTTTGGGTTGTCGACTAGGTTAATCATCCTTCTTTTAGTTTTCTTTGAATTTAAAGGGGCTTGAATACTACTGACAGATGCTGACTCTTTAATCTGCCCCATCCTTAATCTCTGACTCTCTGTGGAAAATGTCCCTGGCAGATAATACAGATGCCTCACTTGATCTTCTTCAGATTGTTTTGGTGTAGGGACTCATCTTCCCCTGTCTAAAACCTTCAAAAATATGGATTTCTCTATGTGTAGTTGTCTTATGCTGCCTCAAGGGTGTCAGATACAGAACCTCCACGAGCCATGGCCCTCCATGCAGAGATACTCTACCGTGAGTAGACAGCAACCAGATGGAAATATCCTTGTTTTCACATTCTTTTTATGGGCTTCGTACGTGATCAGGTCTCGGCCTCATGAGAGCCACTAGCATCACCCTTTCAGGCTTTTGTCAGGGAGTATTGAATCCAGTGCCTTTGAGGAGCCTCATAGCTGCAGTCTCAATTAGTTGAGGTGGCTCATCACAGTGAAGGGAAAAAGTCCGTGCAGGTCCAGCTCTTTCTGCTCCTGTGTCTTACACAGGATTTCRAATCCTTCATTCTAGCAGCAGTTTTAAGACCAAGAACAGGTGAAAGAGGATGCACTCTAAAAGGCAGAAACTCATTTCCAGTAGAACTATATTCCCCAATGGGGATCATTAGAAAGACTATCCCAGTTGAAAGAAGGGATTCAGTAACACCAGAGGTACAGCATCACATTATAAATTCCTCATTGATGTGCCCTGCATGTGCGGCTGGGCACTGGGGCAGGAAACACCAGCTGCCTGTCCCAGCTGCTCCTCGGGAGCCCCCCCGGTGCTGCTCACATGCAGGCTCAGCCAGCTGAGGACACAAGCAGAGGTTTCCAGGGAGCCCCAGCCGAGGGGTGCCCAGCATGAGAAACTGAGCAGCCCCTGCTCGTACAGCCAGGGAGCTTTGAGACAAACCACTGCTGCAGCACCTGCCCTAATGTTAGAGGAAACAGAAAACAACCACGCAAGAATCACAACTCCTTCTAGCTACTGGATCTATTCACGCTCTCCAAGCACAAACATCAAATTTTTTCTCCCATGGGGTTTTATCTGGACTTTTCTCTCCCCCAGGTTTTGCAGCCAGTTCCTTTTTCATCCCCCTGCCCCCCTTGCTATTGCTTTGAGCTCCTGGGGAACACTTACAGTGTCAAGGGCTCCTCTTGCAAATCATTCAACTCCTGTCCTCCAGCCTGTGTAGAAAGAGTCTCGAGGTGTCGTTTGTCCTCCAGATATACCCTGCCACCAGGTGACATCAGGGCACCAGTCGTGGGCGGGAACCTACCCAGCGGGGGGTGAAGTGGGGGGAACACTGTGAGACCAGCATTGTGCAGGCACAGCTCCAGAAAGGTCTGGGGGAGCAGCAGAGCCTCAGCACACTCCTGAGGGGTGATGTGCCCCTTTCTATAAGAAGGTTATGGCTTCTCTGGACCTTCTAGGGAGAGATCTCTAGAGAAGCAAAGAGAAATAAAGAAGTAACCTGCCCTTTGAGTGATGCTGCTTCTTGGGAACACACACATCCGCACATGGCAGGGAAGAGAGGATTCCCTATCCCTCTCCTGTGCTAGCGAATGCCTGGGGGGGTTTCCAGTAAACTTCTCAGAGGTGCTGCAGGGGTGAAGATCCACCTTACAGAGTGATGCATGCAGTCAGCCTGGTGTCAACAGGGCTGAGTCCGCTCAAGGGAGTCATAGGGAAAGCTGCTGAGATGCTGCCAGGGCTCTAGTGAAGCAGATGGAAAAGCAGGGAAAGAAGGAGGAACATTTGTGTTGCACATGAGTGGCCAGCCAGTCCCTCCTGAGACCCGAGGTGTTGGGCTGAGGGTAACAACTAGGCCACATCTGGGTACCAGTAACATTGCTACTGTGAGGGGCCCTCTGAGGAAGAGCTGGTGCCTCAGCCCATACTCCAACCCAGCAAAACTCCATGCATGGTAATGCACACTATTTTATCCAGTGCTTGGTATCTCCAATGTGTTTTAATAGCCTGTTGTAGCTGCCTGGAAAATCAGTGTCAGAGATATGGAAAGAGTTGGCAGAGTCTCAGGATGAAAAAAGAAGGTCCAGAGTCCTGCAAAAAGGTGCTGGAAGATATAATCCACAGGGTATACCATCCCCCTGAGGTATAACCACAGGGTTAACAATCCCCAGGGCTCTTGGGTCTGATGAGCCTTGTTGAGCATCCAGCTCACAACATGAGATCGGGGCTGGCAAGACCTAACATGGTTCCAGAGAATGGAGTAGCACCAGGAGCATCAGAGGAACACAGGGGCAGAAGAAAACCAAAGTGTGGGTTTGTTTATGATGGATGGGATTTATCTTTGGGTGAGGTTGGAGGAGGGGATTTTGGAGCAGCCATGCCAGCCAGAGGTGTGACTGTGTGTGACGAAGAAGGGACAGTCTCTCTCTGATGTGACAGACCCTGGCAGTGGACACCAGTCCAGCACTGCGCTGGTGCTGAGCAAGACCCCCATAGCTGAGGCCTCTGACCTTTCAGATGGCTGAAGTTAGACAAGATAAATCCTTCAGTGAGACTCTTAGCTTACACTAAAAAATCAATAATGTCCTAGTCCTTGAGTGGGCACTGAGAACCTGTGAATCAAATCCTAGATGCAGCCGAGGGACTTTCAATCTAGCAGAGAAGGAGCAAACACACTTACATTCCCATGTATTTAAGACAATCACACAGCTTTCAGAGGCTTGTGCAGTAATTTCTGGGCACAGGAAAGAGGACGGGGGCAGCATCGTGTTGGCATCCTCTCTTCCCTGTGATGACTAGAGCTTGTATACAAATGTGTGGAGATTGATTGCACTCATCCTCTTCTGACAGCAGAAGTGATTACTGTGGGCAGGGACCTGCTTGTGTRGATATAAAGAGGTGCAGCCTGCTGGCAGCAGACTCACGCCCATGCCTGCTGCTCATTCCCATGCCTCCATCTGCTGCAGACAGGTTTCCAGGGGCTCCCCCTCCCCTTCTGCCTTCTCCTACGTAGGTGAAGTTGCTGGGGAAATCAGCTCTACAGCCCTCTACTCCTCTTTCCTGAACCTTAAAAATTTACATATGTTCAGGCTGTTTGTTTTCAAAATACTCCCTTTGTTTTCCTCTTTTCCCAATGATATCTGTCTCATTTTAACAAAAGTGGACTGTGGGAAAAAAATTTCCATGGCATCACGTGAAGCTATTTTTTTTGCCACTGACAAAACAAGACAGAAACTCCCTAAAGGGCCCCACTTCTCACGTTCTTTATCTCCCAGGATTATCAGGCCTCTCTCTCCATCCATCCATCCATCCTCTCTCTCTCCCCTCCCCTCACAAAGTGGGTGGCATTTGCTTTGCAGAGATGTGGGCGCACAGCTTCTTTTCAGAGCAAGAGGCACCTGCTTCATGTTCATGCCTCACTGCCACACCAGATGAATGACAAGTCCTGCTCTGGGACTGAGTACCCCTGCTCTGGGACTGAGCACCCAATCCCTGTCCCTCCATGCCCAAGCTTTTCCTCCCCTGGCCCCAGGAAAGCCAGTGCTGGCTTTTTTGGCCACAACAATTGCCCTCCAATCCAGAGCAGAGCTGCACCAAGAAACCATGGTGTCCAAGTGGTAGCAGGAGTACAGTCCTTGTGGCCTCAAAGGAAAACTCATGAGCTTCATCACCTCTGACCAGATTATACGCTATTCCAAGGAATCATTTAAAAAACATCTCCAAGCTTTCTGACCCTATTTATGAGCTGGTGTAGCCATGGAAACCGTAGTTATACCAGAAATAGCAGCTCACTTGAATGACAAAGAAAACAGAAGTTTACAAGACAGTGATTTTTCCAGAGGCTGACTGAGCTCATGGGACTGTGGGAGGAAATCCCAGCTGAGGCACAGACTCAGGGATRCAGCTGATAAGGGTTGTGGTTGGCATGGGCCATAATAACTCTTCTGAAATGTATCTCTGCAAGCTTGTGCCATGTACTTGGGAGACTTTGTGCCTTATTAATAGAGGTTTATCACTTGCCACACAGATACACCTAACTGGAAGTGAGCAGAGAATTAGCCAGGCAGTAAAACCTTGGTTTCACTCCTGAAGACAGGCAGACTACGAAGTGCATCTGGATCCCTGGTGAGAGGACCATGGTGGGATCTGGATTTAGAATGAGATTGTCTATTGGTATCATAGAAGGTCAGTGAGGTTGTCATATCAGCAGCATTTTGGGGAGAAACTCAGTGTAGTAAGGTACCTGAAAAAGAAGACTCATGTAATCCTCCTCCTGCCATGCCAATCATGTTTCTAAGCTGTATGTCATTTCTGCTAGTGAAAAAAGGAGAAACAGATACAGAGGACTGGGCTTTGCCTGGCACAGATACTTGGTTGTTTGAATACATGCAAATCAGTCCATCAAAGATGCAGAGAAGAAGGCATCCTCATGGAGAGTTTACTTGTTTTTCCTTCAGGAAATCACACATATTTTGGTGTCAGGATTAAGCACCTATAACAGCCTGCAATAAATGGGGTGTGCTGACTTTGGGAATCTGTGCCTGTTGCTGGATAGAAAAGTTATGTGCAGTGTCTCTGAGCTCAGCTTGCACAAGAGCCTGATCTTGATATTCGTTTCCACTCATGCCCTGGAGGCTTCTCCGGCGATGGGGCAGAGATTAAAGAGGCTGAGGTCTGTTTTTCCGCTGCCAGGGCTCTAGAGGGAGATTTTCATGACCAACCTGGAGAAAAGGGTCTTTTGAGGAAATATAAATCAAGTCATAAGGTTTTGCTGAACTATCAGCAATGGCCCTGTCTGTGCTACAAACTAGGCACTGGGGACATGACTAAGTCCCCAAGCTAAATGGCCATTGCCAAGGCTTCTTCAGGAAAAATGAAGTCCCTGCTTTTCCCATTCAGTCAAGGGCACTCTACTTGTGCATGTCAGAACATCATTACAGGCCCAAGGCTTTCAGGCACAAATGCTTTAGGATATTCTAGGGCTTTTTATAGCAGATGATAAAAACCCATGTAGTCTGTCCTACACTTCATCAGTTACCAGAGAGTTATGTTTTCTTCAGAGTAGTAAGTCTGGCCTTTCTTGGAACAGATAACCAAGTCTTAGCATCTCACGCWCACAAGACTGCTATGTTAGCATGATTTTGTTAACTTACAGAAACTTTTCCCTGATTGGCATAAATAAAATGGAAACCAAAAGGAATCCTCTCTTTTTTTTTTTTTTTTTAAGATAGCCCTTTTCACGCCCAGATCTCAAAAGAGAGAGCTAAAGTTTTATCATCCTTATTTGTAAATATAGAAGGCATGAAGGCATGATGGAGAGAAAGTTCATAGACCTGCAGATGAGACTCAGCCATACAGACATCTGCTGTGGGGACTAATGTGCTTGGCCATGCAGCACAAAAAGCTCAGTCTTTTCTAACTGCTTTGTGATTCATTGCTTAAGAGTATCCCCATGCTCACTGCAGAGCTGTCTCATGAGAAAGCGGTATCATTAGTGAGCATCCTTTCTRTGCACTAACTTTGCTTAATGCCTGCATCCAGGCTGTTGGTAATGACACAACGGGACTGAGTTTGTTACATCATTTTCAAAAGCATCCTTTCATTCTTGTTTTAACTCTGCCTACAATTGAAATATCTGCTTTTTCATTTATAATATTATTTTCCTCCTGAATGACATTTACAGAAAAAGCTCAGTGTTAATATACTGAACCAAAATGTAACAGTTTTTGCTTTTTTTAATCAAACCCAGGTAGTTAGTCTTGTTATCTGTGTGACTGCCATAAATCAGGGCATTTGGTTGCTCTTAAAAATGTACCCAAATCACAGTTTCCACAGTATTGTCTCAAGGGTCTTATTCAGATTTTTCTTTTCTCATAATTGATTCCTTCTGTATGAATTACATGCCATATACCTGTGAACAGTGACTAAATGGTCCACCAGCACCCTCTAAAATGATCATACATCAGACTAAATAGAGAAGCAATACTGCCTTGCTAAAAAAAAAAAAAAGAGTATGATTTTATTTAAATAGAAATCAGATAATTTCAGAGCTTTATTCAGTTTAAAACAGTGAAGCAAATGATTCAGTGTCACCGGGCTAAGAAGAAGAAACTACACAAGTCAGCTCCAGATGCCTTCTTTCCTGACAGCTCCTTTTCTCATATTTTTTTTTTTTTTTTGAATGATCGATTCTTTCTCCTTGGCAACCAGCAGCCCAATAAAGGAAGGCTCTTCTAAACATTTTGGTAAAATGTTTCTTTCTTCTTCTTAAGGGGGCACATCTCTTGCCATGGCTTTCACACCATGCAACAGACATATTCTTCTTTCCTCCTCCTACCACATAAAAGCACCGCTGTGCAATCTCATTCAGTTCAGCCCTTTGCCACCACTATTATGATTTTTTTCATGTAACAGCTGAGGCTTTCAGAAAGAAATGATTGCTTCTGGGGAGCATCTCACGCTCTCCTTGGGAACATTTGACTAATGGGCAGAGGAGGCAGCTCTTCCTGCCCATTATCTTGTCTCTTGGGTTGCTGCTTACCTCCCAGACACATGGATATTAAATGCTCTAGCTGTCATGTGATAGCAGATCCCTGGTAGAAATAACTGTGGAAGGGGAAAAGCCAGGAGATGAAAATCTGAATCAATTTTTAAAAAAAWTTTATTTTCTCCTTTTATTGCTTAGGAGTACTGCTAGTACTAAAGCTTCTTGTTCTCTCCTCAGGACCTTGCACATGTGTAGAGCTTAATGTTGTAATGTTTGTTTGTTCATTTGTTTTTGTTTTTAATGGCCTTTCACTGACAGAGTCCAACCTTTTTTTTAAAATTTAGATCCTCTACACTCTTGCTTTCCACTGGAGGTACACACGTCTACAAAGTGCATTGAAGCTTCTTACTGGGAGACTGCTAAGGATATTTCTGTGCCAAGAACCTGGAACTGCAGCTTGCTTCCCGGTCCAGTCAAGAATCATAAACACACCATAGACTAAGTGAATTGTTTAGTAGTCATCACTGAATRTTGGACATGCACATGTTGCACAAAGGATGTTCTGACAGTTTCATATACACAAAGATTTATTTGTGGCGCACTGACAGCTGATGGCATACTTTGACTGTAATCCTGAAAGTTATTTCTAGAAAAAGAAGAAAAAGGAAAAGAAGAGCGAGAAAAAGGGGAATTTTTCCCCACCGGCCATCTGTGAAGGCAATGATGGGGTCCCACAGGAGCATCCTCATCTGAGGGCTCTCTCCAATGCTGCAGCTGATGACAGTGAAAGTGATCAGTATGATGATTTCTTGCCATGCTTTCCCTTAACATGATATACCTTTTATCAAGACCCACTTAAACTTCTGTGAGTTATTTCTGGTTGTGTTTCTATCAGATCTGGAAGGAGAATGCTCACCATGTGCAAATGCTGCACGTTCATTGCTTGTTAAGCCTCTGTGAATATATAGCATTAGATAATATTTACTGAGAATTTAAATAGCCATCAGCTCTTTTGTTGAGCACCACATTTGTTTTTCTCCTTTATATACTAAAGCCTACAATACAAGAGAAAAAGAAGGAGTGGGAGGAAGAGCAATTCTCACACCAGTTCTTCCATGAGAATCCACCACAATAACGCTGTGGGGGTTTACGGAYGCAGGGCTGTTAGAGCAACAATACGGGAACAGCACCAGTGCAATAAAGGAAAAATGTTACCACAGAGAGGCTGGTAATTACTATCTCATGGCTTCAGAAAGAGGTTATATATCTGCAAGCAGCATGCCTTGAGCRCTGCTATGGGTAAAGCACCAAGGCACGCAAGGCACCTACGAGCAGCCGGAGGCTGGACACAACCTGACGAGGAGCCGTGAATTCCGGTATAAAATCGAGTTCCTTTTTGAGAGTAGTGTTTAGCACAGGAATGGCAGGATGCAGCTGGCAAGGGAGATTTCCCAAGGTCAGCAGAGGAGGAGAGGGTGGCACAGCTCTCCTAATTTAGTCCCAGCTTCAGTTCTGGCTGTTTCAGAGGAAAGTCACAACACAGAGAGGAGTGCTTGAATAAATACCTCCTAACACCCTGTCTGGTGATCAGCTTAGAACTGAGATTTGATTACACTTGCTGAGATTTGACCTTACATAACCACCTGTTTTCTAAGAGGTCCTAAAATAATCGAGTCCTCTTTTAAATCCAGCTCTGGTTAGTGACTTCTGTAGGACACCTTCCCTTGCAGGACACTGACTTCTGCCTCACCATCTAGTGAGGGATGGAGAGCAAAAGTGACTTTCCTCCATGCTGAGCTCTGGAGTGCAGGGAATGCAGAGAAGACACCCCTGCTCCCCCATGACAGGGACCATCTTCCCTTCACCAAGCCCTGTCCTCCCACTCACCCCCTCCCATCCACTTAGCTCTCGCTCTGCTTCACTGAGCTGCTTGTCCATCCTCAGCCTTTCTCAGGCTAGCCTCTGGAGGAAACTGGCTCTGTTTCGCCCCTACCCTCTCACCCCCAACCAAATCCTTTTCCTTCCTCAGGCTAGATTCTGAAAGAAACTAGTTCTGTTTTGCCCCTACCTTCTCATCCCCAACCAAATCCTTTTCCTTCCTCCGTCTTCCTGTTTCTCTTGCTCCCCCAGGGGATTTGAGTCACCCAGAAGTGACATGTGAAGTCTTTGCACACCTTCAGGCTTGAGATGGGGGTTATAGGATTAGCACTTTAACAAGCCTGAAAGCTGCTTAGACAAGTATTAAATCTCCAATCTCTGCAYCTTTCAAAGAAATCACTTCTGGAGGAGCTGGAGAGATGGAACACACAGTCATGTTTCCACGGGTCAGCTCTTGAGCTGAGAGCCCTCAAGTCCGGTGGTTGGGTGGTTTGAAGGGATTCCCATGGGACTGGGGGTTTAGAAASCCAGTTAAACCCTTACCAGGGGTTCTGTGGCGGCACCTCAAAGTGCCTTCTCTCTCCTTGTTCTCCATGCTGAATATTGGCTCCATTGCCTGGCATTTTATCTGGCCCCCATCCATTTCCTCCCTTCCCACCCCAAGGGCTGCACAGTCCTCTGCAACACTTTAGAAGGGGTGAATAGCACCAAGTAAGAAGAAAACAGAGACCACCTGTGCTAGGCACAACAGCATCAACCTTAGGATGCTGACTTTTAAAGCCAATCCTGGGGCAACTTGTGCCTGTGTTTTATTCAAACGGCATGAATTCATGCTTCATTGGCTGTATCATCCTGTTTATCCCACTTAACTGAGAGTCAGAGAAGCCAGTGCTGGGATTACCAAACAGTCGGGTGGCACCTCGTGGTGCAGTGAATGCTCCCCCATATGGCAGGGAAAGGTCTCGTGTCTGAGCTTCCTGACCTGTCACCTTCCTCCCTTCCTATCACCTCGTGACTGCTTCAGGAGCGGATTAGCTCGTCCCATCTCTGCAGGGAAGAGGATCTCTGAATGTAGTGAGGGACACCRTCTGGGGACACCATCTAGGGGACACCCACGGCCAAAACTGACGCTTACCTTGCAGCATTTGCTGACGTGAATTTGCAGAACCGTGAGGTTGTCTTCCCAGCGTATCACCCGTAGCCTTCCTGGAGACTGTAAAAAGCTTGAGGAGGAGGCAAAACTTATGACAGTGACAGGATTCGGCAACATTATTCATTAGAGAGAAATCTAAGTTAGTAACACTAGGTACTGAGTTCAGGGAAAATGCAAATTAGTAGCTCCAAAACAAATCACTTTAAAGAGCAGCATTAAAAAGTATTACATTGTTGAGCCTCTTAAAATTACAAAAATGGATTCCCCACCTGGACTGAAATCTCTTTTATTTTTCCCCTCAGAGCTTCCAGCCTGGGAAATTTCAGCTCCAAATTAGACAGTTTTGGAAACAACAAGTAGGTGAAAGTAAGAGATTCTAACAGGTGAAATTTTTCTGGATTAGTCACTTCTAAAAGTCATAAAACAGTTCTGTTCCTCAAATGCAGCGACCTGTTCCGCAGGAGATGGGGATGACATTTAGCGGCATATAGCTGCAATTTACCACCACTATAAAAAATTCAAATCCAGAAATATGGCAGCAATCCAAATTCAAATAGAAAAAAATTGGCATTCCTGATTTTATTAATCTTAGTGTTTTAAAAAAAGTCAAGATTTGTTGTTTCCAATAAGGCGCTACAGACATATATGACTGTTGAGAGTAAATGCTGTGTAGTTGAAGGATAGGCATTTTAAATTTTGCATAAACTTTTTGAAATGAGCTTAGACACTAGCGGTTGATCACACCTACTAATGTGGTCTATTAATTGTACGATCAACTGTGATCAATGGGGTAAAATTAAATAAGACTTAATCATAATATTTGAAGTAGAAAATATTATTTTCCAACTAAGAACATATTTGAGATTTTACCATGTTTTTTGCAATAAAGCAGGTACACTTTAGCTTTTGTCCCTTCCTCCTTCTGTCACAGACAAAAGAACTGGCTGGGGTTGGACACTGTCTGCCAAGAGATGATCTTCATGGCATGGCGTCAGTTTGTCAGAGATGAAATACTCAGTGGTAGAGATTTGCTTTCAGTGTAGTTCTGCTCCAATGTGCTTCAAAACCTTCCTTTCTTCCAGCAGAGCAGTGACGTGGTTACCCAGCAGGATGTTGAATATGCTGACCCAAAGGATGATGCCTGGCTTCTAAGTTCCCATCTGCTTGGCATGGTGGAATTCCAACATCTACAGCTCCTTCTCACACTGCTTACCAGTAGGAAGATGAAGCACAGAGCAATTGCACGATTTCCCCATGATTACACACTGGCTAATTTCTAATCTGGGAGTAAAATCTGTTTCCACTGCATGCTAGGCAGATGAGCCCATGTAGGCTGTGTGTACATACATACGATGGCACACAGCTATACGTCCCTGTATCTTTATGCATATTTAGGGATAAACTGATCTTGATGTATGCTCACATACATTTAGAAATAGTGTGCAAATAGCTACACAAAGGCACATGCAGTCTGCTATTTAACTAAAAAGAAACCCACAAAAGAGATCAAGCCAAACTATTCCTCAGCAAGAACRATTGCAATAGTGCTAGTTACAATTGCACTGGTTTCTCTGCACACACTTGCTAAAACCAAGGAAATTTCAAACCAAGTCGTGAGTGAACCATAACCTCAACCCACACCTCTTCCCAGCTAAACTGTATTCTGGTCTCCTGGTACAAACTGGGAAGTCTACTGAAATTAGAGAGCTAGTCCAGACAGCAAAGAAACCAAGAAAAGAAGCTGATGTACAAATCACAGGGGCTTCCTCAAAGCTTGCCATAGTTAACACAACTCTTCACAGCTTTCCCAGGCCAGGCCTCCTTACATGAACAATATGAGCCACCATAAAGTGGCACTGCATTTGAAAGAATTTGCTCTGTCCTTTCCCTATCCCTATCCCACTTAGCCACTGGTGCTGGTATAAAGGCTTAGCCACATTTGTCCATTATGAACAAGTATCAGGAAACCTATCTGGGTTGAAAACTCACCAGTATATACTTACGCATTTGCTTACATATTTTTTCCCTGGTACCATTTAAGCTCATCTCAGTGCTGCATTCAAGTCAGTTCCCTTGTGCTGGCCCACGGAGAGGGTTAGTGGAGGAGTGAAAAAGAGTGGCAGAGAATAAAGTAATTTTTCTTGATGGTGAAACTAATTCCTGGAAGCTTAAAATGTTTCTTAGGCCATAGCCCCTGATAAACAGGAATTCATTGTCAGACAGACATATGTTCTGTTTGTCCCTTGAAATGCGTGAGGTAAGAATCATCATGCCACCCATAGCCTAAGCGAATGCAATGTCTGGCTGGAAAAATCAGTCCCTCTCTTCCGAGGTCTGTTCATCCCTGAAGAAGAGCCCTTTTACTCAGTTATTTACAACCTTTAAAAATTTGTGTACAATAAACATTTTCTAATGGACACGTGGATCCTGGGCAGTGAATTTAAGCCCACTGGCAATAGATATGCTTTGCTTATTTTGCTTCTGTAAATGCATTAAGAGCAGTCTATCAGTCATTGAAGGTCCAGATTTGTTGGTTGTGAACCAATGATCTAATTTGTTGTGCACTGAGGACCATGTCTGGGAAGGATTTATGTGACTGATGAACTAAGTGGGCACGCCATGAGTGGAAAAGAAAGAGCAAATCTGCTGATATTTCAGAAAGGAAGCGGTGTAAAATCTTTCAGATCATTTAAGCAACCCTGGGAAATGAGAGCTTGTTCTTCCTGAGGTAGCTGATCTTTGAAACTGCTTGTGTGAGAATAGCTGGGAGTTGGGAACAATAAGCTGATGAAGTGCAGCAGGTAGCAGGAAAAACGATRTTCATAATGACCTCCATTTGCAATATCCCTTATCTTCCCACATATGCAGGAATACACAACCTGATTCTCCGCATATTTTAATCGATATAAATCAGCGCCAGTTTTTGAAATCGACCTTAATTACACCAGGAAAATAAACAGAATAAAAGCCTGGGGAGAAAAACAAAGACATCCTCCCCCTCGCTCCGAGGCACAGCAGCCCTCTCCGAGAGCCCGAAGCCGCGCACGGCGAGCACTCCCGCGTCCCTGGCCGGGCTCAGCTTCGCAGACAAAGCCCTGTGCACCTCTGCGCAAAAAGAGCGCAGCGCGGCGCCGGGCGGGCGGGAGCGCAGACAAAGCGGGGCAGGCGGCGGAGCGCCGCAGCATGCGGGGCCGCGCAGGGCTTCCTCTGCGGGTGGGCTGCTGCCGCGGAGCCTTTTTTTTTTTTTTTTTTTTCGCTGCGTGTGAGTGTTATTTTTTTTTTCCTCTCTTCACCAACTTCCTTCCTGCTCCAACTGCCAAAGCTCGAGGCTGAGCGCTGACAGCAGAGGAGGACCCCGGCCGCAGGCGCCGCTCAGCCGGTGAGTACGAGGGGAAGGCGGGGGGAGCCGGCGGGGACAGCGGAGCGGGCGCACCCCCGGCCCGCTCCCCGCTGGCGCCGCGCAACTTTGCGCCTTTGTGCCCGGTGGCTGGCGCCGTTGCCCAGTCCTGCCCAGGGAGACGGGCAGAGCCCTGCCTGCACCCGGGGGGGAAGTCAGGCTCCTAGCTGCGATGGGGTGGAGGGGCAGCGGAGAGGAAGGGGCCCCCGCGGTGCCGGGGTGGCGGCGGGTGTATCCCTGCGGGGTGGTACCGGCGCTCCCCGGGCAATGAGCTACCCTTCTGCCTCCGCACCCCGGGGGTTGGCATGGGGAGGCCAGGGCTGGGGGCGCTGCTGAGTCTGGTGTGTTTCTCCCCCACCGCGGAAAATTACTTCCTCCCTGCTAAACCCTCTTCCTGGAGATAAGCGCTCGGTCAGGGGTTGGTTTGGAGGAGTGGTGAGCAGAGGGAGGGCAAGTAAAATGCTGCCCCTCTGACACCCCTTTTTGTGCCCCGTGGAGGCATGGGGGGGCGAGGAGGTGCCCACCATCCACCTTGCCGCTGCCCCCTCCTGCTGCAGGTGCGAGGGCAGCTGCCCACCCACGGCACAGGCAGAGCCCAGCTGCGAGACGCTCGCACCCCTCATCCAGGCGTGATTCATTCTTTGCCCCCTGCAGCCATCTCTCTTTAACAGGGATCCCTAACTCTGCTCTTGCCCTCTCCCTGCTGTTTCATGGGTGTTGCCGCCTCAGAGGTGCAGGTGATGCAGGACTGCGGGCTGGGGCTGCAGGAACGCAAGAAAGATGTGGCAGGGCAAGACACAAATCACACGGATTTCTCCTTACATAGAGCAGTGTTGGGTTAATTTTCTCATTTTAATGAGGCCCCTGGCCTGAATGGGAGGCTCCACGTTAGCCTGTGGCCCGGGCACTGGCACAGAAGCTCAGGAACCCCTTCAAGGCAACATGCTTTCTCTGGGGAAGCAGTGGTGCCTGAGCCCAGGAATGTGTCTCAGCTTGCAGAGGGGATCAGTTCCAAAGCTGGAGCAAGCAGAGGCAGGAGCTGCTGAGATGGGAGCTTTCCTCTTGGTCACCTCCTGCCTGGGAATTTGGCAGTAAGGCAGCGTCAGGTCCACGGCTTGGGGAAAAATGCCAAAACGTGGTCTGATCAGTACCATCCTGAGACGCCTGTGAGCCAGGGGTTGTTCATTCCAGACAGCTTGGCTGGTCCTGTTCCCTGCAGGATCTTGCTGTTGGCACAGCAGGTTGTCTGTCCACCTTTCTGGGAGGTTTTCAGAATCTAAAAGCATTCCCCCTCAAGTGAGCCACCCCCGCAGGCTGGCAGGGACAGTCTCCGTGGCACGTGTGATGCAAAGGGCAGGTCTGAGGGATGAGGAGCAACCAGGAGGTCCAGTCCTGACTTTCTGCCTTTTCTCTGCATGTGGACAGAGATCTCTCTTTCCATCTCCTGTGTCTGTCCCTCTCCTGTGATAAACCACAAGAGTGGACCAGGGAGGACGGGGACAGGCAGGCACCTCTGCTCTGTGCTTGTAGTGGTGGCAGATGCATCCTGGTATTGTGAGAGAGCTCGGGAGGATGATCAGACTTGCAGCTGGAGCCCAAGTGGAAGGCAAGACTTGGCAGTGGCTGTCATGGCTCACCACAGCCTCTTCCTGTGCTGAACGTGGAATGGCACTGAGGGGATTGTGAGGCTTTCCAAGGTGACTGTACTAGGGCCACAGAGTGGTGGGGCATGTGTAATCGTTGTTTTCAGAAGGAAACTTTTGGTTTCCTTTCTCATGAGGACAAGCTCAAGGGCCTTTCCTATGGTATTTAAGTACTTCACACTCCTGGAGCTGGGTATGAACTGAGCCAGGGTTATTCAGCTGCTGGCACCTGCTTTCTTTGCTGTCCGTTTGAGTTGAGATTCCCTTTCCCTTTTATTGCTCAGCTGCCCACTCTGCACTAGTTCCTCACTCACCACAAAGTTGCAAARTTGTCTTGTAATGGCCATTTCCCATTAGAATACCTGACTGAATCTTCTTGTTCCTGTGCTGCTCAGTCCTTCTGTGTCACTTTGTAACATGCCAATATACCACTCTTGATTATTTTTTTTCCACCTCACTGGAGTTGCTCTGGGAGGTCTACATATTACTCAGTGCTGCCTGACACCACTTGCTGATTCACCCTGAACAGTTGTTTTTTCTTTTTTTTCCTTTTTTTAAATTTTTTTTAGTTTTTTTTTTGTACTTCCTTTCTGTTTTAATGAATGACAAAACTATCCCCATTAGCTCCCAATTTAACTTTGGGAAGCAGAGACAAATGTTAAGGCCACAGCTGCAGAGAAGGACAAATAGTTTGTTTGGAAATTTGCAAATAAGCAGGCAGAAGGGGACTTTTTAGTAGGGACAGTCTCAAAGAACGATAAGTAGAAGTGAACTGAATGATCTGTATAGCTTGACCAAATCCTCTTGCTGCAAAAGAAAAAGGAGTGGCTTGGCCATTTGTGACAACTGCCACTGTACCAGGGCACTGCTCTCTTTTTCAGCCTTTCTCTGCAGAGTGGGAAGGTGGCTAGGACCATGGCTGGCTCCATGAGGCAGGCAGCTGACTAAGGGGGACCTGGCACAGCACTGCCTACCTCTTCTTGCCTGTCTCTTTTTCTCGCATCCCATGCTCTGGCTGTCCATCAGTTGACATTTCCCTGCTCTGGCTCCCATTTGGGATGCCACCCAAGCAGTTTCACTGCTGTTCAGGAGTGCATGTCCCAGTCATGCTGACTGCGTGGCTGTGGCTCCAGCTGTCTTGCCTCTCCATTCCGAGAAGCCCCACTGGAGCAGCACAGTTATGCATGGCTGTTCTGTGGTCACCACCATGCTTCCTTCCTCGGTGGGAAGGAATCTGGTGCCTGAAGTGTTACTGGGAGCACATGGAATGCCAGCAGACAGACTAGCGTGTGCCCGCTTTCTTGAGAGCTTCAGCTGACTTGCTAATCTAAGGGAGTAGCTGTCAGATATTTGATCTTTCTATGAAATGTGGCTTTAACCCATTATGAGAGGGTGAATGAAACATCTGTCCTTGGCTTTATTTGTGTATCTCTGTGCTCCCGTGCGTGGCAGTGGCTCTTTGTGTGAGATGGCTGGCGCACTGAAGCCTTGTACGATGGCTGGTAATTGCAGGGTTGCCGGCCACAACTGTTCTGCAGAGTGGCTGTAAATCACTCTGGTTTCAGCCTCTGCTCCTGCACCTCCTCCCTGGGAGGGAAGAATGGTGTAGGTCTGCGTGTGCGCGTGGTGCCTGCAGGGAGAGAGGAGCGGGGGTAGAGAGGGATTGTGTTTGAGCCAGAATATCAGCACAGCAGTGTCGGGATTGCAGCTGATCACCGTCGCCATTTGCCTGTAAGAATCCTGCTGCCTTCGGCACTGGGTGGGTGCCTGCCTGTCAGGGGGACTGAGCCACGCTGTGCCCAGAGTGAATGCCCCCAGGGACACTACCCCCATCCAGAGCAATCTCATTGACTGCCCCCTTCTCTGTTACCCAGACCAAGTGACCATGACTGAGAAGACCCAAGAACCTCATGTGGAGGAAGATGATGATGAGCTGGATGGGAAACTCAATTACAAACCTCCTCCCCAGAAAACACTGCAGGAGCTGCAAGAGTTGGACAAGGATGATGAAAGCCTCGCTAAGTACAAGAAGTCCCTGCTGGGAGATGGACCCGTGGTAGTAGGTAGGCTGGGGCACACTGATAGGGCGGGAATGGGGAGATGTATTGCAACAGTGTGCTATGGGGATGAAGCAAGGTTGCCTCAGAGAAGAGGGATCTTGTTTGACCAGGGACATGCACTGCTTCTGCTGGAGGACTGGGGATGGGCAGGTGGAGAGATGCATGTAAAGGAAGCACAGAAGATGCTCTGAGTGTTAGGAGTTAGGAAGATTACCAGCGAGTGCTGGCATTGGGAAAGGACTTGTGGGAGGTGTGTGGGTCTTGGAGGACTCTTGAAGGATTAGGAACATGAGGGGATAAGCCTATGCTGAAAGGGGTCTTGTTGCTCAGAATGGTCCTAAGAAGGAAGTTTTCTGTAGTGGAAAGACCTGCTCTAAGTATTGGGATGAAAGCCAGAGGGGTCCATGTTGAAGGACTGGGGTAGACGTGTGATCCTGTTGTGCTAAGGAAGCCTGGTGTTACTGGGTGTTTCATGACATCAGTTTCTGTGTGGGAGGGCATCCCTGTTTCTTCAGTGTCATTCCCCTCCAACTCCATTTAATTTTGTGAGCTGACATCTTCCCCCTAACTTTCCTACCTGCAGACCCAACAGCTCCCAATGTGGTGGTCACCCGACTCACTCTGGTATGTGACTCTGCTCCAGGACCGATCACTATGGACCTTACAGGTAGGCACAGGCTCTGTCCTTGGTCACAAAGGGGAACAAGCAAAGGCCCTGGCATACTTCAAGTTAAAAGGGAGTTTGTCCTTGGGATGCTACAGTGGGTTTTAGAAGAATTCTGAAGGCATCTTAGCCTTGTTTCTTATTTTAAGGTATATACATGAATAAAAAAGGAGATGTAACAGAGGAAAATATCGAGGGTCTTTTTCTTCATCTAAACTTCTCTAGGAGCACCTAGGTTTCTCCTGCCATTTCTGCTTACTTCTTTTCAATGAGACCTCACGAGCACAAGGGATGTGCATGYGTTTGGGTAACAGGCTGTATTGAAACTTCAGAATCGAGCAATACTGCAGTTCCGGCTCCTGCGGACATGGGGAGAGAACCTTATATGGGCTTTTCTGCAGAGAGAGGAAGCTGGGCCTGGAGAGGCAGAGAAGCTTCCTGTTCAACCAWAACCATGCAGAGCCCTGCGGGGCCTGGGCAGCCTCCCAAGCCGGGCAGGAGCTGTGAAACATGCTCCTCTCACCCAGGCCAGGGCTGGGCATGGATGGAGCATGCACACACTCCTGCACATGCTCAGCAACAAGTCTGTGCATAACATCTTTATGTATATGTGCCCAGACCCGTGTTCATTTAGGCATTGTGTTCTGTGGGCACACTTATGTACACCCAGGCATTTCAGGTATTTGGTCTCACAGCGCAATCTTAAACAGACTGCTGTGTACTCATTTTGCAGCTGTTGTCATCCTTCAAAGGGGTGCTCACTTCTGTCAGCAGTCTCAGCCCCATCTTCCCCCCATGCATGGTTTCTCCTCACTGTTACAGCTCTAGCTAATGGCTTGATCCTTTCCTTGCAGGTGACCTCGAAGCACTCAAGAAAGAGACCTTCGTATTAAAGGAGGGGGTGGAATACAGAGTTAAGATCCACTTCAGAGTGAGTTGTTTTCCTTCCAGTTGCTTCTCATCAATTGCTGGGGCCAGTCAGTGGCACTCTGTCAGATAATTAGAGCCAGGCAGCATGCCTGCCCAGAAGCTGGGCACTTGTGAAGTTCCCCTAGCTTCAGGTGTTGTTCTACCCAACAGGGGACCAGGTATTTCCAGGAAATTGCTTCTGCTTGCTCGCCCCTTGGAGGAAGTTGATTTCTGTCTGCTCACACTGATAAACAAGTGGTTTAAAAGCCAGATGGATAGTTTTGGCTGAGTTTGCTTTTGCTTTTTAGCCTCCAGAAAATCTTTGCTTCACACTAAGGGGAAATGTACAGGAAGGAGAAGAGAAGAGAGAATGGCTATTCATGAAGTACTGGTTCAGTCAGTATTACTGGGCTTCATGTACACATAAAAAGGATGTAATATTGTAGCATTTGGCTGAAGATGCCTGAATTCTTCCAGGTCGTGATACACCCAGATGGGCTCATTTCTCCCTCACTCCCATTAACCAGTGTGTCAGCCATTTCTTCTGTTTACAGCTGAAAATGAAACTTGGCCATGCTGCAGTGTGGCATCCAGCACTGAACTGATCATCTGCACAAATGTTTGCTTCAAAGCTGGGCTTGGAAGAGAAGGCAAAAAGGGAAGGAAGACCACTCTCCTGAGACAGATGAGGGAAGGTGTTAATATTGTGGGTGCTGTAGAGCAGATTTCCCTTCTTCTCTGAGGCTTGCTCTCTCAGAGGTGAATGTCCCCCAGTGCTGTCTCCCAAGACACCTCTGGCTCTCTTTTGTGCTATGAAATATTTCCATCTGTATCTGAGCCCTGTTGACAGGAGACATCTGAAGCCAGACAGGTTATTCTAACTTCCTCCATCAGGCTGGTAAGGGCTGGTACCATGTGAATTCTACCCTGGGATGTAAAAGAACCTGTCCATCTTGTTTTCAGATGGAGTAGGATACATTGTGGGAAGGCAGTGTATGCTGGAGGGGAGCAGCAGTGGATACATCCAAGCTATCCATGGGAGATTTGAGAAAAGATTATAAACAAAACTGCMTCCCTCTGTCTTTTGAGAAGAAACTTGCCAGCTCCCCATGGAGCTTAGAGGGCAGCTGGAAGTGTTCAGTTAATCTTGCCCACCCATTTGGGTTGAAGGGATGACTCTAGTTACCCATGTATGGTTTTCAATATGAAAATGATTAACTGGGAACTCTCTGCTTCACTTTTCTTTGTCCTCATCAGCCTGTCTTGAGAACCTGACTGATGTGCTCCAGTCAGCTTCAAAGTTGGGCAAAGGATGGGGCAGTGCAGAAGATGCACAGAGGATGCTGTAGGTCTCCAGGTACCTATGGAGAAGTTGTTTTAGGGACCTCTACAATGTGTCCTGTGCTGAGCCTCCTTGGTGTAGGGAGCCAAGATGGGTATATCCCTAAGGAGAGGGAAAATCACCAGATACAGAACCAAAACTCTTCTCTTGACACTTGCTTCTGGTTACTTCCTGCAGGTAAACAGGGACATTGTGTCAGGATTGAAATACGTGCAGCACACCTACCGGACAGGGGTGAAGGGTGAGTAAGAGCCCTGCATGCCCTGCACACCAGTGCTCCTACCTGTGTGTTCCCTCTTCTCAAATAAATGTTCCTGCAGCTGTGGACTGGGACAGAGGCCCCCTTGGTCCCAAGTCCCACTCCATGCTAGCACACAGGAGGTGACTTCTCAGTAGAGTGCATTAGCCTGTACTCTGCCTCACTCAGGACAACTGTTTCTTGTTCCTGTGTAAACTCAGTATGAGCCAGCTCTGGTATCTGCATGCTACACCACTGTCTGCAGCAGCAAAGTCCACAGAGGCTGTGCTTAGGCAGTGCTTGCCACAGATTTCCTCTCCATATAGACCTCTTCGCCTCCCCTCCACCCCCTACACAGTGGCTCAGCCCGTGTGGGGCTTCCCACCCTCTGAAAGCTCTTCAGAAGAACTTGGTAAAATTCAGACCTACTCTGTGAAGCTTCCCGTTTGTGCAGGGCCCTGTATTTGCCCATGGGTTCTCCTCGGTGCTGCTCTGCTTGGACAAGGCAGAGGACAGCCCCATTTTGCACACACACATCCCATGTGCATTTTCACATGCAACCACCTCTGAGGCTTCAGCATCCTGTTCAGCACACATAACTGGTGTCTTCTCRCCAGCAAAGAGAAGAAGTGGGAAATCAAGGTAGATCTTGAGCCATACGCTGGATATACTCACACTCTTCTAGCAGCACATACCTGTGAGAATGTACAGACTGAGTTGTCTGCTCACTTGCCCATCCATCGGTCTTACCTTTCCAGCTGTCCTTATGCTTCACTAACCCACTTTTTCCACTGACTCTGCTCCCCTTTGCTGACAAAGACTGTCCCTTTCCCTCCCATCTCCCTTCTGTGCTTTTGCTCATGGCTTCTTTTCTCCCTTATCATTCCCCATCTGAGGGGAATCCCCTGTGGATTGTTTTCTCCTAGTGGACAAAGCCACATTCATGGTTGGCAGCTATGGGCCACGGCCAGAGGAGTACGAGTTCCTGACACCTATTGAAGAGGCTCCTAAGGGTATGCTGGCTCGAGGCACCTATCACAACAAATCCTTCTTCACGGATGATGACAAGCACGACCATCTCACCTGGGAGTGGAACCTGTCCATCAAGAAGGAATGGACAGAATGAGTTCACCCAGTTTGCCTTCCCCCTTCCCTTCCCCTTGCCTCCTGCACCAGTCTCCAGGTGGGCCATGCCCACCACTGCTCCTTCCTGCCAGCATGGCTGGCCACAGCCCCGGCAGCCCTTCCCATGGGTGCTGGGGCTCTGTGCCAGACTTGGTCGATGCACAGCCCTGCAGGCGGCCTTTGCTGCTTCTTCGGATACACTGAAAATAACCCAGCCAGTCTCACCACCACCCCATCATGACACATAACGGGTTAAATTGGGAAGCATCTCCCTCCCTCTCTCCCAGTACTTTCTCCTGTTGTCCTCATCTCTCCTCTCTTCCAACTCCGGTCCCGGAAGTGCCTTTTCGAGGAAACAAGATCACCTGGCAGGGTGGACTGGTCCCTGGAAAATCCCTATCTTGAGTTATACTTGCCATGTGCTCTGACTCATTGTAAATGGTTATTTACCTCCCGTGATGGTCTCCTGGTCTGTATCTGGTGCCCTACCCTGTTAAAATCCATCCTTGTGCAGGCAAAGCCAGTCGGGGGGAATGCAGCTAGATGCCGTAACAAGACTTCAGTGTTCAAGAATAAAACCAGTTTCTTTCTTCTTTTCTGCATGAGTGTTACATTCTTTTCTAGAGTATGTTTTTCAGTGATGTGTATGTGAAGAATTCATTATAGGAAGGCTTAAGAGCATATTTCAGCAGGGAAATAGCCCTCCTCCTTCAAAACATCAGCCTTACTCTATAAGCAAATTATTTCAGAACTGTTTCCTTCAGGGATTTCATGAATCTTTTGAAGCCCAAAGTCTGGGCTGCGATGGGGGTAGACTCCAGGGGTAGACAGCCCCCACCTCTCATCCCAGATGGCAACTGAATGAGCCAGGCAGCTTTAACATACCCATCTCATGTTTAACATTTACCGTAGCAGCTGTTCCCCAGAGCTAATGCAAGAGCTGCATGTTTCTGTGGCTAGCTTGCTGGCCAAGCACAAGGAAATATCAGCCTCTGGGATCCAGCACTTGGAGAGGGATGTTCTTAACCTAGCTGGGGCACCCGGTCACAAAGATGGAGGGCAGCTGAAATGTCCAGTGCTGTGGATGAGGGTGCACCAACTGCAGTGTTGGTGCAGCTCTCCAAGGCTGGTTCCTGCACAGCAGGGAGGGGCTTTCTCCAGTCGGTCAGTTATCTCAGGAGCTGAAGGCTTTGCCCTGGGCCAGCTGCTCCCTTCCCACGGCCCCAGGAGTGGTTGTGGGCCCCCACAGCAGCTGACGTGTCTCTTGCCGAGGAGAGGACCGGAGCAGGGTGACATGGCGAGAAGGCAAGCTGGTACCATGGGCACATCCATCTTCCTGTGCCTCTTTGTTATCCTGCTTACCAGATGCTCCCCTGCAGGGTGTGCTGAAGATGGTGACTCTGCATCCCACAGTAAGTGAGCTTTCCTCTTGCCTTAGGGAAAGGCTGAGCCTGCTGCAGGGAGTCCTCCTTATCCAGGGTATGCTGCACAAACATTGTGTTGAACTTGCAAGAGGTGTGTGGGTGAGCTTGTAAGGTTGGGATGCTTGTGTGTGTGTTGGGGGGATCCTCTTTGAGCTGCTCTTCGTCTGCACTCTGCCCAACCCTGACCTTTCCTCTCCAGGCACAGCCAGCACCACAGAGAAACCTATCCTGTTAAACAATGTCACAGATGCTGAAGCCTTCGTCAGTGGTGCAGAGGTGGCAGTCATCGGATTCTTCCAGGTGTGTTCACAGCACCTCCCCTCCACCAGCTGTGAGCCCTATCCCACCCTGTTGAGTGTGTGAGGCTAGATGTGGGATAAACGCCTGCCAAAGGCAGCTGTTGTCCCAAAAGGTGCTGGGTCTCTGACAGGCATGTGGAGGGATTAGGTGACGTGTCACAGAGACAATACAGGGAATTCGGTCTGTGTGTGGAAAAGGAGATGGAGCAAGAGAGGAAGGTGAAGGAGGTTGTAGGAGCCCTGGAGCAGGAGAAAGGGAAATGCTGCAGGGGAAGCAAAACAAAAATGTGGGTGGTAGAGAAACAGTGTTGGTGAGGGGTGAGTGGGAATGTCAGTTGTTTGCTGTAGTCAGCAGACCAAGTAAGCCTGTGTGGTGACGCAGAGGAAGCCGAGTCTCAGGGAGAAGTGCTGGTACAGGTCCTCTGAAGTCTAAGAGGGTTTGGGCTCAGGCTGCAGCCTTCTCCTAGGGAGGGTGTAGGCATGGTCTTTGTCTTGCTGCTTTGTTCCCCAGAGTAGATATTGAGATCTTTGTCTCTTTTTGTCTAAATTCCATTGAATTCAAAGGTGAGTGATGGGTTCAAGTCCCTTGCCCCCAAAATGGCGTTATTTTCCTCAGAAAATAAAAGGAAAATATTTATTGAGTTACAGCACTGTAAAACAGAGGCCTCTTTGACAGGATCCTTATTACTTTTAAGGTCCCCAAGTTGCACCTTTTTCCATGTTTTCTTTGAGCTCTGTTGTGCTCTCCTGCTGCCCACACACTGCTTCATGTCAGAGAAGGCTTCAGCCTTTCAAAAACAGGTCCTTCTGCAAGCACCTTCCTCCTTCTGCCCTGTGCCTGGACGACAGTGTAGGGAGGGCATCGTGCTCCTGGTATAGGGCAGTGGCATCTCACAGCCTACCACAGAGCGAGGACCGGTGGTGCTGCTGCCTGTGCAGTGTGGGCAGCAGCAAGTCTGAGCGCAGGAGGCTTATGCCCCAGGGGCCTTGTAAGCACTGATCACAGAGCACCAGCCGCCTCGACTTCGGTGCCTGCAGGCAATCAGAGCTCCTTGGGGGTTGCTCTTGCAGCGCTAAAGCTATGCAAACCAGCCAGGCAATCTGCACACGCAGAATGAAAGTGCTGAGACGCCTCCTTCCCYGAGGGTAACTGGCTGGGCTTGTGGCGGGGCTGCACCCAGAGCCTCCTCCTGAGCTACAGCAGGGACATGGCGCCTTTTGTCTTGTGCCACAATGACCTCCCGCTGCAGGATTTCATTCTTCAAAGCCAGACAGGAGGCTGCTGCCGTGTGGCCCCAGCTGCCAGAAGCATGAGGCGGCAGCCAGCAACATGTCGGGCATTCAGTATCTGAAGCATGACAGGGCTGCATTTGAACAGGAGATAAAGACAACTGTGTGCCATGAAGGCTTGGCCCTCTGCCTGAAAGTATATTCATTCCAATAATGTCCATGTTCTCTGTTCACCATAAATTATTTCTCTGCTGCAGCCTTTCAATTCACTGCAGTACGTGGCTCGGCAAGCTTCCCGTATAATGAGCATGGCCTCCCTGACTGGGAACAGCATGCCGTGATGGAAACACAGCACACTGCTCTAGAAACCCTGCGTATCTGTGAGAAAGGGGCACAAGGGCCACGCTTGGCCTGATTAAACCGCAGGTTTCCCAGGAATGCTCCAAAACTCGGTGAGATTACTCCCACCCCAGGCTTTAGCGCTCTCACAGAGCAATGTTGATGCACTGGTATTTCCAAAACAGGTCATGAGAGATGTTTTTCTTTGGAATGAACAAAGAATTTTGTTTTCAATTCTCTCTGGGCTCACAAACAGCTGAGCTGACAGTTCGAACTAAAAAGAAAAACAAACCAATTTCCAAGCAGAGACCATGTCTTGAGAATTTATAGCCAATAAATAGGAGTATCAAAAATACATCACTGAAAAGTCGGGAATGGGAATAGCAAGGAAGGCTTCAATACAGCAAAGGCTAGTAGTAGTTAATGTTCTCTCTACAAGAAAGAGAAAGGACGTCAAATTGCTGAGAAATTGCATGTTTCTATCCTTTGATATACCTGAATTAGCTACTTTTTACAGGATGTATCTAAGATATCGTTTTTAAGAAGCCAGGATACTGGTAATGCAAGATGTTCAAAACTGTAAGCCCCTGACTCTAGAATCAAAGAAGGTTAGCTTAAAAATTGTGGGGTTTATGTATTTGTTTTATACACACACACATATGTATACATGCACACGCGTATATATATGTGTGTGTGTATACATATATATGTATATTTAAACGTGCTACACTTATGATCTGGGTTTGTACCTTCCCTTGTGAGTGCCCGAGGGCTCAGCACCATCCTGGCGCGTTCCCCTTGAGCATGGGGGTAAGCAGGGCAGGGTGCCCATCCTGCCGTAACCACGTGCCGACTCCTGCTTGGCAGCGGCAGGGGGTCTGTGGGGCGGGGTGGGTGTGTGGATCCCGGGAGCATCCCGGCCGCGCAGGAGAGGCGGCGCTGCCCCGGGCGGCCGGCAGGTGTCCCCCTCGGGCCGCCCGCGGGCCGCGGCAGGGGCGGTGGCGGTGGCGGGGTCGGGGCGGCCCGCGGGGCCCCGCTCGGCTTCCGCCCCCTCACCCGCACTCCTCTGCCTCCGCAGGACCCGCAGAGCCCCGAAGCGGCGCAGTTTCGCCTGGCGGCCGGACGGATCCCGGAGGTGCCCTTCGGCCTCAGCACCAGCGCCGCCGTCCTGTCTCACTACGGCGTCTCGGCGAACACCGTCACGCTGTTCCGCAGGGTGCGTGCGCCCGCGGCGTGTGGGGGCAGCACGAGCAGCTCCCTCGGCGGGAACACGCTGCCAGGCAAAAACATGCGTCTCCAGCGTGAGCGGCTGGTTCCGGGTCCCCCAGCCCGCTGGTGTGGGTGGGAGMGGCTCTAAGGACAAGTGGTTACAATGGTAAAAAGCATAAAACTGGTCTCTTCTTAGAGCGAGCCAAAAATAGGCTTGTCATTGGCGGCCAGGCTGCCTGCCCACCTCAAAGCACATCTGTATAGCTTCCTGCCCCAAAAAGGGCTTTTGCTTTTCAGTTGCAGAGTGCCTGTCACTGAGACATGGAACGTTTATTACACCTGGTAAGATTCTCCTATTTCAGTGTTTGCCCTATGGATCTGGTTCAGCACTCAGTGGTCTGCAAAGAACGATGCCTGTTTTTCTGCATGACCTGCCTGGAGCTCGGTGTTAACTTGGATGGGGTTTCCGTGGTTTTGGCAAGGGTCCTGAGACACATGAAAAGCATCGAGTCCGTGTTACAATGGATCAACACAGCAGGCTTGATATCAAAACATGGCAAGTGTCRCTTCAGGCAGGCAAAGCTGTCTCTCAGGGTACAAAACTTTTCCATCATGACTGAAAACAGATCCAGACTGCGTCTCTGCAATTAAGAGATGCTTTGCCACCTGACACTGTGGTTTGCAGACTCATTCGCTAAATACRCTTTGGGCATTAGGAATCTTG
The DNA here is from genome assembly GCA_018881555.1 of Amblyornis subalaris. Taxonomy (NCBI): domain Eukaryota; kingdom Metazoa; phylum Chordata; class Aves; order Passeriformes; family Ptilonorhynchidae; genus Amblyornis; species Amblyornis subalaris. The sequence continues at coordinate 10,581,341 of JACAXG010000009.1, read as the reverse complement.
CTTTGGAGTTTCTTAAGGATATATGCTGTGCAAGATCAAATCTCTGTTGGCTCCAGCTCTAAGTGCTGGTGCCTCACTGTAGCTATGTTTGCTGAAATTTAAGGAGATGATACTGGGAAGGGCCATGTACTTGCTGCAAGTGTACCAAGAAAAGCTAAGAGCAAGTATTCTACTAGTTACATCAATTTCCTTGTGTTGCCCCTTCTCACACAAGCATGGCAGCTGAAAACTGCAGAGGTGTGTCTGAAGAGGAAAGGGGCCCCAGGAAGCACAAGATGTCGTAAAAGCCAGTGAAGTGTTGTGTCACCAGAACTCAAAGTGCTTGAGGTGGGGAGAAATGGGTAAACACTGCATGTTCCAGGGAAACTAAATATGGCGGCTTGGCCAAGTTCTAGATCCRGGTTGTATGAAGGTTGGACAAAGCCAGTTTGTTCTCTTTTCTTTCTTATCATTTCCTGCACTGTGATATTATCCAAATAGTTAAAAAAGAATGATCTAAGAGTGAGCAATAGGTAGACAGGCCCTTTTATTTAACCTTTTATTTGCTATGTCCAGATGTTGCAATTTCAAGCAACACCCATTTCAATTTTGGTTCTTAGTCATTGTGGTTTTCTTCCAAAAATATTGAAAAGATCCTTTGTTTTCGCACTGTGGCAGATAGTGAGGATGACTGCACCGGGAGAGTATTTGATAAAAGAAAGTGTTTGGATTGTTGGAGTTTGTATTATATTGAATATTCTTTGTTTGGAGTCCAGTTTTTGCAACTGAACTCGTGTTTAATAGGAAAAAAAAACAGCCAAGAAAAGAATACACAAGTTAGGTTCAAATGTGGTTGACAATTCACTTGTCTGATTGTCAGTTTTTCTGAAATTATCAGCCGCATTATTTTTCCTTTTATCCTGTGCTGAATAATGTGTAGGAGTAAAGGGTCAGAGATAAAAAGGAATTTTAGAAGAACGGATACAGGAACTTGGAATCAAATACTCGCTTGAAGAATACAAAGATGTGTCACCAGGATAGAAGTGAATCAGAGGCATAAATTAATTTTTTCTTTGCCTTTGCAGAGTATGAAACACTTATAATGCTTAGAAGTTTAAACCATAATTACAGTAGTAGGAGGGACTATGTCAACCGGTGAGGCTTCTTTGTATATAGTGGAAAGAAACCAATTTATYCTAGTAAGGAATCCTGATAGAACTAAAAAAAATATAATTAACAGATGCTAACAACCTAATTATATGGAGTGATAAAGACATTTTGACTAGAGCTTCAACTATTAAATGCAGGCTATTTTCCAGCCTTATTTTCTTAAAAACGTAAATGTTGAGTGCAGATTCAAGACRTTATTATCCCCAAATGGAAATCAGATGTTTTCAGAAGCCCATGAAAGTCAAGAGAAGACTTTTTGTAGAGTCCRGTGTGCTTTAAATTGGCTCCCAAGGCCTGTCTGATCTCACCMGCCCAGGTGTTGCACTGTCCTGATCTTATTTACTTGAGCAGAGCTGCCCTTTCATGTTATGCAGGAGGAAAATCTGTCAGAGGAGTCAGGCCACAGAGTCTGGAAAGCACCAGCTTGTGTTGTCAGACCGGGTGGGTGATTGGTATCAAAGACCTTGCCAGTGACCACAGAACAGCAAAAATTTCTTTAGATGTCTGCACACCCCTGGAAAAACTAACACAAGCACTTTCAGAGGTTGCACAGATGCAGAGAATAAAATCTGGGATGTGCATGTGGACCGCTCCTCAGCCCCAAGAACCTCATTCAACATACGTATCAACGGCCTTCAAATCCCAAACTTTGATCCTGCTTCATGTCAGAGCCCACTGTCTCCATGGGTTATCTCAGTCAAATCCTGTGGTGGTACTGCACAGGAACTTTGCAGTTCCTTAAACTCTGATGGTTTAGCTATCGTTCAATGGTTGCCTGCTTTTTTTCTGTTTACCAGGTCATGAAAATCTCAATAAAATCACAACATTTTGGGAGGATGAAGTGTGGGGAGATGTGTGGCAGGATGGATTTTCCTCTAAAGCTGAAATATGCTGGGCTTGATTTTTTTTTTCCTTGCTGTACTGGAAGAAAAATCCTCTTTTTATTGGAGAGATTTCCTGCTTGCACAATGTTTCCAGGAATTCCATACGGGTCAATGCCAATGTTTATTACTTGTAGAAGAAACAGAATAAGCAGATGAAGGTTTTTAAAAGGGATGTAAAGCCAATATTGATGTGAGGAGTTAGACTGTTTAATGACCTCTCTCCACAATGCCTAGAAGAGTTTGTCAGCTAATCCTCCCTGTCTCCAGTGCATCAAGAGATGATAGTGCTGGGGTGTCTGGAGTCCTAAGTGATTTCTGTTATACCATGAGTTTGCCTTGTCCTTGGGAGACTGGAGAAGGCTGAGAGGTCCTTATCTCAAAGTGCAGGCTGGCTTCCGTAGGTTCTAGACCTCCAGAAGTGGCGGTGGAGAGAGGGGGGGATTATGCAGTGGGGGAGAGGATGGCAGTGTCCCAGGGGATGGGTGTCTCCATGAGTGGGCACCATCAGTGCTTCTGGAGGAGAGGACAGCTGTGACTGTAGGTGTCTTTGCATGTCTTCAGGTAGACAATGACCGGAGGGACCTGGATATGAACAATGAAGATGTTGATACCAAGAAGCTGACTCGTTTTGTTCGGATGAATGAGCTCCGCCTGGTGACAGAGTACAACCCTGTGGTAATTACCAGCTCCCTGCAGTCCTCACCGTTACACCTGACCTTCTCCTCATGGGTGCCCTCTGGCCCAAGTTTGCACACCCAATTTACGTGAGGGTTGTGGCAGTGGTGTGGATGGGGTTGAGGAAGCCATGCAGCTCTTCACTGCTACTCCATGCGTGGACTGGAAGCAGATTTGCTGGGGCGTGTGAGTGTGGTGGGAGAGGAGGGGAGTCATTGTGGTTCCTTTAGCTTTCCAGTAAATTTGGGGTGTTGATGGGCAGAGAGCTGCATTTCTTACTATTCCTGCATGCAGTGTTGCTTCCTTCCATGGACATTTGCCATGTTGTGCCATGCCTGCAGAGCCAGCTCAGACAGAATATCCTCTCTTTGGCTGAGAAGCCTTGAGAAACCTGGAAACTCAAAAGACCCGCTCCCAGAAGGCAGGCTTTTCTTCATCACTCAGCACGTAGGGCTTCAAGTAAGCCCAGATACTTGAATGTGTTCAAGAGTGAGTTGCAAACTTCCCAAGCAAAATTTTTTCCATCCTTTCCATCTCTTACTCCAGAATTCATCAATTCAACAACAAGAACAACAACCACCAAAACAAACCAACAAACAGAACACACACACACAMAATCAGGATTAGAATGCTTCCACGTTGGCCATCTTCATTGCCTCACCCATCTGACTGACAGTGGCAGGGTCCCAGTGCTCCTCCCCGATGTAGAGGGTGACCAAAGATTTAGGTTCCTCTGAAATCTCAGCAGTTCCCYGGGCTCTTTGCTGTGGAGTCAATAGATCTTAGAAGCCCCAATGGCTGCAAGGCTGAGACTTTATCATTGCTGATGGAGTATTTTGTGGCCTTCTGGATAGCTATAACAGTGCTGACCAGGCTCAGTTTGTATCAAATAAGAACAGCCCACCATGTTTCAGAGGTTYGCCATTTCAAGCTGAATCCAAGGATCATTTAAGAGGACTGACACATTCCACAGTTCAGTTGCAGCCCAGCAGTAGGACAGCATTTTGTTTTGAAATGTAACTTTTTTCCCTCCACAATGAAATACTGTAAGAGTTGGTTTTTTTCTTTATTGAAAAAAAAAGTGGATTTAGTTTTTTGTCTTTATAAGGGAAAAATACATTTAAAAATTACAGAATATTTCTGGGTACTGCTATACCCTGCCCCACTGGCCTAACAGCTCTTTGAGAACACCCAAGTCATGTCAGCGGCGATGTTCTTGTTATCTTTGTAATCTCCCAGACCTTCTGAACCCTTGAAGCCCCCATTGCATCCTTTTGCAATTCATTGGATGATGGCACKTTCTTCATGCATTTCTGCTGATGCTTTGGGTTCTCACTGCATGGTGTCGTGTTTGGCACCCAGGCTGTTTCCCTGACTGAGAATTCCTCAGCTGTTCAGCTGGTCCCCTCCACCCTGACTGTCAGTACAGATGTTGTTACAGTTTTTTTTCCAGATCCTCTGGAGCACTATCAAGGTGCTGCAATTAACAGTGCCTCCTGCAGTCTCTGGCCCAAAGCCCTCCCAGCTTCCCTAAGGTAGCTTGGTTTTTCATAAATATTTATTCCCAGTGTGTATGCTGTTTGCATCCAAGAATGCTGCAGGTCAGCAGAGAATGGGGTCACATTGATCACATCAAGTGCTGCCAAGAGTTCCTCTCCCCATCCTGGGGCCCTTACTGTTTCTCCCACATACTTTAGGCATTTTTAGGCAGTGTTTACCCTGTGGGCTTTTCAGGAGAGTCAGATGTGACCCGGCCACGTTGATGAGCTCTGCTGATTGCTCTTGCACAAGGTTGTGTGGACAGGCACACCTTTGTGTGGAGCTGCTGGAGGAACTGCTGCTCCAGCCCTGTCTGCTCTCACCCCAGCCTTGTCATGGGGCTTGGTGCCGGTTGGCTTCACCCTCACCTTCAGCCTTGTCCTCTCTCAGGAGGTCCTCTAATGTTCTCCAGCCTTAGTTTGCATCCCTTCTACTCTCCCCTGCCTCAGCTGCACACCATCAGAAAAGTGAAGGGGTACAAAATGTCTGATAAACAGTAGGCTAACAGCAGAGTCCCATCTGCCAAAAACCAGATGCTCTTCAGTACAGGGTCCTTGCCAGCATGCACTCCCTGACCTCTTCCTTTTTACTCCTGGAGCATGTGGAAAGTTTCTGCTCCCGCTGGCAGGGAGCTGCACAGTCTGTGCCTCTGTGGTTTTGGTGGCACGGGGAAGGCAGCAGGTCTGGCCCCAGCACTGTTTAATTTGAGGGAGAGGCTGCAGGCCTGCAGGAAGCAGGCGGAAGGAGACGTGAGATGACGAGTGAGCAAGTTCATGGAGATGGTGCAGTGGCTTCTCGGGCAGTTCCAGTCCTGTCTCCTCACAAAGGGCCAGTGTGTAGTGCCTGCTTGGCCCTTGCCCAGGGTTTTCTCTCACTGTGGGACTGCAGAGGCAATTTTAACCCTCAGCACTTCACAACCATTGGGTTGCTGAAACTCTGGATTCATTCCCATCCTATGCACAGCGTAACACTAAAGAAAGAAAAATAAGGACAAACACCAACCTTGACACCACAAATCTTTCCCACTTGCTTGCATTTCAGACAGAAGCTGGACCTCAGCAATTTAGAGCACCCTTATATTCAGTGTTTGTTGGCCTTGGGTCTTCACAGCCTTGCTCTTGTCTTCAGTTTGCTGTATGCTGCCCTACTCCTAGTCCCCTTGCCTAGTCACTAACTATCTTGAAGCCAGTGATGGACCTTTTTGYTCTTCAGACTCTCATCTGGGGAATAAGAAAAGCCAGGAGGTTAAGTGCTTCTGCAAGGAACCCAGATTGGATCCCTCCTGCTTTAAAGAAACCTATCCTGCTTGTCATGCTGATTTGCAAAGAAACCTCAGCTGAGCCATGCAGACTAATGTCCCTCTGACACTACATCCAATCCAAACTGAATGTTCTTAGTCTCCTTGCCTGTGTGTGTTTCTCTCTTTGTGCTGGGCAGACAGCAATAGGTGTGATGCAGAGTTCGATCCAGTTTAACCTCCTCCTGATCACAGACAAGATGTCCCCAAAGCACCCTGAGCGAATGTGCAAGTTTCGGGCAGCAGCAGAGCTCTTCATGGGGAAGGTAAGTCCAAACAGAGAGRAAGAGGGGCTGTTAGGGAGGAAAAAAGAACAGTGGTTTCTGCCATGAATGGGGAGGGCATAATCTCCTCTGTGAATTATGAGTGCAAAGGTCAAGTAGCAGGAAAAGAGGATTATCTGGATAATTAAGYGGAGAGGTTGGTTCTGTTCACCTTTTGCCAGTTTGCCTTCTTGTGGAGAAAATATCTCTGTATCGTGCTCCTCTGCTCTCTTGGTGAAACATTGTGGGGTTTTTTGCTTTTGGTCCAGTTTTGTTCCCTTGTACTGGGAGATGACACACAGCTGCTGCACTTCAGTCTGACAACTGTTGCATTCCACTTATGTGAGAGGTGAATTTGTATATACAGCCTGCAGGACGCCAAGGAGCCTTATATAAGTGACCAGATAGCAAATAATGTCAGTGCTTCTTAACCCTTAGACTTCTGGTTAGATCCTGGGGAAATGGCTATTTTAAAGGAGTTCAAATTGATTTCTTAGATTTTCCACACTAAGGTGGTGAGATAGATGAGGCGTTTCAGAGAAATTTTGCCTGATTCCCATCCCTYTGTGAACAGAGCTCCCCAAATAGTAAATCATCCTATGGCTGATTCTCTGCCAGCAGCTGRATTACAGCAGAATTTGTGTCCAAGGAACAGAGGAATGAACTGGCAAGCAAAGGAGGATTGGGAGCAACAGGAAGGCATTCGGGACAAGGGAGAACAGCAGATGGGAGGGGACAGAATACCRCAGCAGTGGGGAAAGAGTGAGTTGGGAGGCAGGAAGAGATTTTCCTCTGAGAAGTGTGGAGCTGGAAAAAGTTGGGATTTGATAACTAGATCATTTGCATGCATCTGTTTTTGGTACTGAAGGGACAAATTAGAAATCAAGTATATCTTCACCTTTGAATTCAAGGGCCACCTCAGAACCATGCACTCTAAAAAGTCTTGTTTATGGCAGGACCACTTTAGACCTTGACATCTTTCCTACCCACTGGCAAGAGACTAGGTAGAAACTATGCATCATAGTCAAAATGTCACTTCAAAAGTGTTTTTCTTTGATGAATATGTAGCTATAAAAGAAAACTAATTTATCTGTAAATTCCGTTTATCTCTTGTGAGATGTGTGTTAAAGTGACATCATTATTACTGTTCTCCATGAGAAGCAGACTCTGATACAGGTCTTCCTTGAGCAGTTAACTTCTAACACAATGCTGTTTAGCATCACTATCCTTTGCTGATGCAGCTGCATCTAGTTTTCATGTGACATGCCTTGATCTGAGAAAATGGCAATAATTTTCCTAGAAATACTTCACAAAACATTGCATAAAATGTTGTACTGAAGTTCAGATATTTTATGAATTCTCAGCAAACCAGATCTAATTTTTAAATTTTATTTGTACAGGCAAGTTTCCCACCAAATCACTCTAGAAGTTTGTCAGAGTGAAATATAAACATTAAAGACGTGGAGATTTGACTTATTATTTCCACTTTACTGCAGTGGGACTTGAAGACACAGAGATGAAGGGACTTACAGTCTAGTAAGTTGTTTTTCCTGAAGGAGTGGCACTGAGGAGTAAATTGTGTTTTGGACTGCCCTCCTAGAAAGCAGCAAGAGAGTGCTAGGATCCCTCTGTTTGACWTTCAGATCTGGATAGTAAGGAGTAAGCAGTGATATGCCCTCTTAGGCTTGTCTCCATTGCTCTGTCATGTAGAAAGACACGAATTAGTTTGGGTATCGGTGGCAGCCACTGCACAATACCATGAAAATCCCTGCTGGCTAATTTTCCTAAGTGAAGTTATATGTTGTCGGGACTACCAAGTTAACTGAGGTTTACTTCAAAATAAGTAAAGAATTGAGTAGATTTTTCCTTTTTGTGGTTTTCAGATTGTCTGAGAATAAATGCAAGATTCTTGACTTGAATTTTATTCAGGATTACCAGGGATTAATTCGTATCCTGTGGGAAAGACTTGTTTGTGCTGTGGGGTTAGTGCTGTCTGTGGTTTGAGCAAGGAGTCATTGCTGTGCAGTGGAGAGGTGTTCAGGCTCCCTGTGAGCATATACCACTGCATCCAGCACAGCTCTACAGTGATTGCAGAGTGCCAGAACAGAGTGGGGATACTCAGTGTGTTGCAACATTTCTGCAAGCCAGTGCAAAACACAAACAACCTCAAAAGAGTCCCCAAGCAGGGGAAGGGGTACCAATCCTGTCACACATCTCTGCTGCACTCGGATGGAAGAGCAGTCCTTGCCATTGTCATCACCAATGGGAGGGAAAAGAGAAACTTGTTGCTTGGATGGAGAGATGAAGAGGAGGTGCTGCTGCTGAGTGACTGACTTCAAAGAATGAAGAAGACCACAGAATTGTGGAATCACTTAGGTTGGAAAAGACCCTTAAGATCACTGGAGTCCAGCTGTTAATGGATAATGAGGAAGTGGTTCACCTGCCAGTTTCTGGATTATGGTCCTTTCATCTCTGGTTTATGATATTTTCACTTTTGCCTGAGAGGAAGCTGAGATTTTCAGCTGGAGGATCCAGCAGTATGTTGAGGACTTATTTGAAAACAGCCTGAACTACAGGTGAAGCAGCAGTGAGTGCCTGAAGGCAGTCTAGATTTCTCTAGATTTTATTGTGGAACCYGAGTGCTATAAAATGTTGGAGAGGAAAATGTGAATGGTAGATGATGCTAAGCCAGCATAAGCTGACAACAAGAAGAAGAAATATGGTAGTTTTCTAGCATACTTCGAGAAACAATTGTGGGTGGACAACAGTGAACAGAGTTCAAAGCACTGCAGCTGTAGGAGTGAGTCCACCAGCCTTCTTGGAAGAATCCCACTGCAATCAAATATGTGCTTATTTGAGAAAGTACTGCCCAGAGTCCAGGCAAAGAAAGGAAATGCACTGGAAAGGAAATGTCAGGGTTTGCATTGCTAAGCCAAACTACCATAATAATATTCAGTTTTCTTTCCACAGTATCAGAGTATAACATGATAATTACAGCTGGTGTAAGTCATGGGTGTTTGCAGAAGTCTCAATAAGGTGATGTTGGGAATAACAAAAGCAGCTTTTGCTGCTGCTGACATAATTGGTTTCCAATGTGAAAATGATTTGGGTAGAGACGTCTGTAAACTCCCTTTTAATTTATATGTAAGTCCATTTAGAAATGCATTCTGATAAACTCCTGGTGTCCGTCAGGAGTTCTTCCATGGAAATGAAAAGATGATGTTCTTTCTCTTGCAGACAGTCATTCATACACTTCTTATTTTTCTTGTCAGACATCGATGGCTCCAGAACTGAGAGATAATATTGAGAGAGGCCTCTTTTAGCCATAAACAGAGGAGCCTGTAAATATGGATTTTCTATGTCACTTAATAAGTATCTGCAGTAAAGTTGTTTTTATAGCTGGCTTTTTTTTTTTTTAAATTCATGACTGATGTTTTTGTTTTGCTTTGATGTACTATGATGTAAGAAATTACTCAAACTTCAGAATTTGATCTTTTTGCTTATACAAGAGAATGAAGACTGCAGCTCTCTGAAGTTCAAAAGCTGGATATGAGGCTTGACCATCCTTTTTGTTTGCCTTTGTTAGAGAAAAAACTAAGCAATGTCAAATTGGTTTCTACCATTGCAGTGCTATTTTCAATTAACTTTAATTCCTTGGGCAATAACATCATTCCATATCCTAGTATCTACCAGGAACTCGATGTTCTAAAAGCACTGGGCTAGGAATCAAGTTGTCAAGACAGCAAGACAGCACCAGTGTACAAAATTTTGTGAAAGGGAGCTTATTGCAGGTGATAGTGCACAGATAATATCATGTGTGAAGGAGAGATTTTGCGTCAGGAGTTCCTCATTCATGCAGGATATCCTTCACTGCCTGTAGCAGCAGATCTCTGAACACAGGCAAGAAGATTGCTACAAAAGGAAACAATTTTGTGGAAATTATTTTAGAATGAAAAACCCCCAACCAGCTATTGTTCAAGATAGTGTGGAATGGAAAGTGAACTTCCCATTTGGGATAGAACTAACTGGTTTCTAGCAGTGATGTGAGAGTTGCCATTATAAGTGGGATTTGTTTTGGTGAATTGTAGCTTTGGTAAGTCATCTGAGTAAGGGTTTAGGCTCTTTTCAGCACTGAAAGAGAAGGACAGGCTTATCCTTCCTTCCCTTCTAAAATAGCTGGAATAAAGTGCSTGTCACTGTTTATTGTAGAGGTTACACAGATGGCTGGCTGAGACAAGACTAGGATCTGGATGGCAGAAGCTAGGCAATGTGAATCCTGCCTTGTGGTCAATATAATTTTCCATGGTTACTGTGTTCATTCTTTATGATTGGAGCTAACTGGGAATCTCAGAACAAAATAAATTCCTCTTGAGAAAATGCCGATTCCATGAGATGACATCTCTCATGGAAATGTGCCTACTGAGAAACCTTGGTTTTCAGCTGCTATGGAGATCAGGCTTCCCGTGCTTGTGGCCTCTGGGCCAACACGTCCTACATTCTGCCCCACAGGCATGATCTTGAGACCACACCTTCCTTGGCAGGACCCTGGAGCACATCCAGCATAGGATGCATGGCGTGCCCTTCTGCTGAAGGAGGATTCATCCCATGTCACAGTACCTACCTTTCTAAAATGYTATTCATCTGTTTTAAAGGTGGCAGAGATTTTGTATAGAAAGTGACACAACTTGACAATACTTCTTTTTATTTTAATAACTTCTTGTTAAACATTTGATTAAAAAAATATTGTTGTCCAGTGAATCTCTTATAGAAAAACCCAAAAGCTGGTGAATGAACTGGTGAAAATGTGGTACCATTTCCTGCATTGACCCTCTGAAAGTTCTTCCCTCCAACACTGGCCTCTGTTTCCAGCTTGCTRGTTGGAAGGAGAGCCCTAAAACATTAAATATTGCTGTTGCATCTAAAAGTCTCTTAGATCAAGTCCCTAGACCTGTTAACCTTAAATTTGTGACCCTTCTCTAGCTTGGTGTTTTATCCTGTAAAAAGATGAATTAAGCACTCTGAGAGAAGTACACCACAACCTGTCTGCTCACCAGCTTTTTGCTCTTGGGGCACAGTTGACTTTTGGAAGAGAAATTACAAATGGTAAATATCACATATCCAGTGAAAGTCCTGTTTCTGGTTTTGTATTTCACTGTATAACTGAAGTTAAACCTTACAGCAGCCTAACTATCCCTCCTTCCCATAGGCTGTTGCCTAGGAAAGTTTCCAGATATATTGTTTTTTTATAGAACATAAATTTAATAAGTAAAGAATTTAAGATTTATGCAGTTTATTTTTAGACAAGAAAACAAGTTTTGAACTAACTTGAGTGTTCTTCATTGAAAAGAAAGAAAAACATGAGTCACAGCCTGGGAACTGGGCACATCATCTTCACATTACATTGCTTCTCTTTTTTTAAACTCCTCTTCTTTCTTGTGTAAGTGAAGTCATAGCCTTGTCCATAGGTACATTGAATATGCTAGGCCCAGTAGACTGCACAGGGTAAAAAGAAGATAAAATGACACATGCTAGCTGGGAGTTTATTTCATTGACTTGGATCTCATCTGCTGAGGGATTCTATTTAATCCGGTCACTGTTTAAATTGTTTAATTGCTGTATTTATTTTCTTTCATAAATTTTATACATAATGTTTGTATTTAATATTAATATACAAATTAACAAAGATATTTATAAATAGCTGTATATTTTACTGATAATCTTTCAGRTTCCAGAATTTTAAATTTTTACCACTTCCTACTGCACCAGTAAGATCTAAGCTGAAACTTAGCTTTTAAAAATAAAATCATTGAGTTTGTTACCAATTCTGATAACACTGTACTACTAAATCRTTCCAGCAGAATCCTAATCCTGGGTTTGATTTTGGTCTCCAAGACCCTTTGGGAGCACAGCAAACTGTCATTCTCATCCTGGCTTATTCATTGCTGAGCTTCTCTCCAGCATTGCAGGTCTGAGCAATGCTCCACTGGGCTGGGCTGTACGGACATGGGTGTCTTGCTAACAACTTCTGTTTCCCAAATGATTGCATCTTCATTTGTGTTCACTACGACTCACTTAAATACATCCTTTGGTTTTGGTACTCTCATGTTCTTATCCTTGCAGGCTCCTGCTGCCCTGTACTTCACTCCCACATTCTTGTAATTGAGTTTGATTCTTCACACACCAAAATGCCTTTTTACTCTGCTGCTCTGGGTCTTGCATGGATGTGAGCATCTTATCCAAATAACATGCAACTAGAGGATCCAGCTTCTTTGACATTTGCTGTTAAAATAAGAGACATCTTGTTTCCTCATCTATTAAGAGACTAGAACTGAAGACTGCCTTCCTTTCCTACTGTAAATATATTTTTATAGCAGGTGAAAGAAGACATGTTTGGTAGTGTAAGTCTGGACTTGATAAAATACAGACAAATGCACTGCATGGAGCTGCTAGATAGTGGCAAAGGAAAGTGTTGTCCTCAGAGAGTATGGATGGTTTTCTCATACTTTTTACAAAAATATCACTAATAATCTTCATATGGTCACTGTTTGGGGATTTGTTCTTTCTCTCAGCTTCCGTTTTTCTCACATTTCCTTTCCTATTTCCATCACAGATTCTCTTTATCCTATTGGACAGTAATTTGAAGAGCAATGAACGAGTAGTGTCATACTTCCAACTGAAGAAGTCCCAGCTGCCAGCTCTGGCTGTATTCCACACACCAGATGACGAGCAYGATGTGTTGACTGTGGATGAAATCTCCATTGAGCATGTACAGGACTTCTGTAATCGTTTTGTACAAAAAATGCAGAAGGTAAAGAGGGGGTCCTGTACAGCAAATTGGGATCTTGTAAGATGATGCCGTTGTTCACAAGGCTCTTGAAGAAGATTACTTCAGTTCCTTGAACTCTTCCCCATCCCTGTCACTTCTTCTTTCATATACCATATACATTTGTACCTGAATATCAGAAAAGCATCATATTTAGGGCAGAGCAGAGATGGATGTCTTTGCAGAGCCTCTGTCTTCATTGACCTCTGCCTTCTAGTCTACAGCAAGAAGACTTCACTTATCTCTGAGTGAACTGTATGAAGGTCTCTGCGAAGCATCTATCTTTTGGGAACAGCAGCTAGGGAGACAAAGTGAAGGGTGCTTTTGGATGCTGAGAATGGAGGTGGTGGATGGCAGCATATGAGAGCAGGTCAGAGTGACAGTGACATGGATAGGAATTAAATCTATCAGGAAGGCTACAGAACAGAGTGTACAGATAGGGCCTTAGGACTCTACCAGAAGTGTCTGCTGGGAGTGGGACGATTTAATCTCCATGTTCACTCAGTGTTAAAACTTCTCTCTCTGTCAAAATTCATCTTCCTGTAGCACAGGGACTTTGTGTTGTGTGATGGAAATGAGATAGTCAGGGCAGTGGCATAAACAGCAGGGGGAGAGGCATTTGAGTTATTTTGTTTCTTTTATCACTATGCTGAGAAACCGAGTAGTGTCAAAACTGATTTAATGCCTCTAATGTGTTTTAGAAAGAAGACGAATCTGAGGAGAAGCCCCTCAATGAGGAACTCTGATTCTTTCTCAGCCAACAGGATGGTTGTAGCCAGTCATCTGTTTCTGGTGTATGAAGAGTTCAATCTGCCCTACAGCTCAGCAATTCCTGGGTCAAGTCAGTAATGGATTCCCATCGTCATTCTATCTGCTGTCTGTCCTCTCCAGGAATCTCTTCTCTCTTATCTCTTCTCATTTTTTGTCTCCAGGTCTCTTTTTTCCATACTCCAGGACCTCTGGTATTGCCCTACAGTATGTCCTTCCATGCCACTCTGTTGGAGCAAAGAGTGGCATAGTGAAATGGCAATATCAGAGGTAAAACTAATAGTTCCCAGGGATGTGTTTCCCTCATTCTCTTGGCTTTTGGTACCATGCTGGGATCCACTGTTAGCCTTTCCTGATACTACAAACAGATTGGTTGCTTGATGTCACATGAAATTTTCCATTTATTTTACTAAATAAAGCAAAAATTGAATAGCCTGAATTTTTATGCAAATATGTTATTTCCCACTCTCCTTGTCCTTCACTTAAGGATGAAGTCTCTGTATTTGTGACAGAGTAAGCTGAAAAAATCTCCTTTCTCTGAATTTAACCAGGCTTGCAATGCCTAACCAGTCAGGTTGATTGCTAAGAATCATTCCCCATGATCTATTGTCAATATATATTTCCTATATCTATATAGGATTCCCTATATCTATTGTCAATGGATATTTCCACCAGGATGAGAGTTTTCTGTGAAGGTTTGGGATCAGAACAGCACTAGGTATAGCAGGTCTGAGATGGTGCAGCAAAAATGAATGAGCCTAAGATGTTGCAGAAGGGCAGTAGAAAGTTGCATTGCAAGACAGAGAATATTCCACACTACATTAGAGACAAAGGCTAATTTCTGTGTATTGACCTCAGACATCCCTCAGAGGTCACAGTTCTGGTGTGCAGGGAATGGGGACTTCGCRGGCAAGTATGGTATGAACCGTTCCTGTTCTGCTGTACTAGATGCATGCAGTAGGCTTGCCTCATACTTGGCTCAGCATCCTTTGGCATGAAGTATGGATGCTCCTGTCAAATAGTGATTGTATTGTCTCAGAGCTTGAGAGACTAGGCCTGGGACAGGGAGCCTAAGAGGGGTTGAGCTGAGAAACCTCAGACCTTTCCCAGAGATTAGGCCAAGGYGAAGAACTGGGAACAGAAAGTTGTTTTTGCAGATGAGGCAAACACAGCTCCTCCCAAGGCAGAGGGAGAAGTCAGGAACTGGAAGGGATCCAAAGTAGCTGCCCGACACCACGATAAGGGCCACAGCAGGGAGGCAGGTGCCAGCCCTGTGTTAGATCTTGTGTCTTCCATATGAATAGTTCGTTTCTCTAGAACTCTGTCTCCCACACAGCTGGATTTCTCTCCTTTAGTCCTCTATCCTCCCTTCTCCTCTGTTTACCTAAAACAAGCCTTATGCTGCCAAAATTGCTCCACATTTCCAAGGAAGATTGCTATGAAGAAAACAGTGCTTGGGATTGTTAGCAAGGCCAGGAAACTGCCTCCCTTCACAGGGCCCTCTCCCTTAAAATGCAGGGCAGTGGGCAATATGGGTTCTCAGAAGCTCCATGGCCGAAACAATAGCCAAGAATTGTTTCCTAAATGAGGCAGTTCAGAAAAGAGCAGAAAAGAGGGGGAGGAGAGCAGAGATAGGCAAACCACCTCCGCTCAGTTTTCCCCTTGTCACAGCTGAGTGCTCCCTAAACTCTGTTTTGCATGTTGCCTATGAAAACCTGTGGTGTTGCTTCTTGACACAGCAAGATAATAACCCTGAAGATGTTAAGGGAGACGTAAGTTTGGTGCATTACATGCTGCTTCTTTCTTTAGGCTGGTAAAAGTGGAAGCATGTGCCTTCAGCCCATGAAACTGCTCTATCAGGTGTCCTCTCTTCTGAGCAGCCATTTCACAGTGACCTTCTATCACTGGAGTGAAGTCCCAAAAGTGGAGATGTCACCATCATCAGCTGGAGCCAAAAAGGCCATAAGGTTTGGCCCATAGATGTAGTGTTCATATAACAGCCAGAGCGAGTCATCTCTGAAGACCTCTTAGGTGTCTTTTTCTTTGAAGCCTGAGACTATTCAGGGTGGATCACATCCTGGCCACTGTGTTTGGTGCATTGGATTTAAACACTAATCCTTGAGCAGCAAATGCAGGCTGGTACTCAGCAACACTCTTTGGCATGGAGGGCCTGGCCTGGCAGCACTGTGGGGCTGTGCCGCAGTCTCTCTCCTGGTCCGTAAGCTTACCCAGGAGATGCTGTTGTTGATCAGAACAAGGCATGCTTTCACCATCTGTAGGGCCAGGGAAGAGAACTGTCTGCACCAGATGACCTCTTGAATGAGCTTGTGTACAGGGGAAAGATATAAAAATATAAGCCTGAATTCTGTTGGATGCTCTTGTGGCTTTTGTGCATTGAAAAAGGACTACAGAACTACAGGAGAGATGCTGAGAGCTGGAGGCTGAGCCCCAAAGAGAAGGGAAGGGTCTAAGGTGTCAGAATACCTTGCTGCTTTTGCCCTGGGTATGGGCAGAGATTGTAGTGCTGGACTGGAAGACTGTGAATGAAGCAACATTGATGTTGGTCTGTGTGAAGCACAGGGATCAACCTGTCCGAAAAACTGGGGAGCCACAGGRTCCTATCCTAGACCCTGTCACACGGTATAGCTTTGAGAATAAGAGATAGCTCACCTCACACTGGCCCAGAACCCAGGCAGAGCAAACTCACACCTGCCTTCCAGAATCCTCATGTCAATGGTATGTGATGGTTTTGAACTCCTGGTTTTATGCCAGTCCTAGAATGTGCAGGGCTGTATCTCCTGCCAAGAACCCTGCTAAGTTTCTCTCAGTTGGAAAACTGCTGCTTTTTATGGCTATAGCTTGTTCCTCCCTTGGAAGTGTTCATTCCTTTCTCTGCGGTATGGTACAGAGGGAAGGTCTTCTGGGTGAGGAGTCTTTGCATTGTAGGTGTTTCCAGTGTCATGCACATCTGTGGTCCAGACCAAACAGGGGGGGGGACTGGCCTGCTGCATGAGTGTCTGAAGTTTGTGTCTTGGCCAGCTGCAGAAATTGGGCACAGCGATGTGACTCTTCCTCAGTGCTGCAGGGAAACAAAATACGAGATAAATGAAGCTCTGGTTCTGCAAACAAGCCTGAAAGTAAAAGCAGTGTCCCCAGTGACTGTGTTTGCTGTGTACACAGCTAATTATAGGGATAGCTTTTCAGGAGCTTCTTTATGTACACTGARGAGTTTAATTCCCTCTGCACCTTACAGAGCTCTACACCTAACCAACAACCTTGGGAGCCACAAGCAAGCCACAGGAAAAGCCTCCTCCTCCTCCAGCTGTTCTGCAGTCCCTGCAGGACTTACGCAGTACAGGCGGCCCTGGGGTGCTGCACACAGGATGTCCCGTGAACAGATGTGGTGGTGGTGGAGTCGGGGGATCTGCCTTAATCTCTATGCTCAAAGGCTTCTGCAATGCATCTTCGGTGGGCTTAGCCACTGCCATAGGGCACTTGAGGTAGAAACCAGAGGCAGAATCCTATGGATGGGTCAATCTCTTGTTTGTTTTATTTTTTTTTTGTGCCCCGTTATGTAATCTCTGATCTGAATTTGTGATGTATGTGGCCCAGATGTTTTGAGCTGTCTGGGGAGGCTGGTTTGGTTTTCAAGGGGAGGAAGTGCTAGATGTAAACTGACAGAGGGCAAGATGAAGGAGTTCCCTTTCCCCTCAGCATTGTGGACATACTGTAGTATGAGAATGCTCTGCAGCAGCATCTGAACGCAAAGGACATTCGAAATATCTAAGATAACATCTCAGTCTGCCTAACAGGAAAGCGAGGTTGCAGGGACATGTGAGAGCTGCTGTCTTTGCCCCAGGGAACAGGTAATTGGGTTGTGTTGTGGAAGATGCAACTTCATATCCATCTTTGGTGAGATAGAATTTGAACATCCCATCTAATGCACAGAAGTCTACCCCTGAGCTGGGCCTGAGTTCCCAGGACAGGGAGGAGATAGTGATGATTTAGAGCAACATATGGTAGGAACAATTGTCCTCCTTGTCATAAATGGAGGAAGGGCATAGCTGTCTGACACCTCTGTTCGCAGAATCACAGAATGGGTCTGGTTAGAAGGGACCACAATGGGTCATCTGGTCCAACCTCCCTGCTCAAGCAGGGTCATCTTAGAGCTCACTGCACAGGATTGCATCCAGATGGTTCCTGAGTATGTCCAGTGAGGGAGACTCCACACCCTCTCTGGGAAGTCTGTTCCAGTGTGCAGTCACCTGCACAATAAAGATGTTCTTCTTTATATTCAGATAGAACCTCCTGTGCATCAGTTTCTGCCTGTTGCCTCTTGTCCTGTTGCTTGGCACCACTGAGAAGAGCCTGGCTCCATCCTCTTGGCACCCCCCCTTTAGATTCTGATAGACATTGATGAGGTCCCTGTTCAGTCGTCTCTTCTCAAGGCTGAACAGGCCCGGCTCCCTCAGCCTTTCCTTGTAAGAGATATGCTCCTGTCCCTTAATCATCTTTGTTGTCTTCTGCTGGACCTGCTCCAGGAACTCTATGTCTCTCTTGTACTGAGGGGCCAAGGAGAGTTCATCTGGAAGGAAGCTGAACCAACAAATCTGGGCAGCAATACTAGGGTGCCCTACTCTCTCTTGCTGGTGGACAGATCACAAGGCTTAGTCATTCTTAGTCACTTCCACAGGGGATAACTTCCTCTCAGTACCACTAAGGGCAGCCCACGGACTGGAAAAGAGGTGGGGAAAGTTGACACAGGAGGAGGAAATATTGTCTGAAGGATGCAACCGGGGAAGTAGTTTGCAGGACTGTGAAAGAGAAGGGCAAGGAAGAGCCAAAGGCCTGTTTGGGAGAAGGAAAGGACTTGCCCAAAGGGTGATGTGGCCTGCAACACGTGAGGGTCAGTGAGGAAAGGTGCTGGGTGGATACCAGAGAGAACTGATAATGGTGGAGAAGAGAGCACAGAAGTGTTTTTTCTAGGGCTGTGAATGAAATACCTCGTTGATCCATTTTGGCTTAGTCACTAAGGAAACTTCAGAGGAACGTTCTCAGTGGAAAAACTTGCAAGACCACAAGATGCACATTGAATAAGAGAGTACTTGTTCTCCCATTTGAATTTCTCCCTTCTCTGCTGAAGTACCTACAAATCCAGGCAGGCAGGCTGGTCCCGTGATCTGTAAAGCAGCACTTTTCTCCAGATTAGAGGAAAGACCCATGGATATCCTTGGAAGGCCCTGGTGCATCCCTGCCTGCCCCAGGCCTCCATGTATGGCAGCTGTGCAGAGTTGCCCTCTGTATCACAGCTGTAAACAGCACTGTGTCCTCCTCCCCAATGCTCACCAGGGCTCGAGCCATTGACTCCTCTGTGGATCACAACAGCCCCTGGAGCACCCCACATCCTGTCCACATACAGGCTGAAAGCCCAGACCAATCCACTTTACAGCCTAAACACATGGGCTGTGTGAGCACTCCAGATTTCTCCCTATCCCCTGTGTTATGAGTATTATACATTCTTCATGTCTCCCACCTTCCTCTCTTCCTAGGCCAGAGCCCACATTTCATCATCTTGTTAGGGGCTCAGTGTGATTCTATCCCACCACATCATGTGTTTTGTGTGTCTACATCACCAGCATTATTTCTTGCCTTTTATGTAGTAGATGAGGCATTGGTGGTATTGCTATCTGTGACTTTCTCAGTCTGGCCTGATACAGCACATCCTTATTTCCACAGGTGCCAGAAGACATGACAATGGTGCAGTCCAAATCCAGTTCCTTTATCTGTGTGGGCAACTGCAGACAAATGTCAAGTCCTTGGGTCTTCTAATCGGTTATCAGAAGGGCAGGATGAGATCTTGCAGCTTTCCTATTTTTTTGTTCTGTTGCTGTTAGTCACTGGAAGGAATGGAATAATCACCTCAAGAAAAAAACCTTAATTTGTTTTCTTCTCCGCTAGATAATAGAGGGCTATATGCCTGAAAGGTTGTGTTTTCAATATAAATCTGTTGTGCTCAGGGTATTCTTTGGCATTTTGGAATTCAATGTGGGTGTTGATCCTGGATGTATCACGACTTCCCATTGCAATCAAGACTTTATTTTCCTTGGCCAATTTTTTCTGTTCTTTGGCTGAGAAACAGAAGAGACAGACAGTAACTTACCCCAGACTGTTGATGAAGCCTGTAGGCAGAGCAGGAGAGAGAGCCTAGATCTTCTGCATCCAGAGCTCCTGAATGTTAGCCATATGGCCACACTTTCTCTTCACCTTCCATCTCCCTCTGACTCCCAATGGCTATTTTCTTAAGTTGAAATGGCAGTCTTTCACTGTGAGTCAAAGGCTGTCTTGTTTGGTTGCTTGTTTRGCACAGCTGAATCTGAACACATCTGGATCATTGTTTTCCCTCCATCTCTCACTCCTTGCCAGTGAGATCTTTCCTCCTGGACAAATTACCTTATTGTTTCAGGGTCTGATGGTGAATGTGCTTCCTTGCCACATGGCTTTCTCAAAGCAGTTGCAGTGCTTTCTTGGATCCCTGGGCATCCTGGATTTCAGACCCCATCTTGTAGCAACATTTACAGGTTTTCTGCTCTGTTGAGATTCTAGCAGTAAAGAAAATATTATGTTAAGCAGATATTAAGAAGWTGTATTTGTGTCATAAATATTTTAATATTCTTTTGAATAATTAATGAATCTTTAAATATTATTGTATTTAAAATATTTTATTACAAAGCTATTAAGAAGGTATATTTGCATAATGAAGAAGTATCTATGGCAGGTGAGAGGAAAATGTGAATGAGTCCTTTCTTGGTACATTTTAGTCTTGGCAAGACAGTAGCAGAAAGGAAGGTATTGTTAAAGGGAAAGGCTATTTCTCATTCTATGACTCAGGTAGTAATGCTTATATCTTATGATCAACTGTCTTTAAATGTTCATCAGTCTTCTTTTCACAGACCTATTCTGTCATTCAGGAGTCTGGATACTGCCATGGTTAATGGGTCTTTCAACTTCTTCCATCTTGCAGGTCCCTATCATAGAAACAGCACATCTTTGGTGTCTCTCCTGTGACCGGATCACTCAACACCACAGAGACACAAAGCACTCTGAAAAGATGCACTGGTGCCACAGAGGAGCAGAGAGGAGTAGGGTGACCTAAGAATCACCCCGCTAAGGCTGTCCTCAGTATCTCAAACCATGGTCTCTTCTTTCTGCCTTGCTATCTGAAAGCAGCAAGGAGACTTGAGAGTACAAGATACTCCACATGTCCCCTCTCAGTCTCAAGGATAGGGCTGGCTCTAACTGCACCCTTCTCCTCCCTGCTGGCTCCCTGTCTCTCTGTGAGCGATGGGCCCTCTGACCCTGCTATGATTTTGTTTCTCTTTTTGCCCATCCCATGCTCTGGAGGCAGCTCTGCCCCAAGCATAACCCTGCTGCTCCCAGGGAAAGGTTGCCTTATTGCATGTGCCCCAGGCACTCCCTTTCAAAAAGAACAAATGTCCCATGCAAAAGGAGAACAAAGAGAACCCACCAGGCACTCTCCATCTGAGTGGTGATGAAGCAACACAAGCAAATGGATCAGCACCTTGCCTGGGGGCCCTGTTCACCCTAAGGTTTCTGTTTGGTCTCTGAGTCCTGAAACTGGTATTTCAGTGGAGTCCTTCTTGGCTAGTCTGGCTTTGTGATTTAGGACAATAAAACCCTTCTTCTTATGATAATAAAGATAACTGCATCCAGGACATTTTGAACTTGAGAAACTGCTCTACCAGCATTTTACAAGATAGGGTGGGATTCTTTGTGTGGCTGTTCCTATGGAAATGAGGTGATTTGTGTGTCTGCTTGTCCTGTCCCGACTTTCAAATGATCAGACACATCCGACAGTAGGGCAGTGGTYTCTAAGGTATTATGGTGCTACTGCTTTTGTGAGACTAGGTGTTGGGCAGAGAGGGAAAGTCCCCAGACTGCATCATTAGCTTTTTTTTATGCCGGGGTACTGTAGTCCTGCTCATAACATGCCCTTACATCCTTGCTGGGACCCTCAATACCCTCCGGACAAGCTGCTTGGGAGCTGCTCCTTGCCCATTGCCTTGAATGTCACTGTTGTACTCCAACTCACTTCAGTGCCACCTTCTTGAAAATTCATGCAGGATTSTTTACTTTGACTTGGGCTAGGTTTATCCGAACGTCTGTCCTTGTGCTGGGAATCCATCAAGCATGCAAACCCAAAGCACCTGAAGTAGCTGGCTTCTATTTCTAGCTGTGATGATCAGCCAAAGACTTGGCGCTGCTTTGCTTATGTTTAATATGTTAAATCTGTCTCTGAATTTCTCTGTGACAGACAGACATGCCACAGATGGTCAACATGTGTGGGAGTGGACTGTTTCTGGACAAGCACCATCCTCCTCTGCTTCTCCCCAGGTCCCACCACCCGCTTAGAGAATTCCCAGGGAACCTGTTCCCCAGGTCACTGACAAAAGCAGCAAAAGCTCCCACTAAGAGCAAGGAGGAGGGGGTTGGGAAGAAAGACAAGGTTATCTGCCCTAAAATGTGCCCCAATGCAAAGTGGAGACACTGGGGTCCTGAGATCAAGCTCAGGGTGTTGAGACCTCAGTTTGCCTCTTCATTGGTTGAGCAGCCACTATTGGCAACTGCTTTATTCTGTCACTTGGGCTGGGTTGAACACRTTCCCCCTGCTCCTCTCCCCAGCAGCTGGGGCCCCTCTCTGTGAAGCTTCCCCAGCTGTGGCACCCTCCTGCAGACTCGTTCCCAGGGCCAAACAGGGCTTGGGGCAGGTGGGAGGTAGCAGTGCCATATCTGTGGTGAAGGGGACAGACAGCCTAGAGGACCAAATAGGGCTGGTGCTTTAGTGTGTCCCACTGGCCAAATGGGACAAGCACAGAGAGGAGAGGAAGTAGAGTGGGATGGGGGGAGCTGAGGCTGGCTGTGGACTGTTTTATAGCTGCTGTTGTTCAGCCCTGTGGCTGAAGCATGGTGTGTAGGTGCAGAGTGAGGAGCCTGACCTCTTTCCTGCCCAGGGCTGCTGTTCCTGTGTTATGCTGCACTTCCTGCAGCATTGGAAGCCCAGTCCTGGAGCCAGTACAAGTCATAGGCCCAACTTCACATGAACATCAGCAACCCTACACACAGAAGAGGGCTGCACGTACACCCTGGGTCCTTTCTCTCTGATACCTTGGAGACCTTGATATGTTGATTTAGAACTAGCTAGTTAGCTGAGATCCATGTCTTCCGCTACCCCTTCAGGCCCACAAGTATGCTTTGTTACTTCATTCCTATCTAGCACCTTAATTTCCCGAGAAAACCTAAGCCCTCTGAAATCAAGTGCAGTTCAGACAYATAGGTATGAGTTAGCTTATGGCGGTCATACCAATGTGGTGGCTGTCAAGAAAGTCCCTGTGCACTTTTCCTTCATCTCTTGAGATGATTTTCTCTACTGCAGCTGTTGGTTCAACATCAGCTTGGGTGGTGGGGTTTCGTGTCACCACAGGAGTAGCTGCAGGATAGAAGTGCAGAAGAAACCCTTCCTGGGACACAGTAACTTTTCAGGGAGCTCAAACAATCCAGCAGAATAACGGACAGCAGCCACCAGGCAGGCAGGGATATGCAGGGAACATCTTCAGCAGCAAGACATCAAGAAGCTTTTTCTCAGAAGCAGCTTAAGGTCAGCTTTGTGCCTCAGTGCTGTGTTGCATGGAGGAGGCAGAAACCTGACCTGAAATTTCAGGTGCTTGCTGTCAGGCAGGAGAGGAGTTAAAGTCAAGCTCTCAGCTGTCATGCCAGCCTTGCAGACCTCTCTTCAGTGGCAGTACAGAGCTCCTCCTAACACTCCTGCTGCTGTTTTACTGGTGGTGCCACTCTCTGGAAGTGCAAACCCGCTGTGATAAATTATTTTCTTACATTCTTACTTACTCCAGATCTCCCCAGATAAGGTAATGACAGAGATTTCTGTTTAGCAATCCAGTTCCTGCAACAGTGGATGAGGGTCAGGAACAGATCAAGATTAAAGCGATAGCACAGAGGAGCCCAGAGAGATCAGATAATGCAGAAGAGCTCCAGGGGCTGAAAAAAAGAGTGAACTTGGGGTGCCTAGGTATCATCTGTCATCACCAAGCCCCAGGCTTGGCAAGACCAGGCAGTGATAAGAGAACCCTTGGCTGAGGAAGGTGCTCCTTCCAGACAGGCCGCTTCTCCTATGGAGGGGTGAGGACAGGCACATAACCACACATCTCTCCCTTCTGGGGCTTGTACAGCACTTGGCACAAACAAGACCTTAATCCTAATGGAGTACCTGGGCGATTCTAATGAAATGACTGTCCTGACTGCAGTCCTTACTGTTCATTTCAGGTGTACACTCAGGTCTCAAAATAGACAAGGGTCTTTTTAGGAGCTAGTGAGTATGTTTTATTTATTGTGTAGTATTGGTATTTTATTCACTGGATCCTCCAGCAGGTTCACTGTCTCCTCCTCCAGTTCACTAGTGAAGTGACCATCAAGACAAACAGGCACCTACCTCAAAGGGCTGAAGTGAGAGACAGATGCTTGGCCAAGTAACATGAGGGAAGGTGTGTTCTACAGATGTGTACAGATGTTTGGTAAATAATGTATGCACAGCAGAGATTCTTTTTCATTGTCTGCTGTATAAAAATGTATGGTATTAAACAACATAGTAATTGATCTTAGGCTTAGCCAGCCAGCAGGGTTGTAACTGCTTGTGTACCCAATAYGTGACTCATGCAGTGTATTTTCCTGATAAATGTACAGTAACATTTTCCAGTGCAGGCATGGCTGTAGGTGGGAGACAGTGAAAAGGAATCCCAAATAATACAATCCAGTTGGTGCCAGGAAGTATTGTAAGCAGATCTTGTTTCTGGAACAGAGGGGAAAAAACATTAGTTAAAGCCCAAGAAGGACAAAAGTGTCTTTGTGGGCAAGAGTCTTTAAAGAAAGATTCTATTATGGAAAAAACTCAATGCAACTTCTACGACTGATACATGTTGGAAGTCATATGTGTGTTCTTATGTGACTTTAGGCACCTGTATTGAGTCTTAAAATGACATCCTTTATCACACAGGTAGACAAAAAAGGGCAGATAATTTCAGCAGAGCAGACCCCAACCAGCTTTGACTGAGCAAATGAGGGGGAATGTTGAATCCAAAAGTGTCACCGCATGCCTTCAGCACTGGAGTCTTGCTCTTTTTCTTGTACACCTGTCCTGGGTTTCCTCCCAGTGTCTGGCTAAAAAGGTCATGAGACAAAAGGGGAAGAGCTCTGAAAGAAACTTATTACCAAAGAGACCACTGCCAAAGCTGCAGAATGTCATGAGATGGTTTGGATAAAGAGTTTTCCATACTGAGAATATCATAAAAAGTCTTTATACTGCCTTCTGATACTTCATTTTATAATAAATATTGTTGCAATTTTGGAGTAACAGATGTCAATGTGAGACACTATAGAAAGGAAAGGTTATTTTATTTCAAACCACACTGATTTCACTCACTGACTAAAACACTCATAACCCTATATTCATAGGCACCAGTAGGCATTTGTTCATACTATTTAGTTGTCTTGCAATCATGTAGAAGATTCAATTCATGGGCTCTGGAGTCTTCATTATGTCTCCTGTGTTTGCCTTAGTTTAGCCACCATATGCTCATTTTAGATGCATCTTTTGCATCCTGCAGGAATTGGCAGTAACTGTTSTCTTTTGTGCCTCCATCTTTTCCCACCTCTGAGTATCATTAGAACTCATGCTCTTTTGTCTCATCTAGGTTTCTTAGAGCTCAATTTTGTTCTTTATCTTAACACCATCATCTCCAGAGATCTATTTTTTTATTTTATTTTATTAATTCTTAAGTGTACTCTGTCGCTTGTTTTAGGACTTAACTGGTTTTAAACTGTGATTTATTTTTTTTCCCCCARTCTGGATGTTCAGATGTTCTGTGTGTTAATATGGTGGGATCTTAATGATCTGCTAATCCAGGTGCAATCAATATGTGCTGTTCTTGTAGCCCTTCTTATGCCTTTCTTCCTAGTGCTTCCACACCCAGACCTCTTCTTTGTTCTCCATTTATATTATTTTATTGTTTCTTTTATAATTTAAAGAAAATTTTGACCACTAATGACGAAGACACCTCTGGCAGAGTGGTGGATTTTGGAGTCCAGTGCAATTTTAGGAAGAAGGAAAAACTAATTTAAAAGATCTGATTTATCACAGGATCATAGAATATGCTGAGTCAGAAGGGACCTATCAGGATAATCGAGTCCAACTCATGGCCCTGCACAGGAAACCCCAGGAATCACTCCATGTGCCTGAGAATATTTTTCAAAYGCTTCTTGAATTCCTTTTATCTTTCCTTCTCCTTTTAAAATACTTTCTTGCTTTATGAAAACACAACATTTCTTGATAAAAATAATCAGTTGTCAAGTTTAATATAAATAAACAATAAATATGTATCCAAAGAGCATATAATCAGTGTGAAATTCATTACTAAGGAAGGTCATCAAGTCAAATGATTTGACTAGCACGTGATGTTAGGAACATTAATATAATTTGTAGTTATGCACAGGAAGATAAGAGTAATCAGATTTCATGCTTCAAGAAATAAGAATGTCTTTCTTCTTGCCACAAACAGCATTTCACAATTAGATGACTATTGTGCACTTCCCTCCACTCACTAGCATTCCTTTGTAGTCTATCTGATATTGACAACAGAGGCCAAGACCAGGGGCTTGATGTGCCACAAAAAAAGTTATTTACCTACTAAGACAACATTTATGATCCTTTAGATACTGAACTGAGATAGAACAAAGAAACATATAATACTACAGGGATGCTTGTAAATACCTCAGTGGCCTCCTGCATTCAAGACCGAACTTAAATGTTTCAGTCCAATCTTGACTTCACAAGGGCTGGCAGATTTGGGATCTAAGATGCTATCTAAGTATATTGTTGAAAAAAAAGAGAAGCATTATTGTTATTTTTTTATTTACCAGATGGATGGGAAGAGTGAAACCACAGCTGCTTTCTTATCTCTTTCCATGTCTGTACAGGAAATAAGGCGGATAAATCTCATCTGATCCCAAAGAATGAATCAGGTCAGGACATTTTTGTGTTCATGTGGTGAAGCAAGGGGGATGGGTGGAAAAGAAAGAGAGATTTCTATTCCGTTTTCCCATAAGAATGCAACCCAGAAGCATGTTTATATAGACAAAGTTTGAACATTTTGCTTGCTCAGTTTTTCATAGGATACTTGAAGTACAAGCAATGCTAGCTTCTTATATGGGTTATTTAATCCCTGCACAAGAGCCTCTGCCAATTTTTTCAACATCCAAACAACATTAACATTATYCTGTCTCTTCCTTGCTTCCCAGACTGAAAGAGAAATATGCTCATCAGTGTATGTGGACATGTGTGGGTGGGTGGGGTGAAGCCAAAGGAAGCAACAGAGTTAGCTCTTAGCCCTGAATGTTTTGGTTGCTTTATTCAGTGAACTGAATAACCTTCGTCTGGCTTCTGTGAAATTTTAGTCTTCTGTGCTCATGAACTTCCTATTACCAGCCAAACACAGCTGTTCTGGGAAGTCCTGGCCAAACAGAGATCGTCAGTCTTTGAGATAACTCAGTGATATCCCATCGAGTGTGCTGAGTATTGGAGCTGAAGGCTTGAGCCAGGCTTACATTTTTCCAGCAAGCAGAAATGGAGAGCAATGGGCTCCCATTAGGCTGTACTGCTGACTCCAAATGCTCCTGTATTCATTGCCAGACTGTGATTTTTCTAAGACACTGGGCTTTGTTTTGAAACTTGGTGGATTACAAGGAGTAACTGAAGATCACAGCTGCATAGAGGTTGTGTCTGGACACTAATCTCCGAATTTCCGTAGATTAAACGTTTGTCACCACCAACATAATACAGTGGCTAAAACACTCCCCAGTTTACCAGCAAACCAACCAACCAACCAAACCCCACAGCTCACCAATTGTAAACTTCTCTTTGTGGTCATGACTAATGTGAAGACAGGCCAAATTCTCTAAGTCAGTGCAGGTGGAAGAAGAATTATCTTCTAACCTCCCGAATTTGTTCAAGGAGGAAGGATCTGGGTCTTTTTATGGTGTTTATTTTCAGTCCTGCTCCTTAGCACTGGGATACTGAGCAACCAGTTGTCCCAGAGCCCAGAGTGACATCCTTAAGGTTGGACGTGCAGGTGTGCTGCACATCCATGGGCAGGAGAAAGTTACTGGAAGTCATTACATAAGATGGAAAGGGAAGTTTCTAAAGTGCCCAAAATGTTGGAGGAAGCTTGAAAGAAAATAGCTGTAAGATGRTATGGGAACCTTCCCCACCCGCACAAGACTGACACTATCTGTGAGCTTCAGATGGTGGTTTTTACAACACTCCTAAGACTACACATAGATTCACATTGTTAGAACCAATATGGATTTTCACACTGGAAACTTTTCTTTTTGCAGAAAGTTGTAATGCTGTGGGCAAAATTTTTCTCAGGGGAAAGGTCAAGACAGATTTCAAAGATATGTGTTTAAATATTTTTAAGGGAAAAACCCCACCCCTAACTTGCTATGAAATTACTCTTTTTTCCCCATCCCATCATGGAAATGAAAATGAATAATTTCAGTTATTTTGAAAAAAAATTGTTTGATTGATGTGAAACTAGATTTTCCTGTTTATGTACTCCCCCTTTCTTTTAATCTTTGGAAATTTTTAAATCTAGTTTTGAAATGTTTTTTTCCCAGGTTGAACTAGCATTTGAACTAGTTTTAGGTTTAATTTCGGGTAGCTGAGTGAGTTTGCTGCCAGAGCTAACACACGTTTAGATATGTATATCAGGTTCTTTAAATGTCTGAAAAGTGTTCTGTTTATTTTTATTTCATAGTCTTTTGACTAGCTCCTGTGTTTAAAAAACATCTCCCTTTCTAAAGCTTAGTGTCAGCATGCTAGTTTTCAGCACGATTTATTCCATGAGGTTGTTGACTTTAATTATATTGTGGATACTCAAACACTCTTACTTAGTGGCTCAATTATTCTTGCTTCTTGGATCAGTTCCTAGGTATTACTTAGGACTAAATGGAAAGTAAAAATAAAGTCTTGTTTTCTCATGTGCTGTAGAACTATTTGTTCTAAAAAGCACTTGTTTATCGTGTTGAGAAACATCTTCGCAAGCCATAGACCATGTGGTGGTTGACTAACTTACATCCTGAAACACAGGAGCAAGCTTGAAAAGGACTGTCTAGATTGGTGAGCCCAGTTACCTGATACTCTGGGCAACCTGGGTTTGGAAACTGTGCTCTGTTGCAGAGCTGATAGAGTTTATTCTCTTACTGCAGTGCTTCCTAGCATGAACTGAGCACTCAGTGAGGGAGACGTAGATATGGATCATGGCCCTAAAGACACAGAGGCTGGAAATGGGACTTCTCCTAATCATGAGAGCTGTGGACTGTGAAACAGCTGCTGGAGGGGTACTGGAAACAAAACCTAACTGCTAGTCCATTGTCTGGCTGGAAAAGCCTTGAGGTCAATGCGGGGATAGAGAGGCTTGGCAACTGCCACAGGCTGTGGTGAAAAGGTCTGTCATTTTGGGTGTGAGTGCAAATCACCTTGCTTTTTWAGTCCTCATCTATAGCACTTCCCACCAGAATTATCCTTCCACGAAGAAGGGTGACTCGGGCCATACAGAGCAATCCTACTGAGGTCTCTCTGGCAACTTATCCAGCTGCACTAATAGATGCCCATCTCTGCTGGCACTTTCTCAGTAGACGTCTCAGAATCAGTATTCTGCCATCACCTTTATGATTGCTGGTTCATAGTTCTTCCTTTTGTTTCCCATTTACTTCTGGTTTATGAGCTTTTAATTTACAGCAGGATTCTTACTGCTAATCCCGATGGAAGACCTTGCCTTTGCCCTATTGCATATTAATCTGTTTCTGTTAATGAAGCTTTAAAGGTCATTCTTTTCATCCTGTATGAGCTCTGAGGCCTCCTTTTCACTGCTGTTCCTGGCTTGCTTTATGTTACCAACAAACTTCCTCAACAAACATTCCTTTCTAAAGCCAGTCGGTAATAGAAGTAAAGTAAAGTAACGTGAAGTGAAGTAAAGTAAAGCAAAGTAAAGTAAAGTAAAACTGGTCTCGAGAGAAATTCAGTTAGTAATTTCTCATAATTTTTCCTTTCCACTGTTTCAGCTTTTGCCCCATTTGTCTGGTTCCTTACCATCTTGCTGTTTTGGCTTTAATGCCCATTTTCTCCAGCTTAACTAAGAGTTTCCCAGATGGCACTGTGGCCAAAGATTTACCAGTATCTAGGTAGATGAGGGTGACCAGATCTTCCGGGTGCTGATTTCTTTCAGGGTTTAGCATGTCATAGGGCTGAATATTCGGATGGCCCTGAAGGGTGGTACACAAGGGCAAGAAATGCCCTTCTGTTTGCAGTGCTTTTCAAAGGCGGTTCATGATTATGTGCCCTGTGCCTTGAGGACAGTTCAAGATTGCTGTTCTCAGGCTCTGAGGACCAGCAGCTGCTTGTACAAGGACACAAGTAACACGGTACTTTGTTGCCAGAGGTAAGTCTGAACTTCCCCAAACTCATAGAGCGCTGTAGGAGCTAAAGATAAAACCCTAGGACAGAAGCCCCTCACTGTTCTGTGTCCAAACATTTGGTGGTTCTTTAGCTTCATGGATATGCTATCATTTTCATTTTGTCAGCCAAGGCTGCACATCAGGTCACATTTTATCCTTTTCTGCACCAGACAAGCCACATTCACCAGCTCTTTAATTAGTGAATAATGTGATGGGTTTTCTTTCTTAACTTCCCAAGTCACTAATTCTCTAATGGAGGGGTCATCGCCTCCATTAAACATTACAACCAAATTCTTTACTGTGACGGTGGAGAGACAATGAAACAGGTTGCCCAGGGAAGTTATGATGCCCCAAGACCAGGGCATCCGCCTGGCTGGGGCTTTGTGCAACCTGCTCTAGTGGAATGTGCCCCTGCCCATGGCAGAGGGGTTGGAACTAGACGATGTCTAAGGTCCCTTCCAACCCAAACCATGCCATGATTCTGTGATCTCATCTCTGCTGACCTCAGTCCCTCAGGCTGTGCCTACCTTTACTTAAGGACCGGATCTGCGTGCACCAGGCATGGATCTCTGCTGAGGCAGGGAAGGAGGTATGGAAGGAGGGAGGAAGGAAGCACTGCTTTGTGTTACTGCTCACGTGGGTTCAGCAACCCAGTGTAGTGCATGTGTGTGTGCTCTACATGCACTGTGTGCTAGGTGATGCAGGGGTGCAGACAGGACCAGAAGCCCATAGCCCAGTCCAGCAATGTCCCGGGCTGCCCAGCACCGTTGTGGGTCTGGTGTGAACAGAGGGTGCATCTCAGGGGTTTGGGTTTGTGTAAGCCAACTCTTTGCCTCAAAGGGTGTGTCACTTTTGGGGGTTTCACAGTTGACAACTCCGTTATGTGAGTTTTCAGTCTGACATTAGCCTGCCATGAAGAGRGGGGATCAGACAGTTGTAAAAGCAATATGACATGAGATGGGAGAAGGCTCCTGGCCTACTGTTGCCTGTGGAAGAACAGGTGCCCTGGCTAGCAGTGTGGCTTGAGTTAGAGCACAGCCAGGGCAGGAGGGAGCGAAAGAGGGGTTTCTTGCAACAAAGAGGGAGACTGGAGTTTGTTCTCAGATCTCTGTTCACTCACTGCTCCCAGGCACAGAATGACAACCTGGATGTGGCTGTGTCCCCACTAGCCCCTGGTGTCTGTTCTGGCTGTCTCCCTTTTGGCACAGTTCTTTGATGCTGCTGGTTTCCTGGCTGTGGGCAGAAGGTGGTTCTGTTGCTAGCCTGGGGGTGGATCAAGAGTGGGAGAGGGGAGGAGTCACTGATCAATGCTAATAAATAAAAGGTCCCTCTTCTTCGGTCGAGGGTCCAAGACGCCAGGAGAGCTGCCCCCTGAGACAAGAGCTGCAGGCTGGTGGGGAAGCGACAGCTTAGTGAGTATGCAGGGACTGCCTTGCTTTTCCTGGACAGCTGCTTGTTATTATTGCCTTGCTCGTGCTTCACTGCTATAAAATGTTAGGACTGTTTGCTACAGCGTGTACAACATTATGATTTTTCACTCCAGTAGCAGACACATCAGGGCTGCTTTTCTGATCCCCCCTTTATTTGTGGGACTGCAGAGATTTCCCCAGCATTTGCAGGAGATTTGTCTTAGCTCCTTTCTGTATTTCTAACCAGTGGCTGCTGCTAGAAAGCAGAGGGATTTGGCTCACTATGCTGCATGGTATGTTACCTCTGAGGCAGCCCACTGCTGCTGGGTAGGGGAGATGTGTGCTGGGAAAGTATGGAGTGCAGGGGGAGGAAAAAGGAGTACTTTTGCAAGAGGAAGCATTCCCCAAAGGAGACTTGTTGGTATAGGGCTGTGTAGCTGGCATGTTCATCCATCCCTTGAAAAATGTATTGCTTCTGTGGTGAAAAATGAAACATTTGGGTTAAAGTGGTGTTTGTGGCTGTTCTTCTGTGGTTGATGGCAGGGTATGCTCCAGGCGTTCTGGGATCACAGCCCTCTGAAACGGGAGCAGAGTCTTCCAGGGAGCAGAAAGCTCTGCCCTGAGTGAAGATTAATAAAGAGGGTTTGGCTGGAAAGAGTGTTGGAGTTTCCCACTGGGCAGCCTCACTTTCATTCCAAAGTACACCCAGCATCTTCTCTGTGCCTCACTGTTTTCCCACTGGGGTCTGTCCTCCAGCCTCTCGCTCAAGTTTTCCTTTCTTAGCAGCTCCTGTACAAGACATTTGGGAAACCTATGAAATCTACATTCAACACCAAGTCCAAAACTATGAGATCTAAGAAAGTAAAAGAATCCCAGAGCAGAGAATTTCCTTAAAGAGACTGGAGTGGCAGGGCATGGAGGGGCAGCAGAAAAGTCTCAGTTACCCTCTGACCTTGTGTCTATAGCAGACTTCCGGCTTTTTCCCAAGTTAATCCTCCTCTCTTCAGGCTAAGCATTGAACAGACAAGACGTGGATGGGTGTGGGAGGCACTGATGGTGCAGGACTGAGCTGTTCTCCACATGGGGTGGGATAATGGGGAAGACGACAAATTTTTTTCCCTTTGGTCCGAAGTTGAAGACCCTGCTCAGTTTCTCTCCCAGAGACCAGAGCCTTCAGGAAAGGGCTGTGAGTTTGGCATTGAAAGGGTAAGTTGCAAGGCCCAGAGTAATCTTTTTCTGCTGAAATTCACTCCTCACTGGTGAAGTGTTATGCTCTGGCTAGATGTCCCTGTAGTTCTTGGCTGTGTCACCTGAAGTGTGGCTTCACAGATTGGCCTCTGAAGGTGACAGCAGTGAAAACAGCAGAGTGCCTTCACTCTACACCCTGTCAGCGAGAAATTCTGATACCTGTACGTACACATGGACAAAACAGGCAGCAATCTCAGCTTTGATCAGACATAAGAACAGTTCCTGTGCCCTAGGTTCGTCCCCAGGCAGTGTGCGGGATCCCAGCCCCACCACTGCCATTGGGAGAGGGCTGGCAGGCAGTGGGTACCCACCTTCCCTCCCTATCTTGCCTCTAGCAAACTCTCCTTTTCACCTAGCAGGGATAGACATCTCTGTAACTCATTCTTCTTTCACTGCTTTCTACTGTTCCACAGAGTTGTAGAGTGGAACACTCGATATTTTGTCCATCTCTGCTGTCCATGATATTGGACCCAGGCAAACACTTTTAGGTGTTAAAAAGGAGGGTAATGCTCCCAGAGACTGCTGGCCTTGGAGATTCATCCCAGCTGAAAAGCCTTGCATTAGCATCTGACTTCAGTGCCCAGTGGGGCAAGGACTGCTAGTGCTAGACCAAAGAGACATCAGTCCTGAGAGAAATGGCTACCTCTGCCTCCACCAAGATATTGTCCTTTGGGCTAGGAGAGGAGTCTAGGGTCAGTACCACAGTGAGAGCCTTCAGAGTTCTGAGTGCTGCTGTTGTCTCAATGCGAAAATCATGATCTCTCCAGCAGAAGGGATTCTTTTAGGTTGCTGCTTGTCACTCCTGAAGCAATAAAGTAGGAGATGAGAAAGGGCAGGAGGGTTGTATTCCTCCTCTGATAGCTGGCAGGCTGGCATTGCAGCAGAGGCCAGCTGGAGAAAGGGGGACTGAGTGGGACAGGAGTATTTGAAGCCTCATTCTCCATGTCTCCATCAGCAAAGCTGACAGAACAGTTTGGGCTGGTTGTATCCTGACAGAATACAATGAGGGCAAAGAGGGTAGATCAGAGGAAAAACCAGAGAGGCAAATGTTTATATTTGGGATCAACACACACCTCTGCCTTTGGGCCCCTGGCAGCCTGTGAAATTCCTTCCACTTGCATAGGCCAGCTTTTCTGAGTGTGGAGTGCTAGTGACATGTTTGTTTCTGGGTTATAGTCCCCAGCCCTGAACTGAGAGAAGAAGGGGGCATGCCCCTTCCTTCACAAAACTCTTGGGATTCAGTAGCAGATTCAGTCTGCTAATAGAGGATGTTTTGTAATAGATCCAAGAAGAGTGTGTACCAGCTAGCTGTCGCCATGCCCAGGATCTTTCATGGGCTCCCTCCTAGCTCTGTTTTCATAATAAACATTCCACTGCTAATTTTGCAGTCAGACCAGGATCTCCAGCTACCCTCAGTGGGAAGAGAACAAAACAGTGAGAAAGAGTGAGAGATTCCTCCCTGCACTGGCACAATGCGCACTCTCATCATCCTTACGCTCCTGGCTGTCTTGGTGATGGCTGCCACTTGCTATGGTAGGTGACCTTTATTACTGGGTAGAATGAAAACTCCAAACCTGCAGACATTTTTAGGTGTGTTCAGATGTTTGTTATTTAATTTTGTGTCTTCCTTCCCCTTGACTTAATCTCTTGACTGCTTTCCTGCCCTTGTGTCAGATCCTCCTAGACCTGATCCAGAGCTGTCAGCTCCAGTCACAGGGATTTGTGGTCCAGGATGCTTCATCTCCTTCCTCTCTCTTCCAGCTCACCTCACAGACTGCTCCTCTTTCTGCCTSTTGGTTGTCTGGGCTACAATAAGAGTGCTAATTCTTAATTATTCCTTGTTAATTGGAAGACTTCCCTTTTCCATTTGTAATATAACCCCATTTGTCCTGTGAGGCACACAGTTCCATTCTGGTGGAACTAAGATGCTGCTTCATGCAAGAGTCAAGTGCATTTCACCGTGTTAACACATTCCCTAAGAACACAAGCTTTGAAGGCAAGTGGGTATCATATCCACTGTAGTGTCAGGAACAGCAGGTGAGGAACTATTCTGGAGAATCAGGCTGGTTGACCAAGCATGAGTCTGGAAGTACTGACTAAAACACCAGGTAGCTCTACATTAAACTCTTGAACACTCTAAATTCCTCATATAAATTCTAGGTCACATCACTGATCCCTTTCTCTTCCTTTTAAACAGGTGCCTTAAAACCTGTCTTCTCTGATTTGTATGTGCGTTCTATTGTTCTGTGGTGTATGAAAGACTGAATCCCATCAATACAGTGTCTTACTATATGTTTTATTCTTTCTTTCCCCAGAGTCCCACGAGAGCATGGAGTCCCATGAGTATCTCAGTAAGAGTCTGCTTTACTATCTTCTTGTTGAAGAGTGCTACAGACATGTCCAAGATAATTTCCTTGTACTCTTACTGTAGGGATTAAATAGGTAGAACCACTCAGCCCAGGGAAATTGAACTTACTGTGTGATGGAGTTTCAGGATGAAAGGGGAGAGAGTTAAAAAAAGACTTTACATGTTTCGGCACAAGTGCATACCACCATTTTGCATAGAGTATAATGAGAATTAGGAAACAAAATTTGAGAACAGACCTTAGGTCTCTGTTACATGTACCAAAACCAGATTAACTGACACTAGAAAAGGACATTACTCAAAAATTATGGGATGAGCATGGAAACAGGTACTGCAGAAGCCACTCACACAATTTATTCTCCCCCAAGAACAAGGAGAGCCTTAATCCTTGGAAGCAGGCAGGATGTGTGAGTAGGGAGGATCCTTTGGCTGGAAGAGGGAGAGAGAGTGTCACAGGAAAAGCATGAAAGGGTGGAGAGTCTCACTTTGGAACAAGAAATATCCTGGAGAGGTTAGAGAACAGAGGAGTCAAAACTAAAAAGAAATTAGGACATCTGGAAAAAGAGTTTCACAAAGCAGACAGTCAGAAACACGAAGGCACACATGGGAGCCAATATCAAAGATATCCACAGACTCCTGAACTCTGCAGCAGGACTCTGATGTTTCTCAAAAAGGTCAGAAGGGACTTTCAGGGCCCGCAGTCCAGAACTGCCACACAGACTTCTCAGTGAGTGTCTGACCTTGGAGGTAGAGAGACTTACTGAGGCCCTTCCTGATTTTGCCTGTAATTTCGTAATTCTTGTAATTCTGAGCGTGCTCAGATGTCCCAYGGTCTGTGTAGCTTGGTGCCTACCTCTTCTTGGCCCCTCACTCAGAGGGGCTGTGGCAGCAAAATCACAGTAGTATGGCCCTGGGTGATTTGAGTAACAGCAGAACAAGAGCAGCATGTGCACTTCTATACAGGCTGCACCAGCCACTGGGACAGCCTATGCACGAACCAGCCGGGGGACAGGAGGGAATGTTAAAAGGTCCTGGATTTCACTGCACATRGGAGGGCAGACAAGGAGGCTGTTATAAAGGTGGAAGCTGGCTTTTGTTGAAATCTAGCATTGAAAAAGTGCCATTCTGAATAATCCATTGTCTTCTCAGATCCCTTCATCAACAGGCGGAGGGCCAATGACTTCATCCAGGCTGACACAAGACTAAGAGCCATCACTCAGGAGAGGTATGTTAATGAAGTTCCTCCTTGCCAAGCACAGGCTGGTACCAGGGGAGGCAGCCCTGGTGACTTCTGAGAAGCCTCAGGCCCTCTCTCAACGTGAGGTACCCTTTAAGCCCCCAATCCCAGGAGAAGCAAGAATTCAGATAACAGAGAGCAGGCCCTTTGATTTGGGGACATATCATATGCTGAGAAGACTGATTAATTTTTCTGAAGGAAGCACCAACAGAAGGAGAAAGAATGAGTGTGGGCTAGTCAGAAAGAAAACTCAGTTTGAGATCTTATTCTAGTCCTCAGATCTCATGCAGAACTTAGATGACCTTTTCTAAATCATAGGGCCACCTGAGGGCCTCCTTGCCTCATCTATAAAATACTGATATAGCCAATTTCATGCCTTATTCAAGGCTTTTGAAAATAAAGACTGAAGCACAGAAATCATCTCCTATCAAGGCATTAAGGCAAACCTTCTCCTCAGTACCAGGTGATCTCTTTGCAGGATATTTCAGGTCTTTGTTCCATGTATGGGTTTGGTTTGGGGAAGAGCAGAAGAGCTGAAAGAGAGCAGGCTGGGGAGGCTGCAAAGGGAGGACCCTTCCTCAAGTTGAGGCAGGAGCCATTCCTCTCTTTATTAGCCCCTAAACAAAAGGTTGCCTGAGGAGGCAAAACATTCCTGCTGTAGTCATGTCTCTCCCTAGGTAAACACAGAAGCTGGTGTGCTAAGAACTTTGTAGCTGAATGCTGGACTCTGCTGGTGGATCCTTAATCCCAGTGGGGAGTTTTGGGACCGGAAAGGGCTGTAGACACATACTGAAGATGACAGCACTTACCCCTCTTTTCTCCTACTTTTACAGGATCAGGGAGCGTAATAAGGCACCCCAGGAGTATCAGAGGGAGCTCTGCGAGGACTACTACCCTTGTGAAATGTACGCTTTTCGCCATGGCTATGCTGCTGCTTACAAGCACTATTTTGGGAGGAGGAGGACTAAGTAAAGGATGACCTGTCCCCACCCTGGGGCCTGGAGCCCAGGGTATCCTCCCAAAAAATGCAATGGCTCTGAAACATATTCGGCTGCTTGTGTCCCTATATGTTATCCTGCCTGCTGCTTCTCTCCCGTGTAGCCATGGATTCCTACACTGTGTTAATTAGCGCTGAGCTGATGTAGCAGAGATCAGAGAGAGTTCAGGATGTGGGTGTTTACTACAAAATAAATCGCTGGTTTGATACTATCTTCTCATGAGTCACAGTATTTTGGAAAGGGGTGTACAATTTTCCATGAAGAAACTGAATTTGTTTATCATAGATTCTGGTGCAGATTATAGGAAAAAAGTCACTACCTTGCAATCATATGACTTTGAAAGAATCTATAATGTTTTTGTTCCAGGTTCTACAAGTGGCTTCTTTCAGAGGTCACTGGCCAATTTCAGCTCCCAGTCTTAAGACATCTCAAAATGGTGGGGTGTTCAGAAGCGAGATGCACTTTTTGAAAATTAAATCTATAATATCTTGCCTCAGTTGGGGAAACAAAATTCAGAAGGCACCTATTTACTCTTAAGACAAAATTAGCATGAGAGCTGGTACAGAAAAAACCTGTAAATTGTCTCCTGTTTATCCAGCTACCATCAGGTCCTGATGTAAGGTGGTTCTTTAGAAAGAAGTGTGTGGTCCAGACTAAACTTGTATTTCCTTTTGCAATCTGCTTTCAAAACCCTTACTTCCACTTGGAACTACTCTGGTAGCACTTGAAAGCTGCAGAAACCAAAGATGGAGAAGGGCTCCTGGTGTTAAATAAACAAATAAAAGAAACCAGATGTTTGGGGTCAGGCCCAACTTTGTTCACATGGAACAATTTCATTTTTCTGTTCACAAATTGTTTGAAACCAAAATGTGGCTTGACACTGTGCACAGGTTACTGAGCACCTCCTCGACCACTGAGGAGTGAGCATGACTGTTTGGGTTGTCACTATCACTACAGCACCTGTCCCCAGGCCAAAAGGGGCCAGGGCTGACATGTCCAAGAATTCAATGCTGCTCTGGCCTTGTCAGCAGCCACAGCAGCTGGGACACTCCTTGGTGTGATTTGTGTAGGAGACATAACATCTATCTCAGCTCAACAGAGATGGTTTCAACATTCACATCTCCAGGCTTACACAGGCACCTGCAAATTATAGAAGTGGGAAAGACTCATGGCATGCAATCAAAGTCTGTGGGGTATAAAGTATCAAATTGTTGACTAACCTCTGAAATGAAGTCTAGAGCCAAATCTACCTGGCCCATAAGAAACATGCATCTTCTTCCAAAATATGCTTCAAGGCTTTGTCATATTTGAAACTGAACTTTTGGAAAGAAATGTGATTTATTTATTGAAAACACTTCTGATAGGAAACTCCACCCTGAGAGTTGCTCAAGTTTTGTCCAGAGGAAAAAGTGAGAGATAAATGATTTTAAGGAAAAAACCTATAAAGATTAGGTATATTCACACACAATTCTTCTCTATGTTCTCAAGTAGGTGAATCTTGTGATCACCAACCAGASCAAACTCGTGTATGCTAAAATCAACAAGTCTGCAGTGCCTGGATTTAACTTCACACGTGACACTACCAAAACAGAAGGCACAGGTCTGGTGCTGTCTGAGTCTGTGTCCAGAAATATCCAGCAATTCCAATCCCTCATTAACCAGCAGAAATAATGGACAATACCAGAGATTTCTATAGGATTTCATTAGAGTAAGCAACAACCAAACAGATTTAAGAGACTCCATGCTGGTTAGAAAGCTTGGGAAAAGTTGGGAAGATAAACAAAGCTGTTTGGATTACTAGAATTGTGTATTTATATATTTATACTATTTCAAGTATTCATCTGGAAGCATAACTTTCCTAGAATACCTATTATTTTTAGACGTTTATTTACTTTTAAGCTGTTGCTCTTTGGCTGGAATAATATATATACACCAACTTTTGCTGGATGTCATTAGTATATATATATTCAGCTTTCCTGGACTGTAGAAGAGTTAACAGGGACAAAAGTTGGGATTTTTTTAATCCTGAAAACTGTCTAAGGTGAAAGACAGTGTTTCTAAGAATTGGCAAAATCCTTTATGGCTCTGATTTTCCTTGGGAGCCTCCTAAACTTTAATTCTGCAACCTTTTGACACATCCCCTGCACATGGGCCTGAGGAGGACTGGATATGAGGTGGAGGAAGATTATATCTCCACTACCAGAAAGAATGAGCGCACTTGATTTAAAAAACACCAACCCAAACTCAATCACTTGGTCTATTCAGCCTGGAGGAGACTTCATTGCAGTGTACAACATCCACCTAAGGGGCAGTGAAGGGGCAGCACTGATCTCTGCTCTCTGGTAACCAGTGACAGGACCCAAGGGAATGGCTGGAGTTGCGTCAGGGGAGATTTTGGCTGGATATTAGAAAAAGATTCTTCACCCAGAGTAATGGCTGGGCACTGGAACAGGCTCCCCAGGGAAGTGGTCACAGCACCCAGCCTGACAGAGCTCAAGAAGTGTTTGGACAATGCTTTCAGGCACATGGTGTGACTCTTAGGGATGGTCCTGTGCAGGGTTGGGAGCTGGACTCAATGATCCTGTGGGTCCCTTTCAACTCAGCATATTCTGTAGTTCTGTGCTTCCTATGCCATTAGTGGGACATGGCTTTGGGAACTTGGATAGCGGATTTGGGGAGTGTGGAGTTATTGATAAATAGCCCATGCAGGGCTCTTGACATACCAGGTAACTTTAGCGACTCAGGTCCTGAAGAATAAAACACTTTTGGAGTTTAAATGTTTATTTGATTTTTAGACAAGAGAAGCCAAAATAAAACCTCTAAATTATGAAGATTTCCAGGAGGAAAAAAGAAAGACCTTCCCTTGAACTAGCTTCCAAAGTTCCTAAAAGTATAAAAATCTCATCTCTCCAAARTGATTTGGTGAAACTGTGAAACTGTCTGAAAATCTACTGTGTTTGCCCTACGCAAACTGTTTTACATGTTTGTTTACTCTCAGGGGAATGGGCCAAGGTGGGGTGGAGGAAAAGGGTCGCCATTGGGTTCAGTCTCATTTGAGAAACTCTGTATGAGAGACCCCCACCACATGAAAAGAGCTGCTCTACTTCAGCATGTGCTGGTCTCTCCCCGRCTTTCCAGCATGACTGAATGACTTTCAAGTTTGTAAGAAAAATGATTTTTTAATCCAGTTGTTTTTCTTCAACAGCCCCGTTCAAAACTTCAGATAAAATCTTCTGGAAATGCCTCGAGTCATGAAATGGATGCCAAAATGACTGCCAGGATCCAGTATCTCCTGGCCCAAAGTACGGGCTTTGTTTTGGAGCGCAGACACAGAAACACAAGCCAGACCCCTGACCTCTCCAAGAAATCACAGGATATAAACTGCTGCCCAAAAGCAAGCCTCGGAGAACTTCAGTAACCTCCAGGAAGGCTCTGAGGTTAGGGAGACTAGCGCAGCCAAAGAAGACATGAGGAGTCTGCTGGCACCGCTGATCGTGACTCTGGCCCTGGCAGCACTCTGCTGTTGTGAGAAAGGTAAGGGGACATCTTCCCAGGAAGGCTCTCAGAGCGCTGCTCAACCCTGCAGCTTGCTGACAGCCTCCCCTCAGTCTGGGAGAGACACAGAGCTTTCAGGGGAAGGAGATGCACAACCAGTCATTGCACAACTTCAGAGCTCTGTTGGAGGGCGAGTCACGGATGAGAGAGGGCTTGGGAACAGAGACCCCCGTCTTTTGCTGGGCACTTTCTTCCACTGGTCAACACCCACTCACTCCCACCTCAGTTGCATACTGAATTGCAGCAGAGAATTTGAACATTTAAATCTGTTTAAGAATTAAACTGGTGTATCATTTAGTCTCTCGCTAAATGGTGGGTGTTAACAAAACCCTTTCGAGAGAAACAGACCTTCTACATAAGTGGGGGGAGCTGGATCTGGCCAGTCGGTGGTGAGATTCAGTTACAAAGGAGGATGACTTACAAGCAGAGAAGGACTCACAAGCAGACTTCTTTCTGTCTGTCTGTCTTCCAGATCCCAAAGAACCCTCAGGATCTCTCAGCGCTGACAGTGAGTATATCATTCTGACTGATGCTCAGCCCCATTCTCCTGCATCTGCCTTCTTTCTTCTCTTTGATAGATTCAAGTGCTGAACAAGAACCATGCTGAGTCCCTCTCTAGCTCTTCCCTTTTTTACTCCCAGTCTCCCTGCTCTGAGCAGAGACCTATCCAGAGTGACTGCTGCATCCCCAGACTGTTAAGAGAGCAGAACCTGCCCACATCAATGGGTTGTCACATCCCTGCCAAATCCTGCAACATAGAAATCCTAAAAGAAAGGGGCTTCCTTCGCTGCTCCTGAGGCCTGCAGTCCCTCCTGTCAGGTCACCTGGGACATGGGGATTTGCACACCTTGGGTTGTTCACAGCTTTTGCAGCAAGATGATCCGGGCAGAAATCTGTATGGAAAATCCTTTTTGTTCTCTCCTGTCTCTTTTCTCACACTAAAGGATAACATTGCTGCTGAGAAGCATGAAAGCTGGTATTTTTCCAGTGAGCCAATACAAACAGAGATTGGGAAAGAGAAAAAAAGATGTAAAGACTGTTCAGGGAAAGGTGGTAGTTTCTGGCAGTTCATTAACTGGCAGTTTCTGTGTAGTCAGTATTTTGATCCAGACTAAACCTCAGCTTGCTAGAGAGGGGATACCTCTCACCTCCAAAGAGAAACAGAGCCAAACACTCCATGGTGATGAGGCAAGGGACAAACCTCACCRTCTCACCACAGGCAGAGGTCTTAGAATCTTCTTTCCCTCAGAGACAGYGACAGTTTGCCAGTTTTCATGCTGGAATGCGTCTTGGCGTGCAGCTGCCCGTGTTGCTGCTGTGCCTGCACCTGTGCACACCTCTGCTGGTGTGGGACCATCCCATAGAGTGAGGTTGTGCTGTGCTGAGCCCTGGCTCGGGATGGGGAGGGAAGTGAGTCTACTTGGTGTTTTTGGGGTGCTTCACAGCACTGTGGTGTTTGTACAACCACAAATCAAGGGAGCAAAGAAGCAATGGTGCAGACACGGTGTATTAGTGGAGAGCAGGGGCAAATGTTGTCATGGCTGAAAGACCTCATGTTCTCCAGGTCCTGAACACTGGGATCTTTGCACCTGCTGGGTGTATTTCTCCCTGGGTGATGTTTACTGTCACTATTTTGTACTCTTCACCTTTCATGGAACTCTCTACATATGAGCATTGGTATTTCTGCGTGCTGCCTGTTGCTCGTGGCTCATTGGAGGTGGTTTAAGATCTTGTGGTTGGTATCCCACATCACTCTCAGTCCAAGTCAAAATACAGAAAGGAAGCCAAGACTCCGAAATTAAGCAGGCCAGGGAGAGAGGGTGCCATTCTCTTAATTTTCTCCTTATTAATGTTTTAYGCCTTCTGCGCATTTGCTGCACACTCAGATTATGGTGTGTGATAAGGGAATGGAGTTTATGACAGAAAAACCCTTGCTCCATAAAGATGTGAAGGCTGCAGTGAAGAAGGAGTCCAGTTGTTGGGCTTTGATCAGACAGTGGGGTGGGAAGACATGAATGGACCATTAGGATGGTTTGTGCCAGTCATCTGCTTGTGAAGAGAGTAGGCTGGTCTCTGTGTTTCACAGATCATGGTTCTGCATCTCTGACCTGCTGTGTTCTCTTTTGGCAGGCATCAAGATTAAAAAAGAAGTTGCCAATGCCTTTGTGAAGAGGCAGAAGAGATCCAGCCCGTATGAATGGTAAAAACTCAGGAGTCAGGCAGAGAGCTGGACTCTGGACCTGTTCTGAAGAGGGGGTGGGAAGGCAATAGGACATGAGAAGGCATTATTTTGTTGTACATCTCTGTTATTGCCTCCATGCATTGAAGGAAAAAGGCTGCAGGAGACACTCAGTGATGGATAAATTGTTCTTTTTTCATTAAAACCATTTTGAAAGCTCATAGCTGGACTCTAGTATTCCTCCCAGGGAGAAAGACAGTACTAACTGTGGGCTAGCCATGGGGACAGCCCACGATATAAGTTAGAAGCTGCTCCAACCTACATGGTCATCAGAACCAATTTTCAGGATAACGAGAACCACAAAACATTGGTCATTGCCTATGGTTCCCTACAAAAGAAGCACAGCTTTGTTGCAGGAATGAGACTAGATCAGATTGGCTGTTCTTTCTGAAGCTGTAGAACATACATTTAGTTATGCAGAAAGTAGGCACAAAGATTTGGAGAAATCCTRGCTATTGGAGAAATTCGAGGTAATTCAAGAATATTCTTCACATATTTTCTGGAAGAGGTTGTTAAACTACTCTCCGATGCAGGTGTGTGTGTAAAGAATTTTTATTCAATCCACCTTTGGACTGGAAGGATAAAGTTTTTGCATAACAGAAGATTAGGAGGCCTGATCTGTAGAGGGGAGGATCAGAGTATTGTAGCAGAGGAACTAGCTGATGTTAAAACCTGCAGTGATTAAAACCAAGGTGAAATTCAATAGCAGCAACTGTACTGTCTGTCTTGACTGTCCCCTTATAGGTAGGGCATTGTAAAAGTAGCTTCTGCTATAAGCATAAATCAGGGGGGACAGAGGTAGACAGACAGTATGGTGTATTATTTGGTCATGAGGTAAGGTTAATCTGGAAACATGGGTTCAACAACATGCAACAGGGTATTTCCAATACAGAAATACAGCAAAAATTCATGAGATACTGGTGGGATTCCTGTGGTGGTGTATACAGTCTTCAGAAAAGATTAACCAAACCTAGAAGAACTGAGAAGGGCATCCAAAGTGCATAGCTGAGACTAAAAAATTTGGGCTTGCTTAGCCTGACAAAAAAGAAAAGAAAAAAAAGCTACATGGGGGTAGTGTTGCTGTCTACAACAGAAGTAAAGATAATTAGAGAAAAGTGCTTAAGCTAAAGGAAAATAATGGCTAGTGGGAAAATGAGTAGAAACTGGGCAAAAATAAAGGTAAGCAGGAAATAATAAAATAAACATGTAATAATAAAAAATAAAAAATATTCCTGGGTAGCTGGGGAATGAGACTGAAGACAAATAAACCCCCAAATCCTAACTGCTACTGTGGTATCCTTTGCTGATAAAACCTCAAGAGCAACTGATTTAAGTTGGGTTCAATCCCGTTATTTCCCAGCATTGATCAAGTAGCCTACCCCCATGTGGGTAGATGTTTAACTCAGCATGACAAGTCCTCTGTTGGGTCACCCTGGAGAATCACTTCTTTTATGTCAGTGTCAGGT
This sequence comes from Amblyornis subalaris, assembly GCA_018881555.1. NCBI lineage: Eukaryota > Metazoa > Chordata > Aves > Passeriformes > Ptilonorhynchidae > Amblyornis > Amblyornis subalaris. Next base: position 10,536,827 of record JACAXG010000009.1, on the reverse strand, counting down.
GTGTGAACTGTCTCCAACTGCATTGACTGAATCTGCAGAACGGCATCTCTGTCTCTGTCTACTCTAGGTACTTCGAGTATTATAAAAGTCCRATGGAGCAGATGCATGAGCGCTGTGAAAACTATCCCCCCTGTGACTATCTCTCTGACCAAATAGGATTTTCCTTGGCCTACAACCGTTTCTTTGGGAGATACTGAGGATGGGAAGGTCTCTTCGTTCGTTTGGCCTGGAACACTCCAAACCAGAAGGTTGTGGTTGGGAAGGAGGGAAGGAAAGCATCTAGACTGGCATCTTCTTCCATTGTCTCCCTAACCAGCTGGAACACCAAGGCAGGAATTATCCCACTTTTTGAGCTTGCATAAACTTTCTTTGTTTCATCAATAAAGTCTCTCTTCAGACATCTTTTGTGGTATTTTGAGCTTCACCAAAAGACTCTGTCTTACCTCCTTCCACCTGAATCTCCAGCACACAATAGGTGAAAAATGGTGATTGGTCTCAAGAAAATAATTTCATGCCTTAGAAACACAACTAGACCTCTTATTCTCTTCTGCAAAATACAGGAGGATTATAGAAGAAGAATGTCACAATGTGTGTAAATGTGATAGATCTGATCCTGGGATGCTCACTGAGAAGAAGGAAGAACACCTGTCTCCTGTTCCAATTAGTGGGAAAGTTCAGTATCTTATGTAGCATAATCACATTAAATATGCATCACAGTAGGATCATTTTGTGAAGATAGAAGTGTGCAAATACTCTTGTGTAGAGAGCAATCAGGTTCTGGTACAGTCTTCTGATTATTCTGTCCCAAAATTAGCCTGTATAGCAACAACAGATAAATCCCAAAAGGCATGTTTAAGGAATCCTTTCAGATGAGCCCTTCCATTTGTGTGCTGCTTTTAGTGACTCTAAAAAGTGACTTCGAATTCTCTTGGGTTTTTGTTGGTTTTTTTCGCAACCAGTTTCTGGTGAAATGGAACATACCCAAGCAGAACAAAAAAAWTAACCTCTTCCCTGTCGCTTTTTCATTTATGCTTGAAACTAAAAGTGTCTAAAGAGCTAAAAAAAATAAAAAAAAAAGAAGAAGAAAAGAAAGCTATAAATGTTATGAAATAAACAAACCCAAAATTGGTTCAAGGATGGATTGGTTGGGGTAGTGTTTCGTTTATTCGAGACAACTATATATACATATATAAAATGTATGTGTGTTTTTATATATGTATTGTCTTCCTTCTGCACTATTTCATTCTGTCCTCTGGTGTTAATATCATACCTTCGCAACTTTCTGCATAGCCTTCCTTAATATACTGTCAGTTTTCCTTCCCTGAGAGGTGATGGCAAATCACAGCTCCAAGGACAGGGACTGCTGATGCTCAGGAAACTGACAGAGACCAAATCTCTCCGGATACATGTAAGCTGGTGCAACCATCCCCAGCTGCTAATTGCAATAAATATGACTTATGTAAAGCAGGTTGGTGTGCTGCTTCTCTCTATTCCTCTGTACAACCTTTACCTATGGTTAAAGAGATGCCCGGAAGATACAGCCTGTTTTGTGAACCCTGAGGAGCAGGAACCCAGTGCATGAGGTTTCCTTCTCCCCTCGTGTGCCCCCGTGTGAATCAGAATGATTACATTAAGGTTCAGGTCACAGTTCCAGCACTCTGTGGCACTGAGGGAGGGGAAGGCCAGGCTTTTCCTGATTCACCATCTACCCAGTTCAGCATTTCTCTGAAAGGCCTTGTCCTAAAGTAAGGACACAAGATACATCCACAGAGATGGCTGCCAGTTTGAGCCTAGTTTGGCAAGCTGCTATGACTTGAACCAGCTATGCTGATCTTGGCCAAGGGGAAGACACTTAATAAATATCTCTGCATGTCAAACACCTGTGACAGGTTCCTCTATTGACATAAACTAATGGATCTTCACTGCTCACAGCAAAACTCTCATCTGAATGCCATCTAGTAATAATTAACAAAGTGCTTTATCTAAAACAGTTACATTTTTGCTTGGAAAAATACTGGAGAGATTAGTGGAATCCTAATATCTAGTGTACTAATAAAATAGGGATTTTGTTGTTGTTGTACGGTTTTGTTAGCACAGAAAGTTTCCTGTCTATATTTTCATATCTCTGTTATTTTTATATTTTTTCTCTCCCTTTCAGTAAATATTTTTTTCAGGCAAGTTGCACCCAGAGGCCTCCATTATGTCATCTGCTCTGTGTCACCAGATCTCTGCATGGGCTGAAGTCATTATGACCTTTGGGGATCTGAGCGCACAGATCACATTACAAATTTACTGCTGAAATGGAGGAATTCGGTTTTCGCTTGGTTAATGCAGCTCTAAGCACTGCCACAAATCCTCTGCTGCCATCTTACGGCTGTTATTTTTATTGTATTTAATAATACACTGCATTGCTTCTGAAGCATTTGAAAAGGCAAATTCAGTGGCCTTTCTTCCTGATTCCCTTCATACTAAACATACACTGACAGATCAGAGGGGAAAACCAGGGACATGGTTTGCAAATGGATTATATGCAGATGAATTGACATTTTAGTGGGGCTGTTTATCATGATTGCCAAGCTCCCACGGGGACCTTTCTCAGTTTAGGTCTCTCTTATCTCTACACAAACAGAAGTGGAGATGCCTCTAAATAAATTTGTGAGCTCTCCTGTGGACTCAATTTTAGCAATCAACCACTTTCTGAAAAACAGCCCAAGACAACAGAGAAATTCCAAGAAAGAGAAGTAGGTAGGYTGCATCTATCACTTCATGTGGCACTTCATGCCTTCATCTTGTCACCAGGGGCTGCAGGTGCTGTCAGCAGCAGCAGCTGCTTTGAAAGCAGCCCAGTATGAAACCTTTATGTCACCTCTCACCCTATTTCAGCAATATTTGAGAATTCTCTGTCCACAGAATCCAAGCAGCTGCACAAACCTCTCTTATCTCAGAGAATCACTTCATGTCTGGTGGTGTCTCCCTCACCCAGCCAATCGCTATCAGGCCATGGAAAATGGGTTTCACTTTTCTGTAGTCAGAACCAAAGCACTGGCAGCTCTTGTCACTTTTTCCATACAGAAAAGTTATCAGAGACCGTGGGGCTCCGCAGGTGAATAACTCACTGCCAGTATTTGGAAGGGTGTCTGGAAGGCAGCTGCTAGAGAAAGGTTTGTCTCAGTGCAGAATCTGCATTTACACACTTGTTTTGCCTGTGGCCAATGTAAACCCTCCAACAAGGTGTCACTCTGCAGTGGGGTAAGAGTAGGGTTGGCAGCACGTGATTAGAAAACCAGGGCGTGATAAGGCGGAGGAGGACAGTTAGGTTATCTCTGCTTCCAGATGGGATCCCAACCTACCCTGCATTTCTGTGTTGACTTTATTGGAGCCAACTTCTTTAAAAGGACGTTTTTAAGCTCTTGACCAGGGAGTAGTCACCTTGTCACATCACTCCTCGGGAGAACTGCCTTAGACTTCTCCAAACCAGGATTTTCTGCCTTTTTGCAAGAACAACACCAGATACCTTGGAATTAAGAGAATTATCAAGGTGATGGACACTCACACCAGCTGGAGTTGGTGCAACTAGACACTTCTTTACGGATTGTGGGCACACTTCTACCAGTAAATTGTCTGCTTGGATTGATTAATGACTTCTGAATTGCTGTGAGAATCTGGCAAATGATCTTGGTTGAAGAACAGCCACCAAAACCCGAGTGCAAATTACAAACTGCAGAATTTTCCAGTTCCAAAAAAAAAAAAAAGAAGGGAAAAAACCAGATGTAAATTTCCTTTGCTTGTAAAAAATGTTCTTTACAGTGTCTCGGATGGACTCTAGGAAGCCAGCGTTGCTGGGCAGCCTCCTGTTGCTGATCTTCTCACAAATACTGGTAGAAGGGGTAAATATTGCTCTTTATTGGAAATAGTGAAACTGCTTATACCACTGAAACAAAATTTTAATTTTTTTTCCCATTTGAAACAGGTTCTTTAAGGAGCTTTGGGTTGAATTTTAACTTTTGTGCTTTCAGTTCCTCTGTTCCATTTCTTACCTCTCCTAATGCGTTTTAACTCCTTGGTTGGAATTTTCCTCTTGTTTGGAGCCAGATGGTTTCCTAGAGCATGTTTGTGAGTAGATCTCATGGAATCTTTCCTCTCCTTTTCCAGCCTGTCTCAGCTGGCCCTCTGACAAAATCAATACGTTGCTGGATGAGACAGTGACAATATTACTCTATTTCTTTTTAGAAAGAAAATAGAGTAATCTGCTTTTTAGCTTTCCCTCAAAGCAATTGCGATATCATAGAGAAATAAACTGAATCCCTRTATAGTTTGTGGGCCAGTATAACTTCAGAGGCTAAGGAAGGTGTTGATTTGGTTGTGTCTAGGATGCATACTTCAATATCACTTGTAGAATTCAACTATCAACTGACGACAGTACTTCACTAGTCTACTAGGTGATCACAAAGCAAAAAGAACAATGCCATAATTCACACCATTGCTTAGATCTTACCATGAAAGGTTGTTATTAATTAGAAATGCTAGAAACACATAATTAGCATATCATTTCATAGGCAGAATATATTAGGTGTTATTTTCCTGTTATAGCACCCAGTTGTGTAAATCCTTACTCATGTGTTTAATGTTTATTTACATGACAAGTCCAGCTGCTCTCAGTGGGACAAACTGGATGAATAAAAGCTTTGGCACACTGGTACCATATTGTCCTTTACCAAAGCCAAAACGTGTCCAAGAGGTTTGTAAGGACAGGAAGAAGAAATTCACCTCTTAGAGTTCAGCCTATCCCTAGTATATTGTTTTGCTTATTCTTTCCCTCTTCAAAACCCCTTAATAATCCTGAGTGGGATATTGAAATAAATGGGCCATGAGTCTGTCCTTCAGGCTCTATACCATCACTGTCTGAAGGACCAGCACTCCTGGAGATTTTAAGGTAACTGATCCACATCAAATAAGAACTCTGGCATCCTGACTAGCATTCTCCTGAGGTAGTGTATAGACAATAACCTGAGGTTGCTTGGGAAGGTCTTGCCAAAGATTTGCTACCTGCTTTGCTTGCTCTGCCAGTAATGACAAAGAGGCAAGATAACGGCAGAGAAAATCTTGGCTTGCATCCACAGAGATACACAAGACATTCACACTTTTGATGCTAATCTTCATTTGCTTTTATGTTGCAGGCTAAGTCCCACATCCTGATGGATATGGCTCTGCATTCTTTTGATGACCAGTATCTCGGCTGCAGAGAGGAGATGATGCAAGAACTGGAGCAAGGAGACTATTTCCAAAAGGAAATAGCTGCTAACAAGGACTATTTGAGTCTCTGGAAGAAGGCTCAGGAGGCTTTGCTAAAGAGCCCTGTAGGTCTCCTGAGGGAGATGCGTGACAGCCACGCCATAGCCCTCATGGCTTACACCATGAACTCTTCCCTGCACTCTCAGCTGAACAGGGCTACATCTACAGCAGGAATCTCTCCAGAGCACTACAGACATAAATTCAGTTTTAAATATTTTCACTTCTACCTAACAACTGCTATCCAGATAATGAAGGAATGGCAGAGCAGCATGGGGAAACATAAGTGCTACCAGGTACACAGGGGTGTAAAAGACTTATACATCAAGGCCATGGTAGGCAGCAGGGTGCGATTTGGCCGTTTCACTTCTACCTCCCGCCTCAGGAATGAAGCCCAGAAGTTTGGGAATGAAACTTTGTTCACAGTGACCACTTGCCTGGGAGCAGCTATGCAAGGCTTTTCTTACTACACATCTGAGAAGGAAGTCCTCATTCCCCCTTATGAGATATTTCTTGTCAAAAGCTTCTTTCAGACCCAGCAGGGTAACTGGCTGCACCTGCATTCTGTGGGGAACTACAGCAAGTACCACTGCCAGCTGGTGGAAGGTATKGTATACAGCCTCTCAAGCAAGGGGGTGCAGGACAGCCTGGTCTCCACTACTTCAAGCAGCCTTCACCAGCTGCACCTGTATGGGGCCACACTCCAGGCCAAACCTGTAGCTTGCCCGCTGCGTTCGCCCACGAGAGCCCCATGACCCAGATTTACCGGTTTGCTGTGAAACCTGGGACAACCCCACATTCACTAAAGATGAATCCACCTGTAACACAGCACATCTCAAGGTTCTTTGCAGCCTCCATCTATCCCATGTGCCATTGCAAGGATGTTGTAGGACTCATGCCTTTGGGTCCCAAGCATTCTTATTGCAAGGGTAGGCGAGATTTGCAAGCAGTGTGAACCCAGATATTTATGCTGATGTCTTGCAATGCTGCTACACTTCAAGCCTCAGGACTATTCTAGGCTTTGGTCCGCTACTAGTCTGGCAAGCTACTACCTCTACACTTCCCTCTGGCAAGCTAAGTGAGAGAGATAAGTGTAAGTGTAAACAAAGCTACTGTTGCCTTAGCGGTGATCTCCCTCCTGAGACAGAAAGGAAAAAAGGTATCCTTTGACAAAGAACACACTAAGTTTCCTAGTTAAAGATATTACTGTGCTGGAAGACCTCACAGAGCCTGTTCCACATCCCTGCCTTCCTGTGAGTCCACCACCAGTCCAGGACTCTTGCTTTTTTCTCTTTGAACAGTAGTATGTCAATGCAATCTTTGAGTTCAAAAACATCATTCAGGAATGAGAGTTTGTGCCTGGACCCAGGCCAAAGTAGTAGATGGAGTTGAGAAGCTGGCTTTTCTGGGCAAAGGTTGTGTTAGCAAGTGCAAAAAGCTTTAGGCAGTGAAAAAGAGGTCTAAATGACTACTGTATTGACTTTCTTTCAGCTTCAAGAAACAAGAACAGTGGTTTTACTGCCCTCGCCTCTGCCATTCTTCCTAGCGTGCTTGGAGTTTCTCTGTGCTTGGCCCACAATCTCTGATTCTCTGGCTGCATCCAGATTTATGCCTTTGAATAGCAGGCAAGAAGCGTCTGGAGTTCCTGTTACTACAGAAGCTTCAATCTTCCCTTTGCTTTCAGTTGCAACTCCCCAGCCAAGACTGGAGCATTCAGCCTGGTTCATCAAAACAGACATTCCCTGGACCCATTCAGGTAGGAGGAAAGTTATCTATGGCCTTTCTGAAGACTAGGTCAGGGATACCCTTCACTGCTGGTACCTTTTCCCTTAGGCATTCAGGAAAGACACACAGAGACTTCAGACTCCTTACAGATCTCTTAATACCTCTGTTTTCAGTGAGGTCTGTCTGTGGGATGTGAACGGCACCACGGTGGTAAAGTCAAGTGGGTAACTGTGCAGCTGTGCATGTCTCCTTAGAGTGCAGGGGAAGTTGGTGCCAAGATGTGCATTGAGGAGTTGGATTACTGAGTTGGTTGAAGAGACAGAGAAGTACATTAATTATGCAGATTCTGGCAGATGCTGAACAGCTTTTCTTTACCACTCTTAAAACCAAGATGGACTAACATTTCTGGAGTGAGGTCTGACTGAAAAGCGAACAGAAGAAATCCAGAAGGGGTTATTACAGGGGAATTACAGGGGAAAAAAGGTGGATATATTTTTGGCTAGATTGTTACATTTCTGAAATCAATTATACAAAAAACCCACCAGAGACATTCTTCCCCAAGACATTAGTTAGAAGAAAACACAGAAAAGTAATTGACAGCCTTTTCAGGGGTCTTATCAAGCAGGCCAGCAAAATATGGTGTAAACAGCTGCAAGTATCGTTACTCTGATGGCTGCAGAAAGTATGGCTTTGACCTGCAATCTTTAAAGTAGGGGAAGTGCTATAAATTAATTATTAATTATTGGTGTTTATTGGTAAATTTGTGTATGCCCTAGAAAACAACTCCTTTACATCACCCTTAGAACTATAACCCTTCAGTTTGTATATACTGGTGGGCCTACACAGAATTAAACTCATATTCTTGGGAGAGGGGAATAGACACAGCAAAGTCAAACACAGGACATCTACATTCAGGGGACAAAGCAATTGAAGACTGAGTAATTCAATGTTTTGTCAGGCCACAGTTCCCTGAAAAGTGACCTGTATCAGTCAGTTCAGACAGTGACTAGATGGTGCAAGCATCCCTTGATAGGTGGAAGTACAAAACATTCTCCTGGCTCGGGTGCCTGTTTTGATACCGTTTGTACTGCTAAGAAAGTTATGTCCTTCGGCTTGCACCTAAGAGTTCTCCCAAGGCCAGTTGCAGATACCGTCCCGGGATAGCATGCATCCTGATGTTGCCTTTGCTTGTGCCAGAGCCCTGTAAAGCTACACCGGTTGCAGCAGACATGTTTCATCAGCTACTGCTGTAGTTAGATGTGTAGTTAAAGTGTCCAAGTAGTTGCAACCTCCCATCCCACTATATACTTCTTTTCTCAGATCTCAGTTCAATGCTCTGCATTTTCCTCATTCCTTTCCCATGGCAAAAATAGTCTGAAATTGTGTGAAATGGCAAAATTGATTTTAGCCTCCCCTACTGTTCAGAGTGGAGTCTGGGCCTCCACACTACTACTTCTACTCTCGTGGCATCAGAGACCTGGCAAATTGCAGCAAAGAAGGGTGACAGACACTCTGGATGAAGTCTTTTCCTCAAACTTAATAGGCCTGAAACAATAGCTATTAATCTTCCCAAAAGACTCAAAGTAAAGCAGGAACAAAACTGCCTGCATATTGTTCAAATGATTTTTCTGTCATGTTCCAAATGGTGGAGGCCCTAGAAGAGAAGAGTTTGCATCCACCGCAAACACCGAAGACCTGATATCAGTTTCCAGAATGGGGGACACAGGCAGTTGCCAGCCCGATCAATTCAATTCAGTCCAATATTGGAAAAAATATTTCAGGACTACATGGCATTCTCAGCTGAAAACACTTATGAGTCACAACTAACTGATGATTCCAGAAATACGGTAGTTAAATCATTTAGTGTTCTCTCTCAGCTTATCTTCTCATGCCTACAGCTCTGACAACAACAGAGTTGGCACTCTGATTGTATTCATCTGGGTTGAATACAGCAGCTCAGCTTTTTGGTGAAACAGGTTAGCAGTTGCAGAGTACTCATTTTATGCTTGATCTTATACTTTCATCTGAGAACTCAACCATTCTCTATAGGGGCAGCAGTATTCCTGATGAGATCCTTGTGGGCTGCAGGTCCACATTTCTAAGGATCAGAGCATGAAAGGTGTCTAGCTTTGTTGAAGGCAGATGCACAAGCTTGTCTTGCTGGGAGAGACAAAGCCTGTTTCTACTATCTGTGGTATCTATTTTTCTGTTTGTGTGGAACTGTTCAACTTTTCTTCTGTAATTTGCAGGTATACAAAAGCAGTCATTGCAAAAATTCATTATTTCAGGGCACAGATGCAAGCATTAATATTTATATTTATAAACAATAGAAATTTATAAATCCCAGTAAAAAACTGAATCCTGCATCTACTTAAATGAAAAATACTGTCCTACACCTTTTATGTTCTGAGGACAGSAAGTAATACCATCCCCTTTCAGCCATGGCTGTAGGTGCCTGTGATGGCATCTCTCTTGCAGGTGGGAGGGATTCARGCTGTATCCATTCTCTCCAGGAACAGAAGGCCTTTGGAGGTTCTAATAATTTGGAACTAGCATTAAGTAAATTGGATTCTGTTAAAATGTGAAGGAACGGAAAAGGAGGAAGAAAATGAGATGAATCTGGGTAAACATCACACAATAGATTTAATTACAAGCAGGCAGGCAACAGGATGCAGCTGAAGCCCAGCCTCTGGATCCCTAACTCATCACATGCTGCTAGAAAACACCAGATGAACAGAGGGGAAAGGGGATGAAGTTACTATCCCATACACATTTCAGCAGGAGCATTCAGACAAAATCAGGTAGGCAGTCTAAATGTTTAATTAGAAAAGTTTCTGCAGAAAATCTCCCTGGAGCTGGAGAAATAGAAATACAGAAATATATGTGGCATGTCTAACTCTAGAAGGAAAATGTAAAAACTAGCATAAGTGTTAATGTGAAGAGTAATTTAACTTTAGGAGACATAAAATCTAGAGGAGCTATAAGAAGCTGAAATAATCATACATAAAGAACAGATTCTAAAAGCCTCCTCCACTCCTGTCTAGTATGTAAAATATTTGTTGAAGTGCTCTTCCTTCTAAAACGTTTTGTCGTCTCAGTTTCTACCAGTAAGGGAAAACAAATGACCTTACAACAAAATACCACTGGAGTAGAAAGGTTTTAGTATCACACTGAGTCAGAGAGCAAGCCAGCGGCATCCCTAAGGCAGGACTGATATGAAATCATAGCTTGCATTAACATGGCTTTATGCTTCCTGAAATTCACAAACCTTTACTGTATATGTACTTTGCTCCCTACAGCTTGAAGAAAAAGATGTGTTAAAGAGTTTATTCTCTTGGCAGAGCTACAAGGTAGGTGGCTGAAAGAAATACACAGTTCTGTGCAAAATATTGTGGGGAAAATAAATATTTTCAGACTGGCTTGTATTTCAACACTGAGATTAAAAGTTGGCAGGGGATTGTGGAAATCATTCTGGTTTTCTACCGTGACCTTGTGGGGGAGGGTGTGTTCAGTAAAATACAGCTGGGTCAGTGTCAGATGATTTGCAGCTAACAGATAGTGCAAGAACTACAAAGGACCAAAGCAGCACAAAGGTATCTTTTTAATAAGAAAAATCTAGGTAGTCTGCTACACATAACTATTTGTAGCTCTAACTGTGATATTTAGGCACCAACAGCAAGAAGAGGTTTATCTCAGAAAAATGCAAAACACTGCACAAAAGTGGGCCAGATTCACAATAAGAGGGCTGAGAACATAAAAAGTACCAACAAAGAAATGAGTCAACCTACTCATTCATAGTTTGCCCCTGTAGCAAAGATGTTTGCATTTAAGTCAAAATCATGCTAAAGCATTTTCACTTTGCAGCTGGTGATAGGTTAAAGGGAAGCGGCAGTGTTGATTACAGAATCTTAGTGATGAGGAGTAACTCCATGATCACTGGTAACTCAGTCTCTTTGGACTCTCTACACTGACATGCAGTTTATGAAGAAAAATACATTAAATATGTCCTTTTGCTGGCAAACTAGTAACAGCTCAGAGAAGAATGGTGACCATAAGGATTAGACATAAGGGTTTGAGGGGAGTTGAATTTTGTGCTCTGGTCTGTACAATGATAAGGGAGGACCAGATTGTGCTCAGTCAAGTCCTAGGAGCTTTGTGAGCACCTGCAGATATTGGCTCCACATGGAATGGAGAGAGTGAGGCTGTGCAAGCAGGACAAGCTGGTGTGTGCTGTTCCAAGACAGTCTCCATCACAGACAGCCTGCAGGTGTAGATGCACCTCGTGGTGCTTGGAGTGCTAACCATCACAGGGCTGACTGCAAAGTGAAAAAACAATATCAGGGAGGTGAATAAACCGTGAGGGAACAGGGTCTAAATATCAGGGAAGGAAATACAGTGAGAGATGTGTGTAAGGTGACATAGGTTAGGATGGGGTTATTACAGATAATTTTACTATTCTCTATGAATTCCCAAGGGTAAATTTCTTAGTATAAGCACAGAATGCTTATATAGTAACATTTTCTCTTGAACATTAGAAGAAAAAAGTTATACTGACATAAAATACCCTTATTGTGACACAGACTGTGTCCACTCCACCAACCATCATAGTTGCTGGAAAATCGGATGCCACTAAGTGGAAAAATAGGCTGATACAAAAGAGCACATAGAACAGGCCTTGAATTTCCACATCTTTAGATTTTGCTTATTGGATGAGATTGTTCAATTTTTTAGTGAACTAGTTCAGCTTCTACCATCTCCAGTTTCCAAGGTTTCAATGTCGGTTTCAATCTTCAGTTGCCAACGACYCACATTCATTTTACCAATCTGCTAATTACATATTTTTTAGCTATTTTTGTTTCTCTGAGTATACCCAATGTCTTGTAAGGTCCTGTTCCAATCATTTGGCTAAAGGTCCGAAACAAGAATTAAGATTTCTACATTTAAAAGCTATGCCYTGGGATTTGACCTGCTAAATATGAAAAGAACCAGTGGGGCAGAGAAAAAGCAMGTTTCACTGCTACTTAAGCGCTATGGTTATGGCTGTTGAACAGAGTAAGACATTTCTTTTCTCTCTTGAAATAGCCTATTGCTGAAGAATGGCCTTGAGTGACCTCCTTTACCCAGACAATCCCAAGAGAAAGCAAGAATTGATTCATCTGCATCAGGAATTGCTTGASTGTATGTCTACAAATTTCCATGCAACAAATGAGCTAGTTGGAGTGCTGAATGAACATCTGGGCTGTACCATTACCCACATCAAGATGAGAGAGAGCAGCACTGTCAAGGAAAACTGTGACATTATCATTCAAGTGATGAGTGAGATTCAGCATCAGGTGCAGAAGATCGATAGTGACATGAAGGAAAAGCTTGAGCCAGTGCTGTACCAGAAGCTATATGATATCAAAGAGCCTGAGTTGGAGAAAATTGCAATAGCCCAAAGAGTTTTTTCCATTATTCTTGGAGAAGCAACTTCAACAGCTGCRATGGTAGCTATCAAACTTCTTGGCTCCAATCTTTTAACTTTCACTGTGAGCAAGCTCATCGGTCTCCTTGCCCAGATTGGGGCATCTGTTCTTGGGGGAATTAGCATTACCGTTATTGGACTTGGCCTGGAAATGATCCTCCATGCCATCCTGGGAGCTGTGGAGAAGAATCAGCTTCTGACAGCTGTGAGAAGCTACGAGAAGCACCTGGCTGAGTTTAAAGCAGCCTCAGAAAAGTACCAGCGTGCCATACACGAAGTGACTTCTTTGGTGAGACAGCAAGTTCAGTGAATGAATTCGGAGTTCTCTCTTCTGCTCTGACAGCAACTGCAGCAGCTATGTCTGCAGAAATGTTTTGGATTCATTATGACAAATGAACTACTGATGGCTTTTTTTCTTATTAGTGGCAGCAGAACAAGAAATGTGACAATTCAGGAAACTGGCACCGAAATACATTGATAGGAAACTGGTTTACAGCTGTTTCTGGGAGGCAATGTTTTAAACACTTTGCACCTTTCCTTAAGCTTATTTTTTGGAAAGCACTGTAGGTGACCTTGAACTGTAATTCATGCTAGTGACAATAATACTGACTACTGGCRTGGTAGTGGTGAGAATTTGTGTTTCTACATCAATGATGACAGCATGATGGAAGAAAACAATTTCAAAAAGGCAATCCATGCCAACATCTGGAGGCTTTATCAGGACATCTGTGGTTGCTAAAGTCCTTAGGATGGATTAGTGCTAAATCTGATAGACTGAATTCCGTGTTCATTAAAAGGACTAGCTGAAGCATATTTAACTGCTATTTCCTGCCCCATCCCTTCCTAAGGAGCCAGCCAGAGATCTTCTTTAAATAAACTCTAATCCCAGTGGATTGGCAGGTAAAAGAAGCCTGGGCCTACAGGCAAACACACACAACCTTGCCCCACAACTGAGAGAAACCATCTGCTGCGTTCCAGGTGTGCCTGGCTAAGAATAACCTTTTATACTCGGTAATGCTCTGCTCCTGCCAACCCACAGGTAAAAATTTCTGTGCAAATTTGCTGTTTTGTTCATTGAAATGGGATTATACACATGTCCAAGTTCCTGTAGGATTGCAGCCCTATTAATGTACTAAAGCTATTTTCAAGTGCTTTATCTGATCCCACCAATGTGGAACTGCCAAGAATGCGCTCAGATTCTGCATTGCACAATATGTTACCAAATGTCCTTAGTTTTCAGGTTTTAAAACCAAATCTGGAAGCAAGAATGTGATTTGTAGTGTCTTGCTCTGATTTGCTGTGGATTGCTTTTTCTTGATCTTAGAAAAAAAAAGGCAATTTAAGAATTAATAAAAATGTACATGAGTACTGGAAGACCTCTCTTTTCTGCACTTGTTTTTTTTGCTGGCTTTTTGCCTGGAAAACCAATCTTAAACCAAATAATAAAGAAGTATTAAAATCTTCATTATACATGCAATTGATAAWTTTTTTTAAAATCCATGATAGACTAATCTAGTAAGGTTGTGCATAGGTTCCTTTTTTAGTACCAGCTTCCCCCATACTAAAAGCGTTTCCAAATTCATACACGTTTGTTAATAATCAATATTAGCAATTTTAATTTATTAATAACTAGATAGTGCCTATGAAATAAAGAGATGGCTGAGATCCACAGCCGTTTCATTCTGGGGTTTGGGGGGTTTTTTTGTTTGTTTTGTTGTTTTTTTTCCTCTATTCCACCAGTGTTCTCACTTTAATATTTTCTGACTCCTCTTCCATTTTGTGCTCAAAAGCCACTAGATGGCAATGAAACTGCTGGTTCTCAACAGCCCTGCCAGTCATCAGAGAGAAAGCCCAAGGTTCAGAAGCATAGATGAGTGCCAGGGACTGAGAAACTGGGACCAGTACAAGCTGCAGACTGGGCTACGTAGGTCAGGAAAGGCAATTCAGAGAAGGCAAAAAGCACTGCCTTGCCTACATGAGGTATTGTGGTGGAAGATGTGGTGACCTGAGGCATCATTTCTTCCAGATGTAATGTCTCTTGTCTCTTGACACAAGTGGCACTCAGTTTAGAGGTACTTGTGTAGAGACAAGAGGCTGTAAATCAGTAGAACAGCAATATTTGAGTGTTGGAGGGGTAGGAATTCTCAGCTCTTGCTTTCTATGTGCAAATGTACACTCCAAACTGAGAAGAAGAAACAGCTCTTTGCAAGATTGCCAATCACTGCTGTACGAGAACAGTGGAGTCAGATAAAAACAAATCTGTTGTACTTTTCAAGCAGTTTGTCCACATTTTCTTGAAAGCAAATGCTAAGCAGTGTCAGGAGAAGTGGGATATGCAATGAGGACCTCAGAGATATACAATTACTACTTGCCTCTAGGTATATCCTTGTTCCTGGTGGACTTAAAGGAAAGCTGGCTTCTTCACAACAGATTTAATTCCTGCTCTCTCTAATCCTCTGGCCAGTCTTACACTTGGTGCTTTGAAGATGTCATAACCAGTCTGTTGGTGTTTCTCCTGTAGACTCTTTTGAGCTGCCTTCCAGTGTGACAGAAGTAACAAGTGAAAAATGCGAGAGGACAAAAATTGTCCTCCAAATCAGCAGATACTGCTGGGACAAAGCAGTCAGGGCTGAGGCAGTACCACTGTCTCCACTGAGCCCAGTATTGCCAGGACAGAGGACCCCAAGACTTGTGAGGTGCACCTAATCTTCAAAGACTCAGCCATCCCCCTCTGCAGTGACATGGTACATGATAGGGATRTGTGTGGCCACAGCTTTCCATCACATCCTCTTGAGCATCCTCCCTTTGCTCAGGCTGCTGTTCTGGACAAAAGATTAAGAAATAAAACTGTGATGTGTGTCTTCCAAGTAAAAACGGCCTCAAAGGAACTGTAAACTGTACCATCCCAAACCAGTCTAAGCTGCTTTCAAACCTGTGTGGAGAAACAGTATGGTTGCAATCAAAATCTGCCCTGCAGAAAATTCCTTCTGGTAACAAGAATAATATAAAGAGAACAGGCCAAAGAGGCACAATTTGGGGATGACTATACTGTGCATGTGGTTAGCAAGACTCCCCAGGCACTAAGAGCTCCTGAAGCCTTGGCTCTGAAGATGCTCCTTGACTGGCTATCTGTTTACTTGGATTTTGTGCAGTTTGTGACTAATGCTGGGATTAATGTGATGTGCAGCTTACAGTCTTTTACTCATCCCGCAGTGATCCTTCCAAGTTAGCCAGCTGAGTCTCCATTATTTGACAAACTGTGACTACACTGTGTTGCATGGCACATTCACCAGGAGCAGGGGGTCTACAAATCCTATCCAGAGATCTGACCACCTCTGCTTCCAGGTGCCATCTGTGCAGAGAAATTTTCCTTCCTATGT
Organism: Amblyornis subalaris; assembly: GCA_018881555.1. Taxonomy (NCBI): domain Eukaryota; kingdom Metazoa; phylum Chordata; class Aves; order Passeriformes; family Ptilonorhynchidae; genus Amblyornis; species Amblyornis subalaris. The sequence goes on along the minus strand of JACAXG010000009.1, from coordinate 10,520,969 downwards.
CTCTTCCCTGGCATGCTAGTTCTTTAAGCCTGCACCCGTATTTTATTGCTTACACATTGATGTTTCATGTATCTTTATCCTGGTTCTTCATGTGCTGTAGACTTTTGCTGGAAATTGTACTTTGGACAATGACACAGAATAGTTCCTACCAGGTGTTCACCAGCCTCACCATTTTACCGCAGCGGAGGCTGTAGGAAGATGCAAGTAACAGAGTAGGTCCTGTGGTCCCCGATGGCACAAAATTCTCTCTCCCGTTCTCTTTGCACAGCCTGAGCTGCCCGATGAACGTCATCCAGTCACTTTCCTCCAGCAGTCCCCTGGAAGAGCAGCTGGCCCAGGAGCCCGACAGAGGCATGCCAGCCGCGCTAACAGGGCAGTAGCGCTGCCGCGAGGCCAAGCCCTACCATAAACCCATGGAACAGACCTGACGCTGCGGGCAGCTCCTGCTCCCGCGGCGCTTTGCATTTGCTCCCCACGGACAGAGGCTTCTCACACGCCCCTTGGCTCTACCTCGTCTCGGGGCACGGGGGGCACTTGTGGGATCTCCCCTGGAGAGCGCGGGGGAGCAGCGGCCACGCTGGCCGCGTTAACAGCCCTTCCCTTCTGTCCCAGCCTATATCCAGCACCGGCCGTAACGGCGCAGCTCTCCCGAACCCGCCCCCCTCCCGAACCGTGAGTGTCCACCCGCTCCCAGAGCCGGCTGGGGCTGGCTGGGCGCAGCCTATCTCTAGCCCGGTCCCCGTTCCTGCCCCCGTTCCTATCCCCGTCCCTACCCCTATCCCACCTCTGTCCCTGTCTCTACCCCCGTCCCTGTGCCTGCCCCTCTCCCGCCGGTCCCTGCCTCCGCCCCGCCTTCCAGCCCCGCCCCAGGCCCAACCATAGAGTTGGAGCCTCCGAAGGGGAGCGAGAGGCGGCGGAACCATCGAGCTGGGGCTGCCGCTTCCGGAGCGCGGCCCCGCGCCGCCACTCGGTCCCGGTGCAAGATGGCGGCGAGGCCGCGGCGGCGGGCGTGGGGCTGAGCGAGGCCGCTGCAGCGGGAGGGAGCCGGGCCCGGCCGGGCGGAGGGGTGAGAGCGGCGGCGCGGTGCTGGGCTGCGAGGAGAAGGGAAGCGAGGAGAAGGCGGCGGTTCACGCTACTGCCTTCTTCCTCCTTCCATTGGGCGGGAGTAGGAGGGGGGGGCTTTCTGCCCCGTTCCCCAGTAGCCAAAAGAATAATGAATTTAGTGCTTGGTTTCTTTTTTTTTTCACCATCGTCTGTTAACTTGTTGCGCTGAAACTCTTTACTATGGGTCTTAAGATGGTTTGGGATACAGGTTTCAGATGTTTGTTCTCGTTCCCTTTACCCTTTAAGTCTTAGAAATGTGGGGAATCCGGAGTGTAAATGTAACTCCTACCCCTGTTTGATGAGCTTTCCACCTGAAGAAGTGATAATGTCTTGGAAAAAAAACCCAACGGTATTTTGGCAGGGAAGTAGGCTTGGAGGTGGAGGGAGAGTAACGCTGTGAGAGAAGAAACATCCCTGGCTGTAGTTTGGACACTTACATAGTCATCTATAAGCTGAAGAAATGTCTAAAGACAGGATATAATTTTTTTCTAGAATAACCCTGCACTTACTGAGGGATACAGTGGGTGCTGGGGAGAGACATCAGGGGCAGTTAGAAGTCTGAGGAAGGGAGAAAATTTGTGGGGAAACATTTGAAACAGAGAAGGGTGAAAACTGGAGAGCACTTACGAGAGTAAATGAGAAGGTAAACTCAATGATGCACTCTTAGAAAATTAGCATGTGTGTTTCTATCTGCCCTGCACTCCTCTATAGTGTAAGCACAAAGCTTGTTGGTTTGAGTCTTGGTGTGAATAATAACAAACTCATCAATTAGTTTAAAATTATAACTTAGTAAAGTAGCAGTAAGGAGGTACTTCATTAAATAGTAGTACTTAGTTAGAGTAGGGTGATTTTGATATGAGTGCCTGAGCCTGTAGTCAGGTTTGAGGACCTTACAAGTATTTGAGCTCTTTGAGAGAGCAGCCTGTTGATACAAAGAAGAGAAATAAGCATACTCAAGTGGCCAGTGCATAGAACCTGAAACCATGTCGTCTTTTCCAGGTCCCTCCCTCTTTTTTCAGGTTTTTTTTTTGAGGCAGAAGAAAAAAGATCAAAATGGGGCGGAGATCTACATCATCCACCAAGAGTGGGAAGTTTATGAATCCCACAGATCAGGCCCGTAAGTATCCATAAAAGCTAAACAGATGGGAATGGGTGGTGCCTAAAGAAGCAGATAAAAAGCTTTCTCTGAGGATAGGATCCTCACTTGTGTGTCAGAACTGAGTTTCAGTAACTTGAAAAATATTATCTCAGTTTTGGCGGGGAAGGCTGCTTTCTTCCATGCTCTTGCTTCTCTTGAGTATTTACCTCCTGGGTTTCGCTGTGGTTATCAGTGTCCAAAGGCCTTTGTACTTAGTTGTTAGCTAAGCTGCAGGCTGCTTCGTGGGACAGAGTTAATCTGCCCCAGGCAGGAATTTGAGGAACATGTCACATTTTGCAGGTGCTCTGGTTAGATGAGGGAGTTGTATTACTGTTTTTTTCTGCTTTTGATAATATGCCAGATATTACCAGTGCTAAGCGAATAAAGAAAATCCAGACTCCCACAGTGGATGTGCTTTATTTCAGACACATACTCAAAGCCCACATATTTCTGAAGTGTGTTGTCTGGTGACTCTTATTTCATCTTCTGTGCAGCAATCTTGTCATGGTTGCACATATCACTATGACTTCTGTTGCCTATTGTTCTTTTTTTTTGTATGGAAAAAGCCCTGCTTCTGGAGACATGAAGACTGCAGTATCTATTTTTTTCTGTGTGAAACACAAGAAATAGAAATCTATTTCACGCTGTATTTTTCTTTCGCTGGGAAGCTGAGTTACAGTAACAGTCTTTGTAAAATGAGTGACCTGTTGAGAAACAGCACTAGTCTTGATGAAGGAAAGGTTCTTCATTAATTTGATTGTGTCTTTCAAGTTGTTATTTTCTATTTCTTTTCCCCTCTAGGGAAGGAAGCTCGGAAGAGGGAACTAAAGAAGGTAAATAAAGAGATTGGGAACATGTAGTTGGCATTTCCTGTACATGTATCAAGTTTGTGATTGTAATGGGCCATGTTGAATAGACTATGGATGCTTTGGGTTGATATCCTAAGACTGGTTTTGGAAAATAGTGTCCAAACAAGTAGTTCAAGAAAACATAGAAATCTTGTTTTGAGTAAACACATCACCATCTGTTTTTTAACTTGTAGTTATTTTTGAAACATTATTGTAAGTACTTAGGAATAAAAAAAAGCAAAACAAAGCAAAGAAGCAAGCAACAAACCCGATACAAAAAAACCCAAACCAAACAAATAAACCACCAAGGACTCACACACTTCGTAGTGTGTTTTACTGTATTTTGTCAGTTGGTTATTGTGTTGATTGTATGTGTTTTAGTTGGAGTGAAGGAATTATAGTAGCACTTCCAATTATCAAGATAGTGGAATTAAAATTACAAGAAGTTTTAACTACAGTTGCTTCTGATTTCTGCTGTGGTGAACATTTTTAGGGCAGTCTGAGATGTGTTTTTTTTCTTCAGACTGGAAATATTGGGGGAGGGGTAACAGATGTTCTTTGTCTTTCTTCTGTGACATTTTTCTGATCTACTTGGTCTCTGGTCTTAGAACAAAAAGCAACGAATGATGGTACGAGCAGCTGTACTGAAGATGAAAGATCCAAAGCAGATTATCCGGGACATGGAAAAATTGGATGAGATGGGTGAGTGAGAGGTAGCAGGTGTTGGGCTTAGGCAGTGGTTTATGTAGATGCATAACGTAGTTTTAAGGAACRACTAGGGAGACTAAAATAGAGCAATCTATTCTCCTTTCCTGTTAGAAGGGGAGATTCTGTGAATAACTGGGGATTGATTATCATTTGAGGTGATGTGGTGCAATCAAAGAGGACTTTTTTCCCAGAAGCTGGCTGATAAAAGTAGTGTGTGTGATAGTAACATAGAGTTCAAGGAGGGGATTGTCACAAGGCTGAAGACTTCCTGAAAACAGGGATTGGAAGTTACTTGCGTTGAAGTAGTTTCATTCATCATAGTTGTGCAGTACAGTAATTTGCAATTTTTTTTGTCTTTTTTTTGCTGTTTTGGATCAGAGTTTAACCCAGTACAGCAGCCACAACTTAATGAAAAAGTGCTAAAGGACAAACGCAAAAAACTCCGTGAGACTTTTGAACGTATCTTGCGGCTCTACGAGAAGGAGAATCCTGACATCTATAAAGAACTGCGCAAGCTGGAAGTGGAGTACGAGCAGAAGAGAGCACAACTCAGCCAGTATTTTGATGCTGTCAAGGTAATGCTTACTATATTTCAGTCTTGTGAATGTGGTAGTGTATTCTCTTTGCTCATTAGCTGTGATAGTTAGAAAGGAAAGGAGCTTTATATGAGACCAGCATTGTGTGGCCCGTATGAAATACTTGTATTAATTGGCATAGTACCTCCAATTAGAGCATTTCAGTGAGGACAGGGTGGCAGTTGTCAAGTCACTGTTTGTCTCTGATATACTGATCTCATTCAACATGAAAGGAGGAAAGGGGAATTTATGTTGCAATCAACAATATCAGCATTTTGTTTTCTGTAATAAAGAGGGAGTGAGCATGTGAGTGTGCAGTTGATGTTTCTGTGAATTTCTGCTGAGTCTCTTGCTGGAAATAATGAGAATCCTCTGGCATTCCTTTAAAGATCTTTTGCTAACATTCTGCCCTGCTGTGTTGGAGAACATAATGTTGTGCAATTGGAAGGATCTGTAAGACTTCCTTTTTCCTTTTTTTTTTTCCTTTTAGAATATGCAGCAGTCTGTGACTTGTGCTTGCTGAATACTTAAAATATGCAGCCATACTTGTCTGCAGCTGCTTTGTTTTCTACACTGAAGTTCTAAAGGAAGATAGAAACCTGACTGAGTTTTGACTGAGATACTAAACCTTTTCATGGGTGCATTGCATGTGCTTTGGTTTGCATTGAGAGCTTTTACTGTTGACAGTTGCCCAAATTTTTTTTCTGGACTGCTGCAAGATAACATACCCTAAGAACAGACATGTGTGACAGAGTGATGGCAGGTCCCGTGTGTTCTGTACTCTGAAAAGTAATGAGTTTGTGCATAACTTCTGTGGGAGCAATCCATTCTCTTTTTTTTCCCCTCCCTTCCAGAATGCTCAGCATGTTGAAGTGGAAAGTATCCCCTTACCAGATATGCCTCATGCTCCCTCCAACATCCTCATACAGGACATTCCCCTTCCAGGGGCCCAACCACCTTCTATCCTCAAGAAGACATCAGCCTATGGGTAAATGGAAAAAGAAAAATAGAGGGGAAGTAAAGAGGAAGCACTCAAACTACTGGGGAGGAGCTAGGGGTAGAAGCAGGGGTAATATTGACTTGCAGAAGTCAGGAATTCTATGCAAGTGAATTGTACTTTCTTTTAACCAAAGCCCTTTTAAATCTTTCCCCACTATTACAGGTTTTTGTTTAAATGCCTTTGATTAATACACTATGCCTTCTAATTTTTGTGGTTTTCATATCAGTAAAACTTAAAGCCCTCCTGCTTTGAACATAAATGCCCTTAAATTACCATACGTGTATTCTTCCGTCTTGCTGGCCTATTCAGTGTATATGAATGGTTCAGATAAACCCCTAGTTTGCTTGGGTTGGTTTTTTTTCATTCTAGTACTATTTTTTTTTTATTCTTTCTGAATAGCCTTCTGTTTTCACCAGCTTTGTGCTTATTTCGTTCTTCTTCTGTGGTAGGATTCAGTCTTTGATTTTTTGCAGTGTTGTCTTCAGTTGCTTTCTGAGAAGCTTTTGTCTGATCTTCAGCAGTCATGTCTTTGTTTGAGGTTGTAAATGCCTGGTGTCAGGTACTTTATAAATGTTGATGTTTCCTTTTAGAAGGCTACTGTGTAAGCAATGATGAGAGAAGGCTAAATAATTCTATCAGAGGCATGTTTGCTTTAATTTGTTGTGTTCCTACATTTCTCACGTCCTTTCTTATTTCCAGACCACCAGTTCGGTCCATTTCTGTACTTCCTCCTCCTGGGCTTGGTGTTCCACGTTTACCTCCAGGCAGGAAGCCCCCTGGGCCTCCACCAGGGCCACCCCCACCTCAAGTCCTACAGATGTATGGCCGTAAAGTGGGTTTTGCCTTGGAGATGGCTCCTCGAAGGCGAGAGGAGGAGATTTCTTACAGTTCTGAAGCAGGTAAGGACTTTGGTTTTACTCTGGGGTTTTCCTTGACCTCTCTTTTGCTCTGGATGGTACTGCTGTGAATACAGTGTGCCCTAGATAAAGTGTTCTCTGGGCGGTTTGGATGTTAGTACTAGAAAGACTCTTACTAAGTAATTGCACCTCTGAGGTAATTCTGATACATTCATAATATCTGCAATTTTGTTACCACATATATTTTAAATGTTGAAGCTTTTAATTGCATATGTCAGATACTTTGTTTTTGTTAGGATGCATAGATTAGGTATTTTTGGATGTAGCCCTAGCAGTGCTGAAACATTGTACATATTATCCCTTTCAAAACCCCAGTCATTCTGGGAGAAGTCTTCTTTTTAAAAAAACCCACCAAATAAGCAAAACCCCCAAACCAAAATCACAACAACAAAACCCACAACCAACCCTGAGTGTGCATTTACTAGGAAAACCTAAGTCTTCTTTACCACACAGTTGCTGTATCATCCCTAGAAACTTTCTTGACTGGGTGGATTAGCTTTATTTCATGTATTTCAGAAAGCATCAAAGTATTTCAATGGTGGGCAGTTGCTGAATAGAAATTAATTAATGAGTTGCAGTAGCAGTTGCCTTCACTTGTTTGCTGTGCAGATTAACCAGCAGTTTAATAGGAAATCTTACCGATTCTCCAAAATATTCTTTAAGAATATGTGCTAAACAGTAAAGGGATGACAGTTTGTCCATGCTGTTGCTAGGGAGAATGTTGTGACTGTAAACATACAAAATACTCTTTCACACCAGTATATTTGGAGTTCAGGCATTTCCTAATACTTTGCTTTCTGCAGGCCAGCGAGGCCATGATGACGATATGTCCAGCACTAGTGAAGATGAAGGTTATCCTGAGGATATGGATCAAGATAAGCATGATGAGAGTAGTGATGACAGTGACAGTGATAGGTCAGATGCAGACAGCGAAGGCGAGGACTTCCTGCATCGGGATAATGACAAGGAGAGGGAAGGTGGTGAAGAAAAGAAATCAGGTATGAAGGGGAAATTAGAGATTGGGGTTTGATTTTTCAAAAGCAAAACACGACTTGCTAGAGTTTGTCCATTCTTCTGGCTGAGGGTGTGCATGTAATTTATTTCATCAGCTCTGTTCTAACTCTCCTAAATTCCAGCTGAAGAATTTTTATTAATAAATGGGTCAGAAGGAAGCTATCTAGAAGTGAGACCAATTGATAGAGAATACTAGGTTAGCAAAACTTCAAATAATCAGTAACACCAGTGTTAACTCTTATGTAACGAGCATCATTATGTTAGAATGATATGTTATCAATACCAGGTATAGATGTAACTCTATCTGATTTTTATTATTTTCTTCCCACCTCCTGCCACCCTTGTCCATGCTCTGCTTTCCCCAGGTCACAGTGTCCGGTTTGCAGACATGCCAGGGAAGTCACGAAAAAAGAAAAAGAACATGAAAGAACTGACTCCGCTCCAGGCCATGATGTTACGAATGGCAGGTGAGTCAGATGGATATAGTATGTAGTGGTACTGCCATTAGGCTTCCAGTTAAGTTTTCTCTCATAAACTTATTTTGTTTACACAGTTTTTATTTTATAGAGTAAATATTTTACTGTTGTAATATAGTACTAAGAGTGTACTATATAGTATACTATATACTAAGAGTATACTATATAGTACTAAGTATCAGCTGTGGTTAGGTATTTGGGTTTTGGGTTTGTTTTTTTAATATGTTTTTGGTTAAGTAGCGTGTGTGTTTTGCATAGCAGAGTTGAAATTAAGAGTAGGAATTTACTGGGTTTTTTTCTTTAAACCTCTTCTTGCTTAACTTTTAAACAATTGTTCAAATGAAATATGAACCTGTTGGTGAAAGAGAGGGTAACATTGTCTATGTGCTCAGCATGTAACATGCAAGGATTTGTACTCCCTAAAAATATCTTTCTGCTTAGATTAGTTAACCAATAGAGTGAAGATTATTTTTTGTTTGTTTTAGAAAGAAACTCCAGTATCTTTCAGAGGTGTGGGAGTTTCTTGAACATGGGGATTATGTTTATTTTGAAGTTGTTTCCCCACCTCCACACAAACTCCCATAAACTGTAGATCAAATAGCTACAGTTTGGGTTGGTAGTAGAAGTTTCAGGTCCCGGAGGAACACATAGCTCGTGTTGTCAGAGCTCTATCTAGAACAGCAATAATTTTTCTATTACTATTTTTTATTTSTTTTAATTTTATTTGTAACAGTAAAAAGTGGTCAGATATCTTCTCTTTGAAGTAAGGTTTATCTTTCTTCTTTTTATTTTATTCTGTGTGCTCAAATTTCTCTGATGTTCAGCAGACAAAGATGTTACATGTAGACAGATTTTATAAGTATATTTCCATATCCAGGTCAGGAAATTCCAGAAGAAGGGAGAGAAGTGGAGGAATATTCAGAAGAAGAAGAGGAGGAGGAAGAGGACTCAGAGTCTGAAGAGACACCACAGCAACAGCAGCAGCAACAAGTCAGTGAGGAAGCTCTTGCAGAGACCGGATCATCTACTGTAACTTCCCAGACACAACAGCAGCAACAGACTGCCCAGCCTGTTCCTCCAGCTCAGATACAGGCGCCTCCTATGCCTGGGCCTCCTCCGCTGGGACCACCTCCAGCCCCTCCACTGAGACCCCCAGGCCCACCCACCGGCCTTCCTCCTGGCCCTCCACCAGGTGAAAACTTGATTTACTCTGGTTTGAAGGATGCAGACTCCCAGCACTACAGGCAGTGATATCACTTTGGGAGTTCTGAAGCTGCAGAATGTGTGGCAGATGGAGTACAACCCAGTTACTGAGGCTTGTATGATCCGTTCCGTCATCAGTCTACATCATTGTTGCTGTACCTTGCTTTTGAGGCATCATCCTGTAGCTGTAGCCTTCCTGCTGGGCACTGTCTTTGTTAGAGCCAACACTGACAGACAGCAGCAGAGCCTGTTTATGAAGTAGAGTAAAAGATCAAATCTACTCATTTTTAGGCCAGAAGAACAATCAGATGCCACAGAGAAAAATTTTTTACCTGTTTAAATTCTGACAAACTCAGCTCAGAAGCTGTTATGAGTTACTACTTCATTACAGGGAGAGGAACCCTTTTTCCAAGATACTTGACTATTATGAGGAAGCTTTAACTGTATAAGTGCTGCCCCTTCTTGAGATTTCTAGAAATTCTATTTAATCAGGTGTCTGGGTAATATAGCTTTCATTCTTACAGCTTTCTGTTGAAGATCTTTATTATTAGCTGATGAGATAGTTGCTGGGATATGTTTTTAACTGTGAATTAAATTTCTCTTTTGTTGTATGCATGCTTTCAGGAGCTCCTCCATTCCTGAGACCTCCCGGGTTACCAGGATTGCGTGGGCCTTTGCCTCGACTGCTGCCACCGGGTCCTCCCCCTGGGCGACCACCTGGTCCTCCCCCAGGTCCTCCCCCAGGTCTGCCCCCGGGTCCTCCTCCACGTGGTCCTCCTCCTCGTCTGCCGYCTCCTGCCCCACCAGGTAAGCGGTTCTGTTTGTTTCAGTGCCAAGTCTCTTCCGGCTTTATTTTCGCAGTTTTTGCTGTGGTTATCAAGCCAGTGAGTATGATTGATTGCCAGTTTGTCTTTGTTCCTGTCTGTGTGGCTGCATTGTGCTATGTGCTGTTACATTATTCTGTGTAATAACAAGTGCTGTGCATATTTTGATAGCCAGAAATCTGCCCTCAGAAAGGAAATTTCAGAGTTTAAACTTTTGCTCTGCTGGACTTTTTCTGGATAACTTCTGCATGCTAAAATGGTGCTCCACTAAATGAGTTGGAGATCAGGGTATTTATTTTTTCTGCTTGAGTCAGACATTTCTGATGACTCTGAAATTCCAGTGGGATCAAGGAACTTTATTTTCAGATTATAAATTTAAAATTTGAAAGCAATATACAAGCTCCTGTGACTTTCAGAGTCTGAAGAGTGAGCAGCATTTTCAACCCAGCATTTGGTGCAGGGTTGAAAATGTTTTAACGTCTTTGTTTTTTTAAAGCCAGTGCTACTGCATCTTGTTGGAGGTTTGGTTTGGTTTGGTTTTTGTTCTTGGCATTCTGAGCCTGTGTACTTTTTTGATCAAATATTTCAAAATTCCCAGGTGCAGAGACAGCTCATGCTTTCTTTTCTTCTTACAGGAATCCCTCCTCCTCGCCCAGGCATGTTACGTCCACCTCTGGTGCCTCCATTAGGACCTGCCCCACCTGGGCTCTTTCCACCAGCTCCCATTCCAAATCCTGGGGTACTGAGCGCCCCACCCAGCTTGATTCAGCGGCCCAAGGCRGATGACACCAGTGCAGCCACCATTGAGAAGAAAGCGACGGCCACCATCAGTGCCAAGCCGCAGATCACCAACCCCAAGGCGGAGATCACTCGCTTTGTGCCCACTGCCTTGCGAGTGCGCCGCGAGAATAAAGGGGCTTCTGCTGCCTCCCAGAGAAAACAAGATGATGAGCCTGCCCTGCCGTTAACCAAAGCTGCCCCTAAGGCTGGATCATCTGCCCCTATCTCTGTACAGACAAAGGATGATGTGTATGAAGCCTTCATGAAAGAAATGGAAGGTCTCCTGTGACCTGTCGTAGTCCTAGTCAGCTTTCCTGCCCCTCTGAACGCGGATGAGATCACTGTGGAGGGAGAAGAAGGGAAAGTCCTCCTGCAAGCAACGGAAGGGCTCGCATGACTGGAAATAGTTCCCTACCCACAGGTTAACTTGCCAGTGAATAGAGACCGCTGCAGCTGAGGTGTGGCTGGGGACCTCCTTTCAGAGCTACCATGTCCGCCTGGTGAAAGGAAATTACAGTAAAGAAGGTGATGCCGCTCCCTTCAAGTCCACCCCCTTCCGTGGAGGGAGATAATGATACTCTGGGGACGGGGGTGTCAGAGAGGGGGGTCACTATGCTTTGCCTGAATCCTTACACACGCTGAGTGCTCTGGTGAGGGTAGTGGAACAGGTTTTTAAGGAGCCAGAAAAGTGTTAGCAGCATTTCATACACAAATGGTTGTCCAGTTTTTATTTTCTGTACTGTTTTTTTTCTGTAAATATTTTATAATCATGTTTTTTAGTTGCAGTGAGGTTGATCAATCATCTTTTTCCAGGGTAGTCAGGGAGGTAATTTGTTGCGTATACTGTACACTGGAATTTTGCACCCTATCCCCTTTATGGTCATCTTGATGAGTTTTCATTGGCTGGGGAAACTTCATTTTGTCTTGTGAAAGACAATAAATGTTCAGTGTATCAAAATACTGGTTTCCCTGTGATTTGTGTGAGACTAGCAGGAGGTGGAGAGGGGGGAGGGTTCTTTGCTCGCCTTGGAAGAYGATAAAGGCATTCAGAACCTCAGAAAAGGAAAGCAATAGCCACATTGTAAATAATACATACTTAGTTTTTTCCACCAAACTTCTGCTATATTCTTGTTTTTAAGTTCCTAAACATACCATTCAAACTTTATTGGTAGCTAGTAGAAACTTGAGTCCTGAAGTACTACTAATAATTACAAAACAATTTATTTTATGTACTCTTATTGGAAGGATTGCTTCATATCAAGCCTCAGATAACCACTGGATGCATCATGGACTGGCTACCCTAAGTAAAAATTGGTAAACAATTTTGATGTWAAAATATTGACAGATAATTTTACTTGTGGATAATAATATTAAGATGCCGGACCAGCAGATCTTAAAYAATACGTTTAATTGACAGTGAGTTTCAGACTTAGCTGAATATACCATGTTTTGAGGTTAAATCTGCCTTAAGGAGGCAGAGTTATTAGCTAACCAGATTCACCCTTGAAAGCTGAATCTGTTTTCGCATATTCTGGACACAAATAGGTTTGCACAGCATTTCTCTTCTTGGTTCAGGAGTTACTTGTTGCGGTTGTGTCAGTAGCTTCTTAAATATTATTTTTTATTGTACTTTTGAAATATTTATATTTTAGATTTAAAAATACTTTTTAAAAATATTTTTTAATAAGTGAAATGTATGAATTGTGGTTTTGGGGTTTTTTGGTGGATGGGGAAGAAACGGCATCATTGTGGTACCTGTAACCCACAGTTTAATTAAATGTTCCATTTGCTGTATTCTCATGTAGGTGAGGCACCTTCTCTCTTGGGGTAGAGTGRACATTGCCCATTGCCGTATCCATCGGCTGAGGCAAAAGGGTTTGAATTTGCTACATATTAAATGGGCTCAAACGGGGTTAAAGAAGGTAGGTCATTTCCCATAAGCAATAGACCACTAAAATGGCTTTGGAGGGTGTGTGGAGAGGGAAGGGGAGCTGGGAGAATTTACTTTATGGTGGTACTGGTCGCAGAGACAATCTTACAATGCCATCTTTACTGCTCCAGAACAGATGTTCTCAGCTCTGGACTACTGGTAACATATGCCCAGGCCACCTCTCCTGTTTGTATTGAGGTCATGTAGAGTTTGAGATTCTTCTTCGCAACACCACCTCTTCCTTGTGCTCATGTTTTTCATCTGCAGCTCTGAGTGGTGTTCATAGAATAAAAAATAGTCATGAGGAGGACATGGGCTGGGAAGGGACTGAGACACACAGAAATGATGTGACTCGCCCAACAAATGATTGAGGACTGGTGACTGCATAAAGATGGAAAGAGAAAATTACTTCTGAGATTAATTAATTTGTCATAATCCATTGAGTTGTATCACTAGGGAGAGATTCTTCCTAAGTGTTACTGAAACTTCAAAACAGGAATCTGGTGTTAGTTATCCAGAAATAAACAGTGGCAGTACTTCGTGTGAGCTATGAAGTTCTTGTTATTTTGCCTTATTTATAATCTTCCTCCTGCAACTGGCATACTCTGAATAGTTTAGATCAGAATGCCTGTTATTGTACCCTTCCAGAACGAAGGATGTGCTTCTCTCTTGGTCTCTGAGTTGCACAGTTTAGATGAAATGTCATCTCTGGGGGGTTTAGTGTTTTTGTTTGTGGGTTTTGTTTGGTTGTTTCGGAGTTTTTTGCTTTGGGTTCGTTTTTGTTTCGTTTTTTTTGGAAGGCTACCGTGGATGGCCTGGTAAGACTCATGTCTTTGTCTTTTCCTGAAATGTCACAATGCTGCACCCGGGGTAAGCAGCACAGTGTTGTGCACACACTTATTCCACTGTAATTTTATGATACCCATATCGTAGGATCTGGGGTACATTAAAAGAAGAACCATGAGAGTACAAAAGCATCAAGGAATGAAGATGGGAACAATAAAAAATTACAAATAACTGGAATTTATGGAAACAAGAAAGCAGAATTGGGAAAATGAAGGAAGAGCCTATTGTRCAACACTGGTGTGGCAGAAGGATGTGGCTAAGTCCAGGTGCAGGCTCCTTCGTGGCTTTACACAGGATAGTGTCTGCCTGTGCTTGAAGTGTGGAAGAAAGAGACATATAGGCCAGGAAAGGAAGAGAAATTATGGGTAATTACCAAATCAGCGGGAATATCTTTGTAAGACAGGGCCAGATCACACCGAAAGAACATCTGGACTCTTCAAGAAATCACTTCAGCTTACTTGTGCAGAGAGCTATTCTTGAGTTTGAGTAAGTGTGACAGCCTGATTTCTAATGCTCTGCAGAACAGCCTTGCAATTAATACCTCGTTGTGGCCGATTTTAGGAGCTCTCTAAGCACAGAGACTAGTCTAGTTTAGGAAGGAGACATTGTTTATTCTGCGTGGGGTGCACAAATCCAGCACATCAGGGGGTAAAATGTTACATCTTTTCTACAGTAAAATTTACATGAACCCCCCTATCTAACACATGTTCTCCGCCTACCTAATTCATATTTATTTGGGTGATGTAATCTTACACAATGCTTGAAACAAAGTTTATTAAGCAACTTCTATTGCAGAAGTTATCTGATGACATCAGTTACATTTTAAAAAGGTGATCAAATTACATCAGTTCATTTTGTAGAAGTTAGCTGACATCAGTTATGGTTACAAAAGGCGAGAAGATTCAGCCTGGAGACAGATCATTCAGCTCGAAGACGGCAATATGAGTTTGATTATAGCAATGTTGGAGTAATTTGTCTCTAGCATCAGAAAAACCTCCTGTATTACGTGTTCCTGCCTAGTTTCTACACGTATCAGTAGTGATGGGTTGGAAATGTTCCTACTGAAAGTTTCTCTTGTATAATAACAATAACTAATTTTTAAAGTAGCTATGTAGTAGCATTTCTGAGGTTTAAAATACAGGATTGTTCCTAAACCGCTGGCATTATCAGAGGTTCCCCCCGGTTCCTAGGAAGCAGCTGTGCGCCTCAGCTCCCCTGGGGCAGGCGGGGACGCGGTTCCCCCGCTGCGGCCTGGCCGAGCGCGGCGCGGGGCCGGGCGGAGGCCGTAGCGCGCGGCCCGGCCCGGCAGCGGGGGCGGCTCGGAGGGGCCGTCCCCGGGCGGCTCCCATTGGCTGGATTTGGATCCGCGGCGCCATTGGTCGGAGCGAGCTGCAGCCAATCAGAGAGCGGCCGCGGCGCGCGGAGGAGCTATAAAAGCCGCCGGGCGCGGGGCGCGGGCCCACGTGACCACGTCGGTTTGGGCGGCGGCGGCGGCGGAGGAGCAGCGTTGGGAGCCATGTCCGGCCGCGGGAAGCAGGGCGGGAAGGCGCGGGCCAAGGCCAAGTCGCGCTCGTCGCGGGCCGGGCTGCARTTCCCCGTGGGCCGCGTGCACCGCCTGCTGCGCAAGGGCAACTACGCGGAGCGGGTGGGCGCCGGCGCCCCGGTGTACCTGGCGGCCGTGCTGGAGTACCTGACGGCCGAGATCCTGGAGCTGGCGGGCAACGCGGCCCGCGACAACAAGAAGACGCGCATCATCCCCCGCCACCTGCAGCTCGCCATCCGCAACGACGAGGAGCTCAACAAGCTGCTGGGCAAGGTGACGATCGCGCAGGGTGGCGTGCTGCCCAACATCCAGGCCGTGCTGCTGCCCAAGAAGACCGACAGCCACAAGGCAAAAAGCAAGTGAAACAAACCCGAGGAGCGTTCCCACCTCAAAAGTAACCCAAAGGCTCTTTTCAGAGCCACCCACTTCCTCATAAAAGGAGCTGTACATCCTAGCAAAAACTAAGAAAACCCCAACCATCTCCAAAAAACCAAACTAGAACCAGTAACCCCCCTAAGATCCCTAACCGTTTGTATCTTAGCCCTTAAAAAAACCCAAAACCAAAACCCACCCCAAACCCTTTCATCTAATCTCTCAAAAATGAGGGATTAAGTTTTAAAAAATTCATTGTATAGTAACACAATTGCTGGTAGATGCACAGTAAAAATAACGAGATTTATTTAATACAAAATGCATCACTTTGGCGAGGCTGAGAGACACAAAGTTTATAAATACTGTAGGAAAGAACCCACAGCCCCATCATGCCTCTCCTTTTTCACCTCAGCCCTCTGTGAAGTTCAGGTAATTCATTGATATCTTTAAAAACAACCCTGTCCCCCTTCTAAAAAACKTACAGACCTACAGACTTTGTTAGTGCTTTTTTTTGTTTGTTTGTTTGTTTTGTAATAATAGGCATTCTGAATTCTAAATTTTAATTATTTTAAAAAAATCTTTGAGCTGCCAAGCCCATTTTCTGCTTCAAATCTGAAGGAGTTAGTTTGAGAATGCAATCACAACCGACAGGAAAGCTGAGGTGAAAAGGACTTGCCAGTTTTGATTCTACCTTACACATAGTGCTAAATATAAACCATAAATATGTTGAAATAGAAAMAGAAAATCTGCTATTATTGATCAATAAATATATGTTAAGAATTATCTATTTGAAAACATAAATTACTTGAATAGTAACATTGTATAGAATTTTAGTATCACCAACAGTTACAATAGCAAGAGGTAAAAAGGGGTTTGCAGGCCTTTGTCAAAACAAAGGGTTGTAGGCATTAATAAACATATCAGAGAATACTTCTTTGATTTCTCTGTATTCTGAAAAACAATGTGAATTTATTTTTAATTTGAGCGTGGTCTTGGCAAAGTGCATGTGAAGACTGTCCACCTCTTGCTAGCAGCCAGTTGTTTCAGTATAACCAATACATCAAGAGATGCTATTTTTAATATTACTTCCAATGTAGGGATCAGTCACTGGACAGTAAGAAAATKGACTATTTAGGAATCTGCTGTGAAAGAGGAATCCTAACCGATCACTTGAGCAAGTTTTAATTGTGTAGAAGTAGTGGTAAAATCAGCTGCAGCAGTGTCTCCTTAGACAATGATGACTCAGAGTTTTGCCAACCAAGCTGTATCAAAATAAAAACACTGACAAATTATCAGGTGGTAGGGCACTGATTGTAATTATTAACAAAAACTGGCCATGTTAAGTTTCTATGTCACCTAATTTTTCAAGAAAATAAGTATTTCTGTAGCAGAGAACGAGGGAACCATGTCTGTATTGTGTACACTGAGCCACACAGTACAAACAGCTATGCTGTAAAAAGTCACCTCCTTTTGGGGCACAAASAGCCCTTCACAGGACTTTAATCTGCTCCTTGCCTCTCTGCATAATGCACTAGTTTAATTTCTCTTAATTATTTTGAAAGAGGTAAAGGATTTTGGACAAAGGAGCTAATTTCTAATCCATATTCAGTGCTCAAGATGAGCCTGTGTTACTTCCTCCTCTTTGAAATCAATTTGCGACTAAAATTTCGATTCAAATCCCTGATTTTCATTTCAGATTAAGAGAAGACCCTTTAAAGAATATTAATTAATTACTTTGGAAACTTAGTTCAACACGTCGCGGATTTTATTTAGAAGGAAAAACAAAAGTTTCTGTCTCCCGAGGTCTGTTCAGGTCCAGGACTCAGGGTTTATCGCCTCTTTTTTAGCTCACCCGTTGCCTCTTCGAAAGGAAACTCGGCCGAGGGGAACAAGAGTCTTTCTTTTCCATGCTGCTGCGGCCTGGGGGGGGGTCGGTGGCAGAAATTCTGATAAAAACAGCCTTTTTTGGCTCGTAAGAAACACAAAATGAGCGGGGAGAAGGGACCTTTCTGCCGTGCAGCTGGGCGGGCTCTGCAGCGCACCAATCACCGCGCGGCTCCGCTCTATAAATATGAGGCCGCCGACTTGCTCCAGGCCCAGTGGTTCCCCCTGGATCGTGAACGACGGCTGACACTATGTCGGAGACCGCGCCTGTTGCCGCTCCCACTGTCTCTGCTCCCGGCGCCAAGGCCGCCGCCAAGAAGCCGAAGAAAGCAGCGGGTGGCTCCAAAGCCCGCAAGCCCGCGGGGCCCAGCGTCACCGAGCTGATCACCAAGGCCGTGTCCGCCTCCAAGGAGCGCAAGGGGCTCTCCCTCGCCGCGCTCAAGAAGGCGCTGGCCGCCGGCGGCTACGATGTGGAGAAGAACAACAGCCGCATCAAGCTGGGGCTCAAGAGCCTCGTCAGCAAGGGCACCCTGGTGCAGACCAAGGGCACCGGCGCCTCCGGGTCTTTCAAGCTGAATAAGAAACCGGGTGAGACAAAAGAGAAGGCAACGAAGAAAAAGCCGGCTGCCAAGCCCAAGAAGCCGGCGGCCAAGAAGCCCGCCAGCGCCGCCAAGAAGCCCAAGAAAGCCGCGGCTGTGAAGAAGAGCCCCAAGAAAGCGAAGAAGCCGGCGGCCGCCGCCGCCAAGAAGGCGGCCAAGAGTCCCAAGAAAGCTGCAAAGGCAGGCCGCCCCAAGAAGGCAGCGAAGAGCCCGGCTAAGGCGAAGGCGGTGAAGCCCAAAGCAGCCAAGCCTAAGGCAGCCAAGCCCAAAGCGGCCAAGGCAAAGAAGGCAGCGCCAAAAAAGAAGTAAGACTACTTAAAGAAGAAATTTGAGAGTCTGCTCATTTAAATAAACCCAAAGGCTCTTTTAAGAGCCACCCACTTCCTCTAAAAAAGAGCTGGAACACTACAGTCCTAGATCAGCAAACCCAAGTCCCTTAAGATTTTAGTAGGAGTTTACACGGAATTTATTCATACAGTCCAGATTTTCGGTACAGCCTGCGTGGKAGACCGGGGCTTCCTTTAAGAGGAAGTGTGTCCGTACATGCAGCTTGGAAGCCCTGCGATAACAGCTGCGCTTGCTCCCCCCCGCTCGTTGACCGCCGCAGCCCAGAGCAGCAAGAGGCGGCGGTGGCGGCGGCGGCCCCAGGACCAGCGAGCGCCCTTCGCTCCCGTGCCCGGGGCCGTTTAAAAGTGCCGCGTTGGGCTGTGATTGGCGCCGCACCGCCCAGCCGTCCCGCACCGCTCCGCCAGGCCCCGCCCTCCGGAGCGGTGACCCCCCCCCTCCCCCGCATCCGCATCCTCCGCGGCTGCTCCCGGTACCGTCCACACACAGGGAGCGAGCGCCGGCCGCTCGGTGATGCGCGGCACCGGATCGGCCTCCCCCTCTCTTGTCTTATGGCCTTCGAGCCGGGGGASGCGGGAAGGGGAATGGACCAGGGATGGGGAAATGTGCGTGCCGTGCCACGGCTCTGTCCGGCGGCAGCTTCGCTGAGCTCCGCTCTCACAGCGGCGCGGCGGGGCAGGAAGTGCCGCGGTCCCACACCCCGATTCTCCCAGCCTCCGTGTGCACGGTGCAGTGTAAATCAGTGATCGCCCCCATTTCTTGTTAAGACAGAACCAACTCCTGCATAACTCCGGACACTGGTGTTTTGACACCTTGAAATAAAAATAGCACTGGCAGGGGCTACGGCAGGTTTAAGATACGTGCGAGTGAAACAGAATAAAAAAGCTACAAACACGCCTGAAAAATTCAAATCACAGACAGAAATCAGATTTTTTTATTTTACTGATATAGTGCACTGAATGCAATGCTAGGTCTTTCAAGAAAAAGGCATTAAATCCTTAAGAATTTGAAGAACTTCACCTATCTCCGCCGGACTCGAATTCGGGCAAGTTATTGCTGCTTTTTAATACCTTTAAAGACCGAAGCGGATTACAGGTTTTGAACACGCATGTTTATATGCCGAGCATAAGCTAGTTAAGCTCAGCCTCCCCGCAGAAAAATTTCGTAGTTAAACTTCTAGAGAAACAACCACCCGATTTACCAGTTACGTGCAAATGTTAAAGCTATTTACATACCTCCCAGTAAACAGTGATTCGGCCCTTTTACTTGAAAAAATTGGTGGCTCTTAAAAGAGCCTTTGGGTTAAAAGTGACGGTCCGAGACACCCTACTTAGAGCTGGTGTACTTGGTGACAGCCTTGGTGCCCTCGGACACGGCGTGCTTGGCCAGCTCGCCGGGCAGCAGCAGCCGCACGGCCGTCTGGATCTCCCGCGACGTGATGGTGGAGCGCTTGTTGTAGTGCGCCAGGCGCGACGCCTCGCCGGCGATGCGCTCGAAGATGTCGTTGACGAAGGAGTTCATGATGCTCATGGCCTTGGACGAGATGCCCGTGTCGGGGTGCACCTGCTTCAGCACCTTGTACACGTAGATCGAGTAACTCTCTTTCCTTGCTCTCTTTCGTTTCTTGTCGCCCTTCTTCTGAGTCTTGGTGACCGCCTTCTTGGAACCTTTCTTCGGCGCTGGAGCAGATTTCGCCGGCTCAGGCATCCTTAATGCTTTCTTTGCAAGATCTTCACTGTACCACAAAAACATCGAAAATGGCGCCTGCCCCCGTATTTATAACAGCGTTATGCAAATTAGAGGATTGTAATCGTTCCATTCCGATTGGAGTAAAAAATACCAACGTAATTTCAGGCACTTCCGTCCTGTAACCGTCACAGCTCAGGCACTGCATTTACACAACAGCTGTGTTTGCAGTTATGGGGAAGGCAGCTCTGATTTTAACAAAAAAATAATTAAGTTCGCGATAAAAGCTGCAATGAGTCTACGTCCAATAGTGAAATTAACGCCACTGTTAGCACCCGGAATTTCGATGATGCAGCCACGTTATGGACGTCGAGAAATATAATTACTAATACTCTGAAACAGACCTATTAAAACCTCGAACACTCATTAAATCGGTAATTAACAGCTCTTGTTGTGAAACATGTGGGTGGCTCTGAAAAGAGCCGTGGTGTTTCTACGTAATTTTTTCAATTCGAATTTAACCGCCGAAGCCGTAGAGGGTGCGACCCTGGCGCTTAAGGGCGTACACCACGTCCATGGCCGTGACCGTCTTCCTCTTGGCGTGCTCGGTGTAGGTGACGGCGTCGCGGATCACGTTCTCCAGGAACACCTTCAGCACGCCGCGCGTCTCCTCATAGATGAGCCCCGAGATGCGCTTGACGCCGCCGCGCCGAGCCAGGCGGCGGATGGCCGGCTTGGTGATGNCTCTCCTTGCGGCTCTTCTTGCGCTTCTTGTCGCCTTTCTTCTGCGTCTTGGTCACCGCCTTCTTGGAGCCCTTCTTGGGCGCGGGGGCGGACTTGGCCGGCTCGGGCATGGCTGCACCTCCCTGACTGCTCTGTCACAGCGGAGTGCCGGGTAATGCGATTACTCCCCTATTTATAGGCRCCTTATGCAAATCCCTGGCATCAGAAATAACCTCTTCCATTGGACAACAGGCCCAGTGACATCACCGCTCGTACGAACTGCTATGCTATTGGTCCGTTTTAAACACCACGCTAGGATTGGTCAATAATTCGACTGCTGTCAGCCAATCAGAATGAGCTGTTTYAATCCCAGCGTTCGGTGCCGGGGCTCGTCCGCTGCTGCGCGGGGTCAACCCGGAGCACCCGGGTCCTGTGTCCCCCGCCGCTGCCGGCGCGGGCGGGTTTGCACCAACAAGATGCGGTTATCGGCATTTCTACAGGGAAAAAAAAAAGAAAAGAAAACTGCGAGGGGTTTTGCTACTCTTGTTTCCCCCGCCCCCCCCCTTCAAGAAGAAGCATACCTGCATACTCCAAGTAATAGTCTGCATTTGTTACAGCCACAASATTAATGTAAAAGAGAAAGAAATGCAACCGGAAAAGATGTAGAGACTCTGGAATTCAAACATTGTTAATCGTGTTTGTAATTAATCCTTTTGGGCTACAGAGGGTGGCTTCTTTTTCATCAATTTAAATCAGATGGAAATTCTGCTTTAATTTGTAACGTGGAATAATATTAGTTTCTTTTGACATCCAATAAATACTGGATGGATGTGTTTAAGTCGAACTCCTGATAATCCTAGAAATTAAAGGTGGGTGTTATTCTGCAATGTTTGAATGTATCATGTATCATGAGCCAGAAATTCTAGCTGTTTTCTTGTTAATACTCCTTAATTGTATAAGAAGAAAACATGATGCTATTTCCTTTTGGAAACCTTAACGACTATTCAGAGTCTGGACTTACCTGGTATCAGAGGAGAAAGGTTTCTTGTATAGGCCCATGCTGTCTATCTGGCACAAGCGAAAAAAGGTACCTTATCAAGGTGGTCTTGCTTCTGCTCTTTTCCCTTTTTATCCTGCTGAGCAGAAGCATAGATCCACAAAGATTTCCAGCCTATGTCCAAAATAGTGGTCCGAAGGGAAGCAGACAAAGAAAGGATGTGACCTTTTTTCTTCCCTGTGAGCAAGGCTTGAAAGTGCTTCTGCTGTACTTTTCACCTAAACTGTGGAGACAAARCAGTGTTGAAAAGAGCAGCTTCATGCTACTTCGGTTATCCTGCAGATTTGTTTTAACGTTTGCCTTCTCTCCCCAGCCTTCCTGCCTCTCATCCAGAACAGGCAAAAGTGTTGGAGATTTGGATTAATTTCTGAATATAATTTCATTTTAGTGTGGTGCAAAGAACTAAGAACTYCCAGGAGAAGTTAAAGAACAACTTGATCATCACCAGAAGACACTTAGCACATAACATTGGGGACAACCACAAATATATTCATGATGAGGCTCATCTATCAAGTGGTTGTAATTATTTGGCAAAATTTTTAAACTGCATGATGAACCTTAGAATCACGTTTGTGAAGCCAGATTGCAAGGCTGCAGGTAGCCACTGTATATCTTTCAGCTGTTGAGATTGAAATATTAAGCATAATTGTCTTACATGCTCCATTCCTTGCCACCTATAGCTGCAAGTTTTCTAATTATGTAAATTGTAGAGTGTCATTGTCATCAGAAGACCTTATAACTCCTTGGAGAAACATTAAATATGTATGACACATTTCTACAACATAAAATAACTACACTAAAAAAAATACAAGATGAAAGAAGAGAATAAAGAAGGGGAGGAAGTCACCATGCCTTTCCAAAACTAAAAAAAAGAACATATGGACACTTGGAACTCCTAAAGATGATTAAGATAATGCAAGTCATTAAAGTGAATGTAGCTATAGAACTACAGTGAATAAAATGTAATGGTTTGTGTTCAAAGAGCAATAGTAAGTGAAAAAAAAATACAGCAAAAGGAATAGTTCAATAGGTATCAATAAATAGTGAGACCATAAAAATAACCAAACACATGCCACATTTTTAAAAGCAGATGAAGCAGTACAGATTTTTTTTATGGGGACATCAGCAAGAGACACAAAGCAGCTCCTTCAYCACCACTTCAGTCCCATAAACAAAACAAAGCTGCGTGATCATTAAGTCAGGGACTTGGGACACGCAAAAGACTTCCCCCACTGCAAAAATCTAAAGTCCTACTCTCAGAGAAAAAGAAGGGGAAAAAAATGAAAGAACCCCCAAAAAGCAGCACATTACTCCGGTTTCTCAGCCCTCGGTAGAAAAGGGTGGGTTTTCTGTAGCAGCGGGACCACRGAGCCCACTCCCTCCCCTGGCCGGCCGGGCCCTTTGTCGGGGCGCAGCGCGATGGCGGCGGCGGAGCGCGGGCGGGACGCGGCTCTCCCGGCCTCGGCGCCGCCATTGGCCGGGCTTTGCTGCAGCCCCGCGGCCGGCGGGGCCCCGCTCCCCGCCGGCACCGAGAGCCGCACCACCKGGCCCGGGCGGCCGGGCCGACGCGGCGGGGCCGGGTTGGGCCTCCCGGGGGCGGGGCCGGGCCCGAGCCTGGAAAGCGCGGGCGCTCCGGCGCTCTGCGGGAGCGATGGCGCGAACGGCCCGGCCCGCGGGGGGAAGGGCGCGGAGAAGAGCCCGCCCCGAGCCGCCCCGGCGCAGTCCTCAACCAGGTCGGCTCGCCGGCAATATAGGCAGCGCCGGGGTGTTTGTGGCTGCACTGAG